>OU452294.1:5075000-5718750 GCA_911728535.1 Pammene fasciana
ACTCTACTTTTTACTTCGATTCTGAGGAAATAAAAAGAATAGGAATTTCTTTCATAAGTGTTTATATTTTTTTACTTCTCATGCTCGTAAAGTTTCACTTTATGCTGGGTATAGGCGGACTAAAACTCAATTTTATGCACAAGTGCATAAAAAATTGACTTCTTCTAAGGCTATTTTGACAATGGCAATTTTTTATGCACTTGTGCATAAAATTGAGTTTTAGTCCGCCTATACCCAGCATAAAGTGAAACTTTACGAGCATGAGAAGTAAAAAGTATATCGTTACTTATGTCCCGTCTGGCGTCTTTACTGACAGGAAGCGATCACGAGACCTTCGAAAATATAATATTTAATTAAAAGATAAACTGCGTTTAAGTCACGTAATACGATAAGATCAATGGCAAATAAACATGATCTTTTAATGAATCGACTAAAAAACTGGACACTTCAAACAAAGATTTATTTACCAGTGAGCACGTGGTTAGGTTAGATTGCTTTGATTATTTTGAAAACAATTGAATTATTGCGTTTATTTATTCGGCAATACAATCATGGTTCGTACTTAAACAAGATTTTTTATCGGATACTTACCATGAACCATTTAATCCATCCATACATCACTTTTTATACTCGGCGACTGTAATACTCGAATTGAAATTGTGGTGGCGGAACTACTAAGCTTCTATGGTCGCATATTGTAGCATCCATAACAATGACAGAAAGGATTTTCATACAATATTGTGAAACTGTTGTCGGGCCCCGCACTGCGTGTCGGGCGGGCGCCGCCGGCGCAATCCACCGGGAGATCGAAGTTACTCAATTACATAGAAGCAGTAGGTTGTGCACGGCTTTCGTCGAACTCAATTCTTACCGGCTTGCTTAAGCACTCGTAGAAAAACTATTGTGTGCAACGGTACATAATAAGGGTTCTTATGTAACTGTTGCACAAAATACTATTTAACCTTTCAACCAAATAAACAATGATACCTACCAGTCGATTTCCCACATTTTATTGTGAAATTAATTGTAAAGCAACTATTAACCCTCTATCACTCAAGAACATTGTTTTACGTATTTCGGATGGAATTCGGTAGAAAATGTAAAAATAAGAAACTTAATTTCTCATTTTTTATTTATTTTATTAAATAAAAAAAATAAAAGCTGAGTAGCTACAAACACAAAGTACCTTAAAAAAAATTAAAACATGAAAATTATACGTAGATAACAAAATATGTTACAACCCATTTAAAATCCTCAATGTTTTTTTACAAAAATAGACAATAAAATCAACAATTAATATTTTTAAAAGATTTTAGCTAGCAACCCAACAAATACCTAAGTGTTTTCCAAAGTTTCCCGATAGCCTTAACAAATGTTGGCATAAAACGTATAACGCCATCATTGGACAAAAGCTGAAATGTTTTTACTACAGATCGGTATGTAGACTATAAGCTACAATGCCTTACAACGCGTTAAAAAATTTCTTTAAGATTTCAACCTCGTATAAGTGGTATGTTGCCATTAGGCAACATCATGATACAGAGGGCATAAACGTGATATTCCACGGTCCAATTGCAATTTCATTATTTTCCTATACTTTAAGAGTCCCCAGGACGCTCGCGTTTCCATACAAACGTATTTAGCTCCCATTTTAAAAGTGAGGTGAGAAAAAGGGTATTCTAGTAGTACAGATCTATGTCGGTAATTCGTTTTCGTTGCTTAAAATTGTCATACAAAGAAAATACAGCCAGATACAGATTTACATACAAAACTTATTTTTGCTATATTTTCTTTGTATTACAATTTTTAGCGAATGTCAGATTTTAAGACTCACTTCTGCAATTGGCCCCATATAGACATTTCCACATATACCTATCTTCCCATCCGCGCAACAAAACTAAACGTTTGTCACCCATTTTATTACAAAATTCAACGTTGTGTCATCATTCCTATTGTTTGGGGATAATATTAAAATTTTAAATAAAATCAAAACAAATTAATTCACTTTTAAGTCGTCTTATTTAAAGTTCATGAATAATATTAATGACATTTTTATAATGCTTGTTAATAAATTATTGAATCCTAAAAATACAACTTTATAGCATGTGCTATTAAATAAAGAAAGAAACATTCAGAAAATAGTATTTTATAAAGCCCTTGTTTAGTTAAGCTCAATCACGCCTATATCCCAAAAGAGGTAGGCAGAGATCACGGATTTCCATTTGCTACGATCAATGCAGCAAAACGGCTTTCCGTGAGCCGCTTCTCGCCCCCGTGAAGGACGAGACGTGATGGGTGGCGAACCGCATCGTCGCCATGCGGATGACTATCAAATTATTTTTATAAATATTAATTAATATTGTTTTCTAGTTTTGTATTCTCTAATTAAGTAATAATTCCCTAGTTTAGTTAGTAGTAGTTTCTAGTTACCTAGTTTCATAAAGTCTAGTATTTAACTTGCAAAGGCCCATCTGTACAAAATCAGATCGCGAACGTTTTGCAAACGTATAAAAAATTTGCTACAGCCGTCTACCCGTCAACTAGTCAAACATGATACATCGCACCTATTCGCTACCAGTCCCGACACGTGACGCGACGTCAGTGTCGCTCACGTGCGTTGAAAGCAACATTATCAGGCGGCCATCTTTATAGCATGGGTCTGGTTTTGTCACGGCTATATTTATAAATCGATTGCTAATTGTTGGTTATGGATGTCATAGGGCTTGTTAGTAAACAACAGTATTTTCCACTAGTTACATAGTCTTTGTGCATGGTATACAAAGCATGTTTTCCTGTGATGCTCGTGACGTCAGTACACTCAGTACGCTAAGACTGCGTCATTAGGGTATTTTCAAACTTTAGAAATAACGAATATTCAAATTCGATGTTTCTTTTCTTGGCTATACGAGAGATAGAGGTATTCATAATATGTATGGAGCTGTTATGTCAAATTTGAAGCCAAAATATATAGCTACCTAGTATTTTAACCCCAGCATAGATATCCTGAGAAAAAAAACAGCTAACCAAAATGGCTATGTTTTACTTCAACTATGGGTTCACGCACAATTTATTTGTTTTGTAAATAGCGAGTGTTTTAGTTATAAATGTATATACAAGTCATATACAAAGGAAAAAGTGACCAAAGCCTCCGGTGCCCAAGGCTGGGCTCGAACCAGCGTTTTCTGCATTCGCGGCAAACGCGTTAACCACTTCGCCACCTGGCCGTGAAAGCACCGGGCTTAGGCACCGGGGCTTAGGTCACTTTTTCCTTTGACATCTATATACATTTATAATTTATACATATAGTATTGTGACTACTTAGAATAAACAAGTCAAAATATTGATTAAAAATAATTTGATTTGTACTTTCAGTTCTAGTGTTTTTATTTATTTAGTTTATTGAGTATAATCGTACTAAGGGCCAAAAAGAGGCCGATCGAGACCCATGGCTGTGAGACTTGCGATAGGCCGTGTAAGCGGTCAGTTTCAGACGTGTATGGGGCGGCAAATCTTAAAATACACTTAATCTTCGTTTTATAATTTGTTTTTCAATTGCTTTTCTTTTTGCCTACAGCCTTCATGGAGCCAGACCACCTAGCGAAGAGATTCCGCACGAAACGGTCAACGGAACATTCGCGGAGAAAACGTGACGCGCCGTACGTCATCTACCCGGAGATCCTTGTCATAGTCGACTATGACGGCTACAGGTAAGTGGAGATTTGTTTCTGGTGTGATACGGTCCCCTTGTAGAGCCTTAACACTTAGAGCGTTATCACACTTGCGATTTGCGAGCGAGTTTTGTATGGGAGCGAACACGCCGCGAGTTCGCCGCGTACGAGTTTTGTATAAAAATCGCTTAAGTGTGATAAGGCCCTTAAGAGTCGCCAGGACGCTCGCGTTCCCATACAAACGTAGTTTAGCTCTCATTTTAAAACGACATGCTTTAGAACCACGAAATTTGGCATGGGCATTCTAGCAGTACAGATCTATGTCGGTAATTCGTTTTCGTTGCTAAAAATTGTAATGCAAAGAAAATACAGCCAGATACAGATTTACATACAAAACTTATTTTTGCTATATTTTCTTTGTATTACAAATTTTAGCAACGAAAACGAATTACCGGCATAGATCTGTACTGCTAGAATGCCCATGCCAAATTTCGTGGTTCTAAAGCATGTCGTTTCAAAATGAGAGCTGAACTACGTTTGTATGGGGACGCGAATTCACGCGAGCGTCCTGGCGACTCTTAAACACTACCAGCACCTCGTTTTAGTTAGTAAGAGAAGAGTGCTATATCGTATCATATAAAAGCAGAAGGGTGTGAATTTCGGCAATTCCGTGGAAATAAGTGTGCCGATTCCTACAACGGTGCAGGAGACACAACCGAAAACTGTCGCCAAAATTATAGTTTCGGTTTTATTATTTATGTAGATATCTAGTATTATGTAAGTTTGTTTTAACCTACATCTACTTATTTATATATGGGGCATTGTTTCCTGAAAATAATATTATTTCATTTCCATACCGCTAACTGACTAACCGACATAGCACCTACACCTAGAATCCCTTGGATTTCTAACATACCTACTAAATAAGATAACTGGAATTTCTTGTACCTGCATTAGGTTGCCTAGGGGTTCCGTTTTTGCCATTTTGGCTATGTAAAACTAAATTAATTAGGCTTCTTAATTAGGATAACAATAGTGACGTAATTCTTTAGTGTCATGGGATTCCCAAATGGTTAAATTAAGGAAAATGTGGTGAGAACAGGTGTGTTAAAACAGGAATATATATTATGTTGCGGTTTTTAAACTGACATATTAAATAATCCTTGGATACGATAGATCATTTGTTTTCATACGTATTTGAATATAAAGGCTTTAAGGATAGAAATCTTCTGAAGGCTTCAAATACGTATGAAAACAAATGATCTATCGTATCCAAGGATTATTTAATATGTCAGTTTTAAAACCGCAACATAATATATATTCCTGTTTTAACACACCTGTTCTCACCACATTTTCCTTAATTTAACCATTTGGGAATCCCATGACACTAAAGAATTACGTCACTATGTTTATCGTTGTTTTTATCTGGAAGAGATCGCTTAGTAGCGTTAACACCACCTGGAGTTTGCTTTTCATGTCTATAAATGAAGTTGGTTAAAACAGTAGCCAGCCATACCTACATACAGGGTGTAACAAAAATACTGGTGATCCGTATGAGGGCATTATTGGTATCGTATAGCGAGTAAGAAAAAACAGGAGGAAAATTTTTTGGGCGCGAAAAACATCTTTTTGTTGAATGGGTCACGACGTCCCAGCCGGCCAACGCTCCATACAAAATCAAAATTCTTTTTTGCGAGTTTTTTTTTAGATTTACGACAACGATTATACAATACGATACCAATAACGACCTTAAAAGGATCACCAGCATTTTTGTTACACCTTGTATATTAAATACTAGTTATAGGCACGTTTGGGCGTAAGACAAATACTTGAGTACGAATTTCGAGGAACGTCCTCTTGCAGTTACCGAAGTGCTTAAAGTCTAAGGTGCTTCTGATTCTGACAATGCAATAATGCTGTTTATACAAGGAAGAAGCCAAGATCCATAGACGTGGTTCTCATAAGCTTGTGTAGGTATTTCGATGCGATTGAGCGTCTCTAAGGGTGGGTTACACACACATTTAACGAACTTCAACGTTAAATATGGCGACGGAGCTTTCATCTCACAACGGCCCTAAGTCTTAAAAGCCAATCGATCTTAAGTATACGTAATGAAATAAAAATACACTTACCACCCTAATAAGAACTTCAAGCGCGATAAGGTTTTTATAATAGGCACGTCTTTGGATGTGATATACAATGACGTGCTAAAGTCGACTTGATAAAGCTTTTAGCGAAACCGCAAACGTTGGTCTAGAGTTGTTTCGATAAGTAAACAGATAAATTATCTACTTACCTAATGAAGTCTTAGAAGATCAAGGCCATTTCTGAGAAAGAACGTGACATATGATAATTTTGGCATTTTTCATTTCTTTGTTACTTAATTATTTAAAAATATTGATTATATTTAGATTTCGTAGGCGCAAAAGGGTAATAATTTTATAAAATTTCACTTTGACGCATTCTATCTGGTTTTGGAATAAAATAACCGTTGGATTATTATCCAACTATTATCCAATCTACGCAGATTATATATATAGTAAAATACAGGGTGTAACAAAAATACTGGTGATCCGTTTAAGGGCATGATTGGTATCGTATTGCGAGTAGGAAAAAGTAGGAGAAAAATATTTTGGACGCGAAAAAAAAATTTTTTTTTATGGGGCGAGTCGTCCCAGCTGGCCAACCCTCCATACAAAACCAAAAAAATTTTTCGCGAGAAAATTATTTTTTCTTGGTTTTTCACAATAAGAATACGATACCAATTATGCCCTTAAAAGGATCACCAGTATTTTTGTTACACCTTGTAGATATCGATCGAGTTTTGTATTATAATGACAGTAGGATTATTGGGCAGATTGAGTCAGATTAGGGCAGATCGAGCTATCAGTTTATTCTATGATAATCGATGAATGTTGAACTAAAAAAATATTGGTGGGCTCTTTTAGTGATCAAATATGACCACTTCGATCACACTACTCGCCTGGTAATCCTGGTATATTTCATTTGTATCACAGTTACCTATATGTCAAATTATTTTTTAAGTGTATTTTTAAATTATTATTTTAGATTACACAACGGCGACAACGTGCAAATAAAGCGATATTTCGTCTCGTTCTGGAACGGCGTGGATCTACGGTACAAGCTGCTCAAGGGGCCCAGGATACGGATATCCATCGCTGGTATCATTATATCTAGGGTGAGTACCAAAACCATAGACAATCTATGACATACACGTATAACTACGCCATTTATGTTCAGTGAACTTGGCTGGCACACTGCCGTGTCCAAATCTACAGGGTGTAACAATAATACTGGTGATCCGTTTAAGGGCATAATTGGTATCGTATTGCGAGTAGGAAAAAGTAGGAGAAAAATTTTTTGAACGCGAAATATTTTTTTTTTGTATGGGTCGAGTCGTCCCAACTGGCTAACCCACCATACAAAACCAAAAATTTTTTCGCGAGTAAATTTTTTTTCTTAGTTTTTCACAATAAGAATACGATACCAATTATGCCCTAATTACGCCGCACGCTGAGTCGCCAAGTCAGATAAAAGGCAAGGTAAAACCATTTAAAAATGAATACTGAATCACGTGTAGTGCAGAATATTGCGACGGTTGGATTAGGTACAGTCGCCATCAAATATATCGGAGCGGCCAGGGTACTCAAAAATGTCCGATCATGCACTTTATTGCCATGACAATAGAGGCGTTGTTCAGATTTTTTATTAATGAAGAATAGGCAGGCGTTTGACCACGATCTCACCTGATGGTAAGTGATGATGCCGTCTACGGTGGGGCACGCTTACCTATGAGATACCTATTTACTCGCACTTTGGAGAGACCCAAATCGTACTCATGCGGAAACACAGACTCGGGCAGAGCATTCCACTCCTTGGCAGTTCGCATAAGGAATGTAGAAGCGAAACGCTTCCTGCGTATATGTGGAATACCTACCATGAAGCGATGCCGGAGTGCCGTTTGTCTGGTAGTCCGATGGTAAAATGGGGACGGGGGAATAAGGTTATGCAGTTCCTCGGCACACTCACCGAAATGTATCCACATTTGTGACCACCTTGGCAGCTCCGATATATCTGATGGCGCCTGTAATAGAGCACTAACATATAAGGCGTAGTGCGCTATCTACATCTAGTTCTTCTTCGGCTTAGCGTTTTCCCGGCCTAGTGCCAGGGTCCGCTTTCCTGCTTAACCTTCTCCACTTTGCCCGGTCTTCGACATCCTTAGGTGTGAGTTTGTTTTCTGCCATGTCCGCTTTCACGACGTCCAGCCAGCGCGTCTTAGGCCTGCCGCGGGATCTAGGGCCTTGGACAAAGAGGTCGGGGCAACTATTCCCTACGTAGTTCGGTGGTCTGCGTTTGATATGACCATACCATCGGAGACGACTTTCCTGCAGCTTATCCGCAATGTCACGTTACAATACAATCTACATCTAGTTACTTCAACTAATAAAATTGCGACTACAACATTCGGCACTTTATATGTCTTGGAATTCTTTTGTACAATCTATGATGACTGAATTTTATGGAGCCCATAGACAAAATTCAGACGGTAGTTGTATTTTTCCACATTTTTGTCTATGATATATAGATGAATTCTATGCTGAATTCCGCTTTAAGACTAAGAGAATAAAAAAACGTGTAAGCAAGCAATCAATACTTTTATTACACTAGTAAATCCTCATAAATCGACATTAAGACTTAAAATTATAATTCTATTAATTCATAAGTTTAAAATTAACCATTTCATCAGTTTCAATACACAGTTCTTCAAGTAATGTCTTCTTAGACTTGGGATAGCCCTCAAGGATCGCGTCAATCATATCGGTCGATATTCTTTTGCGTTTCCTATAACAAACAATAAAGCAATGTTGTATAAAGTTTGGATTTATGTATCCGTATAACTTCGTCAGGCGTACTATGTTTAATCACGCTTGACATGATAATAATATGGCATGGTCAGCGGACGCCCCTACTATGGTCGGGTTTTTATCGCCTGTCACCATAGCTGTCACGCTCTAACAAGTATGTAAGTGTGAAAGTGACGCATAGCGCGATAAGTGATAAAATGGCAACCATGGATGGCCTTCTGATGGTCAGCAGATACTATAGTATAGGGGCGCTTTCAACAGCAAAGGAGTCATAAATATGCACTCAAATGACTCGCGAAAAAGTACAGTTTTAATAACTTTTAATCCGGAGGTTTGGAGTTCAAACCCTGACCACACCCGACTCGTACGGTCACCTACAATAGTTTCTGACACAATATGATTTGTAGAGCCATATTTTTGCGGCCTTCGTTAGGAAGATACTATTGACTGTAGGTACTACTGACTTTTACGGAACGAATGTTATGTGATAATGGAAAACATCGCAAGGAAACCGGACCTAATATCCCAATAAGGACTTGTTTATCATCTGGATTCGAAGTTGCTATATTTAAAAATAGTGCATACGCCAATGCATAGGATTAGGTTGCCAAGCGGACCGAAATAAAAAAACCGAAGTGAAATGAAGGTCTTAAACTGTTGACTCTGTACAGTTGCCATCAGATATAGGTATAGTAGGTATGGGAGTGGCCAAGGTGGTCACAAATATCTGAACAACGCCTCTATTGCCTTGCCAACGCAATAAAGTGCACGTTCAGAATGTTCAGATATTTTTGAGTATCTACCTTCGCCACTCCGGTATATTTGATGGCGACTGTACATCCTTGGAAACTTGGTTTAGAGACTACACATTGCATCAGATTAGGGAATTCAAACATAAAATTTGATATAAAGAAATTTGAGCAAGCAAGTTTAAATCTTACTTCATTGTAATTAGGATCATTATTAATGATTCATTAATGACAATAAAATTTATTTGTTGCATGTGTAATATAAAATAAAATAATTAATTACCAAAACATGTGCTTTTTCCAAGAATCATCTTTATTCATATTTTAACTTGAGACCATAAACTTGTTTAGATTTCTAAATATTTATGATAAAAGATTAAGTCGTTTTTATAAAATAAAACATATAAAATGTCCCCTCTTCCTTGTGTTTTATAGCTTTCCTTATGGTTTATATTGGAAAAGACATAAAAACATACAACTCATATGAGTAAACCTTTACAGAGAATATATTATTTTATTACTTAGTCAGCACATTAATTAACACATTATCTTATTAATGATCTTTTAAGACTAAAACCACATAAAACGGTATAATAATGTTAAAACAAAATGATCCGTGAAGTCATAAACATTAGATCTGCCAGTAAGATTATTTCCTTATTTGAGACATTTTAATAAGAAAAAATGTTTTACTACTGATTTTACAACCATTCACAGAAACAATATGTTTTTGAGGATATTTGTAATCTATATAAATAAAGATATTATGTAATCTATATAAATTGAGATTTATTTATTTATCGTATGGCTTGTTACAATGTCACTGGATATTACATAGGTAATTAAACTTATAATAAAAATAAAAATTAAGAGAAACTAAGATTAAAATTTTGCCCTGCTCAAGTAAGCAACCGCATCCTCAGTTAAGTTCTTGAAGTCGTCTATGTGGCCTGGGTATTTCGTAAGGGGGCATTCCAGCACTATGTGTTCGATGGTCTGGTCTGGGTGTCCACAGTCGCAAGCAGGGGAGTCACTCCAACCCCATTTGTGCCAATGGTGGGCGCAGTTACCAACTCCCATCCTAAGGCGATTAAGGGCCGACGACACACATAAATTGAGATAATAACCCCTCAGCTGTGGGAGCGCCTATAATCCTTCATAAATAAATAAAAAGCATTGGTATGTTTTTTAATTTAACTTAAATTTCCAGCGGGGATGCATTTTATGAATGTTTTATCTTTTTTGAACCTCCATTGCAAATAACAGGGTTTTACAAGTTGGACTGCTATGTATCTGTCTGTTTATCTGAATGTAGCGCCTAAACTGTTCAACATATTATGTAGTTGTTTTTATTTAAAAGCAGATTTTCTAGCAAGAGCTTTGACATTTTATCAAAATCAGTCCAGCTATTTTGGGGCTATCTTAAATTTTTAATTCATTATATTTTCACATTAACAACAATCTTTGTTAGAAGGAGAAAAGAGAAATTTTGTTCTTACCTGTACTCTTTCAAAAACTTCTCATGCTGGTTCATGATGGCCGTCTTTTCCTCAGCACTAATTACATTAGTAGAAGTACTCAACACTTTTACTTTGTTCTCAAAGCCCTCTATTCTGCTCTTCAGTTCCTCTATTTGAGACCTGGCTGATTCAGTCGTGGGAGCCGCCAAGATGGTTTTTAAGTTTGTTTCGGCCGTTTTTAGACTGTTGGTTTTTTCTAACAATTCTTCAGTTATTGACTTGCATTGAGCATCATAGTCTGTAAGATTAATGATAAAACAATGATATCTATGTTTTTATACATGTGTAACGTATAAAGAGGAATTCGAGGACATTCCTTAGAAAAGTGTGAACTTTGACTGGTATGTATTTTAATGAGAATACCGGTCCAATAATGTTACCTTCGTTGTCACCTTCTTCTTTAACATTCTCCGGCTGTATGGCTGCGTAAACTTTTTGCTTTCCATATAATTTACAACGAATTTTAGCATTTTCACTCAGAGAGTCTAATGCCTTTTGAACAGCGGATTTCGTAAAAGCGCCACGGAGGTTCACCGTTACATCTGCACACGAATATGGGCGATTTGTGTCCACTAAATACTTTAGTACTGCCTCATTAGCCATTATTTATTACTATTTGATCAAATGAGAACTCGTAACGCACCGCACGTAAAAGTTTTAACCACAAAACTCATTCGGAAAATAGCGCCATTAATATATGACAGTTGACGTATGTCGGTATATGACAATGACATTTGATTTGTTAGGGTTTTTGAGGCAAAGGCATAAAGCCAATCTGCCAATTTTCTCGATTTAATTAAATCATAATCGAAAATAGTTTAAATACACATTAAAATAAAACATACAATATATCTTATTTAAATAACTCACGATAGTTATTGTCACAAACCAATTTATGCTAATAAGACTTTATAGTCCGGTTAAACAAGAAGATGAGCATGCATTTGAATAAATTAAAAACACCTGCATTATTTATATATAATGGACGTTGTTGTGATTAAAGTTCAGTTGCAAAAATAGTTGTACACACAACGCCTCACTATGTATACACTTTTGAACCTTATTCCGCTGTAATAACCTTCAAAAGTGTATACCTAGTGAGGCGTTGTGTGTATGACATGGATAAGGTTTCAATACTAGACCGATTATATTTCATATTCATTTGACAAAAGAGTATACATGTAAATCCGAATCCTTTACATTATTACTTTATTTTTTTTGGTTATAAATGTAACATGTACTATTTTAATAATTTACAGGGCCGTGATGCCACACCTTACTTAGAAAGAAATAGAGTTGGCCGTGATGCTATCGACTCGGCCGCCGCGCTCACTGACATGGGCAAGTATTTGTTCAGAGAGCGGCGGCTGCCGGTCTACGATATTGCTGTTGCAATCACCAAGTAAGTATCTTTCGGGCTCGACTTCTTAACCAGTGTAGTCACCAATCATTATCTATCAGGGTGCCAAAGGGAAGTAGCTATCTAATAGGACGGAGTGGGAGGTAATGCATACCTGTCTCTCGTTCTAACAGATGTAACATCCCTGCACTGCTGATCTATGTAATAAATGGTGCTCAATACCTCAATTCTGGTTAAAAAGTCGAGCTTTTTCTTTAAAAAAATCTGTATTGTGAATAAAACGTCGAATGTTATTTATGCACATGCAGAAATTTATTTTATGCATGGTTAAAAACGCAACTACATACTTATATTTACTACTTACTTATATTATTCAACAGTATCTTTGAGATGAGATGTGTAAAAAATATTTTTATTGCATAGATTAGTTTTATCCTTTTATCACGTCTAAACAATTTAACACTAAACATTTATTACTTCTTTTCGCATCACGCACCAGGATATCAGGTAAGTATAATTATTATTTAAACTTTAATTTGGCGCCATTATTAGAATAAGTTTAAGTTTACATCAACATTATGCCATTGCTCGGCAATTTGAAGCAGTTTAATAAAAACGTGGCAAATAATTTCATCAACAGATACGACATGTGCCGTCGGCGCAAGGGTGGTCGCTGTACCAAAGGCACCGCTGGTAATTTATTTTAAAACGATGCTCTCAGGATTGCAATTGGTTTGACAACAGGCGCGGCATTAACAGCTTAAGAGTGAATATTAAATGCTTCATAATTTATAATCTAAGAGGTAAAGGATTTGGTAATGGCGCTAAATGTAAGACACGACACGTTAGATTAACAAATTAGGATTTGATAGGTCCGAATTGTTTTGAACTTGTATTGAGTTTTATTTTCGTGCGCTTTCAGACTAGACATGTGCAGAAGACAATACGCGAATGATGCGTGCAATAGAGGGACAGCAGGTAGCGTGTTAAAACCTAAAAGATCCATCCAAAAGCACGCCTGACTCATCTATAGTCCCTCACCTTTGTGTACACGTCACTTTGACCCCACCTGTCACTTTTGACCCTACCTCAACCCGAGTCATTTCGCACCTTGTGAATAATATCTGTCTTTCCGCAGCAGTCCATTCTTCTAGATACATGTAAAATGAACCTTTCCAGTAAATGTTTTATGTATATAATTCTGTTTTAGATCATGCGACTGTACTGTAAGTAGTTTAGATTTCATAATGCATATTTTATTTAATGGTTCTTCTTTCTTATCCATTATAGTGTCAATAAGTAGTATGATTCTTCTATGCTGAAGTAGATTTGTAAAAAGTATTGGTTACAAAGGTCTTAACAACAAAATGCAATCAACTCTTTTGTGTAAATTGTAATAAAGCATGCATATAACAATTTTTTATTCCATCAATGTTAATTAAATGTGCATGACTATTGTGAAAACGGGTAAGTTAAATTGACACGGCAAAAAGGGTATAAATGCCGTACATTTTAGAGGAGTTGTGCCCTTTTTTCATTGAGCTAATTTGACTTATACCTCTTTTAACTAGAGTCGCTGTTTATTATAATTAAAGTAAAACATTCGTAAAGATCACACCGCAAACCTCTTCGCCCACCTGACTTAGTGACAAAAAACAAGAATTGCAACTAGTAACAACGTTTACTATGTACTTTTCCGACCTTTGATTCATCCAAATCACGTTATATTAAGCTATCCAAATAGTATAAGTAATGAAAAGCTATACATCACCTGACCATAACATCGTAAACTACACGATGATCTTTAGCTTTTGACTCCGCCGAAAGATCACTAGAATACTCGTACTTGCATCTTTTGCTATTACAGTAAGAAACTTGCGTAACATAGAGACCACTTGGGTCAACCTTACTTAAATGACAAGAGGTCAATGGATACCCAGCAACGCGTACGTATAGATATCGTAATCGACGGAAAAATAAAATATCGATTTAACTGCACTCATAATCGAAAATTAATTTGTCTTCATTTGGACCGTGGGGTCCGTGGGTACACGGGTACTTCAAGTGTCAATATGAATTAGAAAAGGCGGGAACTTTAATTTTAATTGGCCCTAAACAATAAGAGAAAGTTTAACAAGACTTATGGATAAAATTATGGTTTTGGGTTATTTATTGCTATGTGCTTGTATCAAAAGAAACTGTAACCAGCTTGAGCTTTTGCATGAGCTAACACCACTACTAACTTCCAATAGTTTGTACAGCACCAACTATTAATTAAGTATAAGATCTATTTTTAAGTATAATAAGTACCTATTTTCCATTATATAGACAGCCTCATTTGTCCCTGACTAAACTTTATAGAATATTGATTAGCCTAGTAACTAGACTTGTTTGGAAATACAGTCAGCAGCAAAAGTATCTAAGCGGGTAGGGTGTTCAAAATGAGCTGTTCACGACTTTATTGATAAGAGAATAAGAGCGCGTAGGTCATTTTCAACACCCTAGCCGCTTAGCTACTCCTGCGGCTAACTGTACCTACATTGGATTATAAATATTATAATGGAATGAAATCGTATATTGATTTTTTTCTAACCATGTCTGTTCGAAATTACGCTTACCTGCTTTTATCAAAACCCTGACTATTTACCCTACCAATAAGTACCCTAACATCCCAGCCAAAAATACCTTCACTGGCTCTATGCTTGCAATTAAATTAAGTTCAGTCGTGCCGACTTAGCTAATTTGCTAATTTCCTATGCGTAAGAATATGAGTAGTGAATACAATATTTGTTTTAAATTTATATTTTTAAAGTACCTATGTAATCGGAACGCTTCAGTTTTCAATAGTCTTCGTTGGCACGCTTTTTTTGTTACCGCGTCCACATCAAGTTTGAACGGCCAACGAGCGACTCGGTACTATCCCAGTCGAACAAAAAGCTCTCATATCGCATCTTTATCACTCGGCGTTCGTTTACCCGATGTGGACGCACAAAGGAGTTCGAATTTTAAACAGCTTTATAAACAGGGTTTGCGTACGTCGGTGGCGCATGCGTGGTGAACAAACGGCTAGAGAAGGTCAACTCTGTGGCCATTATTGAGGACACTGGTGGCTTCTCGGGCATCATTGTAGCTGCCCATGAAGTTGGACACTTGTAAGTAGCTGTCGAGTGTTACTGTGCAATATCTCGGGCCCAATCTGTCGTGTACCCTGCATCTCCCTTTCTCGCCCTCAATTGCCTAATGTTTAGGTATTATATCTCTCTAAACGACAGATCGGGCCCGATAAATTTGAAAAGTATAACACCGATCTGATCGAACTGTAAATTTAATCTGATTGTCGATGTCGTATTCGCGTGAATTTTCTATAGCTACAATTTTTCACTGCCATTAAATTTATAGGTGTAATTTCTTCTCAAGATGGGAAGCGAAGATAAGACTGAAATGTTGATTACTGACGATATAATTATATTAACTGTTGCATAATAGGTAGTAATGAGTAATTATCCAATACCTAATGAACATATTTCTCTTGATATGATGATTAATTATTTTTCACCCACAGACTAGGAGCAGTACACGACGGCAGCCCCCCTCCTTCATACCTCGGCGGTCCAGGGGCCGAGAAGTGCCGATGGGAGGACGGTTTCATCATGTCGGACTTGCGACACACGGAGAAAGGGTTCCGGTGGTCGCCGTGCAGTGTGCAGAGCTTCCATCACTTCCTAAAGTAAGTTAATGTACCTTTACATTGTTTTTGACATCTAACCGAACCACATTCCCAAGGTTGTGGTAAATTTTATCCGTCCTAAGTTCATAGCACTTACACCTGTTGCGCTGTAGCATGCCTCATTGACGCATTAATCAAAAACTTTCATATAAAACGAGGATTTTTTGAATAATGTAACTATAGTTCGGCCAGGGTCGGTCTCACCTCAAGCATAGAGTGAGAGAACATAATATATCATCATACCGTCTTTTTCTGACGCTACTACCCACTAAAACAAAGATCATTAGGTATAGCTTATTAATTCTACTGTTACTGCATTTTTTGGTTACCCAGACTATAATAGAATATCCGTGTATTCCAGTGGTGATACAGCGACATGCCTATACAACTCGCCGCACGAGGACGACTCGTTGCCGCGCGTGTTGCCAGGTCGCCTGCTCACGCTTGACGCGCAGTGCCGCAAGGATAGAGGCACAAGGTATGTCCATTCTAACCGATCGAATGATTGGGGTAAAACGGCAGAGGGGAACTCCTGTCAATGTCCGCTCCGGTTGGTTGAATGCTCTAAACTATACGTAGAAAAATTACAAGAAGTAATAATGCAATTATTATTTGTAATTTTATTATTAATTTCTGAAATTGATTAAAAATTAGGCTGAGTAACCAGTTTTTATTTAATACAAGACATTACTTTTAATTGTTTAATTATTCATGTCTATGGCCTCCATACAAAACGTCAGCTACCATAGACAAATTTCCACAACCATAGACATTGTCTATTCAATTCAGTATTGAATTCAGATCAAGTGTGTGGAGCACCTAATAGTATAGGAATGTTTATATATACCTCATTGTTTGTTTATCATTACATCCACTATAGACTCGAAGCGAATAGTTAGGATTATACAGTAGGTAATCATGAGGAAATTCCTCTCGTTCTAGTAGATAGCTTTTAAGCTCATTATTACAGATCTTCCTTTCCGTTGCAGCGCGTGTTTCAAAGACGAGCGGGTGTGCGCGCAATTGTTCTGCTTCGACGCCGCGAGTGGGTACTGCGTCGCCTACAGACCGGCCGCCGAGGGCTCGCCCTGTGGTGACGGACAGGTAATTTCACATTTTAACAGTGGTTGCATCAGAGAGGCAGCAGCGCCAGCCAATGGCCGATAGGAGCCCTATAGCTCGGACTCATATGGAATCGCACTGCATTTCTACAACAAAAGTTTACTGCCATTAGCCTGATGCAGTGTGAATCCACCCGCAAAGTCACACAACGAACTCAGCTCTCAGCGTTTGCAAAGCCTCTTAAAATTTACCGTTCATCGGGCTTTTGGTATGCCGGTTTGTTTTTTAAAACACTTGGAACTTAATTGACCTATATCCTATCTGACTTTTGACCTGAGACGAAAACACGGTCTACAGCCTTCACCTGTCACTGCCAAAAATGCACAGACACACCTATCATATAAATATACCGCTGCATTTAAATAAAACATACTATTTCTTTCGTTTCAGTATTGCATAAACGGTAGATGTATAACCGAGCACGAGAACATAATCCCGGACTACTCGCAGCACACGCCGAGCTACGTGCGTCCGGACACGAGCCCGTTCTACGGCAATATTACCAGGTAATTATCGTTGAACGTATAAACCATAGAATAATTATTATTAAGGGTAATTATCGTAAACTCACTTAATTACCATTAGTGTAATCATTATTACCACAAGCAATTTACCCGATTCACTCTAAGCTAAGGCATTATTGCGAGGCAATTATCGTAAACTAAATAAATTACCTGTGGTAATAAATATTACTAGAATTAATGATATTTAATTAACTGTAGTTTAACTTTATTAAAGTAGTTTGACAAACCTCTGGCCAGTATGGAAATAGTTTTTTTTTAGTTTAATATGATAAGGATTTATATATTTTAAAGATTTTTGAGTGTTCACTTACTGATATATTCGTTAGAAACTTTTAATAACTCGTAATCTAAGAATAGAACTATGAATGAAGAAAATCACAAAACTGACATGAAAATGAGAACCCAGCACACTCTCGTTTAAGTCAGTATGTGGACAAGCATTCACACAACAAGTCAATAACATACTAATACGACTTAATTTTATAATAGTTACGAAGAAACAACTCAGCCAATAGTACCTAGCACGTCGACATACAAACCTTACTACCAAACTTACAAGACCACAAACTCAATATACACAACAACGACTACTTCAACGACAGAAAACCCGTACAAATACTACTTCTTCACAACAAGGAAACCAATAGAATATACAGAAAGACAAACAGTCACGCAACCAAGTAGTATAAGCACGTATCCACCATCATTCAACAAATACTCAATATCGACAACGAGAAGTCCATACGACTTCCACGACTTCTTCTCAAGAACAACTAAAGAAGTCGACAGAAGCGAACCGAAGCGAGCGGGATTCTACAGCAAAGACGATTTCGAAAACTATTTCGGAAGATCTACGACAAAGAGCCCTTATTCAGAGAAGGGTCTGAGGTCTAGTTACAAATTTGGGACACATTACTCCCTAGCCAAGTCGAGCGACAATTCAATAAGGCCAGATGCAAACGTCCAACAAGTACAAATAGAACCAGCGAGATTAGTGTTCTCTTACCAAAGGAACTTGACGAGTGGGGAGATCATACGACAGTAGTGCCAAAACACAATATTGGTAAGGAACGGGTGTCATCAGGCAGCATTGGAGTCATATTTCTACCATCGATTCTGTTACATAGCTCATTGTGTCTTCTACATCACATGTCTACTTTACTCATACAATACCACATATTAAAATTACAATTTGACTTTTTAAAATTACAACTGTAATCCAGAGTCAAACTTTTAACGAAAATGTAACGGTAGTAATATTATACATACTCGTAAATTAATTTTAGTTGTTTAGCAATGTGATATCATTGTAATGAAAAATGTCAAATTGTAATTTATCTAGGTTCTTCGATATCGTGTACATAATCACATATTACAGATCTATCAACGTTGTACATTCGCCGCCACACACATTACATTCTGTGAATGCATACGTGTTTGTACATAACTTATTAACAGGGCTCGGACAAGTCATCGCAGAAACTGATATGGACATGGGACAAGACTAATATAGAGTCGCGACTCGCGGAATATTATTTATACTGTTATATGTGCGTGTGTGTTTTACATTATTTACTCTTCATTTGTAGGTAGGTACTGCTAACTTATTTAGCCTAAATAAAAAAAAGTTTACAGATAAAAAACTCTTTACTCATAAAAGGTTGTCAAGTTTTGATGTGATATATAACATTAATATTTGAATTGACATAAAATTAGTTCATTGTTTCGCGAATTTAGGTGGTTGCTTATCAAAAATATGGCTTTGTTTGATGAAGATGGTTATCGACAATTTATGAGACAATACAGGGCGAAACTGGAAGTAATTACTCTTCGAAAGGGAAATGCTAATTATGGTAAATAACAAAAAAATCATACCTACCTCCACCATTACATACATAGGTAGTTTTTTAAGATAAGTTAAATGAATATGCTTTCGTTATTATATACAGTGCCAACTTTCTGTTCCTGTATAAACAATTTTCGGGAAAGATGTTTGCGATTTATGTTGAAACATATCAACAACTCGATTTTTGACGATTGCTGGGAAGATGTCACAGAAGTGTTTCGGCAGTTTCGAGTAAAAGGTTCGAAATTATTTTCTAACAACTGTTTACTTTTTTATATCTAACACAAATGATTAAATAAAACATCGGTTTGTTCCAGACAATGCAGAAGTTAATGGTTGCGTTTCTGCAATGCAATGCAACCATCAGCATTAAAAAAATGTTAATGGAAATACCTTCACACATGTATGGTAAATTTTGGGTTGCAATAATAAATGTCATTGAAAAATATAATTAAAAATATTGTACATAATGCGATTCTATTGATCTTGTTCTATTGCCGTCTTGCGATTGTTTTGCGATGACTTGTCCGAGCCCTGCTTATTAATCAGGACATTCTATTACTCCTTATCACGTTTCCAACATTATAAATATTATTATGACTAAAAGCAATATAAGTATCTATAACAGTTATGTGGATGTATATCAAACCTCATTAAATACATGGTAAAACGAAGTTATGAATTTAAAGTTACCTATTTCACAGCAAGAGAATTTAACCTGTCGTCTCCCGATCACGGAGATCTCCGGCCTACAAATCGTTCCCTCCTAATTGACACGAAACTCGCGCCACCGTACACCGTTGTTTGACGAGCCCGGAGATCTCCGTCCTCCATTTTGCACCCCTATAATTGACGGGCCCGGAGATCTCCGTGCTCGCACCCACAAGCTAAAAAATACTTTATTTTAAAATAAATACAGTTTATATTCTATTGGGCGTGTGCTAATATGATCGCAACGAAGTGAGCAACACATGGATGCCAACCAAAACTTCACCCACCATAGACGCGTCAAGTTATCGCCAGTTGAAATCCCGCCTTCAAGCAACGTCCATGTTGTTTGGTGTTTAAATACAAAATAAAAAATATTTTTACAGGTAGTCCTTCGTGTTATGTATTAATATTGATGGCCTATATATTAAAGATTCAGAATAAATAAAATAACATGTAGTTATACATGAAAATCTTATATATTTTTGCGATTTTTCGTCAGTACCGGATTTTTTTCCGTCCTGTGAAATAAACACGTTTTACGTCGTAAAAATATGCTGAGTACCTATAGTATTTATAAACAACGTCAAGTCTGTTTTATGCTCTTTAAACAAATATATACATTCATATTACTAAATATAAACATTTTAGTGATACGAGGGATAACGTTGCGTCAAGTGGTTTGCTCGCGTCGACTGAATTTACCGTGGGGGTCGCGGCGCGCGTGCGGTGGCGGAGACGCGGTAGACATGAGCGGCAAAAATTTGGCCGGAAATATCCGGGCCCGTCAAACAGAGGGATAAAAATTTTGCCGAGTCGTGGGAGACGAGAGGTTAATTAAAGGTTTTTGATATGCATCGGTACACTTCTGGGTTATTTACCTACTTGTAAATATATCCAAAACAGTATTTTACTAAACATCGAGTAATTTATGCATAAAAAAACCTTGATGCTCGTTAGAAAACCTTTAACAAACCCAAAGTCCTAAAACTGTACATAATTATTTATAGTTATTATAAAGTTAAATTTTTATCACTTAATATAAATTCGTTTGAAAGTTAAGTTCTATAGGTTCAATATTAACGCCGGTAACTATGTTTCAGCAGCCGCCATTGAGAACGAGCGGGCCGAACCATGAAGACTGCCAAGCTGGATGCCAGGGACTATTAGAGCGTACTAGGTCCATTCTAGAACCTATAGCCTACCTGGATAGTCCTCCAGCCTCTAAGCTACAATTACAGATTGTGAAGCGAGCGCATGTCCCGTAGTAATGAATATTACACGTATATTAATTCCTGTAATCGATTATAAACCTCGTTCGAAATAAATGCAAGCAGAACTATTACTTTGCTTGCATTTATTTTCATTATTACCGACGGTATAATTAATATTCTGCGGGTAATTACGGGATGGCGCCGTGTGTGTGTCAAATGTGTCTGAAGACAAAACTTTATGTGTGTCGGACACAACTGTGTGTGATATTACAATGTGATTGTGTTACTATTAATATTGAAGTCTATAAGTACATTAGGATAGTTTTGTAAAAACTGAATGAACGACGATTTTTTTTAAATCCAAAATAGATCGGTTTTTGGATTCATTGTAGAAATACTCCTTAGACTATTTTTTTGTTGGTTGTAAAAATGACCTCTTTATAAGGTTACTTAAAAGAAACTGCCACAAAGTGCCTTTTATACAATTATTTTTAAGTTTGTAATTGATTTAAGTTTTATACATATGTATTTGACTGTTTAAAAGAAAGCGGAAATGCGACTGGTTCGCGCTTTTAACATAGAGCAGTTCACTCTTAAAGTATTTTAATTCTCTATGGATCACATTTTTATAAAATAAAAATACACATTTCCATAGTTTAGCAATGTCTGACACAAAATTTAGTTTTCTAATTTTAAGCCGTTCCTTATTAATAAAATTATTTATGGCACCTAGTTCTTTAAAAAAACAAAGTTACCAATAGAATTAAAGAAAATACCGGTTGTCTATGACCGGTTACATCACTTGCCGGAAACTTTACATCACTACTATTTATTATGTTCAAACTATTTATGTATGGTTTTAGTTTTCCCAAATTGTTTAAATATTAAGAAGAAAATAGAAAATAATGAAATCGGTGTACGCTGTTTTATTTTATTTCAATGATATTCTCTTTTAAGGTAACTTTGCCCATTATATTCTATTTTTAGCTAGGCTAGGCTCCTGTAGCTAGCAGTGGCGGCAGGTCAAAACTTTTCTTAGGCAAGCCAGAGCTTAATTTGGCATAAAATTTCTTCGAGTTGTAGAAAAACTGCTCAAGTGCCTGAAAATTAGGCAAGCTAACTGGAATCGTGTTCTATGGACGCGCCGCCACTGGTAGCTAGGTACATGAAGAAAGCATTGAAAATCACTTGTACTTTTCGGTACAAATTATTTATGATATTTATAATAGGTATTACTGGGCAAAGTTGTTAAACTCTTTTCGAAGTCAAATTTTACCTACCTAACTGGAAGAATGGCTTATAATTTAAAGTCAAACATTAGATGCACAGCACAGCCTTTATGTTTTGCATTTCTTTGCTAGCCATAATCATTAGGACTACAAAGCGTTATGTAGTCAGGTACTTATAAACTAAAATATTATGTGCAAAGTTTAAGGTTAAACCAAACAGACTAATTGTGAACTAAGCGCAATTCTTTATCGGTCGACATAGACGTGACTGTGTCTTATGACTAGGTTAGTAAACAAAACAGTTTCTAGTCCCAACACCTTTATTTTCGTAATTTCGTGACATAAAAAAATATCAGGCTTCTTCTGCATCACCTAGAAATAATGTCATAAATAAACGATAGAGTAGGTACAATTAACATTCAACTCTCAATAAATGCATATCGAGAACACTATGTAACTATGTATTATACTTTCTGGAACCGCTTAGGTTTGACCCATGGGGAGATTTTTCTAACAGTCAGTGTGAAATACGTAATTAAACTTTATCTTAATCTACGCAAGTTCAATAATATGTCCCAATTAGTCTGTCCATTAAGCATAGTAATAAATAATATTACATTATAGAATTTACAGAAGTCCAGATTATTTTACATATTTTGATCTTTTTTAGCTTGAAAATTATTTAATATTATTTGTTACTTATACTCTAATCCACTATGCCTAATGCCTACCTAATTGTTTATGTTACTTTGCCCATGTAAAAATACAAACAATCTAAAGAGCGCACTTGAAATGAGATGTTGTTCCAAACTTTAATCCATATCAGGTGTGGGTATACCACAAGATATATGAAAAAGATTACCAATCAATGTGCTTGATTGACGCGATGTTTAATTTATATCCCTGGGCAAAGTTACAGAGCAAGATTGGTCACAGTGGGCAATTTAACCAGATTTGATGGGCAGTGGCGAGGACCCGACGTGCTTTGTGAGGATTTTGGCGAGCATGCCCACCGAGAGCACGAACACGATGCCCGCTGGCATGAACTTTCTGCTGTTGTAGAATCTGGAACGTGAAAAGGGTTTTTGTGAGTATATGTAAGTACATGATACCTATTTGGGTCAGTCCAGGGAAAAAGGGCACACTCTAGTTTTTCGTACTTCCTAAACACAATATATCTATGCTAAGTATCTATTAGTGAGAGAATTAACTGTTAAAACTCGCATTTTTGTCTCTTATTGTCTTAAGCGTATCACTAATAATGGAAACAAAGAACTCTCCTTTAACATTTTCCTTGATATGGCTGAAAAAATAAAGATACGTGGGCGAATACGATTGTCATTTTCCTAATCCTAAAAAAACGTGATATAAGGCGGCTATCACACTGCAGCGGTTTCCGCATGCGGTGACGGTGTGCAAGCGCGATAGCGTTCTGCTTGTGTAAAGGGCTGTCTCATTCACTCATCCGGTTGCGGCGCCAGTATGTTAACATTGATAACCACGTATGTGCAGATCAGGATTGATATTTAGCAAATCAAATTGTGAAATACCTGTATCCCATAAGACCTCCCAAGACGGTGGTGGTTCCAAGCATCAGTTGGTAGTTTGAGGGATCCCTGCTGATCTGATATGCGCCAATACCTTTAAATTTAAATAATATATATTTCAATATCGGCCTGGTGGCATTTCTAGCCTCCGCTCATGCTTCCATGGAGCTTGTCACTCGCATTTTATCAATAAATGGTGGCAATGTCCGAATTCCATTCTTGGAAGAAGCCTTTTATGAGTGGAAGGTTAGTTGTCCAAACGATGCACGGCCTGATAATCTCAAGGTTCAAAGATCCTGGGACGATATCTTAAGCAAAAAAACTTATGATGGGCTATAGCCACCGCGGGCGTCGATGCGGCGCGATTGAAAGCTGTAGTTTTGCCTGAATCCGGAGCATGGCTACACGCACTGCCATCGTCGCACCTGGGTACACTCCTAGACAACGATTCCCTTCGTATAGGTGTGGCACTAGGACTAGGCAGTGATGTGTGCGAACGCCACCAGTGTGTTTGTGGAGCTATAGTGGAAATAAATGGCCACCATGGGCTAAGCTGCGTTCGTTGTGCTGGTCGATTCTCCAGACATCAGTCCATTAACGACACTATACGTCGCGCATTGGTGTCTGTGAATGTGCCCTGTGTTTTAGAACCCCAGGGTCTAAATAGGACCGACGGAACAATACCAGACGGCTTAACACTTGTCCCATGGGCACGGCCGGGGACCCAGCCTTATCTGGGATGCAACATGCGTGAGTACGTTCGCCCCCTCACATCTCACTCACACGGTTCGCAAAGCTGGAGCCGCCGCCGAAAACGCAGCAAAGCTCAAACACAATAAGTACTCAAATTTAGAGCCGGCATACAACTTCATACCAGTCGCAGTAGAGACTAGTGGCCCCTGGTGCGCCGAAGCGAAGTCATTTATCAGAAGTCTCGGACAGCGCTTAAGAGATAAAAGTGGCGACCCCAGGTCCGGTGCATACTTGGTGCAGCAGATATCGCTTGCAATTCAACGATAAGATAAGAGATAAGAACGATAAGGCAACGCGGGCAGCATTTTTGGTACATTTACGCCGGGTACCTGTCGGCCCTAGCTTAGAAAATAGTTAGTGTTAAGTTAGTTGTTTATGTTTAGAGTATGAAATATTTGTATATTTGGTATTAAATAAAAATTTACCTTTCAATTCCTTAATAAAAATATTCTACTTCTGCGACAAACATTATTGTAGGCAGGGGTAAATAATTGCAAGTAGGTGGTGTTTTCTTACAAAAAATAGTTGCCTGATTGGAACTTTTGACGGTAAATTACCGGGTAGTGCACTCTACAAGTCTAGTCTACACATAAGTTAATTTCTTACCTAAGATGGAACCGAAAATGAGGCCAGCTCCAAGAGAGGGAATGGATCCTGAAATATAAAACAATCTTTTGTTAATAAAATAATATAAGGTATACTCCATTATATTAAGTCTGTAGAAATAAATAAACCTATAATCTAAATTAACTGTAATTAGAACCATTAAAACAGTGTACATATGCGTCATTTTCAACTAAAAGATACAACATTGTTGGATGTTAATAAGGTGTTTTAGCCTTAAAAATTAATTTAGAAATAAACTCTATGAACAACCGACAATGATGTACCTTTGATTTGAAAACGTCACACATTCTAGTGTAAGTACCAACTTTGTAATTCTAACAGTAATTTATTTTCAAGTTTTCCGTAACATACATAAGTGTAAGTCATCACAATATGAATCATTGTCTATTGTTGTTTCGCTTTGCTAATGCAAGTACAAGTTCTACATTACATCAGAGGCCGGGAAAATATGGGTTTCTGGCCAAGTAGGTATAGAAATATGGGGCTGGGAATTCGTTTTCACGACGAGGTATGTTTAGTGCTTTTCTCAAACATGCAATGAGATAAAATAAAAAACTCATACTCATACCCATACCCATACTCATACTCATACCCATCCTCTGTATGTAATCTGCCGCCATCTTTGACGCCGTGGCCGCACACACGAAAACACGCGACCGGCCGCCGCTGCGGCGAGACGAGCGGCGGCATAAGCGGTGAGGTCAAAATGTATAGAAATGTATGAATTTTTTTTCAAACCGTTTACGAAAACAGCGGCGAGTCGCATGAAAAATTTCATACTTTTCTGAACATTTTGATCTCGCCGCACGCGCCGCCGCTCGTCTCGCCGCAGCGGCGGCCGGTGGCGTGTTTTCGTGTGTGCGGCCTGTATGAGGGATGTTGCACATTGAAATAATAAACAGTTACTTTGCAGGCCTAGGCCTGAAAAGTTGCATGAATTCCCTTTACAGGCTACATCAAGTTGCTGCGCCCGAAAAAGGATACTTTCGAAGTTATTATAAGGAATATTATGAAACATAGGTACCACACCCAGCCAGGGCGTGCCAGGACGTGCCTGCTCCGGGCAAGCTGGCATATTTACCCAATATAATATTTAATATTCTGAACACATTTAAATAAATTTTTCATGCAATAAAATATTTCATAAGTTGTGAAGTTAAGACTTCCTAGGGTCCCTCAGTAGTATGAAACCTGTAGATATAAAACTTACAGCAAATTTTCTTGTATGGAGACTAGACATTGAAAGACACATTGACTCAATATAAAGTATTGTAAGAAATTCTAGGATGTTTCATAATAAAATCCTCTCTTTAAACAATGTGCTGTTATGGTTTATGCTTGTTATGATGATACATCAGTCAGGATTGTTTTCATTGAGTTGGTTAAGGCCAGTGACAAATCTAAATTTGATTGTCTCAGCATGACTTGCAATGACGAATATCCCCCCCCCCCACAGGCAGAATCCTGGCCGCGGCTCGCCCACCCCTAAGGCCGGCACTGGTTATCTATTGTAAACCTCAATGACAAATTAATAAATAATAAAAATAAAAAAGCCTTTTTATTCCACACACTATTAAATTAACAAGATATTTTTATGTCTATGTAGGCGTTTAGATTTTTAACTAAAAAACTAATAAGATTGCATTTTTAACTAAAACTATTATATAACTAACTAAGATTGGTGGACCTCTTTGCGAGTAAAGGCCTCCCCCAGCCTCCTCCATTCTGAGCGGTCCTGCGCTACGTCAATGACAAATTACTTTTTTATAACTCTAAGGCAACAAATGTTACATTATGCTTAGACTATTCAACCAACCAGACCGGCCATGTCTGTCATTTTCTATACGAAATAAGTCTGCCGATTTTTGTGGGGACGAGGAACGTCAAATGTATGGCTATTTGTATGTAACATACAGATAGCCACAACAGATAAACGTCAGTCCATACAATAAATATGAGCACTGGTCATATGATTTTGGCAGAGGTTGGTTGGTTTAATTCTCTAAGTAAAGCACATCCAAGAGAGATTTTTTAAGAAAAAATTTAGCACTCTTATTTTAACTAATTGTAGAAAAGATATATTCTCGATTTAGTAGGATTGCCTCAATTTTTTTCCATAAACTCAAAAGTTCAACATATCAAAATTCATTATAATATAGTAGGAAATTAGGTAATTGAATTGGCTTCAGCTCATGTCTTACCGAAGTCAAGAGATATTTGTTCAGATAAGTAGCTTTGCAACACAAATCATTTCCTTAGATAAGTTATCAAAGTTTCTTTACAAATGTTTTGAGCTGTTTTTCAACAGTTTTGTTACCAAGTTCGTAAGTAGAACGAGCCCAACGAGGTGCCGAAATATTAAAAAAAATCACTGTGTTCCTATCGTTTCATTAATACGCATTAAATAGGAATAAATTAATATACTAACCTGCTTTTGCGTAACCCATAATACCGCCAGCGGCAACAGTTGCGGCATACGCAAATCCGAAAAAGTCGACGCCCATGATTTAGTTTTATAATACTATTAGGAGTTTTAGAAATTTATTATATCTTATCAAACAGTCCGATAACTACAAATTCGCTAAACGAATGAAAGGATTCTCTAGATTAGCGAAGCGACAGAGTCGAGCGATTCAATGTGATGTTTACAATTTTGACATTGACAGCAGTGACAGTTGTTCCGGGAAGTTTGTTTAAGGCCTAGTTTATATCGCTGGTTTGTGAGATTGAACCCCCTTTGTGTGAGGAACAAAGTGGCTTCAGCAGATTTCATCGTGTAATTCAGCAAACATAATTTAAAATAAAAGCGGTATTACACATTGCAACCTGCAGGGCCCAATCTGTTGTGTACCCTGCCTCTTCCTGCCCCTCCTTCAGCTCCCTACGGGCCCTACCTTCAATTACACCTTCCAACCTGACAGATTGGGCCCTGCAGGTTGCAATGTGTAATACCGCTTTAAGCCTAAGGCCGCAATTACATTATCATTTCTTTGTCATATAAAAATGATGTCATTTGTGTCAAAATCTATGATCATAGATAAATGATGCTGTTAATCATTTTTGCAAATTACACTCAAAGTCATTTAAACGTTATAGTTCAAAGTATTTAAAATGGATACCGATGTAGCAGCATTTTCCGTTGCTATGAGTGCAATTTTATTAATTGCATTAAAAATGAAAAAGAAGGCTGTTAACAAAAAAAGAAGAAATAAAAGACGTGTTTGGGTAAAATCGTGGATCGCAAGGCGATCACAAAGAGGGGTACATACAACAAGACCCCATTTTTACACCCACACAGAATATAAACAAAATATGACGGAAAAATCGGTTTGATTTGAAGTTACGTACGTCAAATGACATGTAAATGATCATTATTGTAGGTTTGCTGTCAAACAGGATCCTTTATCTATGATCATTGACGATATGAATCATTTATTGCTATTACACCATCATAGGTTCTTCATTTATAAATGAGTCATATATGTATGATCATTTAAAAATGATAATCTAATTACGGCCCAATACTTCTATTAGTCATTGCAACCTGCAGGGTTCAATCTGTTGTGTACCCTGCCTTTCCCTACCCTCCTTCATCACCCTACGGGCCCTACCTTTAATTACACCTACCAACCTGACAGATTGGGCCCAGGTTGCAATGTCTAATAGCCGTTTAAGGTACACCATACACATGAGCTGAATAAAAAAAAACATAGACAAATTTAAGTATTTTGTCTATAAATTTGCTTAATTCAGCTCAGGTGTGTTTAGTCCCTTTTGTTTCTAGCTAAATTTTGACTACAGCACGCCTAGCACATGAGTGACGCGACAGTTTCTCGTGCGCGAGATAGTCTACCCGTCTCTTTTTAATTTATACAGTCAGAAAAGGACGGACAGACTATCTCGCTCGCGAGATACTGTCGCGTCACTCATGTGCTAGGCGTGCAGGTTCCATACAGAAATTCAAACACTCCTTTTTCGGTAGATTATTTCCGGTAGATTTTTATTATGATACAGAATTTGAATGTTTTTTGTGCTAAATAACGAATTGAAGAATGATTTACCTATTTTAAGTTATAAGGGTCACCACATACCTAGCGGTTTTCCTCGCGGAATTAGCGGAAGTAGCGGAAATTCATAGACAAAATGCTTAATTTGTCTATGGTAGCGGAAATTTGTCTATGGCTTCCATACAAAAAATCTGCTACCATAGACAAATTTCCGCTACCAGAGACAAATTTCCGCTACTTCCGCTAATTCCGCGAGGAAAACCGCTAGGTGTGTGGTGACCCTAATCAAAGAAGGAAATTTAACGTACTAGTATGGACTTTATTCCCTTGCAATAGGTACTATTACTGAGTGCTACAGTGTTCGGAGTGTTCCTTAAAGCGGTATTACACATTGCAACCTGCAGGGCCCAATCTGTCAGGTTGGAAGGTGTAATTGAAGGTAGGGACCGTAGGGAGCTGAAGGAGGGGTGGAAGAGGCAGGGTACACAACAGATTGGGCCCTGCAGGTTGCAATGTGTAATACCGCTTTAAGCCAGACGATAGACGATACATAAGGGTCACCACATACCTAGCGGTTTTCCTCGCGGAATTACCGGAAGTAGCGGAAATTCATAGACAAAATGCTTAATTTGTCTATGGTAGCGGAAATTTCTCTATGGCTTCCATACAAAAAATCTGCTACCATAGACAAATTTCCGCTACCATAGACAAATTTCCGCTACTTCCGGTAATTCCGCGAGGAAAACCGCTAGGTGTGTGGCGACCCTAAGCTAAGAAGTGAAGTTTTAACTTGAATGAAGGCATAATGAATCCATCCATACCAACCAAACGTCAAAATTCCAATCCGCATTTTTTAAATTCCTCAAAAAAATCCTTCACCAAGCCCATACTTATCAGTTAATCACTCCCATCCAATACACACATCTTTATTGACCATTGATACGTAAATTCCGTGTAGATAATACAAGCACTGTCACAAAATTTCATCATAATTTGTTATCAATACTATACCTACGTCATTCATATTTCTTTCACGACTTAAAGTTGTGTGTTTCACTGAGCAAGGCCACCGTTTAGTTATTCGGTGTTAGTGAGACTGCTCGGTCGTCGCATTTATAAAAAGAAAACCTTCCGATCTTATTTCATTTTTTTTCTGAGTATCTTAAGCCCGGCAACCTTGGTGTGGGAAGGCCGCGAGTTTTTCATAATTAACGCATAATCTATTCGGTCACGATGTTGAAAAGTGCTTCTAAAGTGACAATAAACACGGGGAACGTGTTGAACTTAATTGATATCAAGAAAAAGGCTGGGCAAAATGTAACAGAGGAGGTTAGTATTAACTAAGATTATAGTTACTTTTAGACTAAGTTAGTTTCAGTTAGGGAATGCAACCCAGGTTTTTTTAGTATGAAGATACCCGGTTTTCAGTTCATCATTTGCAGGAGTATGCACTCATTCAAATAGTTTGTAGGCAACTATATGTCCAAGTTAATGAATCATGTCATGCCTGACAATTTGAAGTTTGATATAATGCTAGATTTAAGATCATATACTTTGGAAGAAAATAAATCCTGTAATGCCTCAGATTCCCTCACTTTTTTAGTGTTGGAAATAGCTTCAATAATATCATTTTCAGCTTCGATTTGTTATGACCTTTATATTTATGCAGTCGCCATCAGATATATCGGAGCGGTCAAGGTGGTCACAAATATGTGAACAATGGCTCTATTGTCAAGGTGATAAAGTGCATGTTCAGATATTTTTGATTGATGGCGACTGTACAATGGGCTATTAATGACTTAATGTAATGCTGAAAATAGAGTTCAGATAGATAATTAACACTAAATGAACATAATGAATTCAGTCAAGAGATCTATCAATAATGGGTACAATGAATAATAAAAAACTGTTGATTCAAGGACGTCTTACTTATTTTAACTTGGTTAAAAATACTTCTTTTTTTAACTTTGAAAAACTCTTCTTCTTAGTCATTCCCTCATGCCTGAGGATCGTGACCATATGCAATTGTCCTCCATGCAGTCCGGTTTTTGGCTAACTTTGAAAAACTCTTTGTTGTTATTATTATCAACTGTGGTCCAGGTCTCTTAGCTAGTCCAAGGACCTGGGGACTGTAATGACTGTATGCTAAACCAGTAGTTTTAACCGTTCTGTGATAACGCACATTTTTCTTTTATTTATGAAGGCTTTTCTCCTCGCTGTTTTTAGCGAGGTGAATTCTGCCAAATGTCACCAATTTTTGTGTGTTAAACACCAATAAATATACTCATTACTCCACAAAAGGTTTTATGGCTTACAAATTTGTGGACTATTTCAGGTTTTTCCAGGGACCACCAGGTCAATACATTTTGTCAAATATTCTTCTTTTTATAGACGCTTTGAATGCCAACTGTACTTTGCAAAAGTCATCTACTGCTCATCAAGATAATTAAAAACAACCCAAAACAATGATTTTCCATTATTTCTAATAACCTCCTCAGTCGCCTTTGTACACATTTACCTTAGTTTTTAATGGTCATGTACTTGTTTTGTGCAATAAAGTGTTTTACTACTACTACTAACACTAAAATTTCAGCTCAATCGGATACCAGGAACTGGTTCAAATCTGACTTGCATGATTTTACCTAAACTAGTAGTCCGCCTCGAACTGAGCACTCGCGATTTACTTGCAAACAAGTTGACCAATATAACAAGACCCTAAGGACAATTTTTTTTCTCCTAGCTCCATAACCACTTGATCGATCCTGCTCATATACGAACTCTCAAATTGTATGTACCTCTGCTACAGCCCCAACAAATTTCATAAAGATCAGAAAAACGTTACTAAAGTTATCGTCGGACAAACTATCGAAATCAAAAAGCCATCCGAATGCCGACACGTCCCAGTAGCCAGGTGACAGTTGGGTTTGGAGTTGTTTGTAAGAACTCACTTCGCTTACGCTCCGCGAGTTCAACAACCAACTAACTAACAAACACTGGTCCCTAGGAAACTCGCAGCACTCATTGGATTTTCTTCACCATCTACTTTCCCACTACTATTACCACCTGAGAGAATGCCTATCTATATCCAGAGACGTGTAGCCATACGATAAATAACTACTACTAGTAATAGTAAGTAATTGAAAGTTTTGTGTTTCAAGAATGACATGCATATTTTGAGACCTACCTATTTTTAACTATGACTGTTCAATGAAAAAGTTGTCTAGTCACCTTATGGTGTAAGTACGTTAGCATCATTTACATACTTTAGCTCACCGAAGGAAGCCCACTAACTGCTCGATAGGGGAAATAATTCGTGTATAGCTGAATTTTGGCATAGTTGTAGATAAAGGTGTCTTACACAACATACTAAAAGTACTCGTGGTTAGAGGCGCCGCTAACGGGGAGAGGGGGGTGTAAAGATCCCTTTTTTTGGCTTTTCGTAAATAACTCAGTAGCGGTGGCTCATACGAAAAAATGTTCTTTTACTTAATTAATCCACAAATAATTTTCTACAAAAAAGGTTCTTTACACTTTTTTGCTGGGATCAATGTATAATGAGATTTCGAGGAAATACGATAATCACTTTTTTAAACTTTCGGAGCTATTATTTACGAAACTATTAGTTTTGTCTAAAAGTTGTTTTAGAAAACCCATATTTATATTAAAATACCTATCCAACGACACCCCACACATTAGGGGTGGATTAAAAAACAGAATTTACCTCCCACTTCATGTGTTCGGGAGGTACCCTAAAAAATAATATTTTTTCAGATTTTGTTTTAAAACTTTGTCTGCGTGTTCAAAACACATACTCATAAGAAGTTTAACTATTCTAGTACTAACCATCACTGCACAAAGCCGTGAACGGACAGACGGGGACAAACGGACAGCGAAACTATAAGGGTAGGAAGTTGATTGCAGGTTGCAGGCATCCATAGGCTACGGGAACTGCTTATCATGAGACGGGTCGTATGCTTGTTTGCCACCCTCGTGGCATAAAAAATAAAAAGTAAAAAAATACCCTCTTCAACCTTCTCAGTGATGGTTAGTACTAGAATAGTTAAACTTCGTATGAGTATGTGTTTTGTACACGCCGACAAAGTATTAAAACAAAATCTGAAAAAATATAATTTTTTAGGGTACCTCCCGAACACATGAAGTGGAGGGTAAATTCTTTTGTTAATCCACCCCTAATGTGTGGGGTGTTGTTGGGTAGGTCTTTTAATATAAATATGGGGTTTCTAAAACAACTTTTAGACAAAACGAATAGTTTCGTAAATAATAGCTCCGAAAGTTTCAAAAAGTGATTATCGTATTTCCTCGAAATCTCATTATACATTGATCCCAGCAAAAAAGTGTAAAGAACCTTTTTTGTAGAAAATTATTTGTGGATTAATTAAGTAAAAGAACATTTTTTCGTATGAGCCAGCGCTACTGAGTTATTTATGAAAAGCCAAAAAAAGGGATCTTTACACCCCCCTCTCCCCGTTAGCGGCGCCTCTAACCACGAGTACTTTTAGTATGTTGTGTAAGACACCTTTATCTACAACTATGCCAAAATTCAGCTATACACGAATTATTTCCCCTAAGTTTTCCTTCGTTTAACGGGCTACTTTGCCCATTAATCTGTATAACACAACTATAAGAAACTTGACCAATTGTTTTCTTTAGCTAAACGTATTCTAGAAGGAAAAATATATGATTAATGACTGTTTTCCTATAATAAATAAACCTTAGCCAATTGGCAATAAAGTCTAATGACACAAATACTTATTAATCACTAGTATTTCCCATGTATTTCCCAGTATAGGCTGTCTATAAATTACATCATCGATTTTTGACGATTTTTGACCCCCCCTTCAAATCATCCAAAGATTATGCCTCAAAAGGCCCCGTTTCCTCCTACGTTATGCTACCATCATCCGATGTCCAGACCCCCCCCCTATTTTGAAATACATAAGGCAAAAACATGTTGCTATAGTGAATTCATCCTTACTTGTCTTTATCATATCATGTTGAAACTTCTGCCAATCTAGACATCGTAATATCATTTATTTTTCAGTTTATTTGTTAATTACTTCAATCATTGTAGAAAATTTTATTAGAAAATATATTTTTCAGTGGCTAATTGAATTCAGTACATTGTGAGTTTCTTTATGTACCTATATAACAGTATATATAACAACATTTTAACCCCTTGTATGCTTAAGACACGGATCCGTGCGTGGGAATTTAATCTATAATTACAAATGTCAAGGTCACTTTTTCAATTATTCAATTTGACAGGCAGCATACGATGGGTTAAGTGATAGACCCAAAGAAAAGTGTGATAATTTATTTGAGACTAGCGACCCGCCCCGGCTTCGCACGGGTGCAATTATACATAGGTATAAACCTTCCTCTTAAATCACTCTATCTATTAAAACAACCGCATCAAAATCCGTTGCGTAGTTTTTAAGATCTAAGCATACTTAGGGACAGACAGCAAGAAGTGACTTTGTTTTATACTATGTAGTGAAGTGTTTGTTTACATGATCACACCAGTACTGATTACTGATAGCCTTTTTCCTCAGACGTTTTGTCTGGTTGCCTTTGGCATAGGCCTCTCCCAAAATTCTCCAGTTATGTCTATCCAGAGCCTCTCTCCTCCATAAGCCTCCGGCTACGTCTCTGAAATCGTCTTCCCATCTCATCCTCTAACCTCCTTCATTTCTTTTACCATCTCTTGGGTACCATATGGTAATATCTTTGGACCATTTCTCTTTGTTGTCCTGGAGCATGTGACCAGTCCATTTCCATTTGAGTTTTTTCATTAAGTAGTTTACATCAATTGTTTTTGTACTCTTTCGAATGTCTACCAGTTTTATTCTATCTCTCAGTCTTATGTTCAACATGCTTCTTTCCATACTATTTTGACAGACATGGAGAGCTTTTCTTTCCTTAACTGTAAGTGCCCATGTTTGACACCCTTATGTGAGGCATGGAAGGATCAGACCAGTAAGGATGAATTCTATCCGTTAGTCCACGTGCTTTTTGTAGGGATTAGCTATCTCCTTATAAAAAGCCTAACCTCACCGTACAACGTCCAGCTCTTGGAGCGAAATTTTAATTAATGAACCGTACACTTGTCGTATCTACTTCGACATTGGCAAAATTGTCCCAATATTGTGGACAGAATGCCATATTTTAAAAATTGAATTGAAGGATGAATTCACTATAACCAGGTTAAGTATTCAAAATGAACCTAGGAACCTAACATTACTTAAATGCTTCAGATAAAACAAACAGAATGCTTACTTATCAACTGTATTAATTGCCTCTGTTCAGCGTAGATATATAATCATTTAACTTCCATTTAAACGTTTAATTACATATACAGTCAACGCCATAAATATGTGTACAGTTTTGCACCTTACTCCATTGTAATAGGGTTCAAAAGTGAATACATATTTTAGGCGTTGACTGTACATCGTAGAAGTCTGCGTCGAACTTAACTGATCCATTTTAAGCCTTATAGCAACGTCATAAAAACCATAATCACTTAGATAAATTACTTATACTACAAGGAGATTGAAAGGAGTTTGCATCTCCTTTACTCGATTGAACAAGAGTTTATTCACTCGCTCTTCATTCTATCCCTCTTTCAGCAGATACTGTCAACCAAGTGAAGCTTCTATATATATGTCGGCGGCCGATCGTAAAATCAGGCAGATCGTAATGTTTCTGTGTAATGTTTTAACAGGGAACGAGTCTAAGATTTTCACGTTTCTCGATATGCCTAGGAATTTCTCGATATGCCTGATCTTACGATTGGCCGGCGACATATATATGCAAATTCCAAAGTTATAATCTTCTTGGTTCAATCATAGGTCAGTTGAGTCTTACAATTGAAGGGAAGTTTACAAAAACAACATAACTGCTTAGAGCGGTTGACACTTTTTTAAGAACATTGTTAATCGTTTCAGGTGTCAACCAGTGTAGTCAGTTATGTTGTTTTTGTAAACATCCCTTCAATTAGTTCCTGCGTGCCTGAAGATAATGACAGTGCGTATTGTTCTACCTAGTTAATATACCTAAGGACCAAGGACCTTATCGCCTTAAAAATAAAGACTTTGTTCAGATATTTGTGACCACCTAGGCCGCTCCGATATATCTGATGGCGACTCTACATATATACAAAACGCCTTGAAATACAGCCCTGAGCTCGAAGAACCTTCGGGTTTTAGAAAGAGACGTCGGGTATCAATCAACAGTGACACATGAAAAAGCAGAACAGCAATATTACCTTCGTGTGTCATCGCCGATTTCCGAAGGTTCTTAAACCTCACGGACTGTAGTCAGTTTTGAACTTAAATGCAAGGACTTAGGGTTTATAAAAAGTCACTTAGATATATCCTCGATTGTAGGTAGTTACTACCTACTACGTAACATGTGTAATTACTGCAATTAATTTATTACAACATCACTTATCAGTATTATTTATTATACTTTTAAGTATTCAAATGTATACGACTATACATTATAATAATATATGAGGATTGTATATTAAATTGTAACTTTCATAATGTTAATGTACGTACAGTCGCCATCAAATATATTGGTGCGGCCAGGGTACTCGAAAATATCTGAATATGCACTTTAACGCCCTGACAATAGAGGCGTTGTTCAGATATTTGTGACTACCTTGGCCGCTCCGATAGATCTGATGGCGAGTGTACTTTACCGAGTTAATTAAAAGATACATAAAAATCGATTCACTAGGTGACGTGAATGTATCCCATCAAAAACAATACATGTACAGTCGACATCATAGATACGTTTAGGGACACTTTTTGATTTTATTAAAAATAAGAAAGGTGCAAAAGTGTAAACATTTTTTTGACGTCAACTGTACAAAAATGCCAGTCTCACAATGCAGTTATTCTATCTCAAATCAAACATTTTTATAATAATCTAGTCATCAGAATTAATCGAACTAGAGGCGATGTCTTACTTGCACACGTACAACATTGACATACTTAGTGATTTACGAGTATATTGTCATACTGATTGGTATCATTGTCTAGTCACGTCACCGTACCGATGCAACAGTTGCAACACTTCTTTTCTTCCTAACTTTGTGGTAAATTTCCTGTGTTTTTTTTTTCATTATTCCCTGTAAAAACCACCTTCAGTGTCCCAACTCAATGTGGTTGCGTTTTTCGTTAAGTTACTTAGGAAACCTTACCTTAGTTCACCAGAGGGCCATCCATGGTTGCCATTTTATCACTTATCGCGCTATGCGTCACTTTCACACTTACATACTTGTTAGAGCGTGACAGCCATGGTGACAGGCGATAAAAACCCGACCATAGTAGGCTAGCAGATCGACTCTGTACGCTATTTAATTGCAATGCAATTTTATATTCAATCAGACACTCACTGGTTCACAATTAAATTTGACCCAGAAGCTAATCGCTATTTAGGTATATACCTACATTATACTAATTAATAACGAGAAATATTTAAGTCACTTAGCAAAAAAATACTGATTGCACATCAAAAAATACTATTGTATTGTAGGTATACTAGGTATTGTAAGTACAGTCGCCATCATATATATCGGAGCGGCCAGGGTATTCAAAAATATCTGAATACGAACTTTATCGCATTGACAATAGAGGCGTTGTTCAGATATTTGTGACCACCTTGGCCGCTTCGATATATCAGATTGCGACTATACATGCACCCATACCTAGATGGTCGATTACGCATTTATTGAAGTGAAATCAGTGCTACAGTTAGGTTATAGTTATTTTGTGTTGTGCTGTGAAATACTAGCTAATAATTTCATTTGTGCGGAGTCAGTATCTTTGTAATCTGTTACTACTTTACAAGATACTTCCTATATTGCCTGTACGTACTGTGTCAATACAGTGGCTTGACAATGTATGTTTGCAAAACATATCATTTCGTCGCTTGCATAGTAGCGCCGTATGATCATGATATGCCTGATTTACAAGATTTTAACTTGCACATCTTGCAATTTTCATATGTAACTATAACTGTAAACCTAGGTAACATTTGTCTTTAAAATTTGCAATTTTTTCGATTACTTATTGATAGGTATCCCATTGAGCTTTAAGTAGCATACAAATACAACAATTCTTTTCGTAATAAGCATAACGTCTGCTAACGATACCACAATGCTTAGAAAATAAAGGAAAAGCAGAAAAATCCACTGCCTCAGGCGAGACGCGAACTCGCGATCCTTACCTGAAGGCTGCGAATCCAATAACTCAGTTGGTCATAGCGATGGGCATGTTTCCCAGAGTCGCGAGTTCGTCTCCCCTGAGGCAGTGGATTTTTCTACTTTTCCTTCATTTTCTAAGCATTACAACAATTCTTCTCATCTTTGAATGAAGACTGTAAGTAGCTTTAGCTAGCAATAACCTTATTCAACCTTTTCAGCTATCAGAAAGCATCAAGCTAACCCTATCAGAATGGAACTCCCAAAATGGCGTCAAACTCCAAAACGGTACATCAGAAGATGCAGAGGATCCCAATACCGCCAATAATTCCGACTACGCAGTCCAGTCTTCCGTAGTCACGGGCCCAAGTTCCGAAGTCGTGGTCAACATTACCAGGCCTCATGATGATGTGCAGATAAAGATGGCTGAGGAGGAGAGAAAGAATCTGAAGATTGGTGTGAAGATATTTATAAATGAGGATCGTACGAGCGCGCTTAGTGAATGCTTGGAAAGTGGTAAGTTTAACCTTTTTAATGCTTAAATAAAAGTCACACTCATAGATCACTGGAAAAAAGCACCTTCGTGTCAGTACGAAGGTTACTAAAGCATACCATCAACACACGATACGTCATAACTTTTTGGATGAATAATAATTTTAAACAAAAAAAGAACCGACTTCACTTAGGATCCGCTATTCCAAGAGGAAGTGGCCGAGTTGCTGTAAAAAATAGTGAAATCACTATATGTGTGCCTATAATAGTTGAAGAGTTCCCTTGATTTCTCCAGGATCCCATCATCAGACCCCAACTTGGTGACAATGGGACCATCTAGGGGTTATACCCGTTCGATTAAAAAAAAATATTTTGAAAATCGGTTCACGATTCACGGAGATATCGAGTAACATACATACAAAAAAAAACTGTCGAATTGAGAACCTCCTCCTTTTTCGAAGTCGGTTAAAAAGAGGTTAGATTAGATATATTTAAATGGCATAAGTAGCATCAAAATTTGTATAGGTAAGTTTTTTTAACGGAAATTTTATAATTGGGATTTTTCATGATGTGTGTGAAATCAGACGGCGGCTTTTAATTAAGTATCATAGAGAGATGTGAATAAAGTCTGGCTGGCATAGACCTACTATAGAATAGACAGAGGGTCAGCGTATACCCGGTAAGGGACAGATATATTTTGACAGATAGTAGCCCGTTAAACGAAGGAAAACTTAGGGGAAATAATTCGTGTATAGCTGAATTTTGGCATAGTTGTAGATAAAGGTGTCTTACACAACATACTAAAAGTACTCGTGGTTAGAGGCGCCGCTAACGGGGTGAGGGGGGTGTAAAGATCCCTTTTTTTGGCTTTTCATAAATAACTCAGTAGCGGTGGCTCATACGAAAAAATGTTCTTCTACTTAATTAATCCACAAATAATTTTCTACAAAAAAAGGTTCTTTACACTTTTTTGCTGGGATCAATGTATAATGAGATTTCGAGAAAATACGATAATCACTTTTTGAAACTTTCGTAGCTATTATTTACGAAACTATTAGTTTTGTCTAAAAGTTGTTTTAGAAAACCCATATTTATATTAAAAGACCTACCCAACAAAACCCCACACATTAGGGGTGGATTAAAAAAAGAATTTACCCCCCCCACTTCATGTGTTCGGGAGGTACCCTAAAAATAATATTTTTTCAGATTTTGTTTTAATACTTTGTCGGCGTGTTCAAAACACATACTCATACGAAGTTTAACTATTCTCGTACTAACCATCACTGAGAAGGTTGAAGAGGGTATTTTTTTACTTTTTATTTTTTATGCCACGAGGGTGGCAAACAAGCATACGACCCGTCTCATGATAAGCAGTTCTCGTAGCCTATGGATGCCTGCAATCAACTTCCTACCCTTATAGTTTCGCTGCCCGTTTTTCCCCGTCTGTCCGTTCACGGCTTTGTGCAGTGATGGTTAGTACTAGAATAGTTAAACTTCTTAAGAGTATGTGTTTTGAACACGCAGACAAAGTTTTAAAACAAAATCTGAAAAAATATTATTTTTTAGGGTACCTCCCGAACACATGAAGTGGGAGGTAAATTCTGTTTTTTAATCCACTCCTAATGTGTGGGGTGTCGTTGGATAGATATATTAATATAAATATGGGTTTTCTAAAACAAGTTTTAGACAAAACTTATAGTTTCGTAAATAATAGCTACGAAAGTTTCAAAAAGTGATTATCGTATTTTCTCGAAATCTCATTATACATTGATCCCAGCAAAAAAGTATAAAGAACCTTTTTTGTAGAAAATTATTTGTGGATTAATTAAGTAGAATAACATTTTTTCGTATGAGCCACCGCTACTGAGTTATTTATGAAAAGCCAAAAAAAGGGATCTTTACACCCCCCTCTCCCCGTTAGCGGCGCCTTTAACCACGAGTACTTTTAGTATGTTGTGTAAGACACCTTTATCTACAACTTTGCCAAAATTCAGCTATACACGAATTATTTCCCCTATCGAGCAGTTAGTGGGCTTCCTTCGGTGAGCTATAGGGTTAGAGTTACCACATGTATAGAAATTTCCCCATTGTTTTATCATAACTGTAGTTTTCATATTTGAAAAAAATCTCCAAATTATAACATGAGCTCTATATTTACAACAATCTATCTTAATCCGCGCAATCCAAATGTCATTTTTATTAAAATCAAGATTAATATCTAATTTACTTCCCAGATTGCCTAATTCAATAGCTATTTTAGTATAAAACGCCATATCTGTTGAACGTATTGTCAAAATCTTCATGAAGTAATATTTTTTCCTCCCTTGAAACATAACTTTCCATATTACATAAGCAGTGATCGGCGAAAAGGATTCCACACAGGGTGAATGACGTCAATCATTATGCTAGTATGGATATGCCGCGGCATTTGCGGGATAGAAAAATAAAATTACAGTAATTTTCACAAACATTTGTAATTAAGTATTTTAATGGAATTATTTATTTCGCATATTATTTTTTGTTTTTTTTTTATGTATCTATAGAATTAAAATAACAAACCATTATTTTACTGGTCAACGAGCGAGTTCTTAGTTCGGGGCGGACTACTAGTTATTACAAGTCGTAACCGACACTGATTCATTGTATTAAACATAATCATACGTCGTTATCGCGGGTGCAACTTCAGTAGTATCAAGTGTCAGTAGTATCAAATACGTTTGTACCTACGAGATCAAAATTATTCAATTTTTTTTCTAATATCGTACTTGACATGATAATTAGAACATATCAATAATTTTAAACAAAAAAAGAACCGACTTCGCTTAGGATCCGCTATTCCAAGGGGAAGTGGCCGAGTTGCTGTAAAAAATAGTGAAACCACTATAGTTGAAGAGTTCCCTCGATTTCTTCAGGATCCCATCATCAGACCCCGACTTGGTGCCAACGAGACCATCTAGGGGATATACCCATTCGATTAAAAAGAAATTTTGAAAATCGGTTCACGATTCACAGAGATATCGAGTAACATACATACAAAAAAATAATAATGATAAAAAAAATTCTGTCGAATTGAGAACCTCCTCCTTTTTTGAAGTTGGTTAAAAAGATTAGCCACGCAGTTCTAACGCAACCTCTTCTGTCACCTGTTATTCGAAACAATTTTTTTCTTGATAGATTTATGTAGACTTGTAGATAAAAGATAATTTTAAACTTAGGAACAATTGGTTCCCCCTAAAGTCACGCTTACTCGTTATTTTCATAAAAAAATGTGAAACGAAATTTCAACTTAAAAAGGCGCACTTTAAGGAACGTAGAAAAGGCGCAAGATCGAGAAGAGTTTGATTGATCATTTCCAGCAAAAACATTGTGCTAGATATGAAGAACTTCTCAGAGGCTAAGACGCGTAGGTAGAAATACTTTGTTTATACCAATCGGACACTCTGTTATATACATTCTTCAACACATTTGTTTTTGCACCCGCGATAACGACGTATGAACATAATACAAACACGTATATTTTTGAGCAGTTTAATTGGTATCGCGGGCGAAACGGCACATCCATAATACTATGTCTAGTTGAATTCCCGCGGTGTGGAATCTTTTTCGCCGATCACTGTACATAAGTCAATATTTACCCAGCTTTATGGGAAATTGATTGTTAAGTCAATGGTCACCCTAAAATATCTCTGTTGCCATGGTGACGATGACGTCGATGACAGAAGTGTGACAAACAAAGGGTGACAAACAACAATTTCCGTATACGCGATGAGGGAGGGAAAATGTGTCATTGCATCTCATTTGCACGCGTACGATTGTGTATGCGCACATCTCTTTCATCAGAGTATATGTGTGCGTAATGTTACCCCCCTGCTGGCTGGCCAATAAGTGCAGTAACAGTGGAAGTAATAAGCTATACTCATCCATTTTTCACTAGCGAGGGTACTAGCGTAGGAAAGAGACAGTATGATTCTCTCTGTCTATGCTTGAAGTAAAACAAACCCTGGCCAAACTATTAATCTATTATTTTTAAAACTAATGTTTTCAAGGGTTATAGAAATCGCGGAAGACAGGTCAATGTTATTTTTAAATGGGGGCATGCATATTTTGGGTGCTTGTCGTAGAACAACTCTTCCGGCTGGCACTTTTAAGTCACGTCTTTTATTTTTCGTAGATTATTTTAAAATAGAAGATCTTTAAGACACGTCACGTCACAGTTATTAAGTTTTTAAAACTTGTTTAGACTCATTATTGACCAAGCGAGCAGAGCAGCTTTAGCAAAAGTGTTTATTTCTTATGTCCGGATGTCCAGCTGCTCTCATCTACAGGTTGTATTTTTCTAAACCGCTACTCATCAATTTCCTTCACAGTAAATGAGGTCCGCACCTATGGCCCGCGTAGCTTACGAGGCTTGCGTGTAGTCTGTATATATTGCACATGCCATGACTTTGCTGCATAAAAACTGCCTTGATGTTATGAAATCGATCAGATTACAAACTCGCTATGTTCGATTTTTAGCACGCATCATACGATGATGTTCACAGGATATCTGCTTCTGATTTGTAAGCCGATATAAGATACGAGCATAGATTGGCGGAGGTCGTAGGCTACAAAGTAAACTATTCAGTTCTCATTGTATTTATGATATCGTAAATTACATTATAAATTACAAACATTTATAATGAATGCAGCTAAAAAAAGAAAAAAATCTGATAAAAGTCACTTTGAATTCCCGTCATAATCGCAAATAAAAACAGTAAGTATTATGATTTGACATTTGTATGATCCAGTCTGTCTCTGATTATGTATCATGTTTCCTATACGTACAGTCAGCAGCAAAAGTAGCTAAGCGGGTAGGGTGTTCACAATGAGCTGGACACGAATTTATTGTTAAGAGAATAAGAGCATGTGTAGGTCATTTTGAACACCCTACCTGCTTAGTTACTTCTGCTGCTGACTGTACTCGTATAGACTGATTATATGATATGATTTAGTCGCATTTTGGCTTTTGCATTTCGCACGCAAAGGGTGATAAATTCACTACATTATTTCGTTGGTATCTTATCAACAGAATATCTAGTATCTATTGTATCTTCTTGAATTACTATATTCTTGCATAGTCATGGTATTTATTTGAGTTACTGTAATTTACCTATTATGATCTCATAACCTGTTATCATTATCAATGTAATAAACACTCAACTTATCGCTTGGATCAGATTGATAAAATCTGTCAACTCACTTTTCAAGCAAAAATATGCTTTATTGCTTTGCTAAAGGCCTTATTTTTAAATAAGAGTTTGGTATATTGTTCATGTGGGGTACAAGTAGATTACAAGATTTACAAGGATTGTAAAAATAGAACGGATATGATTCATTAATAAATTTTAAATAAAAAAGAACCGACTTCACTTAAGATCCGCTATTCCAAGAGGAAGTGCCCGAGTTGCTGTAAAAAATACTGAAATCACTATAGGTGTGCCTATAATACGAGTTCCCTCGATTTCTCCATGATTCCATCATCAGATCCAGATCTGGTGACAATGGTACCAATTGTAAAGTATACTCTTTCAAACAAAAAAAGATTTTCCAAATCAGTCCAGCCGTCTTCGAATAATCGGTGAACATACATTAAAAAAATTACCCCGACGAATTGAGAACTTCCTCCTTCAAAATCTTGAAGTCGATTGATAAAATAAAAACTAACTCCCCATTTTCGTGTTCCAGTGTTCACGGCGCTACATACAACAGTGATAGACAACGTGATACTAGCATATAACCCGGATCTGCCTCCTAAGGAGCAGACCGAATCTGTGACCGTATACTCCAACAAGGCGTCGCCTATATCCCTAAGCAATAATGTTGGTAAGTCGAAATAGAAACTATAATATATATTAGTATAGTATAATATATTATTTATTTCAGATTTCAATCCTTATGGTGTTAGTAATTACACATCTTAATAATTATTTAAGGTGGTTTTTCGATTATATACAGCGTGTATTTTTGATATTACCACATAAGCTATGGGTAGTTAGTATAGACCCTAATAAACATACTTCCATATGTTATATTAAAATTTAACGACTTTTAATTTTCCATATAAAATATTTCAGCACGCAATGTATTGCTCCTACCTGATTACTTTGCCTTTGAAACGTCACAATTGATATGTGTCACATTGTACTGTATACGCAGTACATTGCCGAGTGAAATAAATTAAAAAATTAATTACTCGGTGTTAATGAACAATTAACTAAATATTTATTGCAATGTCGATTTAAAACATCAAAACCTGCTTCTGGTTTCCTTTTGTGGTAATATCAAATATACACGCGGTATATTGACTGCGAAAATTGTTTCATAGTACGGTATATCGGAGCGGCCAAAGTGGTCACAAATATCTGAACATGCACTCTATCGCCTTGATAATAGAGGCTTTGTTCAGATATTTGTGACCACCTTGGCCGCTCCGATATATCAGGGCCCTAAATAATAAACATTACAATCCACAATTACAAATCACAAATACAATTCAAAAATCTGTTTATTAAAAATTACAATCTACTTACCCACAAATATGTCATTGTCACACTTGACAAATTTGTTTAATTGTAACTACAGTTGGACATAATCGTGTTTAATAAAAGTAAAAAATTGTTATATGTAATTGTAAATTGGCTCATTTTCTATAGAAATTCATGACAATGTTTGAATTGTAGTTGACAATGACAATTTTGTAGCCGTCAGAATTGTATTACACAAAATTCACCAGCTACATTGACACGAGTTCACCTGTCACCCTGTGACAAATATGTAAAGTTTATTGAACGCAATATGAGCACAATTGTACAAATTTGTCGGGTTGTAATGTTTATTAAATACGGCCCAGGATGGCGACTGTACACAGGCTGAATGGTATGGCAGGGTCGCCCTGTGGCGAGTGATACTAGCTTATAGCCAACCTCCTAAAAACTAGACCAAGTACATGACTGTGTAGAGGCGTTATATCCCTGACGTGCCTTCATAAGATCTGGAACCTTTTATTTTATCATTGCAACAACATCATCATCATTTATTTAAGAGCCTGGCTCTTCTCGGTGAAGTAACCGCCCTTCAGCTCGCCACTCCGCAAGTGTTTTAAGCCCCTAATACGACACTACAGTCTAGGCCTCAGGACAAGACGTCTCCATTAAATAAAATTATATTGTTAGTATACATCATCATCATCATCAATTATTTAAGAGCTGGACTCTTGTCGGTGGAGCATTTTCCATGTATGTCCTTTGCCTTCTCCTCCTACTATACATACCGATACAAAAAGAAATAACTATTGTGTCACCCATGTACGGTCGACGTCAAAAATATGTTTACACTTTGCACCTTCCTCCTTTGTAATAAGGTCCAAAAGTGTAAACATATGTTTGACATCTACTGTACCAGAAAAATGGTTCATTAGAATAATATTTTTGATGGGGTAACCCTTTTAAATGGTTACCATATTAGGGTTAGCCCGTCGTTATGGAAACCGTTTTAGACAAGATATGCAATACGGTTTCCCGGTCGAATGTCTTTACAATAGACAATAAAATAGCTTAATCGCATTTCAAAAACACTCGATAGGGAAACCTTAGGGGTTTTCAGTGCGCTTAATGTTTAGCCAAACGATGAACTTACTGAATTTATAGGGTTTGTGAAAATAACCCTATCTTTTACCTGATCCGGTTTATTCCTAACCGATTTCGGTTTCTGTTGCCAGCTGTTGGAGATAAATCTTCGTTGAATTTAGAACTCTATTCTTTAGCTGTTAATATGTACTTTCCAGGAGCAAAAAGCCCGGAGACTGACGCAGATAACGAAGCAGACGCGCGGAAGTGTGAAGCGATACTGCCCGGGATCAAAGTGCTTTGGGGTCTGTTAGAGGACTATGTCAAAAATGGTAAGACAAAAAAAAACTATAGTCTACTCACCATTCGAAACTTAAAATATTGTGAAGTCCGCCTCGAATTGAGAACTCGCTATGTACTTGCAATCGAGTTTACCATTATAACAAGACTCTTCTTATGAGGATTTTTTTCGCCTTCTAGCTCCATGACCCCTCGACCGATCCTGCTCATATACGAACTCTCATATTACATGTATCTCTGCTACAACCCCATTGAATTTCATAAAGATCAGAAAAACCTTACTAAAGTTATCGTCGAACAAACTCTCAAAATCAAAAAGCCATCTAAATGCCGAGACGTCCCAGTAGCCAGAAGTTGTTTGTAAGAACTCGCTTCGCTTACGCTCCGCTCGTTCGACAAACCAGTAAGATTTTCATTATTTGAAGGCTCTTCGAAGGATCTTGCCAAAAAGACGTCTCGTTTAAGCAGAGACCGAAAGCCGCCTAAAGATACCGAAAATGTAAGAGGAAATGTCACCAGCAGTGCTACTCCACCTAGTAACAAATAGCGTACTAGTAGCGTAGTAGCTATGTTCGTAAAGTTCTTAGGCTGTGGCTGTCTATATCTCTATAGTCTCTGGTTTAAGCCATTTTATTGAGGTATGAAATGTGACCTTCATTACAATCTTTCTACAGGACACAGAAATCCCTTGAATGCACCTGTTAAAAATTCCACTTTTGAAAACGTAGCGAATATTAATTTGTTGCTAGTTTTACTGTTTATTTTTACACAGTTTTATTTAGCTTGACCCCGTATATTTGTTTGTTTATTTATTTATTTGTTTATACGCATCAAATCTTGTAAGTTGAATTTCAGCCATTTCCCGGTGTCTGATTGAGCTGAAATTTGGTATATGTACTTCCGTAGTTTACATGACAATACTACTAGGTACAGTCAGAAATAAAACTGTGTTCCAAAATAATTTTTTGGGAGTAACTTGTTTCACCTAATTGTAATTTTTGATGCAGTTTCGAAATGTATTCTGCTGGTTCTTATGCAAAAGTACCTATACTTTAGTTACTTATCATATCTTAAAATGTGACACGCCTACGGTCATTAGTATAATATAGATCGCACTTGAAAACGGTACTGTAATATTAAACGGTTTAGATAAGATACGATATGTATAGTGATTAGGTGTATGTTCAAAATTATCTGGCAGATGGCAATAACGAAGTGCATGTCAGACGATTCACAATAAAGAATTCCGTACCCACTAAATTACGCACAATGCCAAGTGACTCAATATTCCTGTATGGGGACAGTACATGTTGTTGTCCTAAGGCACTCCAGAGGTGCAGAGGGCTTTCACTAACTCGCGCCACGCCTTCCTATCCTCAGCGAATATGGCGAGCGTCACTTTCGGTTGGAAACCGCCAAATGGGAAGCGCGGTTCTGGGCGCCCAGTTCATATATGGCGTCGGTCAGTCGAGAGTGAATTGCGAGCGGCGGGACTGAGCTGGAAGGAGGCTAGAAGGACAGTATATGTAATTTATAAATTTCCAGGTCGAGTGAACCTGCTAGGCGTGGCGGACGTGGGCGGCGGCTGCCTGTACAAGCTGCACGCGTGGGCCAAAGTGAAGCCCACCATCGCACAGATCAACCTGGCCTCGTGCTGCGTCGTGCCGCCCTCGCTGCACGCCTTCTGCCGCGCCAACGACGTGCAGCTGCTCACGCACGCCGACCCGCCAGGTTGGTGCGCTACTCGAAAATGTACCACTAATTGATTAATTGGCACATACCAGTATTTGGCACATGTCAGTAATAGACACATACCAATAACTGACACATACCAGTAATTGACACGTACCAGTAATTGACCCACTTCATTGAAAGTGCGAACGTTTGTAATTGACACAAAAACAATATTTGACACCGCCGCGCCAGCGACGTGCAGCTGCTCACGCACGCCGACCCGCCAGGTGTGTAAGCTTATTTCAAAGGGCTTTACCTGACTTTGTGAAGGCGCCACTGGCACCCAAAGTGAAAATGCGCCTGAATAACGGGTTTCGTTCGATTTCATAGCATGAGGGTCCGCGGCGCCCAAAGTACGAACGCGCTGAATGACGGGCTTTACCCGACTTCATGGCGTAATAACGCCGCTGGCGCCCAAAATACAACAACGAGCTTAGTCCGACTTTATGGAATAAAAGCGCCCCTGGCGCCAAAACTTCGAACACGCTGAATGACGGGCTTCGCCCGACTTCATGTTATAAAGGAGCCGCTGGTGCACAAAGTGAGAACTCGCTGAATAATGGGGTTCGCCCGACTTCTTGAGCACAAAAGCGCTTCGGACACCCAAAGTGCGAACGGGCTGAATGACGAACTTCGCCCGACTTCATGGCATAAAAGCACCGCTAGCGCATAAAATGCGAACGCGCTGAATAACGGGATTCATCCGACTTTTTGAGCTCAAAAGCCGTTTGGGGCCTTCGGGCACCCAAAGTGCGAACGCGCTCAATGACGGGCTTCGACTTCATGGCACGAAGGCGCCGCGAGTGCCCAAAATGAGTACGTGCTTGATATTTGTTGATAATCTTCAATCAATTATTGCCAATATCATATTCCATGTCCTTGTTCCAGACCTACTCTCGCTAGCCGCCCTGAAGACCCTCTCTGAAGCCGGTATCGGCTGCCACAACTTGGACTGGTGCGCGCGCTACCAGGTCCATATCAAGTGCAGGGGAGTCCTCGCCTTAAAGGGATACGTGTGTAAAGCCACGCTCGAGAAGAAGGTCCAATAGTGATTACCTAAACAATGTGACAGTCTACATGAAAAGGTACCATTTGGCGGAAGGTAAGAGCTCAAAGAAGACCCACTGTGTTGACAACGAGGGACCTCTCTTGTTCCTTTAGCCATCAACACAGTGAATCCTCCTGTTTTTAAAAGGGTCGGCAACGCGCATGTGACACCTCTAGAGTTGCAGGTGTCCATTGGCTACTTACCTACGATAGCTGATTACCATCAGGTGGGCCGTATGCTTGTTTGCCACCGTCGTTTTATAAAAAAAGGACGGGTCTGACGGATTCAATAATGTTTTCGAGTGGTAAAAGCCTATATAACGCCAAATGGTACCTTTTAATGTAGAGTGTCACCTTTAGTGAAAAATGTAAGTCACCTTTTACATTATAGTATGATTAATGCTAAACAATACACTGTAGCCACCTTATAGGGTAGATCGAGAATCGGATCGCAGGGTGAAATGGAGCAAGATAAGCAGTTTATTAAAACAGGCCTATCCGTGATCTTATGATTTTGTCAAAAATGCTTGATCCGTTTCGCCCTGCGATCCGATCCACCTGTCTACCCTAATACCTGGCTTGACAATAGCTAAGAAGACATTATCAGTTCAGGTATAATGTCGTCCTTGTTAAAAACAAAATCAATGCAATGGAAGCGATTAGCTTTTAAATTGACTTCAAACTACTACATAGCCCCGCCCCAACAATGGAAACAAATTCTTTGTGAATTAATAGAGTTAGCATTTATTTTGCAACAGTAAACATTTAAAAGAGACAAACTTTAGCACATATTGTCTCATCGAAAAACGATTTTGTTATAATAGTTTACTTTACTTTAATTCAAAGAACTAAAATGATAGTTAGATACACAATTCTTACCAATTTTAATTGGTTTAGTCCTAAAATTACAGTTCGAGGTGTCACTTTAGTTTCTGGGATAAAAAACTGATTTGGGTACCATTTACTTACGAGTAAGTAATCATTTGTGACGTTTTTATGTCAGGTCATCACATCATCGGTTGTCCGTAACGCGTTACCCATAAAAAAATGTTTGAAATAAATTATTGACAACCGGCAATGACGTATATTCGCCATCAAATATACGGAGCGGCTTTACTATGGGGCCAACCCCGAAATCTCAAAAAGTTTTGGACTTTTCATACATTTCGAGTATTCGATGACGACATTTCGTATGAAAACTCCAAAAATTTATTTTGAGATTTCAGGGTTGGCCCGATAGTAAAAGTTGTTCAATATGTTCAGTATAATCACCCCGTTCAAGCTTTTCAGTGGGTCAGGTAACAGCCTGTATAATATCTGATGGCGACTGTACCTATTACTTGAAAACGTCACATTTAACGACATAAAGCACCTTAAACTTCACACAAAAAAAATGAATCAATTATACTTAAAACTAAACCCGGATTAACTATAAGTTGTGATGTTAAATAAAGCCATTATTGTGATATACATATTTAAGTTATTAATTTAAAAAACGTACAAAGTGAAAACAAATCTCAGTTTGAATTCACAAAAAAAGGCTTATGAAAAGTATGGTCATAGTGAAATAATTTTTCTGAATGAATGGTGAATTTTTCTGTTTACAACTACACCAAAATATCAGCAAATATGGTATTTTTTACTTTAAGTTACTTAATATAAATTTCTAGTATTAATTTTAGTTAAAATTAATATTTGTACTTAGACATCCTTGAATCCTAACTTTCTTTATAAATGTAATCTCATAAAAATTAGCTGATTCGATGCTTAATTTATTAGAAAATGTCACTGGGAAGGCAACTGTCAAAGTTTTGGGCAGATGGCGCCAATATAGGTTGTACAGTCGTCATCAGATCTATCGGAGCAGCCACGGTACTCAAAAATATCTGAACACGCGCTTTATCGCCTTGACAACAGAGGCGTTGTTCAGATATTTGTGACCACATTGGCCGCTCCGATATATCTGATGGCGACTGTGCCTGTCAATAGTATTCTATGGGATTTTGCTTAAAAGACTAGAGCCCACGCCAGAAAAAAAAACAATTATTTGACACTATTGGTAAGACTGACAGGTACAAACTATACTGGCGCCATCTGTGAAATCTTCCAACCAGCCAACCCAATTGACACGTTTTTCTACTTTTATTTATTATAAGTTACATATGACAAATGTGAGACATACGCAAAAAAAACTTAAGTATGTGTACTTAATGATAACAATCTTATTTTACAGTATTTTTAAATGTAGTTACATTCCTTTACTCACTGACTAACATTTAACCTAACCTCGGAATCACACTGTATATAAACAATATTTGATCACCCTGTATATCTGTTTATAGCAAACTGATTTATCTAAAAGGGACACCGATGGAAAATCCCAAATATGTTAAACGGAGGGGAATTAGTGTCCCATTAAAAAAAACATTATCTTTACTCTATAACAATAAAGATGTGTGTATAGCAGGGACCGGAAAACCCGTGTTTGATTAATCTTTTCGATAGGGTAACCCCTATTAAATGGCTACCCAATTATATGGTTCCTTTATGGGTAACCCTAATGATAGGGTTTCCCTGTCGAATGTAATAATGCAATAGAGATTAAATAGCGTGATTCGGGGTTTTGATTCCGGTAAACGACCTTTGGGTAATTCAACGATGTGCTTACCAAATTGATAGGGTTTTAAAACCCTATCAAATACCCGACCTAATAAGCTTTTAATGACTAGCTTGATAGGGAAATATTATTCGGGGTTTCGATTTCGGCAAGAACCTTTGGGCAAGTCAACGATATGCTTACCAAAACGATAGGGTTTTAAAAACCCTATTAAATACCCGATCACACCCCCTTAATGGTTACCGGTTCCGGTCCCTGGAGTGTAGTATAATACAATATGAACAGTGAAGAACCCGGATTTTTGAGTTGCCATTGTTCGTAATTAAGCCGTGTAATATATAACTGATGTAACTGACAGTTGACAGCTAGTCGGTAACATCGGTCATTCATAACACGGTTATAGTTTGGCCAGAGTTTGTTCCACTTCAAGCATAGACAGGGAGAATCATACTGTCTTTTTCTAATGCTAGAACTCTCACTACTAAAAAAGGGATGGGTATAGCATGTTACTCTGATTGTTACTGCGCTTTTGGTTTGCCAGACTATATATTGCGAACAATGGCTAGTGGCTCAACAATCCGGGTTCGTGACTGCACCTACGTATAAACTTGCCATGAGCTTATTTGGTAAATTTAGCCCCAAGCCAACCATACATCTATTCAAACCGAAAATTTGAACCAAATGACTTAGGAAATTTAATGTAAGTATTTTTTGTAGTTTAAAATTTAAAGACAATTTTTTTTTATTACTTACAAATGGTAAATATAGTTTAAATTCTATTACAATTGCCAAAATTTTAACTGCTAGGTAATTTGAAATTTGATATCTAAGAAAAAAGTCACAAATATTCAGTCAGAAATAAGAGCAAGAGATAGCAACATATGTACGAAGGCTGTGAAGGTCGATATAGACGGATTCATTTCTGAATAAACGAAAAGTTATCTACATACATATAAACATTTGTAAGGAAAATTACCTATGACTCCTATGAGGTCCATACCATTTTGTTTTGTTTATCAAATATCAAATACTTGTTATAATCTCCATTTAAATACATTTATTGTAAAGTGAACATTAAACAATGCTTGACATTGTAAGTTTCTGGAAATATAGTATCAAGTCAAGTATAATGAAATAATGCAATGCTTACATACCTACATACGTGCACTTATACTTAAATGTAATTTAAGATTTATTATGTTAAAATTAAAGAATATATTTATTATACAATTATTGGGTTTTCTTCATTTATCTTTCTCCATTCTTTAACTTTAAAATCCCTATTTAAGAGTCGCCAGGACGCTCGCGTTCCCATACAAACGTAGTTTAGCTCTCATTTTAAAACGACATGCTTTAGAATCACGAAATTTGGCATGGGCATTCTAGTAGTATAGATCTATGTCGGTAATTAGTTTTCGTTGCTAAAAATTGTAATACAAAGAAAATACAGCCAGATACAGATTTACATACAAAACTTATTTTTGCTATATTTTCTTTGTATTACAATTTTTAGCAACGAAAACGAATTACCGACATAGATCTGTACTGCTAGAATGCCCATGCCAAATTTCGTGGTTCTATTAAAGCATGTCGTTTTAAAATGAGAGCTGAACTACGTTTGTATGGGGACGCGAGTTCACGCGAGCGTCCTGGCGACTCTTAATGTAATAAATTCGAAAGTAACTCTGTTATTCTGTTTATCAGTAGGACTACAACTTAACATGATAGATTCATGGATATATATGAAGTGGATGAAATACTTCGGTCAAAAAGTGAGGCTGAAAGAGAAGGTTATCTAGGGGATTGTGTCTCATTTTGACTAAGGGGTTAATGACGTCATCAGACAATCAAAATGTCAATATGTGTCAAATGTCCATCAAATGTGACAATTTTGTAACGAGTGCGAGTGGGACACCGCCCCCTACTTTAATCTCTCTATTATGGGAACGTTTTTACTACTTTTTAATAATCTCCTGTAATCAACTGTTATGCTCGGTAATAAGGTTCTACTGTGGTTAGGGAATAAGTGTAAGAATTAGATCCACTTTATATAAATTCATGGATAGATTACAGTAGTTGGTTAGTTTATTAGGAAACACAATCCCCCTTATGAGGGCGCCACTGGACGGTCGCCGCAGTCTTTATGCACTGGAGTTGTATTGAAGTTGGATCGTTGTTTAAAGTTAGAATACGGCCCCTGGGGCAGGACATAGAATAGTTTTTATCAGGAAAAGTCGTTAACATGCACATTCAATGCGGCATAAGAGTCGACCGACCCCTGAAAAGTATGCCTTATACCTCTTTACTGACCTCGCAACTAATCAAAATTTTCGCGCCCATAGAATACGATTCCCATCGTCTTGCCTAATTTTCAGCCACCTGAGCAGTTTTCCCACAGCTGCTGGAGAAAACTTAAGCTCCGGCTTGCCTAAGAAAAATGTTGACCCAGCGCATAGATATACCACCCATAGATCTGACACGGAACTAATAATACCAAGATAGAACGGGATGGTCTTATTACACTTTCAATAGATACGGCAGAGAGGTGCTATTATCGTTGGTCCTTGTCATAGTTTCTATTACCCTCCACGCGTTACTTCTAGCAGTGGAGGGTAACAAACAGATATAATGCGCGATTTCTTCAAGAATTTCTGTGATTGCTACGAGAAAAGCTGTTAGTTTTCCTAGAAAGTTGTGTCGGCTAAGGAAAAGATTGGTAAATTGTTCTGTTTTATGCTGTAGAAGTGATTATGGGCATCTATATATCTATCCCATACGGGGGTACACGTGTGCGGGCTCTAGTTAATGCTTGCTTTGAGACCCAGCGCCACTGCGAAACTATAAGCGTTCCGTTTTTGCTATTTTAACTACGGAACCCTAAAAAAGGCATTCGATTTTTATAATATGAGCACACACCGACCACCCTTATCTTATTAGTCGATTTATATTCAACCCTGAAACGAATCATCCGAGACAGAATTACAAATTCAAATAAAAGGGGTTTTAGACCGGATATTACCTTCCGACCCCGGCTCCGTCGTTGGCTATTTCTTAACGGACTACGGTAGTTACCTTTTTTTGGGCTTTAGGCTCAAAACACACCTAGCGGAATTTCGGCAGTAATGTATGGAGGCCATAGACAAATTTCCGCTACCATCGACAAACTCAAAGCTCCATACATTACTGCCAAAATTCCGCTAGGTGTGTTTTGAGCCTTAAGCATTGAGTCACAGGAGATGAAATCCTAAAGATTTTTTGTCCAAAAACTTGTACCTAGTGAGAATCACTACAAGTCTATACTACTCTTTATTATTTATTTATTTATTTATTTATTATACTAGCCCCGATGCAATGGAATTCGTCTAGTACGAAGAATTTTTTACATTTATCGGAATAATTCTTACACGGCTACTTCTGATGAATAATGATTGGGGCCAATAATAGTAGTGTTTAATGTAGTTTATTTTAATTGTATAATGAAAACACTAAGAGACTTTTGTTGCTGAAAAAATGGATTTTCCAAAACCATTGCCCAAATAAAGTTGGGCTCTCCTCTTGCACATTTGATTTTGTAGACTCATAATTAAACGGTCAATATGTAGCTAGGCCATGTTGCTTTCCCCAGGAATGACCCTAGTCTCACTATATGTTTTTGTAATAAAAATATTTGGAATACTAAAATCACTTTTTTTTTTGCGTTTTTCAGAATGGTATTTAGTGTACTTTAATTGCATTTGTGTAGGATATTTTCATGAATAATCTAAATATTATCATTTTATTATAAAACGGTGTTGAATATTGGTCTAAAACTACTTTTCTGTACAAATGGTAAAACTTAAGAAAATGGTCTGAGTAGACGAAAACATATGCATCGGGGCTAGTACTAACAACAAAATTACATTTTAGACAGAGACCCTGCAAAACTATCTCAATAGTTTGACTGCAGGAAGGAGTTAAAACTAAACAGACTATTATTATACTTAGTCCTACACATTTATATTTACTACGGCAGTGTGTTTAATAAATAATACTTTAATTTTCTCTTAAAAATACGTTTTTTGATTCTGTCACAGCTGTCAACCGCCATACGCCACGCACAAAATTTGTTCTAGATACCACATCTCGTAGAATACATACTCGTAACGTAATAAATCAATGGCTTTAAGTATGGTTTTTATGGTGTTTTTGAGTGATCTTGTAGGTCTAGACTGCAACTACGTAATGCACTTCATCTGCGCCACTTAACATAAAATTCAAGACGAGTTCCTCTGTGAATGACATCAAATTGAGATCAATATTTGGTACAGTTCGAAAAGACTTCATATTAAAATTCTTGTAAGAGCTTTTTAAAGGATTATCTGTTAGTAATAGTTCATAGTATTATATATATTATATTTCATAGGAAACGAAACCTATCAAGTCGGAGATTTTGATGCCAAAATGTAGGTATATGTAGTAGTAATAAAATAGTCGTCTCGTTCTTCACGGGGGCGAGAAGTGGCTCACGGAGAGCCGTTTTGCTGCATTTATCGTAGCAAATGGAAACCCGTGATCTCTGTCTACCCCTTTTGGGATATAGGCGTGATTGTATGTATGTATACGGAAAAAAAGCTTCCGGGATATTCTCAATCTAAGACATTATTTTATTATGTTGAAAATATTTCCTCGTGACAAGTATTTATGTCCTTTAACGAAAATAAAATAAAGTTTTAAATATAACGAAGCGAATATATTCTTCCAGATTTTCTAGTTTTCTTTTACCTAAGATAATACTTGTTTGATTATGATTAAATTACAATCTCTCTTATTTACTCAATATACCTACTCTTGAAACAATACATTTTTGTATTTCTATTTTAAGAAAACGTGGTTTTATAAGCGAAGAATCATATTTTTGGTAAAGGAAATAAATACTTGTCACGAGGAAATATTTCCAAGGTAGACATTATTATTGTCTTGGATTGAGAATATCCCGGAAGCTTCTTTTCCGTGTATGTATGTAATAAATAGTAACCAAAGGCGCCTCTATTGATAAAGGAGTATGATGGAAACTTTGGATGATATCGGGTGGGTAGATAAATAGGTATGCCTCGGTAATTTGGTTAGCGTCTAAGCCACAAGCCGGAATCTAGCCCGTGTTGTCAATTTTTAGATTTTTCTTTTATTTCAAAACCCGCAATACACAACTAATCCAATTATAATTAGTCATCGCTCCTATTTCTCGTTGTGTAATCGAATTACCCGCGTTACGCAAGCTACACAATATGGAAAGCCGGGGGAAATTGAGCGGGGACAATTTCGGCGAGATCTGCGCGCGCATGCAGCACCTTAGTAGTGTCAGCAGAAAAAGTATAGTCTGAGTAACCAATAACTGCAGTAATAGTAGAAGTAACAGCCGTGGGGTGCCCGGCCTTAGAATTGTCCCCCACCATATCATCCCGTGGTTGCAGTAGGTGACTGCTAAGGGAATATACCGGGAGATGGGCAGCAGCATCTTCCGAAAGCCTACAAACAATAAACAAAAAACTGCGCGCGCCAACCCGCCTGCCAAGCCTGGCGCGTATGGCAAACCCCCCCTTAAAGGGGAGGTCTATGTTGAGCAGTGGACGTCTTATGGCTGAGATGATGATGATGATATAATATAATTGCTTGCATGACGTCAGTCTGTCCGTCAGTTGATTTTACCCGAAGGATGCACATTTTTAACCCCTGAGCCAAAAATATGGGTTTTATTTGTGACCGCTATGTGAGTCTGTGTTTCTGTCTTTGGCAGTGGCAACGTAGCTCGAAGGTTTTCTAGCGATTATTCCTGTACATCACAATCGATTGAGGCGTTTCTGCCGCGTTTGTTTTTTTTTTTCGAACTCGCGGTGCGTAAGCGAAGTGAGTTCTTACAAACAACTCCAGACCGAACCGAACTGTCACCTGGCTACTGGGACGTCTCGGCATTTGAGTGGCTTTTTGATTTCGATAGTTTGTCTGACGATAACTTTAGTAACGTTTTTCTGATCTTTGTGAAATTTCTTGGGGCTGTAGCAGTGTAGCAGAGGTACATAAAATTTGTAAGTTCGTATATGAGCAGGATCGATCCAGTGGTTATGGAGCTAGAAGGAGAAAAAAAATTTCCTTGGGGTCTTGTTATATTGGTCAACTCGTTTACAAGTAAATCGCGAGTTCTCAGTTCGAGGCGGACTACTAAGTAGTTTATCTTAGTTTTGTCTATCTCATACTCCCGCCGCTAGTGCCGCTACCAGCATTTGGCTGAATATCATGGACGGAAGTTAACACTGCGTTTTGCTGCTGCGTCTGATGGTATATTGTAGCATTAGCTAGGGATACACGCACAGATCTGCCCGCCGGATTTGTCCGGTAGATATGCCCGGTGGTCAGATCCATGTATGGCGCTATTCAAACGTGTCCGCAGAAATCCGTGTCCAACTCGCTCCATACATGGAAGAGTCTATCCGTCGGACAGACAAATCCGGCGGGCAGTTCTTTTATGTATAAATATATATTTAAACAATATAGTAGGTTGTTCTGCTATCTGTACACATTAGCTCAAGTTCAGCACGCGCGTCTGTCACCGTGAACACTCTTACTTTCTGATGGATCCGCGATATGCGTCCTTTCGCTTCGTGGGTTGTTCACACCGATGACATGAACATGATTTTCATATCGTCCATATACTGGTGTAGATTCATGTAGATGCAGACGGCACGTCTGTGTCAGTCCAGACATCCCTAAGACCCCGTTCCCGCTTGTCGAATGTCAGGCCCGGATTTTAATCGGATGTTCCAGTGGCACAACATTTTATATGTAGCTAAGTACCTATTCCCACTTCCACGACACAATTTTGTACGAAGCGCCGAGACCCGATTAAAATCCGGGCCCGACATCCGACAAGTAGGAACGGGGACTTAGGGATGTCTGGACTGACACAGACGGGCTATCGATCACTAAGGCGATTATCACACTGGCGCCGCAACCGCATGCGGCGTCGGTGTACAAACGTGACAGCGCTATACACATGCAGAGCGCTATCTCGCTCGCGTACCGAGGCCGCATGCGGAAACCGCAGCAGTGTGAAAGCCTCCTAATGGGGTTGGCAACTGTCAACGGTTTGGCCAGATGGCGCCAGGATAACTTGTACTTATCAACTAGTTTTCTATTTATGGGATTTAGCCTAAAGGGGCTAACATCCAGGTCATAAAAAAAGATGTGACACTGTTCGTTTGACAGCTACAAGCTATGCATGCATCTGTAAACAGTGCCCGGCCAACCCATTGCACTCATTCAGTACGATTCCATGTAGTAGGACCTGCAAGTTACTATACTGACGGCATTTCCACACCATTCTCTTCAAATAATGTTTTCCTGCAGAAAACTAAGGACATATTTGAGGTCGAAGTCCTTTAAGTCGCTCTCCTCTTGGTAGCTCACCGAAGGAAGCCCACTAACTGCTCGATAGGAGAAATAATTCGTGTATAGCTGAATTTTGGTGAAGTTGTATACACGAATTATTTCCCCCAAGTTTTCCTTCGTTTGGAGGGCTATGGTCACCTCTGGCAAATAAATGCGAAAGTTTGTCTGTCTGTCTTAATTGTTAACTACCTATCGTCACTTAAACCGCTGAACAGATTTATGAAATTTGGTATGAAGATAGTTTAAGTCCTGGGAAGAAAATTTAATAGTTTTATCCCAAAAATCCCTTAAAGTGAGAAGGGGTTGGAAGTTTGTATGGAATTGTTGCTCGTTGACTAGAAATAGCATATGCAAATGAAATAGCATATGGTGAATGTTATGTCGAACGAATCTCAACCGTAGGGTGGTAAACCACATTTTTGGTCGACTGTACCTACGTTATGAGAATGGCACGTCACAGAAAAACTAAGGATGGTCATTGTCCTAATAAATCATACGATTCAAAACCATGACGATTGACAACTAGTCTGAGTCTGACGCTTCTGCAATATTTACCTTATTCATGCAGGCAACTTTACCTTATTTTGCTAAATTAGTAACCTACAGCACAGGGGAAACCAGAATCAGAATATACTGATTCTGATTCTGACATGGGAAACTTAATCCTCAGTTAGACCGATAGATATACATATATTTAGAGTTAATTGTTGCCCAAGGGATGGAAGGCATCGCATCAACAAAATTAAGTGACAAATGGGTGTCGTGCATAAGAGTAAAACACTCTACTTTCATTTCCGAATACGACAAAACCTACACATGTATACACTTATAAAATAGAAACTTTAAGTTCTAAGCAGTTCATAAGAATTTCAATATACACCTATGTACAATGTACAAATTAACGTAACTATAAGCTGAAAGCTACAGCTACTTAAATACAACAAAACTATACCGATGCTCCTATTTATTATATTAAACTAGTAGTTCGCCCCGAACTGTGAACTCGCGAATCTTGTGTTTCGTCATAAATGTGCAATAGTAGAATTACTACAAATACTAAAAATAGGTATCGGGTATTTTTTTCATCACGGTGAAACTAAACGTCCATATTAAATTGTGCGGTTGATGCGCAAAATTTTACCGCGACGAAATCGCTTCAGATTTGACAGTTTTTGTCTCATCTAAATTTAAATCCACCTCTCACATGCCTCTCACTCTGTTGCTTTGACATGTCGTTCTCATCTGTGCACCACCTTTAAAGGTTTCGGTCACCATCATTATGCGTCTATGGTAACTCTCTCTAACTAATGTGTTAATGTCAGTATGCTGATGGTCCTAGCAGCCAAAGCTCTAATAAATTTAAAAAAAAGTCAGTTGTCAAAATATATACACCAAAATCAAAATATAATTGAAAGTATTTTTGAAATCAATTTTATGTTGCTAATTGTTATGAAACAGTAAGCAGTTAATAAGGATTTGACGAGAGTGTTAATCAATACCTTTCATTTGATACCAAACTCAACCATACTTGCTCGTAAAAGTAGCAAATAAGATGCCCAATGTAACAGGACCCCTTTACAAAACCTTTTTAGGCCTTCTAATTTCAGAACCCCCGTCTCAATCCAGCTCATATACGAACTCGCAAATTTTGTTGGTCTCTGCTACAACCCCAACAAATTTCATAAAGATCGGATAATCGTAACTAAAGTTATCGTCGGACAAACTATATAAATCAAAAAGCCATCCAAATGCCGAGACGTCCCAGTAGCCAGGTGACAGTTGTTGTTTGTAAGAACGATCTTCGCTTACGCTCCGCTCGTTCGATAATCAAAGAGCCCCCCTTGAGTTTTACCGAACGCAAAGGTGCCCATTGCACTAGTGGCGTTACCATGTTGGATGACGATGGACAACCTTTGCGCCACGCCAGGTAAAACGGCTAGATATTATACATTGCAACCTGCAGGGCCCAATCTATTGTGTACCCTGCCTCTCCCTACCCCTCCTTCAGCTCCCTACGAGCCCTACCTTTAATTACACCTTCCAACCTGACAGATTGGGCCATGCAGGTTGCAATTTCTAATACCGATTTAACCCGCGCATACTATCGAGTATCGGGTTCAGAATTGCATGGCCGGATTATCGATGAATTGGTAATGCATTTCAGAACCCAATGGTACATCGAAACCTTTCAGTCTCACTTCCAGACTATGAGAATGAAATTTTTAAGTACTTAATACGTAATGTCCTTAAAGCTGTGCTTATCCTTATGCTGTGCCGCTTAGCGCCAAGAATACTATTTATTTAAATGTTTGAATAAATAAATAGAAACACTCTATAATTAAATAAAAACATTATAAACATATATAACCTAACAATCTAAACTACTTAAAACTAGAGATAAAAAATTTGGCCCAGATCACTGTCAACGGGCAGGGTGCCCAGAAGGCTGGCCGTATTGCCACGCTGAATCGCGATCGCTATTCGTTGCGCAAAATAGTAGCCAGCCCTCTGATCACCAGAGGCCTCTATTAGGCGCGCCGACAGGTCTTTGTACAGCCGGCGCGCGCTTGGCCACCACGGCCCCAAAGTTTCAACCCCGAACGCCGCAAATATGTAGCTACTTCCTAGAGCAACATACTTGCGGCGCTTGAGGTCTTCGGCCGAGGATGCCGCAGCGCCAGCATTATTTTTGGTGTCTGGAATATGGGACGGTGCCAAGGTATCAACGCAAATCTATAATTGTTTAGATGTGTTCCTGAAATCTGATAAATGTTGCAGTACCTAGGTATATCCATGTCAATAAGGGTTAAATTGCTAAGTATGTAAATAATGCATGTCGTCACATATCGCGTGTATCTTTGATACAACCTCGAAAGGTTTTAAAGTTATAAATCGATAACGCAATAAATATTTAGTTAAATGATAATTAACACCAATTAATTTTTAATTTATTTCGAGCAGCACATGCACATATCAATTGTGACGTTTTAAAGTAATCATGTAGGTAGCGATACATTGCGTGATGTAATAATTTATTATTTATATGGCGAAAAGATGCCAAGATGGAAGAAGGCGCCGTGGGAGACGTTTATAACTCAGGCTAAGGAAAAGGCTAATGTAGTGTCTTTTCAGGAGCTTAAAACGGAGAGGCGAGAGGAATGGCGGTTACTCCACCGACAAGAGCAAAGCTCTTAAATAGATGACGGTGATGATGATGATGGCAAAAATGACGTTAAATTTTAAATACTAACTACCCTTAGCGTATGTGGTTATATCAACCACGCTGTATGTCGTCGGTGCGACAAAAAAAATCGCTATGTGTTTTTTTTAGGTTTTTTTTATTATTTCATATTTTAATTCCTTTTTTGATCCCGCGTCGACCCATGAAACAGTTTTTTTGATATCTTTATTGGTTCTGAAAATAACTATTTCCGCTATGTGCACGCGGAACAAGATTTGGAAGAAATAAATCGTTATGTGTGTATTGTGAACCCGATGAAAACCATGTGCAATTTACTGCACTTAGCGAGTATTTGAGGAGTAAACTACTCTATTTTAATACCAATTTCAAATAATTACTACCTACCTATGTAATAATTACGTGCATAAAATATCGCCTAGATTTTTAAGATATTTTTTTTAGATACTCTTGTGACCTGTTTTATTATTTGAGTAAGTAATTAGTTTTTAAGCATAAAAACTTATTTATTTTGTTAAAATAATCTATTATGGGTAAGTTGGAGTTTGTCCGTGAAGAATCTTTGCTCTGTCTCAGGTGATGTAGATGTGGTAAATAAGAAGTGGACTGTAGGTTTAAAAGCTTGTTGTAATCCAAATTAAGAAAAATACAAAAAAAAAGTGATGTGCACAGTTGTTGGGAAATCAGTGAACCCGTGGGTTTCTGGATTTACACATAGGTCAAAAGTTGTATGTTGTATGCAAAGTAGGTACCTCTATAGCCATTTGAGAATTATACCAGGATAGATTTGAATGTTGCTCAAATAGTGCGAGAGCTTTATGATAGTTGGTGACATTTAATATAATATTTAATAATAGTAAAAAAAATTAAACAAAAAAGAACCGACTTCACTTAGGATCCACTATTCCAAGAGGAAATGACTATAGGTGTGCTTATAATAGTTGAGGAGTTCCTCGATTTCTTCAGAATCCCATCATCAGATCCAGACCTGGTGACAATGGAACCAACTGTGGAGTATATTCTAGCCGTCTTCGAATAATCGGTGAACATACATAAATAACAGCAAAAAAAAAGATCCCGACGAATTGAGAACCTCCTCCTTCGAAATTTTGAAGTTGGTTGAAAATTTTACATGTCGATCAATTTGTTGATTGTAAATGATTTTATCCAATTTATATTTTCTGTACTGTTTTCTTTTTGAGGTGTTCAATAAAGAGTATTTGTATTGTATTGTATTATCATTTATAAATTACATTAACTTAATATCGTTTATTCATAAGAAAGAGGCTTAAGAACAAGAAGGCTTTGAAACGTTTCCGAACAGTCCGGAAAGAGAAGCGTCGTGGTTTATATGAGAGCTCATACATTCTACGACACTTTTCTTTTCGGACAGACTCCAGACTGTAACTGTTAATAGTTAACAGTTACAGATACAGGCTGATCCTATGAAGTCAAAAATGTGTATTAAAAACCCTTGCTTGTCGTCAACTGCCGTTGTCACGTCAAGATTGGTACGTCATTCCACGTCTTGCCGTCCGCTAAAAATATACAGATATAAATTGTATTCGTAAACTAAAAAAACATTTCCGCGCTTAATTTTTTTAAAGTCGACTCAACTAAAGCTAGTAAATATTGGTATACTGGAGTAAATAGCATCAAGTCCAATTTGGTAGAAATATGCTGAAATATGAATACTTATATGTTTTTATAAATAAAAGATAAATTATTTTTTCATTTTTGACAACTGACGTAGTGTAGGTATGTATATTCAGTTTTTTTTATCGTTACACAATGAGTTTTTACAAGAGTTCGAACAAAAGTCATTCATATTTTTGCAAAAATATCCGAATTCTCGAATTCATTTGTGGAAATATTAGTCTTAAATTATCGATAAACCTTGACCTCGAAATGATTTGGGAAATGTAACTTTTCAAAAGAAATGAACAATTCCCATTCGTTATTATGGCCCAGGTGATACAACACAACACCGACAAGAATAATGCCTATTTTTTTCGTAGTCGAGTTACAGTTCATTTATTAGTTAATCGACTTCAATTCCATATTTTAAACTTTTTTCTTAATTCCTAACGATACTTGTTTTGTGCAATAAAGTGTTTTACTACTACCACTACTACTTCGATATACCCAAGAACTCGTTGTTCTGTTAGAAAGAGTATTAAAATAACCAACATTATTTCATTGAAAAAACCGATATGTGTCCGTTTTAATGCTACGAAATAGTAGCAAAAAATCGCTATGTGTAAAATATGCACATAACGATTTTAATCGAACCAAATTTAACTCGCTATGTGGCAATATTCTGGTTTTTTATTAATATCACAAAGTTTTAATTAAGAAACTGCTATTTTTTTTCAAGGGTGACATATAAAATACCCAACTCTATAATAAAAAAAATTTAGGTCTAACAAAAATGCTACAATCATTAAAATAAACAGTTTTTATTGTCTCCTGAAAAGTAGCTCAAAAACACATAGCGATTTTTTTAGTCGCACCGACGATGTATGGCTTTGATCGGTATGGAGGGTGTTATATAGGCATATCATGAAAAAGCGGCGTTTCATGATATGCCTAGAAATTTTATGATCTGCCAGATTTTACCATCGGGCGACATACATATACAATAATAATTAAAGTATAAAGAATGTCCACATGTTATCTTGCAGTCGAAAAGTTAAATGACGGGTTGACGACACATTGTCATTGTCCGTTCCGATCGCCGATAACTTATCGGATTATTAAACGCTATCTTTTATCTCATAAACAAAACAACATATGTCTGGAAGTTAAAAAAATTGTTAATCCTTCGTGAGTGGGAATTTTAGGTAGAGTTTGAACGGAAATAGAGGTGTTGTCGAAAACATAATACATCTTATACAGGGTGTAACAAAAATACTGGTGATCCGTTTAAGGGCATAATTGGTATCGTAATCTAACCAGGGGCCGTATTCTAACTTTAAAACATGCACAGACACGATCCAACTTCAATGCAAATCCAATGCAATAACAACACAACACAGCTAACGCCTACACGTCTGAATCAAAAATGACGGAATTAGCTTGAAAGTTACTGCGATGCAACTACAATACGACTTCAATATTGGTTGATTATTGGTTGAGTGTTGGAGTTATGTTTAAGACAGATTGTGTTGTTAATGTATTACATAATGTTTATACATTTTAAAATTAGAATACGGCACCAGGAAAAACTTTATGCCCTTAAAAGAATCAGCAGTATTTTTGTTACACATTGTATTATGTGGTGTCGGTCTTATACCGATTGCGATGTGTATTCAAATATTGTAAAAATAACCTTAGCTATTAACCTTAAGGTGACGGGATACGCAAACACGGAAAATTGAGGTGTTTTTGTGCAAATTTTGTGATGAAATCAAAGCACGGTAGCGAGGATTTGGCGTGATCTGAAGAGACATATAGTCAGGTTTCATGTGAGGATAATGGGGCCCACACACTATCAGTCGGCCTGTATTGGCCTGTCCTGGAGAAATCGAGGGAACTCTTCAACTATTATAGGCTGTCTATAGTGATTTGAGTATTTTCTTTTGGAAAGCTGGAGTCTAAGTGAAACCGGTTCTTTTTGTTTAAAATTACTTTGTTTGAAAGAGTATATTTCACAGTTGGTCTCATCGTCATTAAGTCGGGATCTGATGATGGGGTGGGAACTCTTCAACTATTATAGGCACATCTATATTATTATGACCTACCTATAGTGATTCAAGTATTTTTGGCAGTCGGGCATTTTCCTTTGGAAAGGTGGGAGCTAAGTTAAGTCTGTTCTTTTTAACCGACTTCAAAAAAGGAGGAGTAGGTTCTCAATTCGACTGATTTTTTTATATTTATTATTTTTTGTATGTAGGTATGTTACTCGATATCTCCGTGAATCGTGAACCGATTTTCAAAAAAAAAAATTTTTTTGCACGGTTCTGATGATGGGATCCTGGAGAAATCGAGGGAACTCTTCAACTATTATAGGCACACCTATAGTGATTTCACTTTTTTTTACAGCAACTCGGCCACTTCTTCTTGGAATAGCGGATCCTAAGTAAAATCGGTTCTTTTTTGTTTAAAATGATTTGTGTATAATTATATTTATATATATATGCACGGCGCAGTATTTATATAAACATCTGCGATGTCACTAGCGCATTACGAGTGATTTTCCACTTTCTCGAGCCCTGAACGCGTGCTCGCATTACTGCACACCCGACAGCAGGTATGGTTCAAGTAACATTATTACAATGAGGCACCGACCTGAATACTCTAGACAGTCTAGACACACTCCCCCTAACAAAGTCCGTCAAAAAAGTGTCCCAGCAGAGTGATGTATTGAGACCGGGAAGTGGTTGAAATTTAACTAGCAAGGTTTTAAGCACGTAAATATACCGTACATACGGTACAGAGTCAAGCTCAATAAAAGTGAATTGTGTAAAAACAACAAATTCAACAGTGAATTCTATAACAATAAAATAAAGGGTGTAACAAAAATGCTGATGATCCGTTTAAGGGTATAATTGGTACTGTATTGTGTAAGAAAACTTAAGAGAAAAAATTTTTTGACGTGAAAAAAAATATTTTTTTGCATGGGACTTATTGTTGTTGTTACAGGCGCGAGATTTATTGTTGTTGTTAGTGTTTCACAAGGGGGAGTTTCTTTACAGGGGTGGATTTTAAAATTATTTCGAATCTTATGTTTTAAAATAATTAAAGGCGCGTGTATGAATGTGATTTAGACGTGAAAGGTACAAAAACTTAAAAAAAAAATAACATGAAATGTTCTAAATATGCCCTTAAAAGGATCATCAGTATTTTTTTACACCTTGTATAACGGTTACGTACACTCACGTCCTTATAGTTACATTGCGCGACACTTTTCGGAAAACCTACACTGAAAAAAAAGGACAAGCGAACTACTTCGACTATTTCATTAATAACCAAACTTCGGTAAGGAATTGATTAAATTTATTTGCTTTTAACTCAAAGTTTACGTCTAAATAACAAACAGTGATGGTAGATTTTCCAGCATTTTTGATGCAGTGCTAAGATTGTTATTATTTATCAAATAAAATCAAAGTCATTTAGAACTAAGTAGTAATGTAGATGGTTGATAATTTAATAATATAATAATATAATATGTTAGCCTCTATACGTCCCACTGCTGGGCACAGGCCTCCTCTCATGCACGAGAGGGATCAGGCTATAGTCCCCACGCTGGCCCAAAGCGGGTTGGGAACTTCACATACACCTTTGAATTTCTCCGCGGATGTATGCAGGTTTCCTCACGATGTTTTCCTTCACCGTATAAGGATAATTTAATAACAATTTCCCAAAAAAAAAGTCATTGCACCGGTTTTGCTGTAAAATGTACGATCACTGATTCACTAGTAGACGACGTGTAGCTTCTCAACAGCGACTCGCCAAGCCAATACATCGTGGCGGTGTGCTGAACATAACACAATCAAGATGGTATCCAGGGCGTGGCCGACAACTCGAATTTTCACACTCGTCTTCACTCGATACGTCGCGCGGATATGAAATCGAAACGGTTTCAGCTGAGAAAGTACCTTAGGGAACGTACCCAAACTACGTGACCCATTTTTTTCAGTTTTTGACCCCCCTCCCCCCCCCTCGGTGACCATCCGTAGTCATTGCCAAGACCCCCTCCCTCCCCCCTAGTTGTCACGTAGTAAAACTCGCACATATAGTTTAGAGTGATGTTTTGGACATAGAAAGCAAAAAAACATAATTTTACCTACTTATTGCCTTTTATTTACTCGACACTGGCCGCGTGACGCCAAAAGTGCATGGAAACCTATAATTAGGAGCGCGATATTTGAGCATAATTATTGACTACGTGACAGAACCTAAGACTCCCCCCCTCCCCCTGTGACCTAGAGTAGTATTTTGACGACCCCCCTCCCCCCCCTAAACTGGTCACGTAGTTTGGGTACGTTCCCTTATGGCCTCTACAATCGGCGCAATTTCGCCACTAAACTCGCGCGCGATTTCGAGACATTGCCGTCTAGGTAGGTGCAACGAAATCAATTGATGGATCAAAATCCGCAGTGTATATTGAAAATCGCAGGTGACTAGTCGCTTACGTTTCTAGAGGCCTTTAGGCGGCTTTCACACTGCTGCGGTTTCCGCATGCAGCGCCGGTGAGCGAGCAAGATAGCGCTCTGCGTGTGTATATGTCGGCGGCTGATCGTAAAATCAGGCAGATCGTAATGTTCCTGTGTAAAGCTTTAATGATAGTCACATTAAACCAATGTATAGGTAGGTTAGGTTCGTTAGGTTGCTTCAGATGCCCGAAGGCTGCCCAGAAATAGGAGCCCGCATAGCGGGGCTCCGTCGACTCAGGGAACGGGTCAAAGATTTTCACGTTTCACGATATGCCTAGGAATTTCACGATATGCCTGATTTTACGATCGGCCGCCGACATATGTATCACGCTTACACAACGTTGCCGCATGCGGTTGCGGCGCCACTGTGATAATCACCTTAGGCTGCGTTTCCACCAGAGATGAGCGAGGATGTGTTGAGAGGAATGTGTTTGTTGAACCAATAGAATCACTTCATTTACTTATCCTCGCAGCGCAGTTCTAGAATTCTTAACAAATAGCTAACAAATAGGTGGAAGCGTAGCCTTATGTACAGTCGCCATCAGATATATCGGAGCGGCCACGGTACTGTATTTATTTATTTATTTATTTATTTATTTATTTATTTATTTATTTATTTATTCGGGGAACCAACAGCTAGTACTAATATTGTAGCTATATGGGTAAGTAACAGAGAGCCAATTAAAGGTTCCCACCAGTAGCAACTGAAAAGTACTAAAAAGCATATCTGAGCAGCCTAACTGTGTTCGGACTCGAGCCAAGAGGGTGCAATTATTTGAAGAGAGGGGCTATGCGGTAACTGACATTGGGATATTCCAATTTATATTGGCGGAACCCATGTCTAAAAGTGCCAAATTTGTATACAGTTTTTTTGATGTTATAGTTAACAGTAATGCTGATTGATACAAAACCTTGTAATGTAGAGGCTCAACGGAACCGACATATCTTATAGACAAAGGTTCCTCAAACAAAAAGATGAAAAAAAAAAAACTGATCAGCCCCTTATCGCCTTGACAATAGAGGCGTTCTTCAGATATTTATGCTATGTTGGTATCGACGATGCAGGCTTTGCCTAGTGCGGATACCACAGTATCTAGACATTGTTAAAGATTAATTAAGAAATCCTTATTGTGTATCCCATGGCTGTAAACTACATATATATTGACAAATAAACTATTCTATTCTATTCTCTTTGTGATTCTATCCACTAATGGCCGCTTTGATATATCTGATGGGTGATGGTGACTGTAGGTACAGTCGATATTAAATAATTACATGTTTATATACCGGGTGTTTCCTGTAATAGGAGCAATAAATTAAAACGTAGATTATACTCTTCAAACCAGACAACGTTTGTTCAGCGACTTTTAAAAATAACGTATGGTATGATTTATAGGACACTTTAAAGATTTTCCGAACACGCATTGTATTCCGAAATTGATTATGTCTCTTAGGGTGACAAGCAATGTCAAATAGACGGATTTTAACGTACATTGAAAATACTATTTAGTTTGTATGAAAAACAGGCAATCTTCAAAATACATATTTTTTAAAAGTTGTTGAACAAAAGTTTTGTTGTTTGAGAAGTAGAATCTACGATTTAATTTATTGCTCGTATTACAGGAAACACTCTGTATATAGTGTGTAGGTACTGTATTTCCATCGGGAAAACTCCGATCTCAATCGGAATACGACAGCACAGCACAGTACCGGTGAGTAAGAGCGTTATTACGTCACGAATAAACGTTTTTCTTTCTTTCTTTTTATTTTTTCTACTCCGGTACTTTTATCTGTCAATTATATGGTCCCGCCAACGAATATAAAAGCATGTCTTATGACATTTCAAAAAAGTCTATCTTGTCTATTCTTCATAAAGACCGGGTTATTATGTGATAAAAAGCAACTGCTAACGGTGGTGCCCTGTGAACCCAACAGATAAAAAAGAAAAACAATACTAAATTTACAACGAAAATCAAAACTGATAACTTAACAAACAACTGAATTCATTTGGTTTGGAACGATAACAAAACTAAAATAATTGCTGCCAACATAAGGAAAAAAGCAAGGAAGTTGATGACATTTGAAAAAAAATTTACCGTGTCTATGATTACGTTCTCTCAACTGTCATTTGCCACCACTTTTCAACTTCTCGCTATTTCTTAAAGCAAAATGCGTTTAATCTTGTGTATTATTTAATCACTAGTCGTAGAAAAAGTAATGTATGCAACGTTGTATAAGTAGGTCAAAAAAGGCTCATGGCGTTTTTATTAACAATTTTCGTCTTCGCCTCAAATTGTTACACACGCCACTCACCTTTTTTGAACCCTCTTATACCTACAACTACTGCATAAAATACTATTATCACACTTGCGATTTGCGAGCGAGCTTTGTAAGGGAGCGAACACGCAGCGAATTAGCTGCGTACGAGTTTTTTATACAGCGTGTATTTTTGATATCACCTCATACGCCAAGGGTAGTTAGGTTAGAATTGACCCTAATAAACATACTCCCGTATGTTTTATTAATATTTTACGACTTTTATTTTTCCATATAAAATATTTCAGCACGCAAAGGATCGGTACCGACATGAGTACTTTGCCCTAAAATGTCCCAACTGATGATGTGTCAAATAAGTGTATACGTAATACGTTGCGTACCGAAGAAATTTAAAAAATCAATTGCTTTGTTTTAACTAAGAGTTAACTGAACATTTATTACAATATCGATTTATAATTTCAAAACTTGTGTCTGGCTTCCATATGAGGTAATATCAAAAAACACGCGGTAGAAATCGCTTTCAAATCGCTCACGTGTGTTAAGGCCCTAAGTTTGCCAGACAGCTCAAAGAGGATGCAGTGTATTAACGGCAAAGGACCACAGATAACCTCAACCACAGCAAGAGATCTCAAAGCAAGTATTAACTAGAGCCCGCACACGTGTACCCCCGTATGGGATTGATATATAGATGCCCATAATCACTTCTACAGCATAAAACAGAACAATTTACCAATCTTTTCCTTAGCCGACACAACTTTCTAGGAAAACTAACAGCTTTTCTCGTAGCAATCACATAAATTCTTGAAGAAATCGCGCATTATATCTGTTTGTTACCCTCCACTGCTAGAAGTAACGCGTGGAGGGTAACAGAAACTATGACAAGGACCAACGATAATAGCACCTCTCTGCCGTATCTATTGAAAGTGTAATAAGACCATCCCGTTCTATCTTGGTATTATTAGTTCCGTGTCAGATCTATGGGTGGTATATCTATGCACTAGATAGATCATATAAGTAAGTACAACTCGGGGTCACCACGCATATGTACTCCCGTACTAATTTTGTATGAAAGCGCAACCGCTTATTTCAATTGAGTTAACTTTTTTGATCATTACTCATGTGAATTAAAAATATCCACAATAAAAACTTTTTACAAAAAAAAGATAAACCGACTTCAAAAAGGATAAAATGAATCATTATATTATTTATATGCGTTACCAACTGATATGTTTGAAGTCGGTGCCAAGCCAATAATTTAAATTAGCTTCAAGTATGAACATCACAAAACATCGGTACTTACTAATAGGTCTCTGCAATAACAAGAGATTAAACTATCTTATCAAATACAATTCATGTGAGTAATTTCATTATTAGCGATTTTCGGTTTCAAATCGTTACCGGACTCTTAATGATGAGGTGTCTGTGTAGTCTGTGCAAAGGACCCTCTAGTGCCTTTAGCCATCAACACAGTGAGTCCTCCTCTATATTGAAACGTCGGCAACCCGCATGTGACACATCTGGAGTTGCAAGCGTCAAAAAACCACAAATAAAACAGAAAATACCGAAAAAAAAAAGTTACACTAAAATGATATTTTGATCATTTATGTTGGGTGAGGTCAGGGGTAGACGAACTTTTTCAGGTCGCATTTTTTTTCTCGTGTCTGACCTTCTAACAGCTGTCTAGATTTTATCTACCTTTAATTAGTAACTATATTTTAACTATCTAGAGGTGTATCTGATAATAATTTGATTCGAAGGTGGTATCCATGATCCATGATATGTGTAGGGAAATATAACTATCATAAGTGTAATGGGACTGATAAAAAAAAAGATAAAAAAAAGATAAAAGATATTTATTCTTCAATTTAGGCACATTACAATGCACTTATGAACGTCAGAAAGAAAAGAAACTACCACCGGTTCTAACCCTACACCTCTAACCCGAGAAGAATTACTTATTACCGGCAAGAATCTCAGCGGGACTTATTTTTTCAAAACAGTACTACTAATACATTAAAGATACTATATACAATAATGCGTAGTTCTTCAAGAAGGCATATCAAAACAGCTTGTTTGGCGAAATACAAAAGCATGATATGGTTTTTAATTTACATTTTCTCATTCTTAATGTATGAAAGGGAAATGTTTTCTTTTTGTTTTAGTGAATTAAATTATTATAATTCTAAACTAGATTGATCTTTTAGAGGCTTTCAATTCTGGATGGAAATGCATAAAAAATCGATTCGGCTTTAAGCTATTTTTTTGCTTCCTTTCGTTTCTATAATCTGTAAATAACAGCTTCATCTGGAAATTAAAAAGTTTCGAATAAAAAACGTCCTATTTGTTTTAGTGCTGGTACCACAGACATACACAAATACCGGTCCAACGCATAACACAAAAATAGGTATAAAAAATGCATTTCATTTTAACCCTTTTCGTCCTGGTGGTCATCTCTACTAACCACCCTATTTACATACATCCCCTTCGAAATTACCTGTAAAAAAAAATTAGTGTTTTCCCCTTTTTTAGTCATAAGTCATAGACATCTTCAAACATTACGCCTTTATTACAATAAACAAAAATTTGTGACACAAAGGGTTAAACAAAATAGGAGTGAAAAAGGTTTCCAGTACAAAACATAAAATTAAATACTTTCTCAATGGTCATATTGATTATGGTGTTTATGCCCAGCATTCGAGAAAAAAATATTAAGTGCAAAAAGCACATTTTATGAAATGTTTTAAACATAATAAAGCTCACTCATTATTAAACTGGATCATCTTATTAGTCTTTATAAGCAATAGAGCAATTAACAGTAAAAAAAAAACCGGCCGGCAAATAAGATAGCCGGACAAATAAATAACATAAAAACTGGCCGCTATATAAACGTAACTGACAATTTCCTCCTACCGAAATTACCGATTGGGAACGTCCCTACAGCTCGCTGGTCCATGGTAAACGTAGCGTTGTATCACTCTAACGCGAGATAAAAGCATGTGTGAGAGCGAGACAAAGCCGTGATGCAGTTTCATAGCTAATCAGACGTGTCCACTGTCCGCCGCTCGCGCATCTTTACCGGATTTTTTACATTTATTCCATTTTAGAAATAAAAATTCGTTTCTCTATATGCATTTTGCTTAGAAAATGAGTTTAGAATGTATTTTAGATACTGTAGACTACTTTCCAATAATAGTTAAAGAGTTTTAATCTATCTGTTGCTCTCGTCTCTAAAAGCAGAGATGAGCGTAACTTAAAATAAGCTTTAAGACTTTACAATACGATTTAAATTTGCTAGTGTCAAGGTGACTAAGCTTACGCTGTTCTGGTGTTGTTTCAAACCAGTAAGATCAGTATGAAATCACCTGTAACAATACTGCGGTCCCTTTCTAAACTAGTACTGCTTATGGTATTAAAGAAGAAGGTGGCTATATTTCTGTCTTTGTGCTTCATACTCTTGGTGCGTACATTTGCTGACTTAACAGGTTTTTACAGGGGTAATAAACTGTTGACGGCAGGGCGTTTATCAATATTTTAATTATTTATTTATGTTAAGAGGGGTCTTTGCATATTTTGTATAACTACTTATTGATTTAACTATTACCTAAGTATCTAAATAAATTAAAGCTCGATTGCGTAGCTATTTTTGGATACCACTTTTTCATCAAACAAATAGCTAAAGTAATACTTTAGCTATTTTAATGGGGTACAGTAATCTGACAGCTTCTGCCATACAAAGTGGACTACAATGTATGGTAGGATCTATCAGATTACTGTATTCATTAAAAATACTACATACTCATGTAGGTACTTTAGAATTTGGATAGGTATTAAAAATAAAGCAATAGATTGGCAGCACTATGTCACTGTTATAAAATAGGAGCAAACTCCACATAGTTTGGCTAGCTTTTATGTCAATAAAAACGGCGAAAAAAAAACAACATGAGATTATAACTTTTTAGTATAAAGTTTTACAAAAAATATTGTTAGGCAGTGAAAGTTATTTCAATTTAGTCAATTACAAAGGTTGTATAAATTAAAAACAATATACTTAAACCACAAACGCTCTGTAGAGTATAAAATATCCATAAAACAAAAAAAACATGAATATAAGATGTATTCAATTAGCTGCAATAAAACACTAGCAATGCGTTAAAACTACGCATCAGAAAAAGGTTGGCGACACCTGCATTCAGCGCAGGCCCCCGTTCGAGCCGCGTGCGCCGCCAGTCGCTCGTGTCCCGCGCAGTACCGCGCAGCGTTCGAAATTCAAATTTAAATTTGAAATTTCGAACTCCGGACACTTCGAACTTCCGTTAAAACCGTATTGAGAGACTTTCCGTGAGTGTTTTGATTTTTAGACGGATTTTGTGAAATTGTGACGGGTTTACTTATATGAGTTTATTGTGACAACTTAGTGGTTAAAGTTCATGATTCGCGTTCACCTTTGAGTTACCTAATGGATATTTAGATTTTATGAAACTTTGTGATTTTACATTTTAAGTGGATTGTGTGTGATTTTGAGACTTAAGTGTTCCGTTAATTATAAAATTAGTGGAGAGGTTTGTACAAATTAATTTTATTTTAATTTCAATATAAATAAAACAAATAAGTCAATAATAAATAATGCATGATAAAAATAAGTAAACTATATAATTAATTAATTATAAAAAAAATACAAAGCGAGTAGTCGAAGAGACAAACGCATATTCTTGCAACCTCATAAGATAAGCCTGTTATTGCTTCAAAAACAATTAACGGATAAAAACGAATTTCTCAATAACAATTAAACACATGTGCTCTCATTAGGAAACTTCATTGCGCTTACTTTAAATATTTTTCGTAATGCCGTTTGATAAAGTTTACTTTTCTTCTTGCCCTTTTCCGGTTATTTGCGCGTGAAATTACAGATTATATACTAATATGTCGGATTTGATGATAACACAATTAAACGTATTTATACCGTTTTATTAGTATAAACTTTAGTAGGTTAATTGTATAGATATATAAAAATAACTTGCAAAATATTAATAGTTGGTTACAATTGGTATTTATCAGTGCGTTGCCGTGCGTTACAAATTTGGCTGTACAAATGTTAAAGGCGCATTGGTTGCAATACTTTGTCAATACGATGTTAATATGACACTAACATCGACCTGTGACGTCAGGTCGTTAAAAGTTTCAACTCCATTTTCACCCCTTAGGGGTTGAATTTCTAAAAACCCTTGCTTGGAGAGCTCAATGGAAGTTGAAAAAGACATGTTCTAAACTTAAAAGTTCCACTTTTGAAGCTTTAGGTAAGTTATCTGTCAGTATCTCGGTAACGCGACTATATTATATTTATATACAATACTAATATTTAAAAACAATTAAATATGATAGGACAGACAATCTACATATTATACTAAAAGAAAAGGCAAGCAACAGGCGGCCTTATCGCTAGAGAGCGATATTTTCTTTTAGATTAATCCTCCAACCTAACCCAATCTAACCTAACCTAACCTATCTCTTATAATTAATATTCAATTGTCTTGTGCCTAAAGTTAAGTTTTTTTTTTCAAAACTTAAATTTAAAATGTCTCCGCACCATTCCGCCTGCCGACGGCACTCATCTCATCCGAAAACTTGTGTAAACGAAAACAATTATCTGAACAACATTAACAGAGTTAGCTACACTGGCTAGGTGTTCAAAATGAGCTTAATACGAATTTAGTGTCATGATTTTAGTCAGGTCAATAATTTAGAGGCCGGCGCTTACGCTTTTATTTCTTGAATGTACGATGAATGAATCTGTACGATGACTGACTTAGGGACATGACACATCTGAATTCAGAACTTGATAGACAAAATCAGACGGAATTTGTCTATGGTTGCGGAAATTTAGGTATCCGGCCTCAATACAAACAATCAGCTACCATAGTCAAATTTCCGCAACCATAGACAAATTTCAGCATTTCGTCTATGAATTTCTGAATTCAGTACTGAATTAAATAATTACACATTTATTGTGAAGAAAAAAAGATCATTTTTAATGCCTGGCATTACATACCTCTTATTTCTCGCCTGGACGTAGCGTTAACCCAATCAACTGTAACACAGTGAATCTTACAATTAGTGGTACGCATGTGACACCTTTGTAACTTATAACTGACAGCATCCATAGGATTGTCCACCTTCTATCTATAGGTACCTGCCTATATAATAAAGGGGTGGCAAAATTTCACAGTGAATGGGTCAATTAAGTTCATCCGTGGACTTATACAATTCAATTCAAAACAATTCATCCACAGTAAAAATTCCGTAAAATTTAGTAAAAAAGATTATAATCTTATACCGCGTGTTTATTTGATATTACCTCAAATGGAAGCCAGACGCAAGTTTTGAAATTATTAATCGATATTGTAATAAATATTGAGTTAACTCTTAGTTAACATAGAGCAATTGTTTTTTTTAAATTTCTCCGGTACGCAATGTATTGCGTATACACTTATTTGACACATCATCAAATGTGACATTTTAGGGCAAAGTAATCAATAATCATGTAGGTAGCGATAGGTACATTGCGTGCTGAAATATTTTATATGGAAAAATAAAAGTCGTAAAATTTTAATAAAACATATGAAAGTATGTTTATTAGGGTCTATACTAACTACCCTTGGCGTATGAGGTAATATCAAAAATACACGCCGTATAGGTACTTAACTAATATTAGTACTAATAAAAAATATTCAGGCATAGTCACACACACATCCGTGATTGCGCGTAGTACAGCGGCCAGGGTACTCAAAAATATCTGAAAACGGACTTTATCGCCTTGACAATAGAGGTGTTGTTCTGATATGATATTTGTGACCACCTTGGCCGCTCCGATATATCTGATGGCGACTGTACTACATTCACACATAGCAAAGTTTAAAGTGAAATTCATTTATACCTACCTAGGATGAGCGAGGTGGGTGCGTGTCGACCCCTGACCTATATTTGAATAATGAATAAAAATAAACGTTACTTTGTACATTTTGTGACGTTATGAGTGAATAAACTTTCTTGTCCTATATCTACAAAAATGGCAAGTGTAATTGAAATACAGGGTGTAACAAAAATACTGGTGATCCGTTTAAGGGTATAATTGGTATGTTATTGTGACTAAGAAAAACCGGCCAAGAGCATGTCGGGCCATGCTCAGTGTAGGGTTCCGTAAACTGAGACCATTAATTCAAAAGGTCGTTTCTTACGGGAAATTTGGCGGCGCTTACGTCATTTACGTCAATTACTTACGTCCTTTCACGATGGGTTATTGAATGATAACTCAAAAACGGCTCAACCGATTTACTTCAATATATTTTGCATTGAAGGTACTCATTAGGCCTCAGTTTCATGATTTTTTTCAAAATTTTAGGAGCCATGATTCAAAAGTTAGATGGGGGGGGGGGGGACGCCCTGTTTTAAACTTTCGGAGCTATTATTTCCGAAAGTATTAGTTTTATCTAAAAACTGTTTTAGAAGACCCTAATTCTTTCATATATTCAAACCAAATTTCAGCTTTCTAGTGCTAACGGTCACTGAGCTAGACCGCGGACGGACGGACGGACGGACATGGCGAAACTATAAGGGTTCCGTTTTTGCCATTTTGGCTACGGAACCCTAAAAAGGAGGAGACGAAAGGACGCAAAAAAAATATCTATGGGACAGGTGGTCTCAGCTGGCTGACCCGCCAAACAAAACTACACTTACTAAACCAAAATTAATTATCACGCGAAAAAGATTCTAAATTTTTCGTAATTACTTCATTAGAATATGATACAGATTATGCCCTTAAAAGGATCACCAGCACTTTTGTTACACCTTTTATACCTTATAAACTTATATGTGACGTTCCACGGGTGAAAGTACCTTATGGCGGTTGGCGCTTACGTTGCGAAGCATCGCATTAGTATTGCAGCGTCGTTAGAAATAGCGTAAGCGCAAACCGCCATAAGTTACCTTTTCTCGTGGAATGTCACATATACAAAGGAAAATAATCATATACAATGGAAAACGTTTATACCTACCTACTAATGTTTTTGTGTCGTAGACCTCACGAACATAACTAAAACAAAATAGATGTACCGACGGTTCGCCCATTTTGATAAAAATACAATATTTTAGCGAACTTATAATGGTTTTAGTGACATAGACCATGCATGAGCCATATTCTAACTTTAAAACCTATTTAGGGTATCCAGCCTTATATTTTCGCCGAAAGTTGTATTGCCGAATTTCACTTGCCACCCAACTTTTCGCAGAAGTTTCATTTGGCCGAATCAATTTTAGCAAATAATTCTTTCGCAGCCATTTCATTTCCTAACCCTTTGTGAAATAAAAATTACCTACTAGGTTGGGTTAAAGATCGATTCAGGAAAGACTCATTCTAAAAAAATCAAAAAGTACAATGACATGGAAATACACGGTTGTGTAAAATTAACTGACCTCATTTAATTCAGAATAAATATTAATTACTTACTTATACCGTTTTAACAATACGTGATGATTCAAAAACTGTTTTCTTTGTGATATAGGTAAAGCAGACGACGCGTTAAAATACCTTTTTAGTTCTTTATTATAAGTAATTAATGTACAAAATGGACTTATAATAAGTAAGTAGCTTAAAACAATTTAACTATATAAATACACTATAATAGTTAATTTAATTAAAAATGATATATAAACTAAATAGGTATCTATCTCTAAATCGGTATAGCATGTTTGGCATTGGTGGCATTTTCTGAATTTGCAATACTAGATCTACTCGTATATAGATGGATGCATTCTCAGTAGATAATGTAATAAAATACATACCATACAATCAAGTGTTCAATAATAAAAAAACAATACCTTATTGATATAGACTTTCGCAAAGTCTTGCCTATTCCAAAAATTTTCTAAAATTAAAAACTCTCGAAGACATCCCAAAAGACATCAACGCGCAACGTAAGTTTTTTTGGTAGAAAACAATATAATCTTGGCAAAATCTATTATGCTGTGCTAACCCAAAAGAGTAATATTTTCGGTCAAAAACATAACAAAGTATTTAGAATAACCTGTAAACTTGCGTCTTTTTCGACTACGATACAAGTGTCTTATCTTTTGCTTTACAATATGTAATAAACAGTGTAACTAACAAATCTAACCACAATATGGACTCACGAGTCTGAAATAAAATATTTGAATTGAATTTAAAAACAGTACTAGACAAAAAACGTATGTCTTAGATTGTTTTAGAAAATAGAAACGTTTTAAACACATGCATTAAAGAATGTTAACCGTAACCACACACCTAGGGAATGCAACCCGGATTTTTTTAGTATGAAAATACCCGGGTAATACCAGAAAACCCGGGTTTTTTTCGTACTAAAAAAACCCTAACCACACCACATACCCAATGAGATTAAAAATGGCCAACTGCCTACTGGACTAGTGTCAGAAAAATCATGAGTGTAGTATTTTTTTTAATAATTTGGAGAAAAGCCTCCCTTATATACGTTTAAATTATCATTGAATTTGGACAATGTTTATTGATTTATCTTTTATTTTATTTATTTGGTTGGTTTCTGATTTAATTTAAATTTATTCTTTAATGTAATATAGTTAATGTCTATTTAATGTGTAGTTACCTACAACCTTGTAGTGCTGAATAAAACCTAGGTTTTTCTGCCTAATGTATTCAGAGCCTCAGGTAAATTGCATCGCTATCTGATGCACCTTGATTTTTTGCATCGACTATTTTATTAAGATTGATATCTGGACAAGTTGTAAAGCGAAAACGTTCGCGTTTCTTGTGCGTTGCTGGCGTTGGCAGGAGTAATAAGTACCTACCTTTATTACTGTATTACATTTAATACTGTATAACAAAGTAATAAGTACAGTCACCGGCAATAGTATCTTCCTACCTGAAGGCCGCAAAAATATGTGATACGCTCTTATTTGTAGGGCCATAAGAGCGTGTCCCATATTTTTGCGGCCTTCGTATATAAGAATATACTATTGCCGGTGACTGAACCACTTAAAAACATAAGTACCTACTTAGAAATGGCATTTTGTATGCACGTTGTCAGTCAAATTGAAAAAAAATAACCCGTATACTTAGAGGGGTTCAAACGAAACACTTTTTTGACATTTAAATTCTAATTATTATTTTTTGTCTAATTTTTTATTTTAAAATGGCATATTTATTTTTATTTGTACACGCACCAACTCTTAGGTACACGTGCACCGATAATATAATTAATATATAATGAAATATGACGTTTACGGGTGGTGTCGCGTCGTTATACTTTGTCTTTTCCAAGTTCAAAATATTTAATGAAATAATAAATACATAGCAAACTAAAGTACGAAATGCATTCCTAAAAAATTACAAATCCTACTGATTTTATGTACCTACTATTTACCAGTTTAAGTTTCCAATTACCGTTCAAGCAAAAACAATATACGTAAGTCAAACGTCCGAGTGTCGACACTGTACCAGTACACGCCATTAGCAATAAAGGTGACAGGTGTTAACTACTGGGCATTAGAGTGTCGAGTACTAGGAAGAACCTCAATCTCAGTTACGATGCTACAGATAGAAGACACCTCTTTTTACATTAAGGCTCAAAACACACCTAGCGGAATTTCCGCAGTAATGTATGGAGGCCATAGACAAATTTCCGCTACCATCGACAAAGCTCCATACATTACTGCCAAAATTCCGCTAGGTGTGTTTTGAGCCTTCGGCAGGTATATTTGTCATCTATAGAAGTGTATTTAAGCATTCCTTATTTATTCTTTATTTATTTATATTTGAAGAAAACAATGGCAATGAAAAATATACCTCGATTTTAAAACCGGTAAATAACTACACAAATATGTTTTAGTAAAAAAACATGCTAAAGTTTTTGTGTACAGTTTGAAAAAAAGAGGGGTCACTTAATATGGATATTTCTACACAAAATTGCCATTTTTCATTGCTCTTGATCGTACATAGGGCTCGTCTTGGCTTGAAGTCATTGACATGGAAACAATAAGTGTCTTATGACTCAATGTAGCGTCGAAACTCCGACATTTGACGCTTTATCGCGATTTGGAGCACTTATGGACACCTTAGCGAAGACCTAAAGTGTCATGTTGACACTAGTGACAAGTTCGTTAGCTTGACATTTTGAAGGCTTGACGACTAAGGGGTTGAGGGAGGAGCGGGCAGGGGGCGTGAATACCAAGGGTTTACAACGGGTGCCCTAATCACACCTCCTGCCTGCTTCTCCCTCAACCCCTTAGTCGACTAGCCTTCAAAATGTCAAGCTTGCGGGCTAATAACCAGTTGTATGGAGTGAGCACTCTATAAGGATTATTATTTCTCTATGTTCTGGAAAACTCAGTGGTAGTGGTTAGCCGGGGTTTCAACCCAAGAACTCCAGATTGAAAGTCAGCTAGACGTCTTACCGCCAGGCTACCAGCGCTTTTTAGGGTTCCGTAGTCTGTCCGTCGGTCCGTCTGTCCGCGGTCTAGCTCAGTGGCCATTAGCATCTACTACTACTAGTACTAGTCATATTGACACTAGTGACAAGTCATCGAGTCAAATATTGTGACTGGTAGCTATTTAGCTAAAAATAGTCTATTCTTTCTAATTAGTATCCCGCCTTTTCGCCGAAAATTGCATTACCGAATTTCACTTGCCGACCAACTTGTCGCAGTAGTTTTATTTCGCCGAACAATTTTTACCAAATAATTATTTAGCAACCATTTCATTTTACAACCCCATAGTTGGAAAATGAAAATTACCTAATAAGTTGGGTTAGGTTAGGTTGGATTTGGTAAAGTTGGGAAATGAAATTCGGCCAAATGAAACTTCTGCGAAAAGTTGGTTGGCAAGTGAAATTGGGCAATACAATTTTCGGCGAAAAGGCAGAGAACCATTTTAATTTTATAATGAGCTACTTTTTTACACACTTTAATTTGTGACATTCCACGAGAAAAGGTACCTTATGGCGGTTGGGACTTAGGCTATTTCTAGCGACGCTGCAATACTAATGCGATGCTTCGCAACGTAAACGCCAACCGCCATAAGGTACTTTCACCAGTGGGACATCACATTTAGCGTCCGTAGGTATACAGGGTGTAATCTAAAACGTGATACAAGATAATCAAACCTGAATCTATTCATGATATTGAACAACTTTTACTATGGGAGCAACTTTGTAAAAAAATAAAAAAATTTAGCTGCTCCATAGAAAAAGTCAAGGATAGGTAGACGAAAATGTATGAGAAGTTTATTTTTTTTTGTAAATTTGCAAAGTTGAGCCCATAGTAAAAGTTGTTCAATATCATGAATAGATTCAGGTTTCATTATCTTGTTTCACGTTTTAGATTACACCCTGTATATCTGTGCTACTCAGAACTTGTAAGTTAAATAACTTTAGTAACGTTTTACTGATCTTTACGAAATTTCTTGGGGCTGTATCAGAGATACACAAAATTTGTAAGTTCGTATATGAGCAGGATCGATCAAGTGGTTATGGAGCTAGAAGGAGAGAAAAAATCCTCCTTAGGGTCTTGTTATATTGATCAATTCGTTTGCAAGTAAATCGCGAGTTCTCAGTTCGAGGCGGACTACTAGTAATATATGAATTTGACATATCCGGTTTTAAATGAGAATGAGATTTATTGCACGATTCGCCATTTTGGCGTTACTTTTGTACGTTTATCATTACATGATCATCCATTTTTATTATATATTATATACTTATGTTATATCGAAGTGAGCGAGAATAGCTTACAGTTTATATAAAATGTTACATTAACATTACACATCCCCACCCTATACGGATGTTTTTAATTTCCGTGTAACCAGTTTATCAAAACACGGACGACTGTCTGACACTTGTGACCAATGCTCTGTAGGCTGATTTTTTACTTATCCGTGGAGGGAAAATCTTCTTATGGCTCCTCTACATGATGGGCCATCATAGGGACGCAGCTATGCGTTAGAGGGAGCTAACGATATTGCGATCTCGTTCCGTCGTATAGCTGCATCCCTATGGCCCAGGCGACTTGTGCATCTGTCTCATAGAACCAGTACAAATGTACACGCCATTATAACGTGACGATATCAGTGATGTAGAGCCCCTTTACATTTCGTTTGGACCCTATTTTATTTATTTATTTATTCTACGTTAAAAAGAGCTGAAACTGAGTATTATATCAATTATATAATTACCTCCTCATTGCTAAAGATGCTAATACACGGTCGGTTTTTGGGAAATTTACCTAGTTTCACGAGTGTGCTGCATATGCTGCAATTTGAATGAAGCCAGAATGGCGCCATACTGGAGCATAAGGGCTTAGAGAATAAGAGCGTGTGAAGGTCATTTTAAGCTTCCTAACTTAGGCTACTGACTGTACAAGACCGGTGGATGGTATACTACAATATAGCAATTAGCAACATAAATTGGGTATGCTTTAACAAACTATGACATTAAACTTTATTGTTTAAATTTACTTAATTAATAGCTTATTATTCACAAACATCTGCTTATATCTAGACCATCCCGATATCTGTAAAAAACGTTACAACTTTTTTCCCGCGCAAAAAGGTATAATTGGAATTCTAGTTACACGTTGGCTGTCTAGATCTTATCTGTGGTAGCGTAGTGCTGTGACGGGCTGTCGATAAGTCAGATTTTATCGATATAGTCAGGTGACGAAACGGAAAGTGGACCGCAGTCGCAGCTGGCCGTGAGATATGCACGGATTGGATTGGGATTCTGGAAGTTTGGTATCTGTTACACATATTCTAAAGTTTGTAAACGATGAGAACTGTAATACGTACAAGAACCTAATAAGAATAATTATAAACAAAAAAATAACCGACTTCACTTAGGATCCGCTATTCCAAGAGGAAGTGGCCGAGTTGCTTTAAAAAATAGTGAAATCACTATAGGTGTGCCTATAATAGTTGAAGAGTTCCCTCGATTTCTCCAGGATCCAATCATCAGACCCCGAATTGGTGACAATGGGACCATCCAGCGGTTATACCCGTTCGTTTAAAAAAAAAATATTTGAAAATCGGGTCACGATACACGGAGATATCGAGTAACATACATACTCCTCCTCCTTTTTTGAAGTCGGTTAAAAATAGGTTCAACTTAGAAAAGTCTTCAACTACATACATTGCGTAATTAAGTACCTAAGACATAAGTTGCAGTGTAGTGGAGCATAGATAGAGATAATTATACTGTCTCTTTCTTACTCTGGTATTATCGACCTAAAAAAGAGATAGGTGCTTAGGTATACATAGTTTTAATTCTAGTTTTACTAACTCAAGATTTGACTAGTATTCTAATCAGTGCGGTGCGTTAAGATTTTTTGACAAGTATTGACAACCAACAATGATGTACGTACCTTTGACTTGAAAACTACTATTATTTTGTGGTAGACTCCATAAAATAGTATTGTGTTTTTTTAAGTGACCTATTTTCTGTTTTTGTTAACTGCCTTCTTCTTCAACTGTTTCTGAGGGCCTACCGCGAAGTTCGAATATCGACAAAACGATGGTCCCGTCTCTATCGCTCTTGCATATACGAAAGAGAGTGATGGATTATTCGATTCGATGAACGAAGTGCTTCGCGGTTCAGTCCGACCATAGACTTAAGACGGCCATAGTCTAAAAACTTTTTGAGGCTTCAAGTATTCAGCGCCATCTAGTTGAGAGCGACCTAAAGACAGCCAAAATGTAAGAGGAAATATCAGCTCTATCTAGTAACGACTAGTGTACTGCTAGTACGATTCGTTACTAGATGGAGGTGACATTTCCTCTTACATTTTGGGTATCTTTAAGTGGCTCTCGGATAGATGGCGTGATAGACTTAAGGCCGTTCCTCGATTCGGACAAGCCACGCCCATTCGTTAGAGATACGTTTATGGCTCCCGTGCACGAAAGAAAGAGATGCAGCGCTCTTAGGGATCAGACTTTTTGGCTAAACTACGATAAATAAGCGAATCTATAAAGTTTTGTCTAATTTTGTTTCTGTGACTTTTTAGATAAACCAGAATACCATATTTTTAACTTAGTTATATTGCTTAATCTCTTATAGTTTACGTAAGCTGAGAAAAATAAGGGGAAAAAGGACCCAACTTCGGATTTTTTTTCTATCGAGGCAACTTTCAGCAATCGTGTTTCGGCTTGTGCAATAAACTAGAGTATATAGTCTAATAATATATATTCGAAAATAAATTCAGTCCCTTTTCCCGTTTAGTCAATAGAGCGTTTGAAAAAACCTATAATTTTTCAAAGTAGCCCCTTAAGCTTCGAACAGTTCTTGGGCTGTGCTGCTCTATTATGTATATAAGTTACTCTATGGTCCGACGGTTGACTAATAGAGAATACCTTTAGGCATTAGGTCCGCCATGTGTACTTTGTATTTATATTGTGCAATAAAGTTAAAATATATAATAGTAGATTGTTCAACAAGGGACTAAAACAAGCCATAATGACACGAAATCGAGTTTGTTTAATATTTTCGCACAGTTGTCATTTTGAGGTTATATGCGTGGTCCAAAATTGTCTATGCACAATCACTAAAAAGGGCGCCAAGGGCGGTAATCGTCCATTCATAAACACCGTGAGTGGCTGTTTAGGGGTTTCCAAAGTAAATTAAAAAAATGTTTTAGTCCCTAGAGATTAATAAAGAGTTTTAGTCCCGATCTGCAGAGACTAAAGTAACATTAAGATCATGAGAAGTGAAAATAAATAAGTTAAGGTTTTTTTATCTATAGAAACGCCCCTGACTATCTTTAAGGCTGCATATGACAGTTATGCACAAAAACATGTTTATGCAAATTTTTTGAGTGCAATTTTTTGCCAGGTATCATTGAAATTGAGTACGTACTTGAAAAAGTAGGGTTTTTTTCATTTATTTTGAAAAACGGAGGCGTGGTTCTTAATTCAGTCAGTTAAATATACATATTTGCTTTATTATAGGTAGGTAATTATAATTAATTAATTATATGAATTTGATTCATTATGTCGGTACTTAAATACTGGGTCCGCCCGCGAATTCACTCCCATATAGTTAAAGCAATGGCGCATAGTTACAGTGTCCGAGAGGCAACCTGATGGCTCGCGGCATTTAAGCTCCCTACGTGGTGTGGAACCGCCCTGTGTAACCCTAATTGACCCACGCTGGACTTCGTTTTTCATCTCCCCCCTCCCCCCCTCATTTTGCTGACGGCTTCCAACTCTGAAGAAGCCAGCGTGAATGGTAATTGCTAGTTCGTTCTTGATCGTCTCTAACCTATAGGTTTTATAAAAGTGATAGTGTACAGTCGCCATCAAATATATCGGAGCGGTCACGGTACTCAAAAATATCTGAACAAGCACCTTATCTCCTTGACAATAGAGGCGTTGTTCAGATATTTGTGACCACCTTGGCCGCTCCGATATATCTGATGGCATCCTTCCGTTTTTGCGGCCGGCGCTTTTGCTTTTAATCTCGAATACAATATTGAATTTCTACAATGTACAGTCGCCATCAAATATCTGAGCAGCCAATATGATTAAAAATATCTGAACGTGCACTTTATTCCCTTGATAATAGAGGCGTTGTTCAGATACTTGTGACCACCTGACCACCTTAGCCGCTCCGACATATCTGATGGCGACTGTACAAAGCAAGCGTTTTTTGCCAAATGGTACATTTTCCAGAAAAGCGGCGCATATTTAGTTCCATGAAGAGTCCGTAAAAACTCACCTTAGCATTTTTTGAAAACTAAATAAAAAGTAGTAACAGCGACAGACAGTCGGTAAAAAAGCATTGTGTTACAAAAAAATAATACGTACCTACGTAATTGTATAGTTTTCTGATAGTTAAATAGACATCATGAATTGTATGACGTGAGGTCGTTGACACCACTTTGAGGCAGTATTAATTTATTCACGAAAAACAATAGTGTATAAAGGCCTATCAACAGTGCTACAGTCCTATCACGGTAACTTTGCATAGATTTTTAGTACCTAACAAAATTTGGAACTGTCATATCAAGAAATAATTGAAAATAAGTTTTTTTCAAAAATATCATTTTTGTGATAAGCTTTTATTGCTGACTGTACTCTTCTTTATCAAATCCCTATCTGATCACCGAGACGAATGCAACAAGCCCAAACACGACCGGATAATGTGGAGTAGTCAAGGAGTTCCTATCCTACCTTCCAGATCCATCATCAGATCAGCACCATGTCATCATATTATTGCATTGTCATTCGATATACATATGCGTGCAAAAATTCAGCTCAATCGGAAACCAGGAAGTGGGTCAAATTTAACTTGCACGTTTCGTTTCGGACAACGCAGGAACTGATAGCTTACCTTCCAGCTCCATCATCAGATCAGCTCCATGTCATCATAATATTGCATTGTCACGCGATTTACATATGCGTGCAAAATTTCAGCTCAATCGGAAACCGGGAAATGGGTCAAATTTAACTTGCAAGATTTGATTACAGACAACGGGACAGGTGAAACTAAATAAAAGCTTATAATAAAGCGACTCGAGTTAACGTTGTCTATGATTTTAGTTTTACGTTTTATATAATCTTTATGTACAATATGAAGAATAGAGTCAGACTGACAGTAACGCACAACCTACACCGTTTTAGTTTAATCATGGTTTATGTTTTTGATTAATCATAATAACTGATAATAACTCCAAGTTGACGTATAAATAAATAAGGTTAGTGGATGCCACTGGTGACCTTAGCGCTGGCTGCTTCCTTGCCTACGTATTGGAATTGCTATAAGTACAAAGGGGAAATGCTGCCAGTATCTACGGTACCATGCCGCGGGGGGATTTTTTTTAGTTTAGTGTTTTGATTTAAGATAGCTTTTAATTTATATTTAAGTTTTTGTTTATTATTGTACCTACTTATAACGCTTATTATTGATAATAAACTAAATAAATAAAACATTTTGGTAAGTTCTTATGCCTCCACGTTAATCCCCGAGACGACACGTACCTACCCGGGGCAAAACGTTTCAAAAATGCTGGCTGCATTACCGCGCTGCACTGCCAACGATATTTGCTGGACTAGGACCGTTTTAATTATTAGTTATTCCCTCTAAAAGAGAACCTTGAAATGATGAACATATATTCTCAATGTCATGCTTACAAGGGTTCTACTTAAGAGTCGCCAGGACGCTCGCGTGAACTCGCGTCCCCATACAAACGTAGTTCAGCTCTCATTTTAAAACGACATGCTTTAGAACCACGAAATTTGGCATGGGCATTCTAGCAGTACATATCTATGTCGGTAATTCGTTTTCGTTGCTAAAATTGTAACACAAAGAAAACATAGCAAAAATAAGTTTTGTATGTAAATCTGTATCTGGCTGTATTTTCTTTGTATTACAATTTTTAGCAACGAAAACGAATTACCGACATAGATCTGTACTACTAGAATGCCCATGTCAAAGTTCGTGGTTCTAAAGCATGTCGTTTTAAAATGAGAGCAAAACTACGTTTGTATGGGAACGCGAGCGTCCTGGCGACTCTTAAATCCAACCTCTAAGGAAGGAAGGAGGGTGAAAATGGGATTATAAAATTATAATTCAACCTCTAAAGAAGGATGGTCAAAATGCAGTTGTTTTAACATATTCGGGCGAAACTGCGGGCTGAGGCTAGTCATATATAGAACTATTTCTGATGAGGTATACTGGCCATACTGGGTGCCGTAAAACTACATTAAAAATACAATCAATCTCTAACACAACTCCAATGCTTAACAAAATAATCAACCGATATTGGAGTTGCATTGAATCGGAATAATTTTCAAACAAAATATGATTCAGATGTTTAGGCGTTACCTATGTAGGTATTACATAATTAAATGATAAAACATTTATTAACATAATTAAATACAGAGGCACTACAGTACAAATATTGAACTAAATTAATAACTAGCTCAAATCTAAACTAGGCCCTTGCGACATTGTACCAAGGATGCTGGCGGCATTTCCTCGTTGTATCGCAATGCTGATACGTTGTGCGAGGAAACCGCCAGCTCCTCGGTCACCAGTTACGTCAACCAGACGCTTCGCGATTTCTGCAAAAAAATTGTGTGCACTGGGAGTTAAATTAGGTAAGTCGCATCGTGTCTTTAAGTGTTTTTAAATTTAAATATAGCACTGGGAAACTACGTAAATAATAGAGACTAGGTTTTTTTCTGGTTTCGAGCGTGACAAAGACAGAAACCCCTACAGCACGTGCGAGTGACATCACTTCGGTAATAAAATAAAATTTATTAAAAGTAATAAAACGTTAATTTATCGAGTGGTTTTCCTCTACGTTTATTAATTTGTTTATTTCCTTGCAAATAAATCCCAGATCTGAATTATTAAACGTGTGAACATTTTTGTAGTAAAATGTCAATTTGTATGATACATAGGTAACCTAATGAGGTAGAGCTGTGAGGAAATTCAGAATTATTAAATGTAATTTTGTCTACGGAATAAACTGGTTAAAACCTGTTATTGTTCAGTCGCTTTCAGATATATCGGAGCGACCAAGGTGGTCACAAATATCTGAATAACTTCTCTATCGTCAAGGCGAAAAGTGCATTGTTCACTTTTTATTTTGAATACCTTGGATGCTCCGATTGATTTGTTGGCCACTGTACTAAAAATATGAAAAAGTTTTAGACGATAACAAAATGTAATTTTCCTTAATTTCTGAGTCAGTGGCGATGGCGATTTACATTCAACACACGACTCAGTTAACTTAACAAAAGTCTAGTTAAATTAAATAAACTACATTAAAAACAAAACTCATTTCCACCAGCGCAAACTGTCACGTCACAACGCCATAAAAAACTTAGAAAAAGTTTAGACCATCGGCAAAAAGCGTTTTTTCTATACGCGCGCTTTGTAGCGCTGCGCGCAGGCGCGGCGACGCGTCGCAGGGCCGCCGACATTGACAGCTGTCAATCAGATTCAATATGGCCGCTCAGCCGGTTACACGGGCCGGTATCTCAAATCTGATACTGGTTAGTGCGATGTTAGATGTATTTTTTCTTAGTTGACACGAATGAGGGAAAAACGAGGAATTCATGGAACTAGTTATATAACGCTGGAGTTATTGTAGTATTTACATGTGAACATACGATATTTTTTAACTTAGAAAGATATTTCGAAAACGTAAGAAAAAGAGTGCAATATATTATGTCTCTTTCTAAGCTCCACTGCCGATTGAAACGATCCTTTTGCCAAACTATAACTGGCGGAAAGCAATGTTTTATGTGAAACGTGTGAAATCTAGGTAATAAGAAGCAAATGAAATTCGGCTGATCTAGATATTATCGTAAATCATCTGACATTTTATCTAGGGTTGCAACAAACTGAATTTACAAACGATTTCTCACGACCCGACTCTTAACGAGATTGTACTTATATAATTGCTCCCAGATAATGTTATTCTTTAATTTATCATAACAATTTGTCAGAGATTTATGTAACAATAATTTTGAAATGGATCCATTGGATTCTTACAAAGTTTATGATTAAAGGATAGATTTAAAAACAGAAAAGTATTACTTACTTCTTTATTTACTGTCATTTTGCTTTAGAATTATAATAAAAAATGTACATTCGCTAACAAAATATCTGAGCGGCGAAGGTATTAGTATGACTATCTTAAAATATCTGAACTATTCTGAACATGCATTTTATCGCCTTGACAATAGAGGCGTTGCTCACATATTTGTGACCACCTTGGCCGCTCCGATATATCTAATGGAGACTGTACATACATATACATACTTACTTACATGTCTTTTTAACTTTAACCTACAACGTCAAAACCGGTTGTTTGAAAAACACTCCACAGAATTCGATACCTTTGTGAAAACCAAAGACAAATCCTAAATCTACACTTTTTTTCAGACATGGGACGGCCGTTAGTGACGTGACGTACGCGATGCAACGCGTCTCTGTGACGCAGTTATCGACAATCGAACTAGTGTAGTGCTCAATCGATACCTACGTCAGACGGTCATCCACGAATGAACACCCTCATGCTGACGGCGACTGGATCGGTAGACGATCAGCCCTTGGACAGCAACATGTCTTTTTCATCATACAAGTAAGTATCATATCATCTGATGGCTGCTCCACATGATGGACCATCATAGGGACGCAGCTACACGATGGAACGAGATCGCAATATCGTTAGCTCCCTCTAAAGCATAGCTGCGTCCCTGATGGCCCATCATGTAGAGGAGCCATGTTGTATTTACACTCATTGCCAAACATATATACTCGTATACACTCTTGCACCTTACACGATAGTAATAAGGTTCAAAACTGCATACATGTTTTTGGCGTTGACTATTTTTTTTAATGTCATGATAGTGTAGTAGCTACATTCATCAGGCAGGATGAGCTTATCGTCAAAAAAGGTATATTATTAGTTTCTAAATTTACTTTCCAATAGGATGCGAGCGATGCTATACAATTACGAATTTAAAGATTTAAACTAGCAGTTGATGTGATTATTATGTAATTAAGGTACTTATTTATCTAGATTATTCCAGGGAATACAAGGACTAAGATTACATTCAGGATGGCCAATTGTGAAAGTAGGAAAAGGTAGATAAAAAAAATGATTTATAAATTTATAGGTTTTTAGAACGTGTTACCTTTTTCTAGAAATTTCGAATCATAAATTCAAATTAAATTGAATTTTAATTCTAAAATCATTCGTTTTGAATGAGCATTTACGGCGCAAAAATTACAAACTTTATACATTCACGCATAAACTAATATTAAAATAAACTAAATTAAAACTAAATACAACGATAAATATATAAAACTACCTAAAAGCTTACCTGAAATCCCAGTTACAAAAAGAATACCCCCTCCAAGAGGTCCCCCTGCGGCAGGGAACCCATAACGCTGGCCTAGTTACCTCTTTGTGTTGCAAAAGAGATGCGCTGGCAGAGGTGAGTGCCAGCTCTAGGGTCCCCTCACATAAAAGTTTCATATCAGCCGACCAAGGACCCATTGTCTCGACTGCGAGCGCCGCAAACTCTCGCATGACTTTGGTTCATCTTTCAATTAATAATTAATTTAATCGTTATGGTGCATTCCTGCCATTCCCGGGTTCGTTCAATTGAGTAAACTATTCTGACAAACAATAAAACTCCCCATAATTCCCCAGAAATCGCACGGAATCTTTATTTTCGGGCCGTCTCCATTCCAATCACGTTTCCTCATCAGGAATAACTTTTAATTATATATTTTTTCATTGCCGTAACTTTATTCTTAATGATATAATCAGCCAGTGCTGTTCAACAAAAAAGGCATCATGGGATCGTAAGTTAAGTCACTGGTTACTTGCTAGTAGTGAGGGATGAAGCCATTTATTCTAAAAAAAAACACGATAGCCGTTTGGGCAATCGAAAGCAGAATTCAGATGACAAGATTACTTATACTTGGAAATGGTCACAGGCTTGGGTACATCATTAACAGCATTACTCGCATTTAATTATTTATTTTTTGTCATGGCAACATCGCCATCCTATGTTGATGTGATCACTGATCAGTCTGTGGCGTTTCCCGCGCTCCGGTTTCGCGCGGACCCTCATTCCATTTTCAAATTTGTACAAATTTAATTACGAGGTTTTTTTTTTAATTTAATACTGGCGTTGGTATTATTAATATGGCATTGGATGTTATGTTTTCAGTCATAAGAGGCGAGATTTTATTTGCGGTTAGCCAATAAATCCATGTTTATAGCTGGCTATATAAATCCGTAGCTTCGAGGTTCTTGTGATCATCCTTGATGTTGTATGTGCGCATACAGATGTCGGTATCTACGTGGCAGCTTAATGCTATTATAGGTTAACGAAATTACAATAGATAGGAATGTATATACATTATTATAATAATAGTTTAGATAATTTAATCAAAGAACAGATTCTTGTTATGGGTAGCCGGGGTAGGTAAGTATTACGAGTATTTTATATCATGACTATCATGAGTTATCTGGTATTGAAAAGCTAAAAGTAAGTACTTATATAATATATATGATGGGTTTACACCTTTAGTTGTATGTCCCTGGTATTTTATTTATGAAAGTATATCCTTATCGGTCATTAGCGGGATAGAACGTTTGAACAATTAGGTTATTGCTCTTGGTTTGAGTAAGTTTAAGACTTATCAGACCAAGATGTCAGTTACGTGCAAGATTGCATTTATTGTGCAATTTTAGGGTAAACGAACGGTATGATAATCTACTTAGTTATGACACGATGCACAATAAGGTTCAATGTTCTATAGGTAATATTTCTCCTGTAGTTTAAACTTACAAAGTTTAACGAGCAAGTAACTTTGACATTTTTATAGCATGTTGATTTAGAATATTTAGATCATAATTTAACACTTCTAGACGCTGCTATGCCAGACGTGCACTCAAATTGATATCAAAAGTCATAGCTTTTCATTTTAAACAAACTTTGGTAAGGATTTTTTCAACTTTGAAAACTTAAAATGTTTGTCAGTTGAACTTTTTGTTCTGAGAGTTTGTTAGCGATGTACAGTGGCAATCTGAGATGGCAGCCGCATTCGAGGGTCTATCACGCTCTCACATCAATTTCATAATCTATAAAGTAATACAGTAATTACGTCGCGCAAAAAGCCGTTGCCCGATGAATTCGTCAGACGGTTACAGTCCTCAATCGGGCACCTTTCATTTAAAAAAAGAACCATACGCCATTTCATGTCAATTTTTGAATTATTCATTGTGCGAATGCGCAGCGCGAGCGCATCAATTGATGCAAACAAAAACTCACGCTCGCTAATCTTCGCCCGCTTTCGCCGCTCTTCGGTCGTCTTCGGCTCCCAGTGTTGCCAGCCGCATTTATTATTCAACTAGTTTTTGCAATCACGCAGCGCAAGGACATAACAGGGAATGCATTTATTTGATAAATGATTATTTTTTCCCGGCTCACAAGCTCCAGGCTTTTTTTTCGGTAATTTTTCGGTGTCAATATTGAGCGTGCTGTTAATAATAGCTTCATTCATGACCATTCAATCAAAAAGGAAACATTATGCCGTGTCATAATAATCTGCTGCTCTCATAACATACTGTGATTTTTATCGGAGTTTTAATTTTAAACAGATTGATTCGATAAGATAAATGGTTTACTGATTCGAAGTGTCAATTTATATTTTATTAAAGATCAGATATGAACCTGTTGATGATTAGCTGTTTATAGCAGCTCGTCGATCCTTTAAAAAACAAGTTCAAAAATTAATTTCGAGCTAAGTCAGTCGTCAAGCCAATTACAAGTATCATTGTGATGTTTTATGTGCAGAAAAAATATAGTATTCGAATTTCCGACCGTTCATCCCCCGCGACCCGCGCCCGCGCGCCGCCGCGCCGCGTCGCGACCGTACGTGATTGGTTTATTAATTAGACGAATCATCGGCGGGTTCCATTTTTAAAAATAGGCGGGATTCTTGCTTTGGGACTTTTCTTTTTAATTTCGACCGGCGTTGATCGCAATTAGACCAGCCAGTGTACTTTTTTGGACTCCCCAGTGGCTGTAAAAGTCGTTATAAGTGCTGTTTAACATACCTAATTAACAAGGCAATCGCTTACCGGCTTGTTTCTTGCGTTACCATTGTAAGTTTGCGTCGTGATTCATCATTTGATATCCAGTTTGGCATCTTACAAGGTTTGCGGAAGCTAGGACCGTTTTTTGCAAAATGCAACGTACATACAGTTACGTACTTACATACTTGAATCTTCAGTTTTTTCAATCTTTAACAACTTCGATCTTCAGCTTTAGCTTGAAACCAAACAAGTGTATCTACACTGCTAATGACCTGGCTGCCTATACCAATTTATTTAATATTGAGTAATAAAAAAAACTCACAGATTATAAATGGTGCTTTTCAGCCGCCACCGAGGTATCATTTCTGACGTATTTTGAGGTCTAGTACACTGGCTGTACGGTAGACTGTACGATTTGACATTTTAAAACTATGGTTGGTATTGGTTATGTTATGACCAATAAGATGTTTGTTTTTTGCAATTGCGAAGCTATGTGGACATATTTTGCGCGTTTATCCCCATTAACCAATACAACCCCAAAGATGTGAGTGCATAGTTCCGGCAGGGTGTGTGTGTTTTATTATAGTAAGTACAATCTCCTATTAATTTACTGTGACTTTTCACTTTGTGTCTTTTGCACATGCATTTAAATTCTATAACTTATAAAATTATTTATTTATAATAATAATAATAAAAATACATTAGTAAGATAATAGTTGACGTTAAATTGACTGTAAAATATTCTTATCCAGAAAAAACTTTTCTAAAAATAGACAGAAGCTTGTCAATTACAAAATGTTGCCATTGAAAAAAATGTCACAATCACTCGGTAATATTTAGCAATAATATTGTATAAGTTTTAAAATGAACCAGGAGCAACGACGATTAAAAAGATAGATTTCAAAAATCGAACGCAACCGAGAGTTGAGGTCAACAGCAAAATAATATAAAAAGTTTGTTCGCGGTCCGTCCCAGAGTTATGTCTCTCGGTGAATACCGTTAGGATGCCTTCCAAGCTTAAAAAGATAAAAAAAAAACTGAAAACTATTCCAATTGCCAGTATTCGGAATCCGTTTTGTCTGCCATGGGGATTTTTAGAAACGTTTTGATCATAGTTTTGATCGTGATACTCGGTCTCAGGTGCAAAATAAATGTTGCTGCTGTAAAAAATAAATCATATTTTTAATAATTTTATTGCTTAGGCATTTTATATAGTTACAATATAAAAAGTTATCTTGATACCAAAGCTGCAACAGTGGCTGTATTTAATTGAATTTCTCACTATGAATATGATAGAAATAAAGAAACCCATTTTATGGTCTGTATTAAGAAAATCATGATTCCTATTCCTTAGACAATTTTGTATGTACTCGTAATAGTTTGACAGGGTCTCTTCTACTGTAAACATAGACAGAGAGAATAATACTATCTCTTTCTTATGCTAGTACCCTCGCTACTAAAAAAGGATGAGTATAGCTTAGGGAACGAACCCAAACTACGTGACCAGTTTAGGGGGGGGAGGGGGGTCGTCAAAATACTACTCTAGGTCACAGGGGGGAGGGGGGGAGTCTTAGGTTCTGTCACGTAGTTAATAATTATGCTCAGATATCGCGCTTCTAATTATAGATTTCCATTTCCATGCACTTTTGGCGTCACGCGACCAGTGTCGAGTAAATAAAATAGGCAAAATTATGTTTTTTTGCTTTCTATGTCCAAAACATCACTCTAAACTATATGTGCGAGTTTTGCTACGTGACAACTAGGGGGGAGGGGGGGGGGGGGTCTTGGCAATTACTACGGATGGTCACCGAGGGAGGGAAGGGGGGTCAAAAACTGGTCACGTAGTTTGGGTACGTTCCCTTATTACTTCCACTGTTACTGCACTTATTGGTCAGCCGGACTATAAATACGTAGGTACAGCCTGTAACATATTTAAGTGACCAAGAAGGCGCGATGTCAAACGAAACGTATCTAGAAGGGCTCTTGTTTTCTTAACAATAAAGTCATGTTAAGCTCATTTTGAACGCGTTGCCTGCTTAGTAACATCTGCTGCTGACTGTACGTTATCTTTTCATGCGGTAATTTCGCTGCTACGCACAAGCGTATTTTCTTAATGTATTCCAAACGATTTCAGTGGCCAGCTCAGATTAGCAAAAAGACGCGCTAGCGCGATCAGATAAGTTTGTCATGGCCGAAGCCGCAAATAATCCCCTGTAGTGAGTGTAGACAATTCCAGGCAGCCGCGAGCAAGCGAAACATTTCTTCGACTCGGCACCCGACAGGTCGGCTGACCGCCGTTACTAAGTAAGACGGGACATAAATTCTTCAAAGGGCTAAACAAAAATAAAAAATCACAGAAACCCCTTTAAGAGAGCTACCGAACTATAATTTATGGGAGACCTGCGATGGTCCGCAGAAAAATAAAAAATAAACACAAATTCAAAAAAAGAACGTTACGTTTCCGAACGGAGACGCAAAACGGTGAAATTGGAAATAATTTTGCGATAGCATCGCGCTCGCCGGTACCTTTCAATTTCTTTATACGTTTGCAAATTTGTTTTTTGTTTTGTCACAAAGTGGAGTTATGGTCGGGAGCGGTCAGCACGAGTCGCCGATATTAGTAGTAAAGTTATTTTTAACTTGGCAACATTTTATTTTGTCGTGGCAACACTGACATCCGCCGCCGTTGTGAAATAATTGCCAGTAATTATCGTATCTTTAGCATTTAATACTTATAAATACAGTGTATTCTAGACATCATAAAAATAAGTAATTAAGTTTTTGCAGAAAATCTACTTAGTAGATCTATGTTTGGGTAGCACCAGACGCCAAAGTATTTGTTTTAAATTGTGGTTTTATTTTTTAAACGCAGGACACGTAGGTGCCTTCCGTTCGTTTATCACCTTCCTTTTAGTTGTAAGTGAAGTTTCGAATTAATACTTATATTAGCAAAGCATTTGGACAACAGATAGAGCAATAATAACTTCACTGATCTGTAAGATATATCGCAATAAACGTAACAACCAGGGCTTAACTATTGGGCTTTAGTAGGTCGATCACAGGGACGTTTATCTTATTGATTATTTCTTCAACTTAGAAGATAATCATAAAAAAGCATTGTTTCCCAAATTTGATGCCAAGTAGACCCATTTTACAGTATTCTGCATTGTAAATGTGTATTTCATATCTTGCTTTGTAATGTCAACCACATTGGCAAAGCAGGCGAAGAGAAAGTAATTCTTTTTTAATTGCGACTAAACGTCGTCATTATGCCATTTATGCCATTACACGTACAGATTTGGATCAAGACAGTGACAGTGAAGGGAATGCAGGTAAATGGCCCAGTGCTCGACACTGCCACAGAAACTGACACTTTCAAAGTTAATAAGCGATAAAACGGACCTTTATAGGAATTAATGGCAAAAATTGGGGTTTCGCAATTTTCGCAATAGGGACCAGCAATAAGCCTAACGACCTCCTAGCCTAGTTGGTACCCTGCCTATGAAGCAGGAGGTCCCGGGTTCGAATCCTGGTCAGGGCATTTATTTGTGTGTTTATCAGTATCGCAGATATTTGTTCCTGATTTATGGATGTTTTCTATGTATTTATCTACATCGATCTATTATATATATCGTCGCCTAGTACCCACAACACAAGCCTTATTGAGCTTAGGTTGCTTTGTGTAAGGTTGTCCTAATATTTATATATTATTTATAAGGCATACGTTTTCTGTTTCTATCTTACTAAAACTGATTGATATCGGCTGTTTGGCATACTTATGAATATTTAATGAATATTCAAGGTACCATACAGCTGACGGGAGGCTGTCTGACTGATATACGAAGATCCAACTGATCGAAATATCTAGGAAACAAAAACAATTGTTTTGTTGAATATTTCTTTATTTGCGGTTTTTTCTTTACATTTCAGTTCATGATCAACAAATAATCTTATGCCAATTATATTTTTATTACTTCGTACATAGTACCAAATACCAATATCTACATTGTGCAAAGAAAAGCAGAATAGTCAACAAAAACTCTAGTATTGTGATTATTCTTTGTAGGGTCTTATAGCTATATAAAACCACTCTAACATAATCGAATTTTAACTTTCTGTTAAAACGAGTAACATTTCATTTGAAAATTAAGCTTGTTTAAAAAAAATCTACTTATCTACTAAAACAATAAATTCTATAATTTTCTTAGCAAGTTCCTTGCCGTTCGCAACATACTATATCACAGTATAGATAAATCGCAATGATATACTGCATATAGGAAGGACAAAGCGAGTATTTGGCCTAACAAGTGCTGTGATAACGTGACGCTGTGTCAATACTGCGTGATAAGGAATGTGGACCTTTTCTGTTTCACTCAGAATTACGATATGACTTAATAGCATCAAATTTATTTTCATCCCAATTGTTTATTAAGCATATAGTACCAAAGTGTGAATTATTTTAATCCCTTGTTCCAGTTTTATACAATTATACTGAATTTAAAATCCAAAAACCTATTGGATTATTATTGCTGAATAACTTAACAATTATTTATATATTTTATCTACATCCATATCCTAATATGTCTATTTTATGGTCAGGATCGATGAGCAAACGCCCTATATTTAGATATGAGTATCTGTGGCTGCATCTTAATGTTTACATTTTAGTATCGGTAACCGATACCTTAATTACGTTCAAATTTCGAACGTCTTCTTAAAGTAAAAATTAGTAGTTAGAACAAATGTGTTATCTGTAACGATGTTATTATTATCAAATAATAAGCAAAAATTCGATATCATTATGAAAATCCGGGTGCGGGCATGCGCCGCCCGACCGCCGACACAATCGAGTTGGTCATGGCGATGGCGTGCAATCCGTGCAATTGCAGTCATTCAATCATCATTTCGGGTTTATAATATGTGTGTAGATAAAGCAGTGTATGCAACTGTACGTAATTAGGCCTTAAAACACTCGTGTGATCTTATTATGAAACTCACTTCGTTCGTTTCATAAAACCACACTCGTGTTTTAAGGACCCCTATTACGTAACAGTTACATAAACAACTATTTTAGTTTTATGAAAATATGGGTGTAAAAAATACTAGTGATCCGTTTAAGGGCATAATTGGTATAGTATTACGAGTTCGAAAAAGTAGGATAATTTTTTTTTAGACGCTAATAAAAATTGTTTATGTGACACTTCCCACGTCGTCCCAGCTGGCCACCCTCCATACAAAACCCAAGGATTTTTTTAAAACGTTTTCATGATAAGAATACGATACCAATTATGCCCTTAAGAGTCGCCAGGACGCTCGCGTGAACTCGCGTCCCCATACAAACGTAATTCAGCTCTAATTTTAAAACGACATGCTTTAGAACCACGAAATTTAGCATGGGCATTCTAGCAGTACAGATCTATGTCGGTATTTTGTTTTCGTTGCTAAAAATTGTAACACAGAGAAAACATAGCAAAAATAAGTTTTGTATGTAAATCTGTATCTGGCTGTATTTTGTTTGTATTACAATTTTTAGCAACGAAAACGAATTACCGACATAGATCTGTACTACTATGAATGCCCATGCCAAAGTTCGTGGTTCAAAAGCATGTCGTTTTAAAATGAGAGCAAAACTACGTTTGTATGGGAACGCGAGCGTCCTGGCGACTCTTAAAAGGATCACCAGTATTATTGTTACACCTTGTATTGACATTATCACTGCAAACCGTTTCGTTTGATATGTCATAATTATAATCGAACGAGTCGAACGAGCGGAGCGTAAGCGAAGCGTAGGTAGTTCTTACAAACAATTCCTGGCTACTGGGACATCTCGGCATTTCGATGGCTTTTTGATTTTGAGAGTTTCTTCGACGATAACTTTAGTAACATATTTCATCTTCATGAAATTTGATGTGGTTGTAGCGGAGATACATATAATTTGAGAGTTCGTATATGAACAGGATCGATCAAGGAGTCATGGAGCTAGAACGCACAAAGAATTCATTATATGGGTCTTGTTATATTGGTCATCTCGTTTGCAAGGAAATCGCGAGTTCTCAGTTCGAGGCGGACTTACTAGTTATATAATCTGCAAATGTTTTTAGAGTTACCAACCACCAACGATCGTTTTTAACATATTCTTAGGTTTTACCTCGAGAGACAGTTTGCATTTTCAATGTATACCTGTTTCAGGAAAAAACGTACCGAGCATATGACACCTGGGGCCCGTTTTTCAAAAGCTTAACTTGTAATACAAGCGGATGTCACTTTTCGACCTCTTTTGCTAGAAAGGGACTTCCGCTTGTATTACAAGTTACAGGCTATTGAGAAATGGACCCCTTTTCCAAAATACAACGTTACGCACGGACTATCATTTGTTCATTTCTGAGCGGCTTACGGTTCAGGATATTTATTTTGTTTAATACATACTCTATGAAATACCCAATGTAAAGTGAACCTTAACTACTAAAGTCCGTAACTACCAAGCTATCGAGCTTGTCAGAATTCCCTACGATTGCTTGGATTCCACGGGCTTCCACGAACCGTTGTTGACACTCCGTCTCCCAGTAACGCATGTTTGGCTCGCACAACAATGATGTTTCTCTTTGCCAGGTAAACTGTATTTCTTTAATATACGAGAATGATAATCTATGCTACATTCAGTCGCTGGGCAGTTACATGATATGTTATGCAGTTACGCTAAAGGCCGAGATAAACGTTAGGATGATGTTTTTATTTTTGGACGTAGTTTAAGGACATACCCGTGTCCGGACGTAGTTTAAGGACATACCCCGGGTCCAAATTGATCCACTTTCTCATAGCTGTCGAGAACATTCGATTTTAAAGAAGATTTTTCCGGTCCACAAGCATAATTTTCGTTTTACTGTGGTTTATCCTCAGTCCGAACTTGGCGCTTTCCTCTTCAATCCTCTTCAACACAGAATAAATCAGTATTGGTATAAGCATACCCATTATCATGCATGAAAAAAACGTCACATTTATATGATCGATTTCTTTCACTCACCCTCAAGATATTCAAAGTTTCCAGAGATATTTTAAGCAAACTAAATTTCTTAAGACTGAAAAAGAATATCTGAATAAATTTAAATAAAAAACTTTTAAAAACAAGCTTTTATGTGAATGCTCTAAAAAGAGAAAATAAGCTTTTGAGTCAATCAAACTTTTTCTATAGGAATTTTGTACAATTTTATGACATAAAAGCTTGTCGCGAGACTTTCCCGTGTAAAAGAGATTGCACATTTATATCGAGGAAACCTTATGTAAATATTGAATATTATAACAAAATCATTGATTTCATTCAGTCCGATGTTGAGTACTTATTCTTCGAGTACATTTAATTATTGTCATTAAAAATAATTTGTTTTACAATTTTATAATCCACGCCGCAGGCTTCGTCAGACAGATACAACAGTAGGTCAACAGGCTTCGACACATACCAATATATTGTCATATAACTCGTTATTGACTTCAAAATTCACTTCGTGATTTGTTATTGCATTGCAAATTTGTGTCGCTTTCGTTTGACATATTAAAAAGATGCAACTAGCGTAACAAAAACAACTCATTAACTCAATGACAAATGACAAACCGCCAGGTAGCACTATCTTATATGTACTATATATACTACATCCAAAACACGTAAATAACACTTGACGTGAATTTGTTTTTTAAGAAATACATTGATAATTACAATTTTAATTCATGAATAATGGGCTGGGCACATTACATATTTTAATTAATTTTACACTACCGTCATAGGATTACTTGGCTACATGGTTTCACCTAAAATATGTGCAATCTCTTTTACACGGGAAAGTCTCGCGACAAGCTTTTATGTCATAAAATTGTACAAAATTCCTATAGAAAAAGTTTGATTGACTCAAAAGCTTATTTTCTCTTTTTAGAGCATTCACATAAAAGCTTGTTTTTAAAAGTTTTTTATTTAAATTTATTTTTATGTTTTTAGTTTTTAAGAGACATGTTCCGTAGCCTGTATATTTCGACTAACACATCGTTTCGCTGTGTTTCTTATTGCTTGTTAATTTTAGCTAATAGAAATGGTCATTGGGTGTGTTACCTGATATCAAAGTAGGCAATAGGCATCAAGGTAGGCATGCTGAGTTTTTTTTATCATAATAGTGATGAAACACTTATGGGTATGCTATTTCTGACCGCTAAACCATATCAGGTAATTTAAAAATTCTTGAAAAACAAACATTTTTGTTATATTTCAAAAAGAACATTATGTTACGGAAAAATCCCTAATGACACATTAAAGTTGCAAAACAATAAGCCTAATTAAGTTAACATAGACCTCATAATTTTGAGAAACAGCTACTAAAAACCCAAACTGACAGTTGTGTCCGAGGTTGAATGATAGAACTTCGCGTCGCTGCACTCGCTCGTTCGATAATAGTTATGCACGTATAATTTTCTTTTGACAATCATATACTATTTATTTAGACGGTTCTATTCTAATCTAACAGAACTGGTGGTCCGCCTCGAATTAAGAACTTGCGATTATAATAAAACCCCTCAACAAAACTGTTTTAGGCCTTCTGATTCCAGAACCCCCTGGTCATTCCAGCTCATTGAAGTCTCTTATTATATACCACCGATACAACCTCAACAAATTTCATGAAGACCAGAAAAACGTTACTAAAATATTCGCGAAACGAACATTCAAAATTATAAACCCATCGGATGTCACAGTAGGCCCAAACAGCATGAACCTATGTTGTCCTAAACTAGGGATCCAGTAGGTACCCCCAGGGTTAAGCATGAGCTATATTTTCTGATACCGGTCCCGACTACTCATCCGTACAAGTCAAATAAGCTCAAACAGCATGACTCTATGTTGCCCCAAACCCGAGATCCAGTAGGTGCCCCCAGGGTTCAGCATGAACTCCATCTTGTGATACCAGTCCCAACTGCTCATCAGTACAAGTCGAATGAGTCCAAACGGCATAAGTCTATGTTGCCCCAAACCTGAGATCCAGTAGGTGCCCCCAGGGTTCAGCATGAACTCCATCTTGTGATACCAGTCCCAACTGCTCATCAGTACAAGTCGAATGAGTCCAAACGGCATAAGTCTATGTTGCCCCAAACCTGAGATCCAGTAGGTGCCCCCAGGGTTCAGCATGAACTCCATCTTGTGATACCAGTCCCAACTCCTTGTCAGTAGGTACAAGTCGAATGAGCTCAAACAGCATGAGTCTATGCTGCCCCAAACCTGAGATCCAGTAGGTGCCCCCAGGGTTCAGCATGAAGTCCATCTTGTGATACCGGTCCCAACTCCTCGTCAGTACAAGTCGAATGAGCTCAAACAGCATGAGTCTATGCTGCCCCAAACCTGAGATCCAGTAGGTGCCCCCAGGGTTCAGCATGAACTCCATCTTGTGATACCAGTCCCAACTCCTCGTCAGTACAAGTCGAATGAGCTCAAACAGCATAAGTCTATGTTGCCCCAAACCTGAGATCCAGTAGGTGCCCCCAGGGTTCAGCATGAAGTCCATCTTGTGATACCAGTCCCAACTCCTCCTCAGTACAAGTCGAATGAGTCCAAACAGCATAAGTCTATGTTGCCCCAAACCTGAGATCCAGTAGGTGCCCCCAGGGTTTAGCATGAACTCCATCTTGTGATACCAGTCCCAACTCCTTGTCAGTACAAGTCGAATGAGCTCAAACAGCATGAGTCTATGCTGCCCCAAACCTGAGATCCAGTAGGTGCACCCAGGGTTCAGCATGACCACCATCTTGTGATACCGGTCTAAACTCCTCGTCAGTACAAGTCGAATGAGCTCAAACAGCATGAGTCTAGTTATGTTGCCCCAAACCTGAGATCCAGTAGGTGCCCCCAGGGTTCAGCATGAAGTCCATCTTGTGATACCGGTCCCAACTCCTCGTCAGTACAAGTCGAATGAGCTCAAACAGCATGAGTCTATGTTGCCCCAAACCTGAGATCCAGTAGGTGCCCCCAGGGTTCAGCATGAGCTCCATCTTGTGATATCGGTCCCAACTCCTTACCAGTACAAGTCAAATGAGCCCAAACAGCGACTTATTAAGACGATTCTAATTCTAGTATCGGTTAGGAGAAATAGGTACCAAATCAGCTTTTGATGTTGTGGCTGACTGTACTTTTCTTTAGAAAATCAAGGAATACTCATCGAGGCGTTTCTAACAAACCTAAACTCAACCTGGTTGAGGTATTTTATGGCAGAGTTCTTATGGCCACCTCCTGTCTCCATCATCAGACCAGCTCGATGGTATCAAAATATTGTATTGTCATCCAAGTTACGCAGGTATGCAAAATTTTAGCTCAATCGGACATCAGGAACTGGTTCAAATCTGGCTCGCAAGATTCTACCTAAACATCTAACACACATACTGACAAACACTGTGAGTTAAATAAAAGCTTGTAATAAAAATAGTTTAGTCAGTCTGGGTTCACTCATATATCACGGGATATTTACCAAATCATTATATCACAAATAATCACAATGAATTTACTAATACTTTATTCAGGAACTATTACTAATGTAATGGTTTCTAATGTAGTATTTTGAGTCGCAAAAGTAGTTTCATCATTCACGGGGAGGAAAAGGCAAATTTAAAACTATATGCTTTTAAACAAAAACTTCGATACTTACATGTAAAAAAAACCTGTATATTTTGACCAAGAGATTCTAGAAGTCTGATAGTCAAGTCATTATTTATTTTGCAATTGGGTAATGCAGCTATTGCAACTGTTATACGATACATTTTGATTTTATACGAACGGTCCCAAAAAATATTAATTTGTTTCGTGCCAGCCATTTTTGGATCCAAATCTTTATAAATGAGAATATATATTAAGAATCATCGTATAATTAACCTTTAATAATTATTATAATCGATGCATGTCCGTATGATACTTTAAAATAATATTTACATTACAGTTAGTTTAATATAAACTTTGACAGAAGGCAGAATCAAAAGCAAGGATGTGTAACGTGGGAATCAAAATACACCCTTAATTATAATTTAATTCAAATCGACTATGGTGTGATCGGTGGTGTATAGTAAGTTTTTTTAAAAATATGTAGGTACGTATTAGACCAACCAGCTCTTTCTATCATAAGGACAAATGCACGATTTCATCAGGAGCTTCAAAAATTATAAAAAAGTTCAAAAAGGTAAGGACTTACATACGTATTAATGTATGAATGATAACTCAAAAACGGCTCAAACGATTTCATTCAATAAAGTTTTCATTGAAATTACTTATCAGGCCTCACTTCCATGGATTTTTGGACCCACGGTTCAAAAGTTAGAGTATTATTTATGAAACTATTAATAGTGTGTGTCAAAAATTGTTTTAGAAGACCTATATCATTTTAATATATGTACCTATCTAATGATATCCCACACGATGGGGCTGAAACGAAAAAAATCACCCCTTCTTCCTGGATACGGGTGGTGCACTATTAAAAGATATTGTTCCAGTTTTTATTCTACCAATTTGTCGGCGTGATTAATGCACATACTCATACCAAATTTCAGCTTTGTAGTGCTAACGATCACGGACAGACAGACGGACATGAAGAAGTTTTCTAGTTGACTATGGAACCTTAATAAATGGTTCTCTTTTTTGATACCACGGTGGCAAACAATAATACGGCCCGCCTGATGGTAAGTATCTACCGTAGCCTAAGGACGTCTGCAACTCCAGAGTTGTCTCATGCACGTTGCCCACCCTTTAATATAAAGAATGGTATTTATTGTAAATTCCATACACGGTGACCCGTTTTCATTCTGTTTTAAGTAGTTAAAGGAAAATATGAAGGCATTATAATATCTCGTGATATAGAATGCATATGTATGGCGAGTGCAATGTGCAGCTGATAAGGTATCAGCGTGATAAGGATCTGTTATCAGGGATGCAGCGGCGCGCGACTTATAGTTTAGACAGCGGGTGATGGTCATGATAAATGGTATATATACCTACAATAAACGTGTCGTTTCCAAGTAAGGAGGTACTCTCGGTAGTTAATAAGATGCTACCATACAGATTCAAACCCCAAAATGTACCGTTTCCCTTAATACGCTACAAATATAGGGCAGATGCCCCGGTTGTGGCCACTGTGCCGGTTTTGGCCATTTTCAACTTTATTTAGGTATAGACCAATTTGCATTGCAAGTCTATGGTTTATAGTTGATAGAAGAGTAAATTATGGCAGTACAGATGACACTGTCATCTGTCAAGTATCAGTTGTCATTCAGTTGTCAGGAGTCATGGAAAAAAGTGGCCAAAACTGGCTCTTGGGCCCTTTTTTAACATCTCATTAAAGAAAAAAATAAGATCTAATGTCAGATTCTTAACAGCGAAGATTCATAAGAATATAGTAATATATTTTCAACGACTCAGTGTATAAAGAATGTCATAATTCCTTATTGACACAAAATTACGGACGTCTGAATACACGAAATCTCCTTAAAGTGGCCAAAACCGGGGCATCTGCCCTACACTTAATTTTGACAGGGTGGCCACTCAGATGAAATAAGCCCCTGGTGTGCCCTGGCGTCCGTTAGCTCGATGGATGGTGGTCACTTAGCTCAGGACAAGTGGCGTACACGACGAGAAACCTATGTGGGCGATAAAAGAAATGATGATGACTAGTAGCCTAAATGTATGGCGTTAACGAGGGTCCAGCGGAAAGTGCAGCGTTATATCGAACTTCCAAGAGCTTAGTGCACTCGCATAAGTTTACATTGGTTTAGTATAGAATAAAGCCTCTCTCTTCTTCTTCTTCCATCCCTGTTCCCATTATTTGGGGTCGGGCCTCCTCACATATTTGCGCCAAGCTGTTCTATCTTGGGTTGTCGTATCTGGCAAATTGGCTCGCTTGAGGTCTCCTTTAATCTTAGACCACCAGGTCGATGGTGTGCGGCCTCTTCCTCTGCTTTGTTCCGGTATGTTTAGCGCTAACTGTACGACATGATCTTGGCTGCGTCTTTTAACATGTCCGTACCATCTTAAGCGGTTTTCGGTGATTTTCTCCGTGATTGGTGCGACTTTAAAGCTACCTCCGATAAATTCGTTACGAATTTTATCAAGCCGGGTTACACCTCCCGCCCACCTCAGCATCTTCATCTCGTTGATAGAATAAAGCCTAATAATATGGCTTTTAAACTGGAGGGAAGTAGCTAGGGATACAGGCACAGATGTGTCCGCCGGATTTGTCCGACGGATATGCCCGGCGGACAGATCCGTTCGTGTATGGCGCTATTCAGATGTGTCCGCAGACAAATCCGTGTCCAATTCGCGCCATACACGCACGGATTGGTCCGCCGGGTACATCTGACGGACAAATCCGGCGGGCACATCTGTGCGTGTATCCCTATCTATCACCCTGGCTCCTATCAATGGTGGCAATGGTAATAAGTTTTTCAGAGTTAGTAAACATAATACCAACTGATTCACCAGTTTCTCTGTGGCAGTTTATGGTTTCATTGAGTTAAAATAAACATTCGTTTCTTCCTGAAATCACACTACCTATAATATTTCAAAAAAAATTACTTTATAAGCCAGCCGAAATAATGGAGGTAAAATCGTAAAGCGAAATTCAATCGTGTCCCCATGGGGAGGATTTTTGACTTTTTGACTTAAAGCGCTCGATAATCAAAGCAAGAAAGGGAGCAAAAGCGTGTTAACATTTTCATTTCAAAATGTATAACTAATATTGAAAAAACGATTTCGTCGTTTTCTGACAGACTCGGGCGTTCGAAGTTCAAAAATTGCCTGCCTAATCGCAAATTAAAATCGCAAACGCATTAAAAAGATCAGTCGCGAATTAACAAAATGCATCAACGGGGAAGGGTGCGTGTTTTCAAACACGGAGACAATGGGCTTTGTTGACGGCGCGGTGTCAGCGGCACACAATCGCTGCTGACCAGACGGCCAGATTCCGGAAGATTGGTACATTGGTACGTTACTGATCGAAATTATCTTTTGAGTGTACAGTCAGCAGAAAGCGAATGAGGTGCTTATAATTTTAAAGAAAAAAAAAACAATCTGCGTCTACTGTAAAATACTGAAATTACTATAGGTGCCTATAATAGTTGAAGAGTCCCCTCGATTTCTCCAGGATCCCATCATTAGATCCTGACCTGTCCATCGAATAATCGGTGAACATAGGTACCTAACTTAAAAGCAAAAACAAAGATCCCGACGAATTGATACCCTCCTCCTTCGAAATCTTGAAGTCGGTTGAAAATATAAGGTTTTCAAAATAAGCTTGACATGAATTTATTGTCAAGAAAACAAGAGCATATCAAAAATTTTTGCGTAGTTCTGACTGTAAATTAAATATAGATACCTAGGTCTTTGTTGGTGGTATAGTGTACCAAACATTACATAATATAAGGAACACTGCAGCTCAAAAATTAAGATCTTGTTTCTTGTAAAAAAGTCCTAGAACGTGTACTCAGTGTAAATTGTACTGGCATTATCTAGACTTCACTTCGATTAAACACATTTGATTAAATTGCTTATCTATGTATTAACTTTAGTTACTATATTACTTGAACATAAAATGAGTTGCATTAGTTGTTATAATATTACCTAGAATTAGATTAACGATATAGGAATTATCTTTTTAAAATAACCACTTATGTTTACCTACTCATATTAATTTTATCATTCATAATTTTTAGTACATATTTTAAAGTCTGGCAAACCAAAAAGCGCAGTAACACTAACAGTCAGAGTAACATGCCATATCCATCCCGTTTTTACTAGTGAGAGTACTAGCATTGGAAAAAGATAATATGATTCTCCCTGTCTATGCTTGAAGTGAAACAAACTCTGGCCAAACTATAAAATTAAATACCCATCCAGCAGTGGGATACCTACTCAAATTCCGTTCCATCAGGGTCTTTGGTCGGAAGGTATATAAATAAAAAATATCTTGATTTAATATTGTAACTGACTGTACCAAAGCATGGATGTTCATCAATTAGCTGACAACTTATTACGTGTAATGAGTCAGTGATCGAGATTCGCTCTTGAAATTCGAGGGGGCACAAAGTGAGTCATCGGATCATTAAATTATTCTAGGTAATCAAGATTATCAAGGCATTTCTCATAACCTTTCGAAACTTGCTGGTACCCTGGAGTAACCTAATTTGGTATTTTAATAATAGCTAGGGATACACGCACAGGTGTGCACGCCGGATTTGTCCGACGAATATGCCCGGCGGACAGATCCGTTCGTGTATGGCGCTATTCAGATGTGTCCGCAGACAAAACCGTGTCCAATTCGCGCCATACCCGCACGGATTTGTCCGCCGAGCATATCCATCCGACAAATCCGTCGGGCACGTCAGTGCGTCTATCCCTAGCCAAATATTAAGTGGTATTTTATAATGGGTTTATTTTATCACTACTGTTATAATAGGTTAGGTTAGGTTAAAATACACGTGATATCTCTCATACCCATTTCCCATCGTTATCATTCGTGATATTGATATTTTTTCGACCCCCAATAATGTGTCTCGTAATTTATAGACGAACCCACGTAGGTTCAATATAAAATGCTTACTAAAAGTTGTGTTACTATATTCTTACTAATTATACATTATAATGATATTATAAATGATGAAGTATCTGTGTCTGTCTGCTACCAATTCAATCTAAAACCGCTGAACCGGTTTGGATGAATATACGAGTATGTACCTATGGATATATAACAATTGAGTTCCTGCAAAGGACCTTAGGATAGTTTTAATACGGAAATCTCCCCTTAAATTAAAAGAATATAAAGAGAGCAGGAACTGTATGTGATGGGTAGAAGGGTACACGGAAAGAACATGTCTAGTCACTTTGACAACATTTCGAGTTATAGCGGTTTTAAAGTTTGGAACGATTCAATTAACCATACTATTTTCGTAACTAGATGGTTTTTATGAATAAAAAAGTGGATTTTTGTTAAAAATTCGAGCTGTTACAGCAATTGTTGCTAATAGTTCATTGCAAGCTCTACATTTTGATACAAAAATCTCATTTTACAAAAAAAAGTACTAGTCATGTTCTTTCAGTGTACCTTTCATGTGCTTTGCTCTGATTGAATGTTTGCAATTACATACATAATTTTGAAGCAAACGAAGTCTCAGGTAATAACTAGTTCATAATAAATTACTCATATGTATCGCAATGTTTGTTTATGTTACTTATAAATAAATAAATTACACGCGAAAAAATGTACATTAATGTAATTCTAAACGCGGTTAAATAACAATTCCGTCATCGTCTTTATTTTACACCGGCCATTGTAAACAACGGCTGGTGGCATTTCTATTGTATTACTCTATTTACACATAAACATCAGTAATAAGTCAACACGATAGTTTACTCTTCATTAGAAAACTCGCATTCCGCAGCGTCTAAACAAGAATTTTATAAAACAACATCTTTTATTATCTCATGGTTGAGATTCTAAATTTACCTACCACTCAAGATGCAATATAATCATAATCATGATACATGCATTGATTAATTATGTATTACCAGATGGTCATCTTGAACAAATTTTGGTCGTCATGTTTGGCGGTTGACAGCTGTCACGGATTCAAAGAGTAGTATAGATAGACTTGTAGTGATTTTCAATACAACTTTTGGGACAAAAAATGTCATCTCCTGTTATAGCTCACCGAAGGAAGCCCACTAACTGCTCGATAGGAGAAATAATTCGTGTATAGCTGAATTTTGGTGAAGGTGTAGATAAAGGTGTCTTACACAACATACTAAAAGTACTCATGGATAGGGGTGCCGCTAACGGGGAGAGGGGGGTGTAAAGGTCCCCTTTTTTGGCTTTTCGTAAATAACTCAGTAGCGGTGGCTCATACGAAAAAATGTTCTTCTACTTAATTAATCCACAAATGATTTTGTACAAAAAAGGTTCTTTACACTTTTTTGCTGAGATCAATGTATAATGAGATTTCGAAGAAATACGATAATCACTTTCAGAAACTTTCGGAGCTTTTATTTACGAAACTATTAGTTTTGTCTAAAAATTGTTTTAGAAAACCCATATTTATATTAAAAGACCTATCCAACGACACCCCACACATTAGGGGGGATTTAAAAAACATAATTTACCCCCCACTTCATGTGTTCGGGAGCTACCCTAAAAAAATATATTTTTTTAGATTTTGTTTTAAAACTTTGTCTGCGTGTTCAAAACACATACTCATACGAAGTTTAACTATTCTAGTACTAACCATCACTGCGCAAAGCCGTGAACGGATAGACTGGGACAAACGGACAGCGAAACTATAAGGTTAGGAAATTGATTGCAGGCGTCCATAGGCTATGGGAACTGCTTACCATCAGACGGGTCGTATGCTTGTTTGCCACCGTCGTGGCATAAAAAATAAAAAGTAAAAAAATACCCTCTTCAACCTGCTCAGTGATGGTTAGTACTTGAATAGTTAAACTTCGTATGAGTATGTGTTTTGAACACGCAGACAAAGTTTTAAAACAAAATCTGAAAAAATATTATTTTTTAGGGTACCTCCCGAACACATGATGTGGGGGGTAAATTCTGTTTTTTAATCCACCCCTAATGTGTGGGATATCGTTGGATAGGTATTTTAATATAAATATGGGTTTTCTAAAACAATTTTTAGACAAAACTAATAGTTTCGTAAATAATAGCTCCGAAAGTGATTATCGTATTTCCTCGAAATCTCATTATACATTGATCCCAGCAAAAAAGTGTAAAGAACCTTTTTTGTAGAAAATTATTTGTGGATTAATTAAGTAGAAGAACATTTTTTCATATGAGCCACCGCTACTGAGTTATTTACGAAAAGCCAAAAAAGGGGACCTTTACACCCCCCTCTCCCCGTTAGCGGCACCCCTATCCATGAGTACTTTTAGTATGTTGTGTAAGACACCTTTATCTACAACTTCACCAAAATTCAGCTATACACGAATTATTTCCCCTAAGTTTTCCTTCGTTTGGAGGGCTATTACTCAATGGTTACATGTAGGTTTTACACTTTATCAACCGACTACAACATTTAGAATGCTTCAAATTCGTCGGGAATTTTGTTTTAGTTTTTTTTTTACATTACCGATTATTCGAAGAAGGCTAGATCGATTAGGAAATTTTTTTTTTGTTTGAATGAGTACACTTGACAGTTGCCCCATTATCATCAGGTCAGGATCTGATTTGGCGATCCTGGCGAAAACGAGGAAACTCTTCAAATATTACTATAGGCTCACTTACAGTGAATTCAGTATTTTTTATAGTAGCTCGGGCTTTTGCGTTTGGAAAGGTAGAGTTTAAGTGAAGACGGTTCTTTTTTGATTAAAATTATAGTGTCGTGATAATTAATAAATATAATAGAATATTCAAGTATTTTCAAGTCTGATGGTAATATTATATAGAGTTTAAATTATGAAAGCGATTCTTGTAAATTGACGAATGTTTGAAACGTTATTTAAAATATAAAGTATAATTTTTAATGCTCGTTAATTTCAGTTGTATATGGTAGATGCCATTTATTTCTAGCTGCTAATAGTCTTTAACACTATTTAAACATGTTGTAGTAGTTAGCTAGTTATTGTCATTTAATTATACATTGTCTTTAAGTATCTGAGTAGCTGTTTAAAGTAATTAAATCTACTTCTGTGTATGGTGACTAGCGCCTATTTTTCAACCGACTTCAAGATTTCGAAGGAGGAGGTTCTCAATTCGTCAGTTTTTTTTAAATGTATGTTCACCGATTATTCGAAGACGGCTGGACCGATTATACCTTGTGCAACCTAAGAAGCGGTTTTTGACACCTGTAAAATCGATTTTAGGTTATAAAATGTACTGAGATGACAGGTGTCAAAAACCGCTTCTTAGATTGCACACGGTATAGGAAAATTCTTTTTTTGTTTGAAACTTCACAGTTGGTCCCATTATCACCAGGTCCAGATCTGATGATGGGATCCTGGAGAAATCGAGGGAACTCTCCAACTATTATAGGCACACCTATAGTTCACTATTTTTTACAGCAACTCGGCCACTTCCTCTTGGAATAGCGGATCCTAAGTGAAATCTGTTTCTTTATTTGTTTAATTTTATTTATGATTGCGTCATTTATAGACACCTTTAGCGATTAGGTGTCTACAATGATTTTTCTCTCCGTTCCCACCGCGGCGCCTTCGCAGAACGGATCGACTCAAGTTGCGCGGCGCTTAGCGATAATTTAGGAATTATTCATATCATTCGTTTTTTCTTAAGTTTTGTTTTGTAAACATAATTAACTAATTATCAGTGATCGTACATTTTACACCAAAACCGTTGCAATGATGTTTTTTTGTGAAATTGTTAGTTAATTATCAACTATCTCTACATTACTACTTAGTTCTAAATGGTTTTGATTTAATTTGATACTTGTTTTAACTATTTAATAGCCTTAAAATAATAACAATCCTAGTACTGCACCAAAAGTGACGGAAAATCTACGATCGCTGCTAATTATATTAAAATACTGATAATCGCTAATGAAATAACTTAGATTCGGTCAAATCTCGCATGGATATAAATAAATGACATGGTTTGGCATGTCGTATAGGGGTCTAGAGTAGTTTTTTTAAAGGAATTCCTGTAAACACGTCATATAACCATCGACGTAACCTGGTAGATAAATAATTCCAACATTGATCGATGAGTTTCGCTCCATAACGTGAAGCTTTCGATTTAAAAACATGGGTTACTGGTTTCAAAATAAATAATATACAAACTTTTTAAATTTATATACTTAATAAGTACCTAATCATTATCTTATTATTAATGACGGGCTAGTTGTTAAACCGGCTACCTACGGCTACGTTTGATGTAACGTAAGTCGCTTGAAATGATACTGCCACCCAAATGCGGGTCCTATTTCACATGATATCTCATGACATTGCCATTATTGCTCTATTATCGTTTCTTGTGTTTCAGTACTGGCACGTGCTGAGCGATTTTAGTAATATATTTAGGCTATAGGTAGGTGCTTTTCACTCGAGTTAAACGCTCTACTTTTTTCATTTCAAATGCGAGAAACGTAAAATACATATCAATAAAGGATAAGGTTGATAAATTCGCAGCCTTTAGGTAAATCTCAGTAGCTCGGTTGGTCAGAGCGATGGGCATGTTTCCCAGAGTCGCGAGTTCGAGTCTCGCCTGAGGCAGTGGATTTTTCTATTTTTCCGTTTCTAAACATCATTTCCGTTTCATTTTATATAAAACTTTGTATGGTTTTTAGCAATAGTTAACAAGAATGACCGACCAAGTAGGTAAATAGCTAGAAACTAAGAATTGGAATCTCAGAATTGGAAAAGCTAGCTTGGCCGAAAGGTTGTGTACAGAGCATCAAATAGTTAGTAGCAACTAAAAGTAGGTAGCCAAATAAAATAAAGATCTTTATTCGTATGGTTACTGCCATACGAATAAAGATCTGTGCCATTTTATGGATCTGTTACGATATATTTGGCGACTTAAACCTCATCTAGACGGTTGCCAACAAGGCTGCCGACGGTCCAAGGCCACCCTGACCGAGGTTGGTGGTTCATACAATTTTGTTGGCAACAACTGTCTAGTCTACAGTAGTCTACACTCTACACGGTCCGTCCCGACCAAGGTCGCTCTGTCGGAGGAGCTTGTTGTTTGTATGCCGTCTGGCACGCGCTTTAGACTACATACTACTAACTATATGGTGCTGACTGTACCTAATTTCATGTACCTATTCATTTTATGTACAGTCAACAGTAGAAGTAGCTAAGCGGATGAAGTGTTAAAAAGACCTGAACACGTTTGAACACCTCACTGTGTACAGTCAACGCCAAATGTATGCAATTTTGAACCTTATTACAATGACATGAGGTGCAAACATGCCGTATGTGCAACAATGTTTGCAAGAATGTTTCTCGATTAATAACATTTGACAGATAAGACATACCTTGTAAACTGAAATGGAATATACGAAAGAAAAAGTGACAAAGGCATCCGGGCTTAAGGCTGGAATTGAACAAGTGTCTTCTGCATTCGCGTCAGACACCTTACATACCTTAATATACCTACGGTACGCGTACACTGACACAAACACAACAACAGAAAGGGTCTCGCATCAAATCACTTTTTTTTAATACATTGCGGCATTTGATCTTTCGATTGATTTCGTTGCTCCTACCTAGACGGCAACGTGTCAAAGTTGCATGCGATTTTCACGAAAAAAGCCGCCTCGTACGTACGTTTTACGGCGTGTTCACGAAAAAAGCTTCTATTTTCCGCTCAATTTCGTGAACGTGCCAAGAGAGATCATACGTTTGTTTCACACGCTCGCCGCCGACAGCGTCTTTAGCGATATCGGTCGAAGCGTTTCTTCCAGAAACGGGCATGATAAAACTTACCGTACAGTCCGTACAGAACTTACCTTAACAGAATAAAGACCTACCTTAGTGTGTTCTCGCGGTTTTCGCCTGAGTACAAAACGTTGGCCCCGTCTCTATCGCTCGCATATACAAATGCGATGCAAATAGACGATTCGGTGAACAAAGTGGTTCGCAGTTATAGGCCTGGCGGGCGATTTCCGTGGGGAAATCCGCCATTTGCGCGATTTTTGTGCAACAATGTTTTTTTTAGAAGTAGTCAGTTCGACTTCTATTACGTACCCAGGAATTCATTTGATAGACATCCAACTGATGGTGTCGAATTTTTTGAATGATTGTAACTATTTATGTACGTATTCAACAGCGGTATTGAAAAAAACGGGACAAAAACGGGACAAGGAACAAACAATACGGGACCCAATAGGTATAGATGAATTATCGAGAGCGTGGAATTGCATATGTAGTAGTATTGCTTGTGTACAGGCATTCTATATTTGAATCCGCACACAAAGAGGCACAACACGGTACAACCACTACATATGCAATTCCACGCTCTCGATAATTCAACTATACTCAAAAACGGTGACAGTTCCGTACATGCGGGACATATGGCAACCCTACCTTTGGTGCATAGAAACATTGCTAGGTTAGTTTAAATATCATTTGACTAAGTTAATAGACTCGGCGCCACCCGGGTGCTTCCAGCGTTAGGTGTCGGTTTCCCGTTACCTTCCTGCAATCACCACGTTCGCGTTAACGGCGCACACGACACCCCATTTGGATATTTCAGATTCCGTGTATTGGTGCCGACGGAGGAAGGGCGTAAGCACCATTTCCGACTAGTGATAAGACAGGTCTTGATGCGAAAAAGTCTAGACTGTCTCTTATTGCAATAAAATCGTTTTCTGTAACCAGGTACATATACCTACTTTTCAATCGATAACATGGTGTTAAATGAGTAACACAATTATGGACTAAGGTACTTATACATAAATAAGTGCTTATAATTTCAATGTGATCGACAGTTCACGAATTCTGAAGAACATGTAGGTGCAGTTTTCAGCTTCACGATTTCGTAAATCTAATTAAAAACATGGAACCAATAATTACTATAAACAAAACCCAATTTTTTTCCAGTCTAACTTTCATTGCTAACTGCATTTTTCTGTTCACTAAGACTAATGCAATGAGCCCAAATACGAAGCGATAATGTAAAAAAAATCCTATGGCTACATTCAGATCAGCTCCATGTCATCATAATATTTCATTGTCACGCGATATACATATGCGTGCAACATTTCAGCTCAATCGAAAACCGGGAAGTTTGCCAAAAGCTTGCAAGATTAATGGAATAAAACAATTTTTAACGGATTATATCGCGTATACTGAATTTAAATTACATCCCGACGTTTCGAACACTTTACAGCGTTCGTGGTCACGAAAACGGGTATACGCGACATAATCCGTTAAAAGTTGTTTTATTTCACGAATAACTATCGCGGCAACCGTAGACAATATTTTGCAAGATTTAGTAAATAAAAGCTTGTAAATAACATGTTTCAGAAATTTGACATTAAAACTACCCTCTTTTCCAGCATGATGGACTCCGGTGGCGCAATCGACTCTCCCCCAACCTACCACCGAAGTTATGAACAATACGTCCAAGGAGGCGTCGAGAACAGCACCGATTCAACCCAGGACCAAACCAGCCCTGAACTAGTCGTCTGGTCGACTCTACCCTACGGACTGGACTACCGAACTCAGTACGACTACAGACCATATGAGACTAGAGACTATTCCCCGCAGCAGTACGTCCGGGCACCATTTGCGACTAAGATGGGGCAGTCGAAAGCGTTGAAGGAGGCCAGGATACGGAGACCCATGAACGCATTTATGGTGTGGGCGAAGGTGGAAAGGAAGAAACTGGCTGATGAAAACCCGGACCTGCATAATGCGGATCTGAGTAAAATGCTAGGTGAGTTTATATTTCATATTTTTTTTGCATTGAAAGTGGATTATTCAGTTTCGTTTCCATTACCTTAGATTTTTGCTTATTGTTATATTCTAGCTAGTGACTAGACCATGTCTACCTTACTTTGACGGTGATTAAGTATGGCCGAACTCTAATTAGGTACTTGGCGTGGCACCAGACTATAGACGGACCTTTTTAAAGTGAAACTTTTATTCCATCGCCTCGAATTTTAAAGTCTCCCTTCCGCATATCGCGCGTTACATATGTAACGCTGATTCTCGTTTATATTAAGGTGAGGCTTATTTCATAAGCAATAAGGTTTTTTGCATGCGGGACGATCTTGTTTTTGCACTTAGCGATTAAAATGGGAAATTCATCAGAAAGTGGCAATTTTCATTCCATTTCTTTTGACTGTAGGTACTTATATAAGTAATTGTTACTCACTTGCCTGTACCATGAGACCGAAGGCTAACGCCATAAATATGTACGCCAATACTACAGCGTTGTTAAAAAATGCCTATGCAAAAAAAACGTTTTAATATAAGTAGTAATGGAATTTCGTATTTCGAACATCAGTTTAATATTTATTTTATTAAGAGTTTCTTGGTCAGCATTTATCTATACTAATGTACCAATATACTAACCAACTGCCACTTAACATTTGCGTACAGAAGCACGTTTGGTTGTAGGTTGTAGCAACTATTCATGTTTTTTAATGATAATAAAAAAATATTATGCTTTAAAAAATGAACTGGGAAATAGATGAAATGCAATACAACTTAAGAACAAAACAAATAATGTTTAATATTTTTTTGAAATGCAATACGCTCCCAACGTATGTCAATGGCAAATTTTCAATTAGAGCATTTCCGTGATAAAAGCTATTATATGTCCTTCTCTGAGATTATCAGTTATCACCAATTACGTCTTAATCGATTTAGCGGTTAATTGTGAAAAGGTAACTGACAGACAGACAGAGGTAGGTACATTCCCATTTACAAAATTAGTAGAGATTAGTATTAACGTTTATTTTTAACCGACTTCAAAAAAAGGAGGTTATATGTTTGTTTTTTCTTGTAAACTTTAAAACTGAATACTTAATTTTCACATTTACCTTATTTTATACACTCCTTGGCTTACATTAAAAAAAACAAGGATACGAAACAGAGACTGAACAAAAACTCCTAATACCATGAGTCAGCATAAAATGGCAATCTTCTTTGAACCATATTTGTAATTCAAATCAGTTGAACACCATCGGTTATATTTAAATGTTAAATTTTGAACCCTTTTTTTATTACATTTTTAATTTTATGTCGTCTCCCTGCAGTTTAAAAATACATTTTCACTCTATTGAAGTTACTGTTTCTTAAAAATATTACCTGAACTAGAGAACGAAATAAATAAAATTATGTTAAATATTTTATTATTATGTTTATTTCCGTACACTAAGTACATAGTGCTTGTTTGTCTATCTTATAGTTTTCTCTCATTTGCTCAATTAAAGGTTAACTGGAAGAGATCCCTTACAGGGATAAGTTCGCCTTTGTACTTTCTTTCTTTTATCATGATTTATTGTAACTTTTTTATGTACAATAAAGTGTTTACATACATACATACATACATACTATTTATTATTCTTAAAAATAAAGAAAGTCAGATCAAGCTCATTTTGAACACCTCACCCGTGTACCTATCTCTGCTGCTGACTTACATATGTCAAATAGTCAAAATAAAAAAAGTTAAGTTATAGTTTCCGAGTAAAATAGCTGAGACGTACGGACGGACGAACAGACGGACATATGACGGAAGCTATAAGGGTTTCGTTTTTTCCATTTGTCGCTACGGAACCCTAAAACCGGCCAAAACCACCATGTCGGGCCATGCTCAAAATAGGGTTCCGTATTTACGGGCCTGCATGTGTGCCACAATAAACTTAATCGACAGGTCATTTAAAAGCAATTTTCTAAGGGTCAATATGTCGGCGTAATTAATTTAGGTTACGTACTCATACCAAATTACAGTTTTCTAGATGCTAACGATCATTAAGCTAAGCCGCGGACGGACAGACATACAATACAGAACGGAACCCTAAGAAAAGCGAGTAATTATGTTAATTGTGGTTGTAGCCACCAATAACAATCTTCATACTCTTCAAAACAAAAAATATGCGGCGATCATAACTCATAGAGCGGTAAGCAAGAATAGCTAGGAATACACGCACAGATGTGCCCGCCGGATTTGTCCAACGGATATGCCCGGCGGACAGATCCGTTCGTGTATGGCGTTGGCGCTATTAGATGTGTCCGCAGACAAATCCGTGTCCAATTCGCGCCATACACGCACGCATTTGTCCGCCTGACACATCCGTCGGACAAATCCGGCGTGCACATCTGTGCGTGTATCCCTAGCTAATAGGCTATCAAAGCCTGATAATTAATGACAATTCTTCATCCCAGTATAATTTAAATTACCCAAGTATTTCTTTCTTAGGGAACCCTAAAAGCCGTTAATTAAAAGTTAAACCTTATTGCGTGGTCCATATTTGGGGAGGCGCTCGGAGTCGCATTCTGGAGTTACAAATAGCGAGCTAACAACTTCATTAAAAACTTACGTCTAGGTGCCAGTTTTATAAAAGTCTAGAAGCTTCACCAGAGACCTGGGAATTATAGACTGTCAAATGGCTGTCTTACTTCATTATTACATTGTTCCCTGACAGTACGTCGACAGGCTTACCCACCCACCCTTACCACCCAGTGGCGGCGCGTCCATACAACACGATTCCCGTCGGCTTGCCTGAGTTTTGGGTGCTTGAGCAGTTTTCCTACAGCTCATAAATAAATTGTAAGCCAAAGTCAGCATCGGCTTGCCTAAGAAATTTTTTGACCCACCGCCACTGGTACCCACTGTCACGTGACCAGGCCTGTTTTTATATTATAGTGTCACATGACAGTACTTACGTCGACATGCGTGCCTACTGTCAGCGAATGTGTTAAAGATCAGAAAAACGTTAAATCGCGGAACAAATCCTCAAACTTGAAAAGCCATCGAAATGCCGAGACGTCCCAGTAGCCAGATGACAGTTGTACTTAGTTGAAGTTGTTTGTAAGAACTTCGCTTCTGTTATGCTCCGTTCTTTCGATAACTCACAGTGTTTGTCAGTTACTTTGTTGTTTATGTAGAATCTTGCAAGTAGCAAGCCAGATTTGAACCAGTTCCTGATGTCCGATTAAGCTAAATTTATTCAGACTTCGGTAACTTGGATGACAGTACAATATTTTGGTACCAACAAGCTGGTCTGATTATGGAGACTGAAGATGGTCATAAGGACTGTGATAAAATAATGGAAGCTTTATTTGTATAAAATGGAAGCTTTATTGGTACATTGGGGTAATTCCGATAGAAAAAAATAGCTGTTAATTCCGGAAGCTGACTTTCATTAGAATGGGATACGAGTGATATTTGAATAATTTTCGGAATTACACGCTTTGTGAAATTACCACAATGCAGTTTCGATTGGTTAGAATCATCTAGTTGAGAAGTATCTACATTAATAGGTATTGCAAGAAAAATACAGTCCGCGTTAAAAGTTGTGTTTTTTTTTTAAACTTATAATATAAACCATAGAAACGCCACATACTTAGGTACGTACTACTATTTTATGCGTTCATCCTCAATCAGTCTTTATTATATGTCGGTCTTTGAGTATTTTTAACTAACGAATATATATTGAAGTGACTGTGAATGGACCGTAAGTAATTGCATTAGGGTTTAAAATTGTTCCAAAACTTGTATGTAACGTAAAAAATATGTCTCGATCGGTATTTTCATGAAATAGCATGGCCATGCCTTAGCACTAAAATTTCATCAATGTGAAAGAAAAAACTGACCTTTTTAGTTCGATCGATATAACGTGAAAATATACTTGCTAGCTTAAAAAATAGAGGATAGTTTTTTTTTACAGCTATGTCTGGCATTCGGTAGCAATATACGATATTTATTTAAATACCACGACGATGGGGGGTAATTCCACGAGACTGTAACGTCAGTTACCAATTCTTTCGTGTATTCTTTGATTGATTAAGCAAATTTAAATGTCAATTTATGTACCTGTAGGGATAGGGAAGATATATAAAAACTTACATTTGCTGAATTAATCAAATAACACACGAAAGAATTGGTAACTGACGTTACAGTCTCGTGGAATTACCCTGGGACAAATTAGCATACGGCCTGCCTGATGGTAAGTAAGTATGGTGTCCTCAGGTATTCAGGGATAATAATATGGGAAACGGGCAGCTTGGAGTAGATCTATTTATTGACAGACTGTTTATCTTGACATATTAACACGTACTTCAAACGAATTCCGAATAGGTATCTTTCCAGAGGATTACACTCCAGTAAGCAGCTATTATTTATTATTATTCTTAGTGGGTTATCAATGTGCCGCATCGACCAGATTTGATCTATTGTGGCAGCCCTTTATAATTCATTACTAATTCCCGTTGAATCTAGAGACTTCCAGATTCTTTGGGCTGTAATGTGTTGTACCTCCTTGGGTTGCAGTACATGCCTCCCTAGGTGGGTACTTCTTTTAAGCATTAGTGGTCCGCAGGAGCAGAGGATGTGCATGGCAGTTTCCTCTTCCTCCTGGCAGAACCTGCAAGCTGCGTCCTGTTTCTTCCCCAGTAGAAACATGTGTTTGTTCAACTTACAGTGGTAGTAAGCAGCTACCAGCAGCAGCGTTTGGCAACTTCATGATTTCAACGTGGCCGATGATGGCCCGAAGTCACGGAAGCTAAGTGGTCCATGTAATAAAGTCTTGTAAAACATTTAGTCAAGTTGACCGTGACACGTCGTACGAGTATGACAGCGGACATTACGTTTTATTGTTCTAATTATGACTTTCTCTGATAAGCCAGTGTAGTATAACACTGTACTACCGCGCACGAAAGTGTCACGAAGCTCTTCATAACTTCATAACCATGGTTTGCTGCGTGTCTGTTTTTTTAAATATTTTAGCCCTCGTTCCTAAAGTTTTTCATCCACCCCGTTTTGATAGTAAAGAGTATTTAAAGCCTCTACAATTTTGTGGTAATAAAAGATCAAAAAAATATACACGATTTTTTTTGGCCTCAAACATCAAATTAGGTATATAAGGTAAATGCCCTAGTGTTCGACATGCTAATGCCCAATAGTTGACACCTTTATTGCGAATGACTTCAGTTTAAAATGACATATACTGGGACAGTGACGATTTATGTACGCGTGCATAGACGTCATGCCACTATTCCCTCCTTTGTTCCACTCCACCGACCCAACCAAGACGTCAGTATGCGACATCCCAGCCTAGGTCAACTATAACAGCACGTCAATATAACCGATTGCATTTGTTATTTACTACGTCAACAATGTTATACATAAGCTGTGTGTAAAGTTATTATGACTCAACCTTATTCATATTACAATAAGGTATTAATTTGATCAGATATTTTTGTTGGTGTCGCTTACGTGTTTTGATGCGTTTTTCCAATGTAGATTGATTTTCTATATTAGTTGTGTTTTTGCGGTTATTCTGACGCGGGGATTGCCTGATGCTTTTATACTTATTTTCAGTTGTTTTGACGCTATTCATTAGGACACATTCGATAAATCTAAAAGAGAACCTAAGGTTCTTTTGCGGTTAAATTGAAAGAGTCTGAAAATGACTGCTATTTTGACTTAACATTATGTACCTATATAGAAGGTAAATCACTAGCCGGGATTTTTTTTAACGCTTCCATTATACATATACGAACATACAAAAAATAAATACGTAATCTTCAATTAACTATCATAGGGTTTTTATGCTGTGGCCAGATAAAATAGCTGAGCTAAGAAATCACATAAAAATATTATTAGTTTATTCATATTATTAGTTTATTATAATAAAATAGATTATTCTTCAGTCCGGTACGAACAGTTATAGCTTGGAAAAAGTTCAATATTATGACATTAACATGAAGTTATGCCAAAAACTTTTCAACACATCGACCGCTTTTTAGCCACTTTTGCCGCCGACTGTATTTATACACTTTTTAGAAAATGAAGACAAATAATGTAGCGATGCTTTCGTCCGCATAGTTTATATAAACCAAATCTTTATTAATTATTATAATATAATATGCTTTTGTCCACGACTCTCCTAAGGTCTAATATGGCAAGTCATTACGCGGCGTGGGTGGTTGATCTTATCTGTCTTAATGAAATAAAAGTAGTATAAAAAATGCTAGCCATGGCTTGTACTGCCAGCCTAGTTAAGCTGAGCTTATTGCTGTAAAATAAGCCACCGCGTTATAAATTGTGAGCAAAACGGGTGTTCTTTGGAGTTCTTGAACACTTCATTACTGATTTTGAAAAATATTCAACAAACTGTTTGAAAAATAGCTTACGCCTTGGCTACTAAAAATTGCTCTGAGTGATATAATTGGTTACATTAAAACCGCAGAACAAATGTGACGTTTTCAAGAAAAAGGTACATCATTGTCAGTTGTTAATAGAGTTTATTTCTAAATGAATTATTATGGCAGTAATGCCTTATTAACAACCGACAATGATGTATTTTTTACTTGAAAACGGCACAAATACAAATAAGCTTATCAATACAAGGTGTAACAAAAATACTGGTGATCCTTTAAAGGGCATAATTGGTATCGTATTCTAATTACGAAAAAGTGCGAAAGAAATTTTTTCGCGCGAAAAAAAATGTTGGTTTAGTAAGTATGGAGGGTCGGCTGGCTGAGACCACCTATAGAAAAAAAATATTCGCGTCCAAAAATTTTTTCTCCTACTTTTTCTTACTCGTAATACGATACCAGTTATGCCCTTAAACGGATCACCAGTATTTTTGTTACACCCTGTATAACAAGACCCATTGTGATGATTTTTTCGCACATTCTAGCTCCATGACCCCTTAATCGATCCTGCTACATACGAACTCGTCTAAAACTATTATGTTTCTCTACTATAACCCCAACTAAAGATCAAGTTATCGTCGAACAAACTCAAAATCAAAAAGCCATCGAAATGCCGAGACATCCCAGTAGCCAGGAGTTGTTGTTATTGTGCTATAGAGGAAGATCCTTCAGTGATGGATACAATGCCACGCCACCCACTTAGCAGAATTTCCGCTATATCGAATGTGCCATTTCTCTAGTGCTCTAATAAAATGCATCATCAATCATAGCACTTTTTTTGTTACTGACGCATTTGTTTTATTAAATGCTTGTTTTTGCTTTATGAATGACGCGAATAGGGATAATCCTGTAGGTACACTAAAGCGTATGAATGAAATCTGTTGTTTCCTTGTCCATTTTGACGTACTCTACTGTTATATAAAGTGTATCCTTTTATATATTTCGAAATGACAGTTGATAACAGCGGCGGTGCTTGTATTTTTCACTAAGAATAATTCATAATATTCATCAGTGTTACACCACGTCTCGTCAATAACGAGGCTCGACCTTGAGCCATCCTTACGATAATTGTCTAAATTGCACGCCTTTTAAGGCGGCTCCACACCCTATAATGACATCCTTGTGGCCTGCGTATCGCCGTACATACGCAGTGATTAATTAGACTTAGGTGGGAGTCAGCTAAGGTTACAAGGTCTATGTCCATGGACACATTAAGCACCTTTCTTAAGTAACGAGCATTTTGCCACATTGGGATTCGAAATTATGTAGAAAACCTTTTATCAAAAGTGAATATGATATTTTTGGAGAGCTAGGGCTTTGTAGGAACAAAGCGGATGAAAAGTGTGGTCAAGGTAACCGAATTTTCAAAGCAATATTTACATACATACATACATACACTACACACAATCACGCCTATATCCCAAAAGGGGTAGGCACTAAGCAGAGATCACGGACTTCCATTTGAAGAGACGGGGTGGCACTATTCTAAAGCCACGCAGCAATATTTATATAGTCTGGCAAACCAAAAGCGCAGTAACAGTCAGAGTAACATGCTATACCCATCCCTTTTTTAGTAGTGAGAGTACTAGCATTAGAAAAAGACTCTCCCTGTCTATGCTTGAAGTGGAACAAACTCTGGCCAAACTATATGTAGTAAATAAAAGACTAAGTAGGTTAAATAGGTACCTATATATCACTACATAGTATAAAACAAAGTCGCTTCCTGCTGTCTGTCCTTATGTATGCTTAGCTCTTTAAAACTACGCAACGGATTTTGATGCGGTTTTTTTAATAGATAGAGTGATTCAAGAGGAAGGTTTATATGTATAATTGCACCCGTGCGAAGCCGGGGCGGGTCGCTAGTAAAATATACCTATAATGATGGATAAGTTTGTTAAAGTAAGTAATTCTTTTGACGTAAATTAGTTTGAAAATATTTCCAACTAACGTTATAGGCTTTTACCGTCATTAAGCCGTAAATCACAGCATAAACTGTAACATATTATAAAAACCGTCCCGATGTATGTAAGTGGACGCGCTATATAAAGACATCATTTAAATCGTCGGCGTCCGTATTAAGAAAACTTTATTTATTACTGACGCAGACGCAACGAGAAATTACTTATAACAACATTCTTGCTCATGATTGTGTCATTTATTGTTTTTAGGGTTCTGTGTGTAAAAAAAAGCTTTGAAAATCTCTGTGTTTGACAAAGATTCCTGTTTGTATGTATATCTCTCTCTCTTACTTGTATTTTCGTTTATATAACAACTCATCCTCGGCTTGGAACAATTTTAAAGCTCAGGGCGCGGTTTCTGCCTTTCTCATTAATACTTTATAGTTCCTAGCTGTACCTACCTACCCCTTAAATACCTGACTAGGTACAACTTATAAAAAAGCTGATTTATCTATAGATATGTGTAACCAAGGATAGGGTAAGAAATTCAGAAAAAATATATAATTGTGTGTTAAGCAGAGACGGCTGCCCTGCCAACAGTACTGTTATAATAAAAAAAATATTGAAAAAATATTGCCTCGTGAGACACTCGAACTTAGGATTCTTGGATACCAGCGTGTCGGTTAACAAACTAAGCTACCAAGACTTACCCATTGCCTGGGAATTTACGCAAATTATAATGCATATTACCGTGCAGCCTGGTCTCGCCTAAAGCTGTGAAGAAAATCTTCCCTTGAATTTGCTACGGAACCATTTTGGTTTTATCATCGACTCGACATTTATTTTAATTCCATATGTGTAATTAGTAATTAATTGTAGGTTTTAATTATTTACTCCGATTAAGTTATTAAATAAGTCTTCCTTCCTTCATGCATCATGCATATTCATTCACAAAGGAGGCGTACGTTTACATGTTTATGCCAATTTATCCTCTTTTCGTTACCTCATGAATCAATATTGATTCATGTCATTATGTGACATAACAACATGATTCATTAGTTATTTTAAATGAAATTAGTTTTCCTTCCTTATTAAATATTTTAACTATAATTTTGTTTCCTTATGCAACTGTTACCCTAAAATACACGGTGTAACATGAGGAAATCGAATAATTTTAACAGCGTATTCCTGATTATAATTGAAGACTAAAATGTCATACAAACTTTCCTGAACTTTGCCTAGTTTCCGAGTTACAACCAATTAAAAAAAAACACATTTCTCTTTGTTACTCAGCGAAACACGATTTTTAGATGGCGATTTCACCACTATGGGGCGTAGTCTAAAGACATCTTTTATTGACAGATGTCAAAGTGACAATAAACATTTTGAATACTATTTATTATAAAAAAATGTAGAAATTCATTTAAACCTATAATTTCACCTATGAGACTTACTTATTATGTACAAAAGCATTCAAAAAAACGAAAAAGAAAAACAAAAAAGAAATATTTTTTTCGTTTTTGACATAAAGTCATACTTATAATGTTTTTTCTTCTATTGACCTCAGAAATGCGTGGTTCAAATCTTTCTGTTTCCTCATGTTACACCTTGTATGTGACAAAGAAAATACGTGATTAGCTAAGGATACACGCTCAGATCTGCCCGCCGGATTTGTCTGGCAGATATGCCAGGCGGACACGGATTTGTCTGCGGACACATCTGAATCGCGCCATACATGGACGGATCTGTCCGCCGGACAATTCCGGCGGGCAGATCTGTGCGTGTATCCCTAGCTATTGTAGTTTGTAAAAGCAGAATACGATTAGAATAAGTTCTAAAACTTTTTAACCGACTTCATGATTTCGAAGGAAGAGGTTCTCAATTCGTCGGGATCTTTGTTTTGCTATTTATTTGTATGTACTTATGTTCACCGATTATTCGAAGACGGCTGGGCCGATTTAGAAAATTCTTTTTTTTAGTTACAGTTGGTCCCATTTTTACCACGTCAAGAATATCAGGATCCGATGATGGGATCGATTTTGTTTAAAATTATTGAAAAATTTCATAATTAGTCTAAAGACAGCTGTGCTTTACTATGAGGTGTTAGCATTTGGAGTAGGTACCAGTGGCGGCGCGTCCATAGAACCATATTCCCGCCGGCTTGCCTAATTTTTTTTTTAGTTTTGCTACAGCTCATCAAGAAAAATTAAGCTATAAGTATTAAGCTCTGGCTTGCCTAAGAAAAAAATTCACCCACCTCCACTGGTAGGTACTTACAATAAAGTCTCTTGAATAAGTCAAAACTTTCGATATATGTGTATATGTGTGTATGTTTATTTACATAACTAAATATACAGAGGTACTACAGTACAAATACTAAACTAAATTAATAACTAGCTCAAATCTAAACTAGGCCCTTGCGGCATTGTACCAAGGATGCTGGCGGCATTTCCTCGTTGTATCGCAATGCTGATACGCTGTGCGAGGAAACCGCCAGCTCTTCGGTCACCAGTTACATCAACCAGACGCTTTGCGATTTCTGCAAAAAACTTGTGTGCGCTGGGACCCCATGGACCTAGAGTTTCAACTCCAAAAGGTAAAAAATGGTACTCTCTACCGAGACTTTTATATTTGTTACGTTTTGAAATTTCGGCGCTTTCCGCCGCTGCGCCCGCTTTTACGTTAGTCCGTTGGAGGTGGGACGGTGCCAGTGTGTCTACGCAGGTAGCATCCCACACTAACATCCGTCCCAGGCTCCAAGGAACCAAAGACACCCCATCAGGCCTCTTGCCATCATCCCTGATAATGCCAGTCGGCTCAAGAAGAGCAGGCACATTGATGGTGGCAAGAGACCGACGGATTATGTCGTTAAGCGACGCGTGTCTTGAAAAACGGCCCGCACTTTTTTGACAAGATAGTCCATGGTGTCCTAGTCGGTCCACGTCTGTGCCACAAGAGCATATGTGTGGCGTACACACCGAAACCCCGAGTCGCAGACCAGTCGCCAGTCTAAGGGAGGTCGGATCCAAGAAAGTACCAGTATTAGGAGAAGGATGGGCATGTAGCCAGTGACCAGCTTCCCGGGCTCCGACCGCCAAAAGCCTCGCGCGATCTGGACCTGTACAGTTGTTTAGAAGAATATTGTAGCTTAAATCACAATAGACATTATCCCAACTCCTTTGTGATTTTGGGTTGTCAGGGAATGTTTTGCCCGGGCAAGCAATTTTAAAAGCATTTTTAGCATCCTCAAAGCCCGCAATCTCATAGTTTGTGGGCAAAGCCCTTAAGATATTTCCTATGAGACCAGACGTGCTATGGGTGGATGCCAAAAAGGCTGGGCAAGCCACACTGGAAATTTTGCGGATTCCTAAACCCCCGAACCGAATAGGGAGGGACGCCTGAGACCAGGAATATGTAAATAATTCATTAAATATTTATGCAACCAGCTCTTGATCGCGTAAGATATTCCCTAACTCGTAATGAGAGCATGCAATTAATAATAAACCTACATCCATATCGCACGATACAAAAAGGAAATATATTTCAAGCACTTCCCAAGACCTTACTACCATTTTCTTCTAAATATCTCGACCTACTGTTTAGGCGTTATCTCCCGAACGTACCTTTTTGGGAAACCCGTTTTTACTTGCCATGTAAGGCTGTGGTTTAGCTCTCAAATGAAATTAATCTTGATAAGGTTGGAGTCGTCACTAGAGTTTTGGTTTATCGTTGGTGAAACATCTGAGTGAAGTGGCAACGGATATGAAACCTAGTTTTTATTTTTTGGGCATTCTATTTATAGAGATGTATAATCATACATACATGAAAAGTTTTTTTTACTAGAAATAAGTAAAAAATAATTATTACCAGGACAAGTAAACGTTTACTAATAAGAAGTAAAAGTTTACTAAAAACTAGTAAACTTTACTAAAAACAAGTACATTTTACTAAAAACAAGGAAAGGGTTTACTTGTTTTTCCAAGATTTTTTTCTCCTACTTTTTCTTACTCGCAAAACGATACCAATTATGCCCTTAAACGGATCACCAGTATTTTTGTTACACCCTGTATTACCTACAGTTCAGTTCTCCAATATCTGTGCACATGAACGTTCAAAATTATCTGAACATGCACTTTATCGCCTCGAGAATAGACGTTGTTCAGATATTTGTAACCACCTTGGCCGCTTCGATATATTTGATGGCGACTGTACCAGCGTCCGTCTGCGACTTAGCCTTCGAAGACTAGATATCGTGAAACTTATACCCCCGTTGTGATAAAAAAAAACTTAGTAGATCTCCATAATCACTACATAGTATAAAACAAAGTCGCTTCCTGCTGTCTGTCCCTATGTATGCGTAGATCTTTAAAACTACGCTACCGATTTTGGTGCGGTTTTTTTATTAGATAGAGTGATTCAAGAGGAAGGTTTCTATGTATAATTGCACCCGTGCGAAGCCGGGGCGGGTCGCTAGTTATTATACAAATAACACGGGAGGGCGATCGTGATAATGATCAAGTAAATTAATGAGCACTGACTTCTTACAGCTATAGCCTTCAGGAGGCTGTTTGAGCTGTCACGTATTCTGCTCAGTAAAGATGCCATCTTTTTACGCAATTTTTCTTGTATCGAAGAAGAACAAAAGGTATGGAGAAAATATGTGGCTTACCACTATGATTTTAGTAGTAGTAGTAGTAAAACACTTTATTGCACAAAACAACTCTAACTTCTACCAGTAGTAAGTCCAATTTTTTCTGAGGCAAACCGGAGCTTAAATTAGCTTAAAATATCTTAATTCGCTGTACGAAAACTGCTCAGGTGCCTGAAAATTAGGCAAGCCGACATGAATGTATTCTATGGACGCGCCGCTACTGTCCTTCACTTTAGGCAGGGGAATTTCGTCACGCAATACAAAGATATTTCTCTAAAAATCTGCCTGAGAATTTCGGCTAGAATACCAATCTTGAATACATATTACCTAGGTACGGTTTCCGTACCAATAGCAAGAACTAAACAAAAACCATTCCACGAACTCTACAGACAAACCGACAAACAAATTATAATTCTATACACGCTATCTTTAATAATACAATTAATTCCGTTCGTCGTATCAGATATCAACCAACACAATGTTATTTTTACTGTCGGTATAGTTTCTATTTCTATTGCATTAGATACTAAAATCGAATGGGTGCGCTTGCGCATAAGCTGGCAGTGTCTATAAAAGAAAATCTATATAGGTTGGGAGCGACATGGGAGGTATTCCCTAAGGAAAAATGATATCTGCGTAGTAGCTTCCTCGAGTGGAAGGTTATTTGAGGGATCTGTTGTATTTTATAGATAAAATGCTGAAGAGTGGGACTCACGGCTAACTTATTATTTTATTTGTTAATTACTATTACTAGCTCTTGCTCGCGTAGAGAAAGTTCTTCAGAAAACGCTTGAATAAAATGTAATGTATTCACTTACATTAAATTAGATGCATCAATCACACTTCAACCATCACCTACGGAATTACTTACACAATAAAAACTATCCTACTATATCCTGCCCCGGAACTAAATCTATCTCCATACCTACATAATTTCATCTAAATCGGTTCAGCGGTTAAAGCGTAAAGAAGTATTACGCAAGAGCAGAAGATATAAAACTGTTTAAAATCTCGTCAAAAGTGTACTGGATGTCTCGTACAAAGTTACCTGTTTTCTTTGTTTGAGCCGGATTCCCCGGATTCAAATCCACAGTCCCATGTCTTATATCGTCAACGTCCTATCCCGTCTCCCATTTCTTATTATATAACAGAGAAAAAGATAACATGCATATTTGGACACATAAGTCCAGATGGGCTAGTGTTCAGAAAAACCATTTGTATTTGCAAGTATTGCGTAAATCCCTTTATTGAGGTCAACGCTTGCACTATCTGCAAGGGAATACCGTGGCGGTATGATTAAGCATGCATGGACGTAGCCTCAGTTCTGTTTCCCAAACCACTGGCTGAATCATTGGAATACCAATATTTGTTGCTTATTTAAATTATATTTTACGTTTATGCTTAGGAAGTGCTACTTTTTATGGGTAGACATAGGAACAGAATCTACCTAAATAACTAGGAGTCCGCCTTGAACTGATACCTCGAGATTTACTTGCAAACGCGTTGACCAATGTAACAAGACCCTTAAGAAGATCGTTTCGCGCCTTGTAGCTCCATAACCTCTCCATCGATCTTGCTCATATGCGATATACGATACGAACTCTCAAATTATAAATATTAGTCTCTGCTATAACCCCAAGTTTTATTACATGATTATAAAACGTTACTGTTCATTTTAGAACTGATAACTCGCGATTTACTTGCTAACGACTTGACCAATATAACAAGACCCTTATGATGGATTTTCCGCGCCTTCTAGCTCCATAACCCGTTGATCGATCCTGCTCATAAACGAACTCTCAAATTGTACTTATCTCTGCTACAACGTCATCAAATTTCATAAAGATCAGACAAACGATACTAACGTTATCGCGGAACAAACATTCAAACTCAAAAGACCAATGCACGGACGTCCCAGTAGCTGGCTGAGAGTTCTGTTGTGTCCAAAGTTGCCTCGAACTGAGAACTCGCGATTACCTTGCTAGTTGACCAATATAACAAGACCTAAGGAGGATTTTTTTCTCCTTCTAGCTCCATAACCACTTGATCGATCCTGCTCATATACGAACTTACAAATTTTATGTATCTCTGTTACAGCCCCAAGAAATTTCATAAAGATCAGAAAAACGTTACTAAAGTTATCGTCGGACAAACTATCGAAATCAAAAAGCCATCCAAATGCCGAGACGTCGCAGTAGCCAGGCGACAGTTGGGTCTGAAGTTATTTGTAAGAACGAGCTTCGCTTACGCTCCGCTCGTTCCATAATTGCAAGCTAGGCAGACAAATTCGCGGGTAGAAGACAGTACTGCACGCCTAGCACATGAGTGAAGCGACAGTTTCTCGCGCGCGAGATAGTCTACCCGTCTCTTTTTAATTGATACAGTCAGAAAAGGACGGACAGACTATTTCGCGCGCGAGATACTGTCGCGTCACTCATGTGCTAGGCGTGCTGAATAGTTACGTCACCGTTCAATATGCAAAGGGTGATCAATTAAGCCGCCGCTAAATGGTGCTTACCGACACGGTGCCCACGCGCACCTAGTTCATTATATTGATAGGCTAGCTGCTTATTAGGTTCGTCAGTTACCGATCAACCTGTACAGGGTGCTTTTTCAGTAACTAGCCATATTGTGAAAAGTGATTAGGTAATTCTGAACAACTTTTTCTATGGGACCAACCCCGAAATTAAAAAAAATATCGTCGATGTCTGAACGACCGAAATGTATGAAACAGCCAAAACGTTTTTTGTGATTTCGAAGTTGGTCCCATAGTAAAATTTATTTAAGAAGGGCTACCAGATCACCTCACAAAATATCGCTAGCCTATCAGTGCCGGAGCCGGAGCTGATTTTAGCTTAAAATTTCTTCACGAGCTTTAAAAAACTACTCAGGTGTCTGAAAATTGGACAAGCCGACGGGAATCGTGTTCTATGGACCCGCCGCCACTGTAGCCTATTAAAAAAACAACTGAACGTACAATAAATGCCAAAAGTAGCAATTAATGCCATTAATACTCTTTAAATTAAATAGAGAATTCGAACTCCACCTGTTCTTCACTGACACACTAACTAGGTACTGTAAAGGTTTACAACCTTTACAACCTTTCGTCTCGAGCACCGGCTGGCAGTCCTAGTTTTAAATTAAGAATTCCCGCATTCTGTGTCAGTCGAACGATGTTCATTTCGGGAACAGTCTGATGGTAGCAGTCATCCGAGCTGGTGGTGCTGTAAGTTCGTCTTTGATGAGAAAAAGGAAGATTAAATATTTATCGTCGACTACGTGCGTTTTATTCTACGAGCCCTACACGTGGTGGAGGGTGCGGGGTAGAATAAATAAGCCCTACAGTACTTACCTACTACCTTACCTCTGGTTACCACTGGGTTTACCTATGGTAAAGTGCATATACTTTACCTTAGGTAAAACCAGATTATATCTTACAATCTATGTATATTTATGCTAGTTTTTACATTATTTATGAAGAAAACCATCCAGCCAAAATATCTAGAAAGTAACTTTCAACATCCTTTAAGATCAATTTCTCGCATAAAGGGGCGCCAACAGAACATCGATCGATATAACTATCGATTACTTTATCGATTAATTCGCAATAACAATTTGTCGTCGGCGTCATATCTATCGAGTCGCCTACTTACAATATGAATGTATTCGGGCCTACGTGCGGCGTAGGCGCACCGTACTACGACTAACGCGTCTTAATACTTGATGACAGCTAATATGGCTGACATACGGTTTGTTTTTTTTAGCAGAGGCGACTAGATTGCCAGTTTTTTTATTTGAAATAGAATTTGATGAAATTTGCTTTATATGAGAGGAGCAATATCATGCCTCAATGTGATAAATCAAAATCATACATGTATTAAATTATAAAACGAGTAGCTACAAATGTACCTAGAATACTCTGTTGAAATGCATCTATTAAACTTATATATGTCTTTGGAAATAAATCAAATTTGAAAATGAATTTATATCAAGTAGGTAGAACACTTTTTATCGTCTAACGATCCTTAGCAATTAAAGAAAGTCAGAAATAAAGACCATCTATAACACTACAAGTAATTATCAAAATCTGTCAATCCACGTTTACTTACATAAGTTTCAACTAGGCTCCAATCTACTCCCATAGCATCTTACCTCACCCTCCAACCAATTTAACATGACCTCTACTCCCCTACAGCTATTCACTATAAAACATGCACTTATACTGGTTTTTACTAGCGATTCGAATAACCCCAGAAGACTGCATAGCCATGGCGCTGTGCCCGTGTCGTGACCCTATTGCGTGTGACTCATGTAGCGCGTGCGCAACCGGTGACGTTTTAAATTTCGAATCCAAGTTTTTGACGTTAGCATTTTTTTAAATACCTCAAATATTCCAATAATATGATCTGTAAGTAATATGATTTTAATTTGATATTGAACAGGATTGGACCCCAGGTCACGTTTGGCTGATTGAGATCATCGCTTTATTATTGTTAAATGAATATCAAATTGATGTCAAAAGGAGATGCTGGAAATCAATACGATAAGTCAAATGTTAAAATATTGCGACATGGGCTATTAGAATCCGATTTTTTTTTTAGTTGTAGCTAAAATTGTAAAAACGGATTCCTTATAGTTTTTACCCTGTCTTGTCCGCCTGTCAACGGCTTAGCTTAGTGTAGGTACTAGCAAGTATTAGAGAATACTGAATTTAGGCATGGCTAATTTTACTTAATTGAGACTTAAAAAACAAATTTATTTCGAGGACTGAAAGAGACAAATCTCTATGGAGTATTTTAGTTGTCAAGTTTAGATATCCGAACCCTTTTAAACATTCATCACTCGTTTCTCGATAAGATCAAAAAATTATCATCCAATGTATGCTTTCACAAATTCACAAATGGGAAAATCGATATGCAACCCACAAAATTTCCGCATACCAAGTGACAATATCTTTTTAAAAAAAACGAAACTGACAGCTGTCACCGACGACTGAATACGGAATATCTCTTAAATTTTCGTTTCTTTAAAAACACATTGTGTGGTCTATAGTGCCAGTGCTTTTCGAGAATTAAGATTTTCATTTTGGCCTCCGTTCAGGTTTTGAATGTGTTTTGCATAAATTACGTTTCGTGTACGTTATTTATTTTGACATGTGTGTCACTGCCATCGAACTCTAGATGACCTGTGGCATGAACAACGGTTGCAGTTATCAAACTGGGATTCAAAATCATATATTAAAAATAATTATATTATATAGCGAGTCAATATTATTGTAACATTTGTAACGCCTGATTCGATAAATTACTCAAAATCATATCTATGGTAAATTTAACTAAATTTAAATAAATGACATATAAATTGCATACTTATGCATATGGCTCCAATAATACGCAGTGAGGAAGATCTTTTTTGTGTAGTCCTCTGGTAATGTGTAGAATTTAACTAGGTATGACATATTTTGTTATGCAACAAGAAAGTATTACAAAAATTGCCATAAAAACACTATACTCATTAACTCATAAATCAACAACAACGGAACACAATGATATACAGAAGAACCCTAAAAACAGTAACATCTATCGTTATATCTATTCGCTATGACTATTCGCGGATTCCCCCAGTTTTGCCACATATAATGTTGCCATACTAGAATTATTAAAACAGGCAAAAAACCTAAAGTTTACAAATAATAAAGTTCGCACCATACAGATAATACAATACAAGTAATAAACTGCAAATAGCAGTATTATTAGCGGCGTAGGCGCCGACAAATCGAGCTTATCACGAGTTCGAGACGAAACTATTATTAAATATCGATTATTGTAACTTTCGCGTATTATCGGCTTGACTCAATTGAGGTTTATCTGTGGAGGAATTGTTTATGCCTTTCGAGTTAGTCTAAGCCGAATAGTGATGGTTGAGTACTGTTACAGACCAGTTTTTGTATTAATGTGGATATATTTGTATGTTTTATTTTAACTCCTGAGGCCAGTTTTATAAAGCTACAAGTTACAATTTACAAGCGGAACTTACTTTCTAACCCTATGTGTTAGAAAGAGACTTCCGCTTGTAAATTGTAACTTGTAGCTTTATAAAACTAGCCTCCGGCTTTAAGCATTAAATGTTGTACATATTTGTAACAGGAAATTGTAGTTTTCTTAAAGAATCGATCTAGATATTGCTTTTTAAGTTTTTTAGCTGTTCTATATATATTTTTACTATAACCAGTTTACGTTCATAATTAAGAAATGCTTCAACTGGGTAATGCGAACCGGTAAAAATTGTATAGATAATACCTACCGGTTTATCGATAAGTTGCGTACCTATCTACTAAATATTTACCGATTGTGTTTTCTAGCTAAATATTTATATTTGGCTTTAACGTCTCACCAAATCACAAGTACCGATAATTTGAAGACATTGTTTTATATGACTGAAGGCGAGACATGTAATAGTTGAAGGCCACTACTACATCCAATAAAAATACCCGCCTTACCACAACGGTTAACATTAATTTAACACAACTTAACCTCACGAACACATGTCTAGCAAACAATAGAAATTACACAGAAGTTAATGCCCTAACTCACGTAGTAACATGAGTCAAACGAAACACCAGACAAGCCATACAAGCTCACTGACTTATCAATTCAAAGGCAGTGCTACGACGCGTGCCAAACCAATGCTATTCGCGATGGCATACGATTAATTTATTTATTGAAATCAATACTAATATCTGAAAACAATGGACCCAAATGAAAATGCGTACTCTGTTATGGCACGTCGGAATGCTAAACGGAGCCGCGTCATTACAATACGCCATTTTGCATTTGATTTTGAGGTTATTAGATGCAATCGGAATGCGTGCGGCCATATTTGAATCCGTTCGGCTTTATTCGGACATCGTCGGCTTCTGTCGTGGCCCATTTGGTGAAGTTTGACGTGTGTAATGTGTCAGTGTTGCCATAGATTTCGAGGAAGATTATTAATTTGATGTACGGCGAAATGATGAGACATTTTATGCAAATTTATACGATGTTGGTGACTTGTGACCACCAAGGGGCTCCGCTTCGCTTATTTGGAAGTAGCGTCATACCATTTACATTAATGAGGTACTAAAGAAATATGAGTGTGTAGTTTAAAGTTCAATAGCTTCAAGAAAAAACTCAATGAGAAGTGACTCTGAGTTTTACCTCCTTCCAACTTTGTATTTTAGCAGGTATATTTTTTATATATTTTTTACGTAAAATTATATATACATCATAGAAATACACGATATAAAATAAAAACACTTCGAAGGCAACATCTGCACTGGTGAACATCCCCATTAGTAAAGCTCTTGTTTATCGCCTTAATGTTGCCAGTTTAAATTCTCAAAAAGTCTAACTCTTTGATTCACTGCCAGCTATTAACTGCCAAAGGCGCACATAATTTGTTCAAGATAGCCCATGGTAGAGAATACATAATAAATCCATGTTTTCGGCAAAGGTTCAGAGATACACCAGTGATTGTTTCAGGATTTAACTCGATAGATGGCGTTGTTGTCATTTTGCCGGAGATTCTAAAATTTTAAGCTTAGTTAAATATATAGACATTAAAATCCTTTCGTTTTGTTCGTTCATAATTCAGTGTAGATGAAATCTTTAACTTGTGCAGCCTTATTTATTCCCCAGATAAATCTAACAACTACTACTGCTAACCTTAGCCTGGTTGTAATATAAAAACTCATCTCTGACGTCACTTCAGTCCTTCGCAGTCTCGAGATTAATAAACATGGAAATTAGCATGAATTAATTCATAAGTGGCTTGAAGTTACTTTGTACCAGCGCAGACGACTTGCTGATTATTTAGTCACAGTTTTGCAACTTACAAGTCAGCTGTTTTCAAACTAGCTCGCCATGGTTGCTTCAAATCTGCGATAAAATAATAAACACATAATTACTCTAAATAATTGTTTTAATTTTACGGTTCTCTTTGCGTATTTTAGAAACTACGCGCGACATGGTTCGGAGAGCTTAGGTCTCTATTTTCAAGCACTGCGTCTGTCGGGAGTCGGGACCCGTCTGCTTAGCGACACCGCGCGGGCCGTTCTAGACGTGTATGAAAGTGCCTACCGTTTGGGCTTGATCTTGCACCAGCGACCAGGGCTTGTAACCGTAACCGAAATCCATAGTAAAAAACCGGTTTGTTTTTTCGTTCTTTTCGTTACTGTTTTATACTCAATCGAAAAATCCTATAATTTGAAGTGAAAACTATAATAAAACATCGGGTTTTACATAAAAACCATAAAATAATTAAATATATTGGATCATTTCGGGGTTTTATGCATTAACCGGCTACAAGCCCTGCCAACGACGCTCTCCCGAAATATGTCGCTCGTAGTTACAAATAATACGTATAACTGTTGGAAAATTAAGCTATATGGGTAGGTACTTATTATATTCCAAACTCAATCATAGTGGCTGTTCGAAAATTAGCTTATTACCTACACACTTGTGTTATGAAACGGATAATATAATATACAGTTACATATACCAAAAACATTTAGCTTCGCTGGCTGACTTTTAACATCGATATTTACATTAAACCACGTCAAACAGAGTGAGTCGTTGTGACTCATGCTAGTGATACCTTATGATTGCTTTATGGTTATGGGCTCCTGGTAATTTTACATTATGTTTTCGCCGTAGCACAGGACCCCTCCCCTTGCCCCCTATTTAAGTGCGCGAAATCCAAATGTCACGCATAAGTTGCTAAATTAGTCTACTAGATGGCAGGCTAAATGCGCGTTGTCGATTGTCGATAAGGATTCTTGTTGGCAGCACCTGTTTTACTGACGTGAAGTAATTTTGTATGTAGACCACATGATTGAACACGCACACGGTCCCTTTTTGCAAAAGACGGCAAGTACGACAACACATGCCGTGGTAAACATGTAAAAGATCATAGGAAAAATCTTGTACACTAGCTATTTGATAGATGTCAACTGTCAGATTACGAGTGGCCAGTGGCAAAACACACTTGTCTGTAATGTCACTTTTTTATCGTATTAAGCTATAATCTAACCTAAAATCGATTTTAGGCTATAAAATGTACTGATATGACAGATGTCAAAAACGCTTCTTAGATTGCACAAGGTATAGTAACCAATTTGCTGTATCGTTCGGGAATGCAAACCGGTTAAATTTGTATAGAAATTACCGTTACTTCCCAAATAAATAATAAAGGTGCATTTCATAATCAATGTTACAGTACGTAGGTATGTATAACCTTTAGTTTTCATGTCATATCGAACGATATGAGTCACATCAAAGACGAATCCTTTAGGATTTCCCTCGCGTTTTATGATTTCCTTGCATTTTATATGTGTGTCAGTTATTGAGGTTTTCCTTTTAATTGTTATTTTTTCTGTTGATGTGTATGAAAATACCGCGTCCGAATGGGATTCTTTTTTCTTAACCTACGTTACCCCTTCTGGGCAACGAACTCCCTATTTTTAAAAGTTATTGTGTTGTTTTTTATTATTTTTTATTTCAGTTACGTTCCATATACCTTTGTTTACCTTTGTTAAATACCTAATATCCTTTTTTAAGTTTCATTTTTAACCGGTTTAAAGCCATTAAAAGATAACATTTACCGGTTTATATTTACCAGTTGCATTCTCTATCAAAAACAGGCTGTAAAGCTGTTTTTCTCCTACCTTTCACCGTTAGTTCGCCGTGCATTTCAAATATACCGGTTAATTTAGATTTAAACAAAGCTGTCGAATCGTTCATGTTCTTTATAATTTGCAGCGAAACCGAAACAAACCGGTATAATCTATACCGGTTACGTCACGAGCCTCGGTCCTGCTTTTCTCGATGTAAAAGTCGAAATATTCCTGCACTTTAGTACTTATACTATAGGGTACCTACGTATTTTACTAAGTATCAAAGGGAAAGCAAGGAATTTTAACCCACGCGGAGCTAAACGCAAGCTAAAGCTCCTTTTAGAGTTAGTAAGCTAAACACAGTAATAAATAGTAGTATCAATGTAAGCTAAGTGCACTTCGATGTTTCTTATTAATATAAGTGTGTAGGTGCTCACAACTTATTGCTCTACCTACCGTTCGATATTACTCATTGGAGAAACGATGATGTAATGATAAAAGCATTGATGAAATTGTGATATACTTAGCATTATTTATTTCGTCTTATCTTATAGGACGAGAGGCAAGAGTATTATTAGCCTAAAGTAGTGTCCCACTGCTGGGCAAAGGCCTCTCCCGCTGATTTCCACAACTCTCGGTCCCATGCAATTAAATTAAATTGAGATTTTTCTTATTTCGTTTTCTCAACTTAATCCCAAATATTGGTTATGGTTTGATTCGCAAAAAATGATGATATTAAGTAAATCCGTTAATGTGAGCCGAGGTTCAAACCCTATATTTATTTATTTAAACACCAATGCACAAAATATAAAAATGTATGTAGGTACAAATGGCCTATATTTATGGGAAGCCCGCCTTACTATCAACAAGGGGGATTAATGTTACTCTGCGTCCGTAGCCACCTTAGATATATAGATAAAAATAAAATAAAATAAAAATAAACTTGGCAGCTGCACTGTCCCATCTGGACCTCGCAGCACTCACTGGAATTACTTCACCATCTACTTTCCCACTACTATTACCACCTGAAAGAAGAAATGCCTCTGTATCCAGTGATGTGATACATAAAATAAACATCAACAAAACAAAACAAAAGTTGAGGTCCAGTAGTAGGAATTCTACAGTGACGTCAAATTTAACCAGCCCCTTATATTTACAGTAGCTACATACATTATTCTATATAATGCAATAAAGGGACCAAAGAGATCCGCCGCGTCGACACTCCATCGGATAATACACAATTAGACCGGAGCCAGGCACAGATAAACGCACACATTCCTACCAGCTACCAAGCGGCGCGCTTTAGCAAACCCAGCTTATTTTGATCTTTAATTCGTACTGAATTTAACAGCTCTTATGCTGGTCAAAGTAAATCCTTGACGATGAGAATGAGAGGCCAGGCGAAGATAAAAGCGGACATGTGAAGACAAAACACGATCGTATCGACTTAGGGCTGTCGTTTAAGCGATACATATCTGATACGGTTTTAATATAGAGTGTAATTGACACTGGATTTTTGCCGTAAAGGTCACTGGTTTTTTAGAGTTTTTGTAAAGTGTGGACGTCGGGACATCAAGCTGATTTATTAACCACGTTAAATGTAACACAATCAAGCTAGACTACTCTGCTTCACACAAATGTATTGAGGTTAAATTGGGTTCCAAATGTTAAAACCAAAGTTTACAGTAATTTTTGTCTATGGTGTATCAAATTACCAATAAAAAGATTGGTGAGATTAAGGACTATAAAGAAATGTTTTAAACGATTTTAGAGCTATCTGCACGTATTTACCAGTTTACATTACAATACAATACAATACAAGAAGTCAGCTCGAAAACTAAAACTACAAAACAATATATCTAAGTACAACCTCATCAATATTTTATATAACTTATTTTTTTAACCAAAAAAGTGGATTTTCTTTTCAAATATGATTTTTTTATTCGAACGTTTTTCTGCACTAAGCTTGTTACATCAAAAAAAATCCAAACTGTTCTACGCAGCAACCGTTTTGCAACCTACTATTCTCAATTTAAACACCAAATTACTCCGCTATAAGTGCATTATCCTGCAGCATCCCTGGCCAGCGATTGGGCGGTCTCTCGCTTCGCGATTGGCGCGCCGCCTCAAAGGCAGGGAGTGTCCGGTTGTCAGTGCCCAGTGAATATGGATGTAGAGGGTATTTAAACTGGGCATTGAGCGCAAAATCTTTAGATTAAGGTGATTTTATGGTGTAGAGTGTGCTTGTAGATTTGTGGGTATTGTGGCGTTTTTAATTCGTGGCAAGCTCAAATGTGACTCTGAGATGTGTTTGGTTGTAACTCAGGATAGTAAGAATGATTCTAATAGAGCACAAAAGGTGGGGCCATACGAACCGAAAAACGCTACTTTGCTATGGGTACTTATTGGCAGTTATTGGATAGAAGTAATGTAATGGAAAGTCGAAAATACTAGTTACAAAATTGGGACACTTGTCAATCAATTTGCTCACTTTTCTGAGTAGGAAAATTTAAAAAATTAAGGAATCCGAACTACACTTGATCTTTCAACGGTTTTAACTCCCGTATTGTCATTTCTTTCTTGATGGCAACGAGAAATCAAAACGAGATCAATTTGTAAAATTCCAATACTTCTACTGTATCAGAGCAGATTTTTGTTACGTTGGTTACACCTAAAATGACTGATTGGCTGATACATTTTTTCCGCTTTTTCATTAACGTACAGAGGTACTTTCAATTGGATATAAAAAATGTACCTAATGCTTTGACAAAATTAATTAGGTATCTTCGGAAGAAAACGTACCTTCAGTAGCAGGCAACTACATAATAAATTAGCTCCGGTTTGCCTAATGGGAGTAATGGGTAAGGCATGACCTGGCTAGCTGATTATTGAACAGAAACATATTAAAATAATATTCCAAAGAACTTTCATTTAACCCTTGCGCGCGCATAAACCGATTTCCTGCTACGTCACCTGACCGTCGTTTTGAATTGCAAATGCGTTCGGATTTTGAATTTTCGAACGCCTCTTGCGTGGGCGTGTATGAGTAGTTTTTTTTCGTGACTCGGGCGCATGCCACCAGCCGTGTCAGGAAATTAAAAATATGTTTTTTGACAGTTCTAAAGTCTTTTTGGATATTTAAATAGAATTGTAATATTCATATTTATTTTTCTCCTTATTGGTTCATTTGTAGAATTCGTTTTACTCTTCAGGTGAAAAAAAATGCACATAATACCTAGATACATAATAACCCTGCTAAATAATTACATAAATTAAGATGTATTTTAACTAACTTACAATTTATACATGTCTTGTCAGTGGCGCATAGACAGAATGATACTGATTATTCCTAATTATCACTCGAAAGAAAAGGGATGCGTATGCGTATAGTTTTTTTAATTAAGTATACCTACTGCTATTGTCAAAATAGATTTGTCATATTAACAAAATACATGGTTTATATTCACCGACAATTTATATGTACACTGTACATTGTACAGGATATGTACCAGATAATTTTGAACTCTCCGCCCGCGTAGCCACTTCTATACATATAATTATATTTTCTCCTCACCGTCTCAAATAACACCGCCATATTGCTTTCGTGCCATTGACTTCACGCATACATTACCAGCTAACCACACACGAAAACTATATGTTTAAACGAAATAAAATATGCAAATCGTAGCATATTAAGTGTGCGTGGGTGTATGTCAAAACGTGTATGAAAAGTACCGTTAAAGAGTGGGAGGTGGGAGGGGGTATTCGATTGGGTGATTTTTATTTGAGATATCGCTAGAACCAGTTACTGCTGGATCTATAGCTGAGCGATATATGCAAAATAATTATACCTCCTATGAATCTTTTGCTGTTTTATTACAAAAACGAAACACGATATTACCTACATGTACAAAATGTATAAACTGTTCACTCGTAAGTTAGTAATTTAATGGGTTGCAGTGACTTTAAAAAACTCAACTAAAAATAGAATATTCTGCAAAGCTTTAAAATTCATTTCAATTATATTATTCGCGAAAAGAGATGCAGAAATTATTTGCATATGGAATCATTGTAGGCTCTTACGTTTTCTTACGTTTTTGACATACAGAATGATAGGCTCTTTTGAGGAATACTTACGTTTTTGAAAGATTTCGGTTCTAACATCAACGGATGTACAGCCTTGGCCAGAAGTGTTGAGCACTAATGCGATTTTCATACAAAACTGGAAAGTTTAGTCCATCGTTTCCATCTTTGTTTAAGTTATTTTGTCAATTAATTTAGACTAATAGGCATGTTTTGTTGAAGTTAGTAGTAACTGCATAGAATATTTGCAATATGTCGCACCGACTTAAATTTACATTTTTGGTACCTTCTGTTTTCATATTTTTTAAGTACCTTGAAAGTGTTATTAAGTGAAGTTTTCTATATATGTAAATAAAATATAACATTTACCGTTACCGTACATTGTTAGGATAGGGAAATAATGCTTAACATCAAAATTGTAAACAAAAAACACCTATGCTCAACACTTCTGGCCAAGGCTGTATGTATATGGAATAAGATTTACATGGTTCATTTGCGGCTTCAGATATTGAAAGTGCTTATTTAGCATTAGATACTTCAAAGCTTATACATTTAACAACATCGAAATCTAACGGAGTTTAATTATACAGGATGCATACAAAATGAGCTTAATGTGACAATATAAATTCATTCTATAATGCACGGTATTTTAATTTTGGTAATTTAGTTTTCTTCATTACCATGAAATAATATTTAAATGTTATTTGGATTCGGGTTAATATGCTTACGAGTATTGAATTAGTAAGTCTAGTGCGATTCGTTTGATCAAATGTATGATATTTTATGAATTAAATTAACCAATGGGAGTTATAATACAAATATCTTTATGCTTAATAACTACCATTTAATAGGTAATGCAATCGTTTTCGGACGGGAGGCTTCACTGAATTCGATTTTACATAGGCTTAGATATTTAAAAAAAATTAAAGGCATTCGCTAATATATTTACTCTATTTCTTTGCATCTTTGGCTTTGTGACAATTCTCTTACCAAACTTAGTCCCCTTAAACAAATTAAAAAAAAATTTAGTTGTGTGAAAGAAAGTCTCGTGAATTTGCCTACACCACGCCTTAAAGCTCAACTCACAAAAGGTGTGAAGCCACACTTGACAGCGACGACTGTCAACTGTCCGCTAACAGCTGTCATATGTCAGAACTGTCAGATGTAGGCTATATATAGGTGCGGACAAATCGCTGCCGAGCTGCCATTGTTTTCTAACCCGTGAATTGATTATGACGTAGACGCACGAGCGGATTGTGTTCATTGACCAACTTGAGAGGAGTTCTCATTGAACTATCTTCGGTTATGCGATTTCCATACCAGTTTACTTATGTAGTCACCACCAGATATATCGGAGCGGCCAGGGTACTTAAAAATATCTGAACATGCGCTTTATCGCCTTGAGGCGTTAATAGAGGCGTTGTTCGGATTTTGTGACTACCTTGGCCGCTCCGATATATCTGAAGACGACTGTACTATGCTACGCTTTATTAATTATTTTATCTCCAGACTATGGCCGCATAGAAGTCGTTAAAACGTTCAACCCCTGAAAATGAAAAGGGACCAATTTTCATTTTTTAAGGCGAATTTCAAAAAAAAAATTCTTGGTACTTAGTTCTACAACATGTTACGAATGTAAAATATGTTCAACATTTCAAGATTTTACTTTGAACGGTATGTGTCAATCTTTGTAACGCAACTATTTAACATATATGTACCTACCTATTTCAAAATACCTGCCTATGCTAACTACATGTTTCATGTACATATTATGTACCTACCTAATTTAAAGGTACTTATTTTACTTGTACTTGTACCTACTAAAATATTTTTTATTATTTCAGGTAAGTGATTACTTGCAACGTCCAAGACTCCGCAATAAGCTTTGTAAGTATCCTAAACTTAACTAGTTAGTACCTGGGTACGGTCGTTCCTTAACGCCAAACGTTACTAAGTAACTGTTACCTATTAAAAAAATCCGATGAACGTAGTACGATCACTTAAGTTCCTTAACGCCAAACGTTACTAATTAACTATTACCTATTTAAAAAAATCCGATGAACGTAGTACGATCACTTAAGTAAGGTAACATTCCTTTAGTACCGTCAACTGCTACAACTTTGCGTGGCTTGAAAAAAATTCTCACCAAGTAGGTATTTTATATCTTATTCCTGAGATGGCCGCTTTTCTCCCATTGATGGGTGAAAAAAAACAGCTTTTCAAGCCAGGCAAAGTTGTGCATCATAAGCAAAGTTGTAGCACGTGACGGTAGTTAGGTAACTATGCTACTGGTACCTATTCTAGATGATGTACCTAAGTCTCTCATCATAAAACTTTCCATAGACGTGCAAATAAGTTCGCGTGTCGAGGCCGAGCCAAGGTCACTCATTCAATCAGCTAAATCACTGGTGATTACGGTAGAATTAACTCATCAGACCATTTCAGACATCTGGACTGTTTTAATTTGATTAGAAGTTGATGGGCCGTGACGAAAAGTAGTGTACAGAAATAGATTTATCAATTTTGCAATAAGTACTCACACTCACTAAAAGCTAAGTAGCAGTGGCGGCGCGTCCATAGAACACGATTCCCGTCGGCTTGCCTAAGTCTCAGGTGCCTGAGCAGTTTTCCTACAGCTCATGAAGAAACTTTAATCCAAATTTAGCACCGGCTTGCCTGAAAAAAAAATGACCTGAATTACTGCTTAGTAGTAAAGTTTTAAGACTTTTAAGTGTAGTAGGTACATGCAATTTATTAAGTGTATGTTTAACCATACCTCCCGATTGGGTTGCTTTTGTATGGAGTCATTCTATTATTTTATTGTATCTATGGTAAAGGTCACCACGTGCGTCTATCAACCTTTTATCATTATTAAAACTTACTCATCTTAAATCGATTAAAAAATCCCTTACTAATATCTAAAGATGGCAACAAAGACCATTCATGACAGACACGCGTCACTCGTTCCCTTACTATAATCATACAATAAGCCTATATCCATTTAAAAACTCATTTAACTTTATACCCTATACTCATACAATAAGGTGCATCTTCGAGTAAGTTTGTATACGTACATACAGCCTGTTGTGTTTAGCGGGGAATAGTAATGAATGGGTCGCCTTAACAAAGGTTGGAGGTTACCTTTTGTGAGATCTGTCAACTGCTCGTTGGGTTTCATGTGGAAATTTTGAATTTGGAACGAGCCTACATGAAGTTTAGTTTTTTTTATAACGCTTTCGTTCGAATACTAGCTGTTACTTGACAGATATTGTAACAAAAAGTTCTTATTACTGAGTTTGAGTACCTAACAGAAAAGCAAAAATCTAATCGCCGGGGCGGACCGGTACAATCCGCCGGGAGATTGAAGTTACTAAATTGTATAGAGGCAGCTGGTCTTCATCAAACTCAATTCTTACCGGCTTGCCTATATCAAGTTTTTTAATCTCGTACCTTACTTAGGCCTCTCAGCAAGCTTTGTGGCCTAAACATGGTAGGTACTCGACTGAAAAGCTCTTATGTCAAGATTGTATAAAATACTATTGACGGACTCATAGGCATCACTCGGCAGGGTACTATGAAATTTTCCATACAATAAAATTTTGCGAACGTGACAGGGTGACCGACGGTTTGGTGCAACCGACCCTAAGTAACTTAACACCCAGCTGTTTACCATAAAATATATCTACTTACCTAAAACTACAGGCGCCTTTTAAATACCCTTCGCTTTTTAACATCCAATTATGAAAATACGTCATATTCATTCACTTCCATACTGACACGCAACGCCGCTCAGGTTTCGCTCATTCACTTGAGATCAGTCTAAACACGGCTCCTGTGCTGTATAAACATTTTGATTCGATATTTAAATAACCATATGTCACGGTTTAACTTTACGGAACTGAATGAATGATTACATTCATTACGTTCGTCAGTTGTTGAACGATTTTTTCCACGACTCGAGAGATGAGTTTTCTGCCACTATGCTGCATTGAAATAGGAATGTAATAGTAGATTGTACACCAAGGGGATAAAGCACTGTTTTATGTCACGGCCACGCTATTGAATCCTGAACGCAACGAAGGACTCCAGATATAACTTCCGAGCGTAGCGAGGGAATTAAGACTGAGTCCTGAGTGCAGTGAGGGATTTAAGCGCAAGTAAAAGGTACATCGTTGTCGGTTGTCAAGGCGATACTGCTATAAAAATGCATTTAGAAATATATTATTACTAAAAACTGGTCATTTCAAGTGATCTCCAAAATACTTATTTCATACGACTTTTTGATATTAGTTTTTTCGATAGGAGGTAAGTACCATAAAAGGTAATCCTCCGTAATGCGTGGTCCGACATGCTCTTAGCCGGTTTTTATCTCAGTCTTTGATGCGTTTATTCCATTACTTTTTACAGTTGTCCTTAAGTTATATAGGTTAGGTAGGTAAGCATACTAGGTAAGGTTAGGTAGGTTCTAGACTTTCCACTATCACATTTTAAAATTATGCTATAAGCGACACACATAAATATTCTAATAAACCTAATAGCATTCCACATAATTATATGTGAAACGTCCACAAACGTGCCTCGAGAGAGCAAAAGGGGCAAAAAGGCGCAAATGACCGCGGCTCGGTGTTAAATTAACGTGCAGTATTTTGCTCAAAAATGGCGGCAGGCGTCGGGTTGCGCTGTTTACTGCCGGAACACACGGCCGGGAAGAATGGCGAACTTGGGAAGATTTTTTTTTTTTCAAGCACTACAGTGGTAAACAAGCATACCGCCCGTCTGATGGTAAGCAGTTATAGACGCCTGCAGCTCCAGAGGATTCACATGCGCGTTGCCGACCCTTTAAGGGGCTACTTTGAAAAATTATAGGTTTTTTCAAACGCTCTATTGACTAAACGGGAAAAGGGACTGAATTTATTTTAGAATATATATTATTACACACTCTTGTTTCTGGCACAAGCCGAAACACGATTGCTGAAAGTTGCCTCGATAGAAAAAAAATCTGAAGTTGGGTCCTTTTTCCCCTTATTTTTCTTAGCTTACGTAAACTATAAGAGATTAAGCAATATAACTAAGTAAAAAGTATGGTATTCTAGTTTATCTAAAAAGTCACAGAAACAAAATTACACTTAACTTTATAGATTCGCTTATTTATTGTATTTTAGTCAAAAAGTCTGATCCTTAAGAGCGCTGCATCTCTTTCTTTCGTGCACGGGAGCCATAAACGTGTCTCTAACGGATGGGCGTGGCTTGTCCGAATCGAGGAACAGCCTTAAGAACTTATACACTCTATTTTTGAAGAACCTCATACTGTAGGCCTTTGAGTAAACATCGGTAAGGAGTTCATTCCACAGATGGAGCGTTCGCAAGAGGAAGTTCCATTTTTGGCACTCAATTTTTTTTGCCAAAAACATTTAAACACGGCCACCAATTATGGCATTGCCATTTACATTTATTCTTGTATTCAGGGGTCTTTATCTATTACGTAGATACCTAGACTAGATAGTCTTGGTTGCATATTAATAAAAAAATTATTTTTAATAGCAATACTTACAGTTAACTTTCAATTAGCTCTGGTTTCTACGATAATTAACTCCTTAACTTTTTTTGTATAATGAGTGCTAGAGACTAATTAAAGTGCCTGTACTCGTAATAAGGAGCAGAACTGCCTTGCCAACTAGAACTAAGATAATTCAAAACACAGTTCTCTGGCTCAAATGTAAAAGAAAACCGGTGTCCATAGAAACTGGAAAGAGGATGCATCAATAAAGAAGATATAGACGTAATAAATAAGTACCTGTAGGTACTTGAAGTTGGTCCCATAGCAAAAGTTGCACAATTACCTAATCACCTCGCTCAATATGATGATCAAAATTTCACCCTGTATAATAGATTCTTCGCCAGAATGTTCCCTAGTTTCCATCCCCGTATGTCCATCCAATAACTAAGTGAACGCTCACCTTTCTTACGAACGGATTAGGTACGGACCCGTCGCCTTTTCGCAAGAAATTACTTCAAAACCACTCCATGCCCTCTTTCCATTTGACGTTTTTATACCGCTACGTCAGCCGATCGATAATCAACCGAGACCAGTCACTTGAAGGTCTATTTTACATTGATTGACGAACCGAGGTGGCCGTGTGATATTTTATAAGGCAGTATTTCCGTCATTCCTGCCGCGCCTAATAGGGATGTCGCTTAAAGGTTTTCTGACATCTGCAAATGGTAAATGACAGTTTGAGTAAAAGAAGTTTAGTCCAGTGAGCTCCTAAACTAAGAGAAAATGAAATCAAAGTTTCACACTGCATTCCAAAACTCTACATTTGATCAGTTTCCGTACAGTTTCTAATTAGCTTGATCTACAGCATCTTTTTATAGAGGTGGAATAGCCAAACTTAATGTAACCCTATTGGTCAAGCGGTGGTAGCCTTGCGGTCAAGCGGTGGTAGCCTTGCGGTCAAGCGGTGGTAGCCTTGCGGTCAAGCGGTGGTAGCCTTGCGGTAAGACGTCCGACTTTCAATCCGGAGGTCTCGGGTTCAAACCCCGGCTCGTACCACTGAGTTTTTCGGAACTTATGTACGGAATATCATTTGATATTTACCAGTCGCTTTTCGGTGAAGGAAAACATCGTAAGGAAACCGGACCTAATCCCAAAAAGACCTAGTTTCCCCTCTGAGTTGGAAGGTCAGATGGCAGTCGCTTTCGTAAAAACCAGTGTCTACGCCAATTCATGGGATTAGGTTGTCAAGCGGACCCCAAACCGGGATGAACGCTAGGATGACAATGTAACGTTACCCTATTGGCCCACAGTTTTCGTCGGTCAGCCATCAAAAAGTTACTTAGATCCTCGTAATGGATTGAAACATCGAGCAAGGCTTTTTCACGAAAATAGTAGCTACAGCCATTTGATTTTTAGAGCCATACTTTAATGATATTATTACAAAGAATAATCTTTTTTCCTTTCTTTTTAGGTAACGTTATATCAATTGCTTCCAATTTATGGTCCTGCTGCCAAACCTTTGGAATTTAGTTTAGTAAATTATCCCAAATCGTAAATATTCGCAAGTTTCGCAAGACTTTTAAGCCTAGAGCTTCTGAAACATGGAATTAAACCATAGCTCCACAGTCTTATGACTTTGAGCGACATAGAATTGGTATCCGGGTCACAATGGGGACTCATTTTATCTGATATATCATACTTATCAATAAATTTTTAGCTTATGAAAAATGAGCACAAATATAAAAAGAGCCGGTGGATGTGAGAATTCCTAATATTGTCCTTGGAGTAGGCCCTATGCATAGCTCAAAATCCCTATCTTTTGCGATGATACTTAATAACACTCCGAATGAAGCGCTGGCAGCCTTGCGGTAAGACGTCCGACTTTCAATACGGAGGTCTCGTGTTCAAACCCCGGTTCGAACTAATGTACGGAATATCATTTGATATTTACCAGTCGCTTTTCGGTGAAGGAAAACATCGTAATCGGAATGATTTTAACAGTATATGCCAGATCGTATTTATTCACAGATTATGTACACCCCTAGCCGCTAGTGCGAACTTTACTGTATTAACGGAAAGCTGAGGTTATGGCAAGTGAGGTGGATTTATTAAAATACTTTTGCATACCCGTTTCCAAGAGCACAATTTTTTAGGGTTCCATAAATAGTTTGTAAAAGGTGTTCCCTTTACTATCAATAAATTGTCAAATTTTCTAAATGTTATTACATGTTTTTAAAGAAGTTATATATTTTTACCGTAAAACCGTGTCAAAATTTAACGTAATTTTGGTAACATTGTCATGGAAAATATATAATATTTATTCTCAAAAACTAAAATCATTTAAAGCGCAAACACATGTTACACTTGAATTTTCCCGTGAATTTTTGAAATTTTGATTTCATTAATGAAACGAAACAATTAACTTTATCTACTGGAAAGTACCCTATTCATTTATAAAGTGTCCATTAAATTTTACATGGTGTACCTAATTAGTTTAAAATTACTGCCACCGTAATAACAGTCCGAATAAACCCAACGTATTACACCTCACCATCAATCAGAGATCGACAACAAAGTATCCGAACGCACCCAAGTATTGCCATTTTGCTATAAATCACGCAACGCGCATGGCAACACTGTTGTACTCGTAAAAGCTCACATAAAATTATTCAGGAGATAATTCGATCGGTTCCTTGAACGGTGTTCGGCAAAAATGGATTAGTGACAGAAAATGTATGACGTTTGAACTGTCAATGTTTGAGTGTAAATGTCAATTTTGCACACTTTAGCTTCTTTGCCTTAAATCATTGCCACTCGAGAGACTTTAAATGTTTTTGGGAGCTTGTTTAAATACTTTTGTAGTTGATATACAAATACAAGTACTTTCAAGAGTTGGTATAGGTTGGTATACTATAGGCGAGGTATGCCTAGGCTGATTTTTTCTAACAAAATTAGCTACGAAAAAATTATTCAATTTATAATGACAACATATTTAATAGGCTAGATGAATGTTTTTCATGCATGGTATCAATCGATTCGTTTTGTTGTGAGGATCAAATGTCTATATGGGGCCAATTGCCTTAAATCAACATAAAAGACAGGAAAAAGACTTAAAGTCTGAGATTTGCATTTGTTTCTCAAAACGCTCCTAACAAAATGATATAAAGTCTTGACGTCACGGCTTCATATTTGCCCTGTTTAAAGTATGGAAAAATTATGAAATTGATGAAATTGCTATTTTTACAGTGAAATGTTGCGTTTATGTATATGGTTGCTCTACAATTATTTCACAATAAAATGTCAGAAATCGAATGGTATCATTGGTTTTTTAAATTTCGTACTTTCAAAAATCGAAAAAATTTGAAACTTTGAAGCCCGATATCTTTGAACCATTTCAATAGATTTTTTTAATGTTTACTTTATTTGGATATTTTGATCATTTTGCATCCTATCAACTAAATTTAATTGCATAATTCAACATGTGTCATCATCCCTATAACCAGTGGCGACGCGTTCATAGAACTTGATTCCCGTCGGCTTGCCTAAGTTCCAGGCGCCTGAGTAGCTTTTCTACAGTTCATGATGAAATTTTAAGCCAAATTCAGCACCGTCTTGCCTAAGAAAATGTTTGATCCACTGCCACTGGTAATTACATACAAAAGTTTAACATAAAGCTTACTTTATAAGAAAGATAACTATTTAAATATAAATTTAAATATATTAGAGAACACATTTAAATATCTGAATCATTCAAGAGTTTTTCTGCTATAATAATATCTATAACAATTTATTTCGTTAATTATTTTATAAGCAATATTTGATTTTTTTTATCGGCTAGGTTGTATCTGCAATTCGGTTTAAAGGATGGCTAAACATTTTGTTTGCTATCATCTCTACAAAACAGTTATAATTATCTGTATAAATCAAATCCAAAGAAAGTTCGTTTATTCATGTTCTCCCAATAATTTTAACAGTTCCAAAACTCATAATGCAACACAACCAGCATCGTAAAACGAAGTGGCGGTTTTAACGTTTCGGGGTTGGTATCGCTGTCAATATATCTCAAGTTACGGCTGTCATGTTGTGACGTCATATACCATGGGTCGATAAATTAGATATTTGAGTGCAGAAAGTGTTAGCTTAATAGCTTTTCATGAAATAACTTCTTTATTTTATTTCCATTGGCTTATTATGTTATTGGTTGCAATTTGTCAAAATAAGCCGCCCAAATGTTTTTTAATGACTTTTACAGTTTAATTAAGTATAAATAATATATATATAAAGATATGTATAAAAAAGAAGCGCCAGGCTACCGGCGGTAAAATGTCAGACTTTCAATCCGGAGGTCTCGGGTCCAAACCCCGGCTCGGACCACTAAGTTTCTCGGAAGTTATGTACGGAATTTCATTTAATAAATATTGTAGCTAGGAGGAAGAAGACGATTCTTATGTATAGAAAAAGGCTAGTTTGAAAAAAATTGCAGGGGACGTCAGAAAATTTAAATATAGTTAATGCCTGTTCCTAATTATATGTATGTATCTAAATACTTATTGCGTTTATTTGCGCTGGCTAAAGATTATTTAACACACAATTTAATTTATTTAGTATTTCCCAAGGTTAAAAACGTAAAGGTGATGATTTTAAAGGCAGTCAACAAGTTTTAACAATGTCAAAATAAATAAAAGTTTTACGGTGACACCCAAATAATGTAATAATGTATATTCATTTAATATTTACGGTATAAAGAAGTTAATTTATAAAATAAAAAAATCTAACTCCGTCAAATTATTATGTAAATATAAATAATTAAAAAAAATCCTTAAGTACATAAATAAATACATAATTAACTCTGCTGTAGAACATAGCAACTTTAAACAGTTTGGACCCATAAGTAGAAAACTACAGACATTGAAAGCATACGAGCAATATACCATGGCATAAAGAAAAGGATAGTATACTTAATTTAACGAGCTTTTCATTTTTAGGTAAATAATGTTCTAATGCTTACAACTCAATGGTTTTCCCGATACTTAGGAGGATGAACAAAAATTTCTAAATTATCAATTCGTGGAAACAGAGATCAATTAATTTAACCTTATACTGAAAGCAATTTCTCAACCTTCCCATCCATCAAAAGAAGAGTAATCACGCAAGACGAGTAATTACTAATTACAGATATTCTAGAAGTTTCAAGGCAAGCAGTAAACAGCCGAGTTTACTCGGGTCAAATGTGAGGTGTACCGTTACTGCGCGAGTGACGAACGTACGGTACGGAAAATGTGGGAAATACATGAGGAACTTGATGTACAGTTCGGAATGAATGAGGACTAACGCGTATGAAATTTCCGCTGGAGGCGCTAGTGTAGAAGGTGGTCTTCGAAATGACAAATTCCATAGTAATTAGGTGGGATTCGGCGAATTATTTCCAATGCCTCAATGTTGTAAGTATTTAGCCATACCAGGATATTAATTATGGGAAATACGAGTAACGAGTCATTATATATATATAGGAATATTTTAAAAGCGGAATTAAGAAAAATCTGCTTTTTTTTTTCAAATAAAGCAGAACTGCGCATAACTACGTAATCGTCGATATTTTTACAGAACGGTCTATTGTATTAAATATTATTCAAGCGTAAATTTGGTTTTTACAAACGTAATAAAAAAAACTCCAGCTGTATTTCTAGACCTGCGTCTACAGTGGCGCCAACTGGTGGGTAACAAAACGTTATCCATCATTGAAGGCGTCTGTTTTTAGAGTTGTTTGGACAAGGAAAATTAATAAGAATTACAACAATTCTTAGACTAAACAACAAAAATATTTGATAAGTAAAAAAATACAATGTATCTGCAATGCGTCAAAAGGGTACAAATGCAAATTAGCCAATATTAAAAGATAATCAGAAACATGTGGCGCGTATAATAAGAAGTCTTAGTAAATTGCAAATTTATCACTTACATATATGCACCAAATGTCCTTACTCGAGCTCATAGGTTTCTGATCGATCTGATTTTAATTTAAAAAGTACATTATAACACATCTATTTCGCAAGGATGAAGTTATTTTTAAATCATTTTTATTATGTTCTTTAGAGTTTAAATCCTTATGCGGCATTACAGTAACTCTATCGCCACCTACTCTGCTACTTATTACTTTTATCCATTCAATACAAAGTTACCAGTATTCAATGTATTCCAGCGTAGGTATTATTTCAGTAGCTAATAGGTAAATCTGTGTTAGTAAATAGTACATACCTATTGTCAATAATGGCCAACACACCTCCAACCTCCATTACAAATAAAATAAAATTTTATTATATTTAACTAAAGAAAATCATGGAGAACTTAAATCTCTGTACGTTGAGATTTATGCTGAGCTTAAATATGTAAAAAAATATGTTTTCTCTTTATAATAAACAGATTTTTTAAATGCCTACAATAAGGCTTAATATTTTTAATATAAATTAAAAATTATTTGCCCCACGCAATCCAATGGTAAAATAAATAAGTAAACGTAGGCACTAAAACCACGTAAGTAATCCCTTACTCACAAGCACGTCAGACAGTTCGTCGATATACCTATCACATACTTACGCATTCAACGTTAAAAACTGTTCAGTGTTTTAGCAATCTGACCACAAAAACACATAATAATATGCAATTTGACGCAACAATATACCAATTCTAATTATAGGTAATTTGCGGTTCAACGGAGTTTCGAGTATTTCAAATAAAATAAATAACCACAATTTATTCCCAACTCATTGTGCATAAATCACTACAATAAAATTATTTACATACATATCTACATAAGTACCTACCAAGGCCTAGAAAATAGGTTAGGTTAGGCAAATTATCTGTTCCCAAAACGACATGCTTTAGAACCAGGAACTTCGGCATGGGCATTCTAGTAGTACAGATCTATGTCGGTAATTCGTTTTCATTGCTAAAAATTGTAATACAAAGAAAATACAGCCAGATACAGATTTACATACAAAACTTATTTTTGCTATGTTTTCTTTGTGTTACAATTTTTAGCAACGAAAACGAATTACCGACATAGATCTGTACTGCTAGAATGTCCATGCCAAATTTCGTGGTTCTAAAGCATGTCGTTTTAAAATGAGAGCTGAACTACGTTTGTATGGGGACGCGAGTTCACGCGAGCGTCCTGGCGACTCTTAAGTAAGTTACGACATTCAAAAGCTTAATTATGTCACTATTGTAATTATACAATACTTTTACAATGAGTACTAAAAATAGTCAAGCCGGTAAGTATTGAGTTCGACGAATGCCTTACAACCTGAGGCCAGTTTTATAAAGCTACAAGTTACAATGTACAAGCGGAACTCTCTTTATAACCCTATATCCTATGTGTTAGAAAGAGACCTCCGCTTGTAAATTGTAACTTGTAGCTTTATAAAACTGGCCTCTGCTTTCTCTAAAACAGTAACTTCAATTTCCCGGTGGTTTGTGCCGGCGGCGCTCGGATAGGAGGACGTTGTCCTCCTCGTCGAACGTGCTGTAATATTGTGTGAAAATCCATTTTAACATTGTCGGCGACGCTATGCTAAAATATGCGACCATAAAAGCTCCATCGAAAAGTAGGCGCTATATTCAGAGCAATGAGGCGTTGTTTCAGTGTCCGCGAGGCAACCGAATAGCTCGCGGTATCTAAGCTCCCTACGTGTTGTGGAACCATCGAACCGAACTGACCCAGGTTAGACTTTTTCATCCTTCCCCCTCCCTCAATTTCCAGTATACATATATATGTGTGAACAAGAACATAAATGAAGAATGTAAATTGCCATTCACACCGGCTAGTAGGTTATCCATCCATCAGAGTTGGAAGCCGTCAGAAAAATGAGGGGGGAGGATGAAAAACCAAGTCCAACGTGGGTCGATTTGTGTTGCACAGGGCGATTCCACAACAAGCAGGAAGCTTAAATACCGCGAGCCATCTCAGTTACTGTAACTATACGCCATTAAATACTATAACTAATACTAGTAGTCTGATCTTTAAAATCTCGATTCAAGCATTAGTATAAAAATTCAAATTAACAGAAAGAACACGAAAAACAATCGACGAGCGTTTGTCGGAAGCTGTCACAAGGACGCGCCTAGATGTCAGATAAGAACAATTGGTAAACAACCGACCACGTGGCCGTAATCGCTCCGAACAATGCTATTGTTCGCGACGAAGAAATTGTGGCGCGAAAACTCGAAATTCCAGAGAATCTTTTCACTTAATTGCATTTTGGGTTTGAGAGCGCGAAGAATATTAATTGGCCCTGTGGTGTGATTGTCGCAATTAAGGGGCGTTTTTTGGAAGGCGATTGTGTGGATTTTATCGATTTTCGAGACTGAAATGTGACCGTTTTACGTGTGTTGCTAAAAAAGGGATTTATTGTTATTAAAGAGAGTTTTATTGGTGAAGCGCCAATCGTCGATTACGATGATTTTTTGTCTGCCGATGCTTATACGTAGTAAATTATGTGGAAATATAGTTTGAACATTACTGAATAACTTGGTTTACCCAATTACCAAGTAAGAATGCCATTTTAAGTAGTTTAATCATGTAGGTATGTACGCGAAATGAATTCCGAAATCAGTAAAGAAATATGAAACAATACGAGTAAAGAAATATGAAAATTTTTACGTGTAGGGTACTGCCTAAAATAACTTTTAACTATCTTAACGTTGCGATCTACATGAATGACTCAAACACAATTTGTATACAATAAAATGCGTATGACCAATTAGATTGGCGTCACCCTATCAAATGAGTAAGCTATTATGCGTTTATTACGCCTATATCACGAAAAAACGCTCCTAGCGGGTTTTAACGCTGCCAGCGTCGAGCGTGTGAAACAAACGTATGAACTTCCTGGTCACGTTCAAACTGAGAGGTAAATTGGAGCGTTTTTCGTGAACGAAACGTTAGTAGGTATACAAGAACGTCGTACTGCTAGTTCCCGCATCCAATACCGTGACCAGACAAAGAATCCGTAGTACAACCATTCACGACTTACGTAACTAAAGACAATACAATTTAATAGTCACTTGACACAAAACAATGCGAAGTTCACTACCACATTCTCTTTCTATCACGAGATCATCTGGATACAAACGAAACCTATTTAAATGGATGTGAATGACCCGCTCCTGCGAAACAATGCCCTATTGTTTGACGTCACGGATATAGGTCACAGGCCCAAATAACAGCTGATGTTCCTTTGTTGTGATTATCTTACCGGTTTAATACACGGGTTTTTGCGGAGACGCCGTTTTCACGTTTTTTTATGCCATAGACAAGTGAATAGTAGGGAATCTTAATACTATTTATTGATATTGTCTGTAATGAGCTTATGCAGTTTAACCGGGGTGTTTCTCACCTCGAGTATAGACAGAGAATCCTACTGTTTTTTTACGCTAGTATTATCGCCGAAAAAGGGACTTTTACTACTAGTGACAAATTCCTCTAAAGAAAAGTCATCAATTATGAAGTCTCAGAGTATCCTAAAAAATTTTACTTTAGCGGCTTTTTAATTTTGATTTGTAACAAATGTCCAAAAGTTTCATTAAATGATTTTTATAACCAGATATTAAATAATTTTATAAAACAGTTTGAGATAGTTTGGCATACCTACTACACAATATAATATTACCTAGTCATTTTCACAAACAATACTTTCCTTGTCATTAAAGCTACACGCCCAGTCACAGAAGCTCAAACTTTTCAAATTTCGAATCTAATTCGAACTATCAATCCCAATCAATTCGAAACTCGAAACTTTTATTTTCTCGCTGGTCGGCAATCAATTCTGTCGCCAGGTATGTTCGTCCCGTCGCTTGCTGACCGAGCGAGCACTCGCTTATTTGACCAGTCTCCAACAAAAAATAATTGACAAAAAGTATTTTAGAAATGCAAAAAGCTGGTTCTTAGTTATGTTGTAGAGTCCACGCTAACTCTATAGGTACAGTTCTTGAGCTTTAAGAAGAACCTTCGGGAATCGGCGACTGACACACGAAGGTAATATTGCTGTTCTGCTTTTTCACGTGTCACTGTTGATTTGATACCCGACGTCTCTTTCTAAAACCCGAGGTTCTTCTGAGAGCTCACGGACTGTATGTACTTTGCAGTGACGAAGTTCAGAACTGGCACCATTGACGTCATTCATACAAATTTGAATTTATATTCGCTTCCTAAATTTTCTCACTCATCATCGTGTACTGAGTAAATTTCTATTCTTTACAGAGCTAATAGGAGGTGTTTCATTTGTAGTTGTCTGTCCGTCTCTATGTATGGTTAGATCTTTAAAACTACGCAACGGATTTTGATAAGGTTTTTTTTTAATAGATAAAGTGGTTCAAGGGGAAGGTTTATATGTATAATATATGCATAATATAGCAGAGAAACACTGATATTTTTTGTAGTTTATTTATTTTTGAGGATTAGCTACGTGAAACAAAATGTTTCCTTAATTTAATTAAAAAGCCTTAAAATGTAACGTTTTCAAGTCAAAGGTGCATCATTGTCGGTTGTCAATAAGGCGTTACTGCCATATAAATAATTTAGAAATAAACCCCATTAACAACCGCCAACGATGAACCTTTGTCTTGCAAATTGTAACCGTCACTTATTATTAGTGTGCTTCTTCTTTATGAAATGCTTGAAGGCTACATTAGTTATTTCTCCTAATCTTTAAAACTGTCATAAAAATTACGATTTAGGAAGTCAACCAATATCTTGCGCAAACAGTTTTTTGCTTTCTAATCTCAGAATAAAATGATGGATCATGAAGCCGCATTAATATTGGTTACTAGAAGCCAATGCTCTTTTCCGATAGCAACGTATACCAACTCGGAGGTCGTCCACAAGTGACTGAGTGATAAATAGTTCTTGTTAATCCGCCTTTATCGCGGCCTCCCGTGCGGTCCAAAAATGAGAGATGGTCCGTACGGCTAGATAAGGCTTCTGGGTAATGGCCTTTATGATATTATGATGGAGACCAATTTATACAAAACAATTTTAAAACTTAAGAAAAGCATGAATACACAAAGTAACTGAAAAACAGGAAAACTACAAACTAAAGCGGTACAACAGATATAACTATAATTCTAAAAAGTCAGAAAGCGAAGTTTCTGAAAATGAGAAATATTAATATTGATGGTAAAGTAAATGATGCGTGGAGACAGTTTATTATTGCTACTTTTATCAGTTTCTCGGATTCACAGGTCAACAAAATTGGAAAATCTGAAAAATTAAGTAGGCTCGCTTTTAATACCACCAAAATGAAATGAAAATCCTAACAGAAAATTTGTTTACAATTTGTAATGAAACTGCAAACGGACTGTATTTTTCAGCAATTTGTATACGGATGATGCTGAATTTGACGGATGGTGCTATTCATTTCTTTCTCAACTGAAAATTGAGTGTGTGGCAAGTATTGTTTTAGAATTTATCAGTCCTCATATTAGCCACGAGATTTCTCTTTCCCCACTGACTCTAATATGGATGTTCAAATAATTGAAAAATTTATCAAAAAAACTACAAGCTTTGCTTATAAAAGCCTGGTACGTTGATAATATATGGGGCCCGTTTCTCAAAAATCAGCATAAACGCACACTATTTTTTTGTCTTTTTTACTTAAGTACCTTGTTTTCTATGCATTTAATATTTAAATAAAAGTAATCTCCATACTTTCCAACTGTGGCTATGACAAATGTAGTGAATGTCGAGTTAGCGCGAGCGGCGAGCGCTATCGACTAATTGTATCGGTATGTGCTCCAATAGTGACGTGATTCTATCGATAAAAAACAAAAATAATTCCTAATTTAACTACCACAAGATAAGAACAGATACTCCCAATACAACTATATAGCACAGGTCTTTTTCTATAAATAGAAGTCAGGCTAAGTTTTTAACAACCAGATCAGAAAAGTGCATCAATGTTCAGAGGGTAGTACATTAATTTCACTTGGTATGCTTGCCCTCCTTCTGTTCATAATACGTACGTATCTAACTGCTTTTGAAATTTTAATTTTTATAATAAAACTAACATCTAACCAATAAAATCTACTCGCATAAGTCGCTGGTTTCCATCCGGGTCGAAGGTCCACTTCGATGAAATACGTTGCTGCATTGCCATATGCTTTAGATCATTGTTAACTAGTTCAATAAACAAAAACATATTTCGTACCTATCGGCTCAAACAAATAATGTCGCTGAACTCATTTCAACGATATCCTTCCATTGCTTACTTGTTCGTCGAATAAGCTCACACTCTAGATGTTATCGTTCTATCGGTCCACAGGTACAGATAATCTACAAAACGTGCACTTGTCAAAGTGTTTATGACATTGACATAAGGTTTATTTTAACTTGACCCGTTGGTTCAGCTTATTGGGTGTACCTGAACGTTTGACGGATTACGGAGCATCGACTCGCGAGACTACCGACTGTTATCGACTAATCTGCCAAATCGATACGTCATTTTTATCGACATGTTGGTAAAACGGTTTCTTATCGATGCAATTATAATACTTTGGGCTCAGATAATGCAAGCACATCATTTTTTTTATTGTTTTGTGTTCATTTGTTATCATTTCAATGTAAATAACATGGTTAGATAAATTGCAATTGCTGATAAACTATCAAGTAAAATAATACTAAATAATTTGTTACTAGAAAAACCGTTATAAGTTACAAATTTATGTTAGTTTAATATTGGCTACACTGTTAAAAGCTTCATTATATTTGAAAACAAATGATTATGGAAATATGTTATCGCAATTATTTGTAATAAACGGGACTTAACCGCGTATATATACGCGGTTAAGTCCCGTTTATTACAAATAATTATGAGTAAAAACCGTGAAAGTCTAAATCAGTGTATTATGTTATCGCCTTAGTACGTCTATTTTCTTCTAAGGTATCCCAAATATCCTATTGGTAGGAAGAGATCTTCAGAAATCGTACGATATTTATCTGCGCAAAAACTTTTTAGGCACAGCCAATAGTGTGGAGTTCAAATTAACTATGTATATCGATATTTTCCCCTCCCTAGCATTATTTGTCGAAGGAATCGTCCGAGCGCATATCCATCACTGTTGAGATAGCGCCCTTATTAACTGTAGCGTTCGTTGCTACCGCGAAGAACTACACTATTAACTTGAGCCTAAATGTTGTGTTTGAAAAGTTCGCTAGACGTATTTTTTGTCATTATATGCGCGATATATTTTGTAGTCTAGATCTTAATTTTCAAGCACTGCGAGTTCCAAAATCCGGATCTCGGCGGCGGGTAATATCATTAACTTTGGAAAAAAAATTGTATCTTGTACTGTCACTCAGAAAAATGTGGTAACTATGTATGTGACGCATTTAGAGTTACTGCGTTTCAACTTAGAGAAGAAGTGTGAGATATGAGTTTTACTTTTTTTCCAAGTAGTGACGATATGTAATCCACAATATGTTTTTTTTTATACTAAGTAACCGCAGCCGACAGTTTAGTTTTTAGCGTAAACTATATGATTGACAGTAAACAAATAAAGTTCTATAGGTAGTTAAATTATTGCCGTTATTAAAAAAATGATGTTTTACGAACATACCAGATAAAAAAACAATTTTTGACAAAGACAAGTAGAATAAAAAATATAAAGTATTTTCAACCGATTAAAATATATCTGATTTTTGCGAAGATATCCTTTTAAAACAGTAATCTTTATAAACGATATCGGAATCAAAACATAAGTACCTAATCGCCTTACACCTGACCGTGACTTTCATATTTTGAGACCCCCTCGATCTTTGAGAGTATTAATATAACCTTTTAATGACGTATCGATTTTTTGTATGAACCTTTTATATGGAAATAATTGGATAAAATGCTAATACGACTTTTTATGTTTGGAAACATTTGACTTGACGGATAACTATGTTTTTTATTGATTTATTGATTTAAGGTCTGACTAATCAGAAATTAAAGGAAAAATTATGATGGCTTGACAGTTTTCTGTATAAATACATTTGTAATAAGTGCATAATAGCCTACAATTATAGTAAAGACTTTGCCTTGAAGCTGGGGTTAAGAATATAAATTAGATAGGTAAATTAAATGGGATTTTTTACACTTTGTCAGTCTATCACACAGCTTAATTAGGCCTTAAAATGCGTTTATCGAACGAGCGGGAGCGTAAGCGTGCTTCACTTACGTTAATTTTTAATAATATTTAAGCCGCCTACGGTTCAAGTCATTTTCTTTTGTTTATTTAATACTTAGGTACAGTCACCGGGAATAGCATCTTCCTACACGAAGGCCGCAAAAATATGTGACACGCTCTTATGGGCCCACAAATAAGTGCGTGTCACAGATTTTTGCGGCCTTCGAGTAGGAAGATACTATTGCCGGTGACTACTGTATAAATGTCCAGTGTAATGTGAACCCTAACCGGCTCAAGAATTAAAGTCCGTGACCATCGATGTCAAGTTGTCGTTGAAGATCTCAGCTTGAGGCGAATTCCTCAGTTTCCGAGAAAGTCAGCAATGCATATACATTTACTACAGACGTATTAAATACATACTAAATCACACAAAGGTTTTATGCGGCTTCACTACGGTTTATTGCCAAGAACCGAGGTACGGATGGCAGAAAAAGTTTTTAACTGTGTGGTTGCAAAACATCTTAGCGATGTCTTGAAAATGCCAAGCACCTCAATCAGTTAAGTTTTCAAAAGTAAATATACAGAGGTACTGCAGTACAAATTCTAAACTAAATTAATAATCAGTTAAGTTAAAGTTTCAATAAAAAATACTACTAAGTAATTATATACTTAAAAAACCGGCCAAGTGCGAGTCGGACTAGCGCACGAAGGGTTCCGTATCATTATTTATAAAAACTGCAAAAAAATCATATGTGTTGTATTGGAGCTCCGTTAAATATTCATTTTATTCTATATTTTAGTATTTGTTGTTATAGCGACAACAGAAACACATGATCTGTAAAAGTTTCAACTGTCTAATTATCACGGTTCATGAGATACAGCCTAGTGACAGACGGACGGCTGACGGACGGACAGCGGAGTCTTAGTAATGGGGTCCCGTTTTACCTAATATCGTTTCTAATGAAATTTTCTTCAACACGTAAGTAATTGAAGTAACGAATGAATGAACGAATGACCAGAATGAACGAATGAAAAATAAATGACATTACGATGTGTAGATTGAGAGACTTTTATTTAGATGATAAGACAAGTAAGGATCCTTTTCTGCGATCGCTCCGTCTCCCGCGCACGCGGTTACGGTGCGAGGTAACGATTTTCCAACCTCCACGTCGATTCGCCTCCGAGCGGCGCAGGAGTCGATGAAAGAGACCGATTGCACTTTATGCACGCTGATTTAGTTTTTCGAAAGTTCTAGGTATTTTAACTGAACTCTCGTGCGACTTTAAGATTATAAATATTTTTAACGAGCTACTCATTTAATTTAGGTAGATTTTCGCTCGACATGTTTCAATTAATTTACGATGATCATGTTCAAAAGTGTCCACGTTTTTATTTATTTATTTTTAGTCTACGTTTTCCTGGACATAGTGGACCTCTGCTTTCTGATAGTCGTCACAGCATAGTGCATGCTGTCTAAGTATTCCCAAATTTATTAACTTTCTACCAGTCTGGTTAACACGCAATAATTAAGTCTATTGTGGAACAAATAGCTTTATATGGATACAGGTATTCTTTCAAGGATCTAATACTAGAGTAAAGCAACAAATACGTCCCCATTAACGGGGGTCAAAAGTAACTGGTAACCGAGATATTCACCCTTTTAGGGTTTCAATTTCCAAAACTTATTTCTTAGTGGAGCTCTATCACTCTCGGAGGATATAATAATATATTCCCAATTACAAGGTTCTATCTTCAACGACGGCTGTACCGATTTGGAAAGTTATTTTTTTGTTTGAAAGAGTATTCTTCACAGTTGATCCCATTGTCACTTTTACTGGCTTTTATTAAAGGCCACTGGTTTTGGTTAAAACAAAAATGTACTTAAGTCACTCAATATAAAAAGACAAAAAATCGTATAAAAACATAGACAATAGTAATAAAAAAGTTAAAAAACTATAGAAAAGGATGTGCAGTCTTGCACAGTCACCAGGTCTAGATCTGCTGATGGGATCCTGGAGAAATCGAGAGAACTCTTCGACTATTATAGGCACACCTATAGTGTTTCAATATTTTTACAGCAACTCGGCCACTTCCTCTTGGAATAGCGGATATTAAGTGAAGTCGGTTCTTTTATGTTTAAAATTATATAAACTTGGATTAGTAGTATCTTGGATGTGTAAAATTGTAAATATGAAAGTACTCCAGGACAAAGGCTCTTACAAGCCGGAAATTCATCTATCGCTACACGTTTCATCAAAACAAGTTATGTTGCCATGAATGAAAACTGGTACTGCCCAAACCAATCCAACGCCTTCTACCCGCCTAACGGCTTACGTAATAAAACTTATGAATGTTTTTTATGACCGCAAATAACTGTGGTTTAGAGCGGTTTAAAAAGAGGCGTAACACTCAATAATTGGGAGGAAGATACGACCTTTTTTGAACGTAAAGATTATAATTGTGTGTACTAGTCGATCACCGATATAAATGATAAATGGTTTAATGTCAAAGCTGAACGGATTGCCTATGCCGCTGGCCGCAAAAAGTCAAATGTAATGTGCGTTCATTCACCATTTTTTTGTGGAGAATGAATGTCAAATGGTCTGATTCAATTTGCAGCGGGCATTGACTGTCCCGTTGATAGAAGCATGTGCGTTAAGGTCCTTCCTAACTCTAAGCTACCGCTGCTTAGTAATTCCAGTAGCTGTAATAGAAAACTAATCTAACAAGTAGTCGGCCTCGAACTGTGAACTTGCGATTTACTTGCAAACGAGTTGACAAGACCCCAAGGAGGATTTTTTTTCTCCTTCTAGCTCCATAACCACTTGTTCGATCCTGCTCATAATCATCATCATCATCATCATTTCAGCCGAAAGACGTCCACTGCTGGACATAGGCCTCCCCCACTGAACGCCACAATGACCGGTCCTGTGCCACCCGCATCCAGCGGACTCCAGCGACCTTCACCAGGTCATCAGTCCACCTTGTAGGGGGCCTACCAACTCTTCGCCTTCCGGTGTATGGTCGCCATTCGAGAACCTTAGTGCCCCAACGGCCATCGGTTCTCCGTGCAATGTGCCCTGCCCATTGCCACTTAACGATCCGACGGGCTATGTCGGTTACTTTGGTTCTGCTACGGATAGTATCGTTTCTGATACGGTCACGCAAAGAAACTCCTAACATAGCCCTCTCCATTGCTCTTTGGGTGACTTTAAGCTTTTTAATGAGGCCCATTGTGAGCGACCACGTTTCAGAGCCATAGGTCATCACTGGCAACACACACTGGTCAAAGACTTTCGTCTTGAGACACTGCGGAATATTGGACGAAAAGATATGTTTCAGCTTCCCAAACGCTGCCCAACCGAGACGGATTCGACGATTGACCTCTTTCTCGAAATTGGACCTACCTAGCTGGACTGTCTGTCCGAGGTATACATAATCGTCTACAACTTCGAGCGTAAAGTCTCCGACTGTAATAGGGGTTGGTACTACATGGGCGTTAGACATGACTTTCGTCTTATCCATGTTCATCCTTAGACCAACCCTCTCAGAGCCTTTACTGAGGTCGTCGAGCATCGTACTTAAGTCCTCCATGGTCTCAGCCAGGACTACGATATCGTCGGCAAATCGAAGATGAGTGATGTACTCGCCGTTGATGTTGATGCCAAGCCTTCCCCAGTCCAAACCCTTGAAAATGTCCTCCAGGGCAGCGGTGAACAGTTTTGGAGAAATTACATCTCCTTGCCTAACTCCCCGCTGCAGCGGTATGGATCTCGAGTTCTGGTCCTGGAGTCGGACTGACATAGAGGCGTTCTCGTACAAACACTTCATTACCTCGATATAACGGTAGTCCACTTGGCACCTCTGGAGAGCCTGTAGTACACTTAATACTGTACTGCTCATAATACGAACTTACAAATTTTACGTCACTCTGGGCGGTAAGTGAGATTTGCCGCCCACGGGCGCAGCAGTAAATCTCACTTCACACCCAGGAGAAGAGGTAAAATTGTGTACGTACCACGGGCGGTAATAAAGAAGGCCTAAGATCGCTTGTTTATGGCCCTTACCTTCGGTTCGGGCCACAAATGCCCGCGATCTGAGCCATTCTTTATTTTACCGCCCTAGGTGCGTAATGTACTGTTATGTATCTCTGCTACAGCCCCAAGAAATTTCATAAAGATCAGAAAAACGTTACTAAAGTTATCGTCGGACAAACTATCGAAATCAAAAAGCCATCCAAATACCGAGACGTCCCAGTAGCCAGGTGACTGTTCGGTCTGGAGTTGTTTGTTTGTAAGAACTTACTTCGCTTACGCTCCGCGAGTTCGATTAGGGCTTCACACATCTTTTAATTCATAATGTTGCTATTCGCGAAAACTTGTAAAAATATCAAATACCATTTGGCACCAAAAGTTCATTGATGTCCGGAAAGAGAACAAACTCTACTAGCTCGAGCTTGAACCCGTTAGGACATTTTGGCAGTTGGTGAAACCACACCGGTTGCATTTCCTCTGTATACAGGGTGTTATCGGGGTCGTGATCCAAAATATGTATTTCAAACTGCACAAACAACTAGCAATTGAATGCCGTGACTATCACTAAAATCAAACAACTTTTTTTTATTTTTTTTTCCATTTTTGTGCCACTTATTTTACTTTTAAGCGTGTGTTTAGTATTTTAAATCGGCTTATCAACTCATTTAAATTAGTATAATTGACTTTTTCTTTTGAGTACAACTGTCAGTACAAAAAAAAACTTTATTTCTGTTATTTAGCAATTAAAGTTACATTAATCTACATTCGAAATATCTTATAAAGCTGTTCCCATATCATAATATCACCTTTAAGAGTAAAATAAGTGGCGCAAAAATTGAAAAAAAAAGAAAAAAAGATGCTTAATTTTAGTGATAGTCAGGGTATCCAATTGCTAGTTGTTTGTGGAGTTTGAAATACATATTTTGGATCACGACCCCGATAACACCCTGTATATATTCTATATGCTGTTACTATTTAACATTTATGGCTTTAATCTCTATCTTCAAGCACTGGGTACTAGGGGAACTGATCCGTTATCCTTCACTGTGGGGTCGCGTTATCCACGATAGTGCTTGAAGATGTCTCCATCTTCCAATCCGAGCTGTCCGAAACATGTCGTGCGTAGTATTAAAATTTTATACAAGTGAGTAAAGCCGTAAAATTTTGTAATGTGCCTAAATTGAAGAATAAATATCTTTTTTTATAAATAATGCTTTATTTATTTATTATTATTATCAAGAACTCAATGTTATACAAATACTGTCAAACTTTCTACAGACCGAACGCGATCTAAACCAGTAAATCGTGATATGATACCCTTCATATCTGCCGTATCGTTATCTGAAATCGGTATTTGAGGTCGCGACATCTCAAACTGGTCGGGCGGCTTCTGGGCATCCAGTGTAACCAACACTAGGCAACTTATTAAATACCGTCAAGTCTGGCAACTTTGCCACTTTTCACAGGTGTTGAAAAGTCATAGTACATTTTTAACCAGAATTCATATGAAACCACTGAAGTATGAATGACGCGACACATAATATATTTATCAACGAGTGCATGACATAAGATGGTTTATAAATTAAATGACGGATAATAAGGTTTTACGAGTAAAAAGAAAACTGGCAAAGTTACCTATACCGTGTGGCAACTTTGCCAACTGCATTTTTACGTTGTATAGTAATTTAGTTGTATTTACAATATTAGTAAAGAATATTCAGTATTTAGGATACAATATTTTGGAATTTGAACCTTAATGATATATTATTCCATAAAGAAATACAGCAAAAGTGGCAAAGTCGATCACCCATTTAAGAAAATTTCATAGAAAGTCAGTGAATGTCAGGTGAAGTGGTCAGGGTTGACACAAATGAAAAAATATTAATTATTTAAGTACTTATTTATTTTGTTACATACGAGTAATCAGGTTACATAAGTACTCAGGAAAAACATAAAAGACACCTTAATTAAAATATTATCAAAAACGAAACATAGAAAACTCTTTAAGAGGCCTATCACAGGTCCACTCGTAAATAATTGTGATTACCTAGGTACCTATTTAAACTTGACGATAGACATTTATAAAAGGGCTTCGTCACGAACTGCTTCGTCGCCTCTTAACAAAAGTATTATCGAAACAAAACACTTAGGTATATGTAGTAATTATTACCAATAAAATAAGTATGTCACAGTTAACTTTGAGTTTTCTTTTTTACTTAAACAAAACATACACTCTGTATATGTTATGGACCAAGTGATAAATAGGTCATTATACATATCTGCCTAAGTTCGTAGTTTTTTGGAGATAACTCAAAAACGCCTATACCGGTAATGCTCAAAATATTTTTGGTTGAAAGAATATTAAAAGGTGTATCTTCTTGGTTTTTTTTCATAATATTTGGATTTACGGTTCAAAAGTTACAGGGGGGGACACAATTTTTATGACTTTCGGAGCGATTATTTCTGAAAATATCCACTTAATCAAAAAATGTTCAAAGAAACCTCGGTTATTTGAACATTGTTATTTTTAGAGACCTATCGATTGATGTGCATCATGTTGATATTTGGCAAAAAGAATTTTTTGACAATTACTTACACATATGGAGTGCCCCCCTAAAAATTTTTGTTTTTGCAATTTCTCTACAAAACTAAGAAGCTGCACACACAATACACTTTATGTAAAAATTTGATAATGATACGTGTTATAGTTTCCGAGTAAAATAGCTGTGACATACGGACGGACAGACAGACAGACGGACATGACGAATCTATAAGGGTTCCGTTTTTTGCCATTTGGCTACGGAACCCTAAAAAGTATCTATCTTATGAAAAATGTAATTTAAATTTTTTGCTTGTGTACCAACCCTAGGCCGCTACAAAACATGGCAAAGCTGCCCCCCCATATTAGTCGGCGTGGTCTGGTGACTTTGCCAAAACAATTATCGGACTCAATTCAAACACTACGGCATTTATAAGGTAATCAATTCATTCCTTACCATTTAAATAACATAATATCTAAAATTTACGTACCTGGATGCGTTGTTTATACTCTAAACTTTTTAAAGTTCTTGAGCACTAACTTTTATGATTATGTGAGTGACGAATTTGGAACTGAAATGGTAAGAAAATGGTTGCCGTGGTGTTGTCTCATTCATAATAATTTTGCCAATTGATAACCATATTTTCTACTAAAAGTAGGCACAACACTAAAAAATATACGTTGTCGGTGGTATGAAAGGATTACCTTATGCACTCTGCTGGTGGCAAAGTCAGTAACCCTTGGCAAAGCTGCCAGACTTGACGGTACTTAAAATTACGCCCATATGACGGTGTTTTCAGGGCTAAATTATTTATGTAATTTTGTAAAGATGTATCATTTTTGTTTAATTCAGTTCCATGTCACTTGTATTAATCTGGTATCCAGAACGAAAATCCGAAAGAGCTGAGAGTTAATTTATTGTGTAGTTCATCAAGTCTTTGTATCTCCTATACCTATTTTGCTTTATAGGAAGTTCATTTCACTTACAAAACTGAGATACCTTATTGTACAAAATAACATAGTGATTGATATAACACTTGACATTCTTATAAAAGCGAACTTATTATTTACAATATACCGTCAACTGCTACAACTTTGCCTACGGTGCTCAACTTTGCCTGACCTGAAAAACATGATTTTCTTCACCAAACAGTTATTTATATCTTACTCCTGAGATGGGAGAAAGGCGGTCATGGAATATGATTTAACAGCTGCTTGGTAAAGAAAACCATGTTTTTCAAGTCAGGCAAAGTTGAGCACCGTATGAAAAGTGGTAGCAGTTGACGGTATTGCGAAAAAAATTATTCAGTCCTACTTAGTTGCGTACATATCTAACCTAACTTTAAGTTAGGGCGATTTGGTTTTTGGACTATTAGACACTTAGTCCCTTTACATATTATAGACATCACTTTTCTATGCGACGTAGTCGCGTAACTATTTAAATGTCATATTTATTCACTAGTCAAGCTGTAAAAAGTAGCAGATCGCATCTGTCTCGCGATGACTGACAGCAACATCGCAGTACAGTTATTTCTTAACACGTCTGTTGTAGGTATAATGTTATGTTAAAACGAATTAGTTAACCGTTGTTCGATTTCCGGGGAGGGTCGAAGTCACGAGTCATCCGAGTGGGCGAGACGATGGTTGCGATCGCTTTTGATAATACGCGAGCGATGTCTCAAAGTTTGACCAAGCTACGAGTAACGCACTTGCAAGGATTAGGTATGAAGCAGTCCGCATAAAATGTGAAATTAATATAAATGTATGAAACAGTTGTACATTTTATCATTGCAAAGGCTACGTAGACTTAGGGCTCTAGCAAATTGGTGTACGAGTAAGTGCGCTATTTGGTCTTGTGTTAGTGGCACATTATTAGTCAAAGACTGCGTTTTTTAAACTCTAGTAACTAACTAAAGTTTTCTGCCGCAAACATTCAAAAATTATAAGACTTATTTGCAACAATTTTGGATAACTACATTACGAGTACAAGGCCTTTTCTTTATATAGGTATATTTCGTGGGTGATAAATACTTTTTTTTTCATTACTTACCTGACAATAGCCTTCAAGTAGTTTCGAGTTAAGTTTAACTCTAATCACGATTCAAAAGTTTACTAGCCTTTGCATTTCTACGGATTGTACCTACAAATTAATATGAGCTAAACAAATTTAAAGTCCTACCTCTGTAAATATATTAATAGTCAACGCTGGTTTAAACTATGACAGATCTCACGTTATACTGGTTTATCGAGCCGAAAGCTCGCTGCTCCAATAAGAATGCAGCCAGGCCATGTCGGGCACATTTACATCCAGAAAATTGGATCAGAAATTGTTATGATGAACTGTCGTAGACGCGTGTTAATATTAGTTGGGCGAATTGTCTAATAGAATTTAGAGGGCTTCTAATCCCGGGAATTGTATGTAAATACCGAGATCCCGAAATCTATAGTAAAATATATAGGTACTCACGAATCTTTAAATGTAATTAATACCGGAATCTGCCTATACAAATCCCCAAAAGCGATAGTTTTGACCGCGTTGTTTGCGTCATTATTCTTCTCTTTATTCATTTTAAATCTTAGGTTAGGGTTTTTACAATATGAATATAAAAGTAATATAAAATACAACATACAAAATACAATATAAAATATAAACACATTATAAAAAACCTAACCTAGGTTGCCGCCGGCAACAGGGCAGGGCCCAGGCTGCCGGTGGTTAGGGCCGCAGTGAGAGGAACTATCCGCGGCGTATCCATGACCACCGCCTTCTGCATCTGACCCTTGATCCAGCCACCTAGCGAGAGTCTCTCGAGGTGTTGATCGAGACCATTCGCTGAAACGATTACAGGAACAATTATTCTTATATTACTACGGTTATTGCTACACAAAAAGACTATGGCAAGAACTCTGCTCAGTTATTGATATGCACTGTACCTAGAACATTATCAAGGCATAAGCTACAGAATTTTCACCGCCCTTTGCAAAGTTTAGGGGTTTTTGCCATCTACATACTTATTCTTCTGCTACGAAGCTCATGGTTCGCCTTTGCCAAGTTTTATGTTTCATCTTTTAGTGAACGCTTATTACCTATACCTATCATTTTCGAAGTCAAATCAGCAAGTCAAATCGTAGCTTCATATTACTTACAAAATTAACTTCCGTTACATAAAAATCAACTCATTATACTATAAATAACCATAAATTGGATGTCCTCTGCGTTCGCGGTTGATTTCACACATTGCCCGACATTATATCAAAATCTGCTACAGGATGATTTCTAAATTCAATGTAAAAAATATTTTTTTATTAATATAATTTAACGGTACTAACTAACGCACATTTTGCGTGACATGTATTGGAGAGCTTAAGATCTATTTTAAAATACTTACAAGCAAAATATATAAGTCATTAACACTTATTATGGTTACCTACCGCCATTTTGAATTTTGACGTAGTGGACAAGTACTAATTATTGCACAAAAGCAATCTATAAAGACAACTACTCATTTACCTTCGCTGTAAATTACAGTAGAATTAGCTCTGTAATGTTGTTTGTCGGTACATAAACTCTCAATGTTATGTAGGTGCTAAATACTTAAGTAATTTACTGTATTGACCAGTTTACCTACAAAACGTGTTATATACCTAATACAAACTTTATTACTGTAGGTACGGGCTCATCAAAACACCTAGCATAATGACAACAGCACTAGGGATTGCAACTCGGTACGGTACCGGCTCCGGTAATTATTGCACTGAAATACTTAGTACCGGACCTGGCCGGATCAAGTACCGGATTGCTATCCCTAAACCACACCATATATCGCTTTGGGGATAAATAGAGAACAATCGGTTTTTTTTGCACCTATAAACTCTCACCCTAATTGAAAACGTACTGACTCCGTTCCGTTGAAGGTCAAAACGGAATATTCCAGTATACTCACATACGCGTGTCTTCCTCTTCGTGATTTTGTACCGTAGATATTTAATAATACCACGCATTGGCCATTTGCCGCATTCGTTTTTCTTCTCAAATCTCAGTTGGCGTTACCTACTATAATACATCATTTTATTTTATATTATCGATTCTGCACAATAAAATGATGTTAGGGGTAATATAAAACTATACTATATAAAACTGTACATTAAGGAAAGACCGCCCAGCAGTAGGTCACACTTGTATGCAAAAAATGTGAAACTGAAATTTGTGAATGTGTGAAATTTGTGAATGTCAAGTTTGGGTCAAATCTTGCAACTTTTTGCAAAGTAAATAGGTATTTTCAGTGGTTGGATTGATTCGAAACTTGTTATGAATATGTAAGTTAGATGACAATACAGTATTATACAAAAAAAATTTTTTTGAGCAAAAACCTGTATGTAATCATGCTGTACGTGGTGGGAGGGGCAGGGCGCGCCGGCGGCGGAGCGTGGCGGAACCTCCAAATACTATAAAACATCTCGGGTGAAGTTTTATGCTCGTTTGATTTCCAATGTCAAACTTTGAACTTTAGGTTCGAGGTGAATGATGCAGTTTTTTTGTAACAAGCACAATACACCCCGCTTGATGACAAGCGGTCATCATACTCTATAGAAAAATGCAACTCTTGCCGTATTTTTTCGGGTCATAAGGATCTTAAGGAAGTTAAGTAAGTTAAGTCAACAACTTTTGAAAGGAAACCCAGTTGTTGTTATGTGGTGATACTAGTTAGAGACGAGAGAATCTAACTATGCATTAGGTATACCTTCGTTATAGAGAAATTTAGTAGCCGCAGTGTGCGTATTAAATAGGGGTTTCTCCAAGAAACCATTCAAACCAAGACATTCAAAAAGGAAGATGGAAAAAGAAATTAGACCTTGTTAACACGAAATTGGACGTTGTTTACAAGAAAAATTTGGAATTAATTTTTGTATTAAGCAGAAACGTCTGCAAGCGATATTTAAATTTTATAATTGAAATATTAGGAAATAAAACAGAATCGAGAATGATACCAAGATGAAACGTCGCAAGTATAGTATACTCGAATAATGTATACTTCGCGCTATAAGAGTGTGTGATCACAGGTTTATCGCCTAGCTTTTCACCTAGCTGGTTATTTTTCTCAATTGAGTACCTATTACGGCTGAGTGTCGCCTGGTTGTCAGGGGTCGCGGCCCCAATCAACTTCCACAACCGCAGTCTCTACAGGTCATCCTAAAAACAGCACACTAGGTAATAGGTATGCACACCTTGATAGAAGGTCAGCCACCTCCAGTTTTCCTCCAAGCTTATTTCTCCATATTAATTACTGGGGCCGAATGTCGTCACGGGCCGTGGCCCCATTAACTCCTTCGCCCGCAGGTCGCTACAAGCCATCCTAAAAACAGCACACTAGGTATACACACTTTGATCTCTGGTCAGTCACCTCCATCTTTTCTCGAAGCTGGTCATTTCTCCATATTAATTACTGGGGCCGACTAACTGTCGTCACGGGTCGCGGCGTACGATCACCTCGTGCACCCACCCGAGACGACACGAGGTTGCCGCTCACTATGTGTTCCTAAGACTTTCCGAGTGTTGAGATCAGTGTAGGACACGGAACATGACCAGTATCTGTGTTGACATGACTGAGATGTTAGTTGCCCGTAAAAATCTCTGCCTCGCTGTAACTTGGCGTCCAAAGTAACATTCCTTGCTGAGCTGTCTTGAGCTTGATTTCGCTCAAGTCTTCCTGATCCTCTTTGCCTGGATTGTCAACTTACACCGCCAGGATTGTTTGGGATGGCCTTTCTTTCCCTTTCCTTGAGATTTATCGAGATGTTGCTGAGTACAGTTGTACTCAGCAACACCTCAAAACAAGAAATTTGAGGGATCTTTCAAACATCATTAAATATGTATACCTACATATTTGATTCTCCTTTGTTTTTTTTATTTTACTGATTTCACTAATCAGAACGAAGCCATACTGGCCACGTGCTGGCCACATATATTGAATTATATAAAAAAAAACAAATGAGGCCATGAACCGTTGGAATTTAAAACCATAGATCCTTTGGATTTCGAATGTAACGCACCAACGCCTCGGATGTATCAGTTGAATTCGGTTGCGCAAATGGAACGGATATTGCTCGTTCCTCTCGCCGCCATTCTGTTCGAAATTTGAATTTTGCCGGTTAACTGGCCGCTTCCGGTAGCTTTGTTTCTGTTGGGTAACCGTTAAGATATTGGGATTTTGGGTGGTTAGTTAATTTTGCAACTTCTGCAAATGTGAAAAGAAAAATCCCCACGAAAGAAACTTGTCAACTATGTAAACCGAGTCAAGCCGTGGTTGCTTATTAAGGTGATGACCTTAATTATCTGTGAAAATAAGGTTAATAGAGGATAATTAATCAATAATCAATAAATCAATTGAAATCAACAAGCAGTTTTTAATGAAATCTATATTGAATCTATAGTGTGGAAAATCGTGTCGTTCCCGTATCGGTCTTTATAGCCACCAAAGGCGTTGACTCCACAGTGTTCATGTTTAAATCGTCTGTAATAGACGCAAAGGCCAATACTGATGATGATATTGAATTAAATCGGTTGAATCGTTTTCGAGTTCTTGTAAAAAGTTATCCTTTCTTACTTAAAGGACGTAACCAGAAAATATTCTATAAAAAATGTCCTGTTGATTGGGTGTATTGTGACGGGCCAGCAACTAAATATGGGACCCTACATTGAGCATGGCCCGACATGCTCTTGCCCGGATTTTTTCTAACGCAACTGATAAAATCCGTTTTGCCAATCTAATATCTATACAACTGACTAAATTTACACGCATTGCATTAGGTTTTGATAAATTATGTCCACGCAATCCGTAAGGAGCAATTTTTATGGAAAATAAAGTAACCTAGAACTGTATCATTAGATCATTACCATAAATTTATTGTTTCAACTCATTTACCTAGGTACTCGTGGGAAAGGGAAATATCACAATTTCCTAACAAGGCCTATGGATGTGACTGCATAAGTATAATTTAGTTTTAATTTCTAGGGAATCAAAGCAGCATTATGTGGCCTGTCAACCGTGCTCACAGGCATTGGGGTTTAAATGCTTAAGTGTTGTTTGTAGAGAAAGAATGAATGAAAATATCAACATAAGATCAAACAGTTATCCAGTTGTAACATTCGAATGCCTCCTGAACGTACCTACATTCTTTTTTCCTATAAATGTCATCTAATTCTTTTTATTTCTTTTCAGGTAAGTTGAAAAAACCTATGCTGGTAACTTTAAGAGTGGTAAGTAAGTTTACTGGTTAGGTGGTCACTTTCATATATGATAAAAAACTTTAAAAATACACACGCCTTAGTTAAGATAAAACATTCTTAGCTAAGTACTTGACATAAATAAAGTAAGCGGATAAAAAAAATTGTAGGTACATGGAAATGATTGTAGTTTAAACAGGAAATATACCTAATTTATGGTTCATCAATAAAGATGGAGAATTTATGATGACATGTTGCATGTTGTTATGCAATCATGTCGGTGTTGAAACTAAAACTGTGTTTCTATTTAATCCAAACAATTCACTTTGAAAAAGGAGGATTCGCTTTTCGTTAGCTAAAGGGACAAGAGAGTCCCCTGGTAATTAGAGCAATCTATCAATCTAAGTATACTTATACATATAGCAGCCTTTACAGCGCGCGTCTTCGGACATACCTGTGCCTCCTCTCCATTCTTCCACCTCTATTGAAAAACCCGCTAACACACGCGCTCGTGACAAGCCACCAATGAGATGGAAGGACGATGTCTGTCAACAAGCCGGCGAGAAATGGATGCAGATGGCAATGGATCGAGATTAGTAGCAATATTACTTATGAAATTCCTGCAAAAAAATGACAGTTATTACGTTGATGGCGTGACTTAAGCTGATATAAAACGACAGTTGCCGCTATTTATATCGATCATAATACGATAATTTAAATACCTATACCACTACAATATCCACGTGATATAATAGTATTAGCTAGGGATATACGCACAGATCTGATCGCCGGATTTATCTGGCCGGACACATATGAATAGCGCCATACATGGACGTCGATCTGTCCGCCGGGCATATCTGCCGGACAAATCCGGCGAGCAGATCTGAGTTCATCATAAACCTAGGTATTCATTCAGAGAATTGATCCTATGATAAGTCTATACTTAGGTATAGATGGAACAGGTTACCTAATAATGTACCTAATAATAATACCAAGACCGAAGGGGATGGTCTTATCTAGGTATAGCTATAACAGAGAAGGCGCATATTATCGTTGGTCGTTTTTATCGTCCCACATTGTGATTATTGCTTACTACACAAACACATTTGTTACCCATACCCTCCACCGCTTTTTGAAGGGGTACAACGAAACCGACCAAATTATGTAGGCTAGTTACGAGGGTTTAGCGTTTAATATTGACAAGATTCCTTTGCAGTTTAATTTCTTGTCACATTTTACACTGCGATCGTTCACGTTACCCCCACCACTTCGCACATAGCGAATAGGTACTTACCTACTTTGAGCAATTGATCGACAATATTATAAGGTGCAAAACACACCTCAGCTGAATGGAGGAAGTAATGTATGGAGGCCATAGACAAATTTAAGGTACCATCGACAAATTTGCCTATGAATTTTCTTTATTCAGGTGTGTTTTGCCCCTAAGAATGCCCCACCATTTTACTGAATTCGCGACCGTTCAAGTACGAAATAAACCTCGCTGTTCTCGGCAGATGGCGCGATAACGGCTCCAATGGCGTACAATTAATACTTATCTCGTCTAATTAACGATTGCGACCTAGAATGAGGCTGAGGCAAGATCCGCTCTTGCGCATACATCTCTGCATCACTTGAGATACTGGCATTGTGGTAGGTAGGTACAAGGTACAGTCTGCAGCAGAAGTAGCTAAGCGGGTAGGGTGTTCAAAATGACCTACACGCGCTCTTATTCTCTTAACAATAAAGTCGTGTCCAGCTCATTTTGAACACCCTACCCGCTTAGCTACTTTTGCTGCTGACTGTACATATACCTTACCACGCATAAGTGCCCTAAAAGTAGTGAATAGCCGAAAATACGATAATCCATAGGGATGTTTTTATTTTCTACTTCTACAACAGAACAGCTTATAATGAAGTAGGTAGTATTTTTTATTAAGTACAGTAATCTGACACCTATTGCCATACATTGTAGACCATTTTGAATGGCAAGAGCTGTCAAGTTACTGTATTGGATTAAAAATACTTTAGTTAAACGAATAGAAGTCTCTTTTGCTTCCAAAATGAAATAAAATTGCATTAAATCCTAAATTTAATTGAAAAATTACTTGTATGAAAACGACATACCATAAATGCATTTTACGGCAGTAATAATAATAATATTTTAACTTAATATTTTTCTCATTATCATGGCAGAGTATGCAATCTATGACGTCATCAGCTGCTACCATTTTCTATGGACCGTTTTGATTTTGACCGATCTGGATGGATGCATGACATTGATTCTTTCAGCTTCGCATAAATAGAGAACTATTACAGCAATAACCATGGAGTTGTCTGTAAATAATCGGTATCTTCATCAACATAAACTATCAATAAAATATTTAACAGATCAGGTGTAATGTAGCTTAATCACGACAGCTTACAAGGTCCTGATAATTGCAGTCGCTTTCGTAAAACTAGCGCATGTACCAATTCTTCTTTGAGGTCATGGGACTGCCACCAAAGCGAACCATGTGCAGGCACCTATTCATGTTGTATCATGTAGGGATACCTGACAGTTTTTCTTTGAACAGATTGCGCAATAATTACGCCGAAATGTTTTTAACTGATTGACCTGCTTAAGATCGACTTAAAGACTATCCCCTTTATTCATAAACGTGTACTAAAGTTAAGAGGCCTCTGATAATCGTTTGTCCCTTTCCGTCCAACCTATATGGGGGAAAGAGACAAACGATTATCAGCGATCTCTTAACTTTAGTGGCCGTTTATGAATAAGGGGGTATCAATTATTTTTCAGCTCAGCAGTTCGAACAAGCCTACTTTCCTCACTCCCTGGAGTGAAATTCTGTTTCTAGAAGCTTTCGTCATAATGATGATGCCTTTCATTCAGCAATGTAAATAAATGTGTTTTTTTAACCTTAATATGTTCTCGCTACTGAGGTGAAAAGTTGTATATGTCACACGAGAGAAAAGTTTTTTACATCTCGTGTTCTTGTGATCCCTCGCTACGCTCAAGATTCTAACTTAGAATCACACGCTTCGCTCGTGATTCAATTATAGAATCTTTCGCTTACTCGGGACTCAAAATCAACACTCGCAAGAAAAACCAACTTTCCTCTCTTGTTGCACAAATAACTATTGTTATCCGTAAGCGTTTAGGAAGACACTTTATTGTAAAGTAAAAGGGAACTTTCCCTCATAACTAAACTATTTTATAACTTTATTAAATCTCCTCCTCTTCTTCTTTTTCTTTCCCTTATCCCATCTACTTGGGGTCGGGTCTCCTTGATCTGGTGCGCCAGACGGCTCTGTTCTGGATAACTTTATTAAATAAACTTTCGTTATACAAAACGACAGATAAAAAATACATATATGCTTTACTTATTTATCTATGATAACAAAACAACTTAGGAAACTATTATGTTTGTTTCATTTGGCGATGCATACCTAATTGTGTGTCAAGTCAGTTTGACGAAATAAAAAAATAGTTAAGTTTCGTTTCATAGAAAACTGAAAACGAACCAGCACTACACTTACACAATTACACATTCATGCATTTACACTCATTCTGTGCACACGTTGAAATATAAGAATAAGAAATAAGAATAAGAATAAGAAATATTTATTAGCACAAAAACTAATACATAATATATAAATTCATTTGGATTAACAGAATTGTGCTAAAATGTCTCCGCTCAGCTTGATGTCCCGCACTGAATCCTAGGACACACTACGTGACGCTGATTTTCAGTGAAGTCTGGTAAAACTAAAATTAAAACTAGAACTATAGGTATATAACTGAAGTATACAAGATGTAAATTACTACCTAATTAACTCTCATTAGCATAAACTGAATAAATTATTTAACAGATGGAGTGTAATGTCGTTTAATCACGACACCTTAATCGCAAAGCCCTGAAACGTGCTAAACGACGATAATTCAGCTTTCCTGACTAACAAGGCCGGCTAATACATAGCCCTCGTGACTACTATACCATAAATTATATTATAATGGTTAAGAATTTCCACGTTCTTGATGATATATATGTAGATTATAGTTTCTTGCGTCAACTTGTGTGCGAAGTTAAAAGACGACAGCAAAAATATAAGATTAATTACAGAAGCAGTTATCTTAGGCTGCGTTTCCAGGAATATGTTTGTAAAGAACTAATTTTTGAACTGCGCTGTGTGAGGATAGGTAAATGAAGTTATTCTGTTGGGTCTAAAAACACAATTTCTAGCAACACATCCTCATTCATCTCTGATGGAAACGCAGCCTCAATCAGAGGCAAGCCGTATAGTGATATTGTTTTTAGAATCTAAACATTCTAATACTTATGTGTGTGAAATTATGTCTTTATTCTATCTTTTCGGAAAAAGGTTGTGAGGGACAAAAAGTGTCACTTTTCTCCCTTGCTAACAGGGAAGCAACGACCGCTTTTATGTTCAAGGATTACAAAGTTAAAAAAAAACATACATAAACCACCCCATGAATAAAATAAGGCCAAATAGCTACGCAACAAACCATCATAAAAACTTCACAATCAAACCAATTTCAATTGCAATTGTCTTAACGCTCAGCTTGATTCGTAATTAATTCAAACATTTCACCCCTTAAAACGTCAAGATGCTATCACATAGACAAATTGGGTTTAAAATTCGTTGCTTAACTCTTGCGGAATACTCTGAAATGCGTGGGCGCAGGTCACAGACATATACCATTATAGACACCAGACGGCTTAGCACAACATGCGTTGTCGCGCGCAACTGCATACTTCGAGTCGCTTCTGAAGTATGGAGAGTCGTGCGACAACGTAAGTCATGTTAGCTGGGAAGTTCAAGGACGGCAGCAGTTATCGTGTGGATAGCGTGACGTAAGATTGTATAAAATGACAGTTGCCGCCATTTTTGTCATTCTTGTGATCTTTTCAACCAGCTTATTCATCTAGCGACAAGTATTTGTGATAATGACAAATCTATCGTGAGCCTGCAGTGGCGAAATAAAACACAAATCCGAGAGAAGTTTTTTTTTTAATTCTTACAATGAGCACCAAAACGCTTACTTTTACAACTTATATATTCTAAAATAGAAGTTCTGACATCGAAGATACTAATACAACTAAAGATCGTCAACATTTGCAACCCTTATGAAGTATGATTGGCACGCAAAATGTATTTTAACGCATATTTACCTAAATATTACTAAACCGCGATTAGAATAGGATTAAAGACGACAGATCTGCCATTTATTTACGTCATAAGTTGTATGGGCACAGAGTAAATAATAGCAGTATACAGTACAGAGAGACCTCTGTAACGCCACGAATCATTTTGTCCCTTCTTAACGCATGTTCTCTCAGTTCTCTTTCACACTTATGCAAACGTATCGGATACGTCGTGTCAAACTCAATTTTTTTGACAGATTTATACTGAGTTGCACCCCCCTGGTATGGGTTGACACTCTTGACAGCGATCTCAATCGTATTCTCAACGCGGTTCAGTAATATATGTCTGTGGTACATTTATATGCTCATATGTTCACCATGCTTGCAATAAACGAACTATAAACTAAGTAAAACCTCATGATCTTAAGCCCTTTCGTCCAACTGACATATTACGAATACGTCTGTCCGTCCGTCATTAATCTTAACTTGTATTTTATTGTTTTAAAACCAGTATTCATCAAATGTATGAGTAATAAGATTTGCTATTAAACGCGTAGGTGGGAAAGGTCAACTATGTTTATTACCAATATTTTGAATGTTTCAAGTTAGGCGTGGGTTTGATTGGCTATTTCAAGTGTTTATGGGTTAATCAATATTTTTGCATAAATACTTACAGAGACTATAGAGATATAGACGACCAAAGCCTAAGAACTTGTTGAAGCTCATGTCGATTGCGCCGATTGCTAAAGATACCGAATATGTAAGAGAAATGTCACCTGCACTGCTACTCCACCTAGTAACAAATAGCGTACTAGTAGTACACTAGTACCTACTAGGTGGAGTAGCAGTGCAGGTGACATTTCTCTTACATATTCGGTATCTTTAGGTGGCTTTGACATAGATGGCACAATCGACATGAGCTTCAAAAAGTTCTTAGGCTGTAGTCGTCTATATCTCTATAGTCTCTGATACTTACTACTCACTTCAGTGGGTACAGTCGACATCAGATATATCATCATCAGGTTACTGAGAAATCTTCTATACTTGTACCTACTAAACGCGTAAGGAGAAATCTGCCTGTAAAGCGAGATTTAGACTAGGAAGAACATGCATCCAATTTTCATTACATTGCCTACGAAGCAGGAGGTCCCAAGTTTCGAATCCTAGTAAGGGCATTTGTTTGTGTGCTTTATCACAGATATTTGTACCTTATGGATGTTTTCTATGCATTCTTATTTATCTATCTATATCTTTTATACCTAGCCTGACCAGAAATATATGATCATGCGCTATGTTGCGGAAATTCATTGGAACTAATTAGTTACACTGGCAGTAATTTTAATGATGGGTTGTCACTGCTGTCAGTGTCATAATGGCGGTTTACTTGAATAATAGTAGTTTTTAATATTAAATAATAAATCACAAGAAATGCCCAAACCTATTCATAGTCAAATGCAAAACATTGTGAATAATGTATGTAATAAACTGCTGGAAATAAAACACTCGAGAAAAATAACAATTTCGCTACGAAACATTTACAAATGAACATCTGAGCTGACAGGTAAACAAATGCAGATGACATTATACCATAGAGAATAATATAAGTACTTTTTGACTATACTGAACTGGTGCCATATAAATGAGAATAATAGCGGCTTCTTGACAATGATCATATATTACTGGTCAGGCTTTACAAATATATCGTCGTCTAGTACCCACAACACAAGCCATTGAGCTTACTGTGGGACTAGGTCGGTTTGTGTTAGATTTGTCTGGACAAGATAATAACATAATTTCATCGTAGTAAACTAAGTACGTACAGAAATTGTTGTTTTACTTTTTTTCTTGACTTATCCAGGTCAAAGTTTATGTCTGCAACTATCATATATTATATAAATATTTTCGTTCGGTCAATTACCTACTTGAAGTACGGTAGTTCCATTCACCGCAAGTACGACACGAGCATGTGTCGCAAGAGTTTCGACACGCCGTCCCGCAGTTTTCCTTTTTTCGTGAGAACATACTAACGTTTTCACTGCCAACACAATGCATGGTCTGTATAGAAAATTACACGTCTTAAACTGCCGTTTATAACCACCTTAACAGAATAGCCTTAAGTGTTATTTTGGATTGGTTTGGTGAGCATGTATGTTGGTTCGCACGATGTTATCGTATTAACGGTGTATAGAGTAATTGCATGTTGGAATTAAATACGTTTACTGCTGATTTGTTAAATTAAGGGTCAAGAAACTTAGTGCACTCTAAGAAACCGGTTTTTCATAAGCTACAGACTGTAGGAGCAAGAAAAAAGAAATTTCTAATGTTCTACGAAATTCGGATGGAAAGATAGTAAAATGTACATCCTAGTTCAGTTACTTAATGTCAACTTTAACAAACCATAAGCACACATAGGTGATATGAGTCCAGAGATGTATATAAAAAAATCTTAGCTTGTACGTACTTGAATAAAATGAAGAACTAAAAATATAAACTAGTAAGAAAGAGAGTTGCCACAGTGACAAGCATGCCCCAACCCCATGCTCATCGCATTTCCGTATATTATTGTGTCGCTTATAGATATATTTTTTTATTTCAAGACGTCTCACTTTTTAAATACAAATAAGTAAGTGCTTTATTTTGCGTTAAACTTTTGACTTCGCTAATTGAGTGCTGCAAAATGGATGCCATTCTTATTTTGAAACTAAACTGATTTTGCTATCTCTGCCCACTACCGACTTATAAAGAAATGTTAGGCGGCTTCCACACTGCTGCGGTTTCCGCATGCAGCGCCGGTACGCGAGCGAGATAGCGCTCTGTGTGTGTATAGCGCTGTCACGCTTGCACACCGTCACCGCATGCGGTTACGGCGCTAGTGAGATAATCGCCTAACTCTTGTCATAACAAAGTGTTACATATAAGAATTTGACCCTATGGGTTGGGTAAATTTAAAGAAAACTATATAATAAGGAAAATACAATATTTATTAAGAATAACCTTACTGCGCCAGCTAGCTCTTAAATATAGGTAATTTGTTTATAACACTAATGAGACTCTTAGACTTGAAGGCTCAGGGAGAATATTCATGGGATAGCTAGCTTGTTCATAGTACTTGGTGACCACTGCCGGTATTAATAAAAAACAACGAGTAGGTAATAAGGTAAGAAGGGCGCCAGCCCAGATTCTTTCTGGACAATAAAAAGACTAGGTACTGTAAATTAAAACGCCTGACCTCAAGGACTTGGAAATCAAACCGCCACTGGAACGCTTGTGGTGGCCAGCCACGCACGCCACTGGTCAGCCGCTACCGCTCGCCATAGTCTGGTCGCCCAACTCCATGGCCCGCGCCAGACGCAGCTTCGGAAGTCCTCGCAATACAAAAGCGGTAACAAAGAACCGGGTAGGTTGGAGACCCTGAAATGAACAGAAACAAGTAAGTACCAGACTTCAACAAGCCCGCGACGAGGTTGAAGATTAAAACAATCGAACATCAAGCTTACCCGCAGCAGACAAGTAGCTCGCTTTAATGGGAATCGAGCAACATTTCGATGCAGCGGGGTCTCCGGTATTTATAATTTAAGCCGAATCATCCGGCCAGGCCGGGACTGAAAATAAAGACAACTACCATTAGCACGGCGTTTGATTACAATAAACCACCATCAGGATCACAAGAAATACTCACTTCAAGGGCAGATACGCCCGGATTTTATATAAGGAGCATCCAACGCTCAGCTTCGAAATATATCGGTCGTCTAGCAAGTCGACATTCTTACAGAAGTGACAGGAACTCGAAAGTTGCCACATCGAACCATAATCCGAAGGAAAAAAAACACCGGAGCTACGACGCTGACAATCCTCAAAATAGATTAATTATTTTAAAAAATGATACTATTCTATCGAGAAATTCCGGATACATTTTATTTGTAAGGAATTAAAATAAATCGATATCAAAATGCGAGAAACCTTATAATAAAAGTAACCCATTTTAGTGATGGCAACACGAACGCCATAAACTGCAAACCAGAGCTGCGTCCCATTCAACAATTAAATTAAATATGGTAATACGGTAAGTAAATAATTGGTTTGTTTTATTTTCTATTCTAAATTTTGTTTTTCTCAAAATAAAAATGCTTAATTACCAATTTATGCGAAGGCACCCCTAGCGACATCTAGCGGCAGACTGTACCGGCATCCCGTTCGCGCAAAATGTCAATACAGTGGCCAAACTTGATCGATAGGTGGCGCTAGGAGTCCTATATTGATCTCAATGAATGAAATACAACGATAATTTAAGGACCCGGTAAGGGGTCAATTTTTTATTGTTACAGTGCTCCGTAACCCGAGTAAAATTTTGACCTAGTCAAAATTTTGAGCTGGTCTCCAGCTCGAAAACTTGTCCGTTAAATCTAGAAACTCACGAACGACCAGAATCGAACCCACGCACAATACAAACTAACTACTTACGGTCTACAAGGTACTTTAAATTAAAAGAGAACACGATCTGCTGCTAGGTTTGAAAGACCTACCACCGAATAACATGCAACAAAAAACGGGACATATCAGGCTGTGTCTGAGCGACGACAAGTCTGTAAAGTACATTACAAGACGACACAGTACGTAACTACAGCGAGCACAAACGCCAACCCGTTCGCGTCTGACGCGACGACAAGACGGCACCATAGAACGATTACAAATAACCGGTGCTTGCGAATAGTGCTAAAAGGCAACTACCACAAGACACCTACCAACTACCCCTCTAGTGTTCACGCATAGGGTTTTAGGGCCACTACCGCAAAGCACTAGAATACGACACTAACTATTAAGGGAACATGTGTTTAAATCCACCATGGCCCGAAACAGAAAAGTGAAGAAGGTGTGAAGTAGGTTTACAACGCCTACTCCACAGTAGCCACGTGAAGAGGGTTTAAAGCGCCCTCTCCACCCATTCAAAACAATACAATTACCACGCACTCGGTCAGTTAACGAGTTTACTCCGAATGCGATCGAAAAGTAAGGTAGAAACTTCCACGTAACAACAATAAACTCCCATCTTAACAACACAAAAAAATATGTACCAACAACAGCAGTCGTACGTAAAAAAAAATAATGGTAGGTACTCTCAACTCCAACTACCTACATAACAATAAAAAGAAATCTCGATGAGAAGTCGAGACTATAAAGTAATAATAATTAATATTTATTTCTCCCATCTAAAAACTTTTAAAACCAACAACAATAACGTCCTAGAAAAGGTAGACCTCTAAAACCTGAAACAAAATAAAATTGAAGTCCGACCTCCAAAAATGTGCACGGTGTGACAGTTGAATGCTAAAAGGAACCCTAAGAGACAGTGGTCAAGCTTATAAAACTTATAAGAACAGTTAATTAATTAGTGAATGTTCCTTGAGCCCTTTACAACATTCAGATGATGATGATGAGACTAAATCTCTTAAAGTAGTCTTAGATCTAATAATCTATTGGTGCACAAAGACCGACTTCCAATATTAATTTCACTAGAGGTGAAAATTAAAATATAAAATATCACAACAAAATTGTGTGCAACTGTACATCATAACAACATCAGTTAAACTTTATCAAGTAAACAGCAAAACACCATCGTAATAAAAAAAAACATAAAAGAATAATTGTCCGCCTAAAGGGACATTTATCCTATCACTATATAACTTCATATAACAAATTTAGTATGTAATAAGTTCTATGAATAAGTCACCTCTTTATTAGTTTGTAAACTACAACTCTAATTTTAAATCATTGAATTTAAAGAAACTTTATGTAAAAGCTAAATCGCACTTAAAAACTCCTCTACGGTTTAAACAACAGGTAATACTTAAACATCACTCTAGTAGTGAATAACGTAACTGCATTTTAATAGCAATCTAGGAAATAGGAAAATAATTTATTAAAAAGTAGAAAAGGCAAGCTGATTTTGCTGCTGACTGTATCACCAAACATCAAAACAAATTAAAAGAGCAATGTTATTAAAGATAATGAAGTTACCTTCCAAAACATTAGGTAAAACTAGAAAAGTATCAAAATACTGAGACTGACTGTACTTGACTCTCCGGAATACACATGCATCTTATTCTAAAATTTTAAAAAATTAATATAATTTAAAAAGTTATATTTGAAATTTATATTTAAGTATAGTCGGTGCTTTAAAACCAATTCAACACTACACTGTTTGTAGATAGGTAACTAACATGTGCATAACTTAACCTCTAAACATATGTGTGTACAATTTGACAATAACAGTAATTAAAGTTTAAATTTGTGATAAATACTTTCATACGGTAATTTAAGGTAGGTACACAAAAGGTAAGGCAGGTGGACCAAGCACTATTTCCCTTTAGCTAACAAAACTAGTGACTAAAGAAAGCTGCTAATTATTAATTTAATGCCCCACGTTGGGCCGACACTGTTACATATAAGAATTTGACCCTATGGGTTGGGTAAATTTAAAGAAAACTATATAATAAGGAAAATACAATATTTATTAAGAATAACCTTACTGCGCCAGCTAGCTCTTAAATATAGGTAATTTGTTTATAACACTAATGAGACTCTTAGACTTGAAGGCTCAGGGAGAATATTCATGGGATAGCTAGCTTGTTCATAGTACTTGGTGACCACTGCCGGTATTAATAAAAAACAACGAGTAGGTAATAAGGTAAGAAGGGCGCCAGCCCAGATTCTTTCTGGACAATAAAAAGACTAGGTACTGTAAATTAAAACGCCTGACCTCAAGGACTTGGAAATCAAACCGCCACTGGAACGCTTGTGGTGGCCAGCCACGCACGCCACTGGTCAGCCGCTACCGCTCGCCATAGTCTGGTCGCCCAACTCCATGGCCCGCGCCAGACGCAGCTTCGGAAGTCCTCGCAATACAAAAGCGGTAACAAAGAACCGGGTAGGTTGGAGACCCTGAAATGAACAGAAACAAGTAAGTACCAGACTTCAACAAGCCCGCGACGAGGTTGAAGATTAAAACAATCGAACATCAAGCTTACCCGCAGCAGACAAGTAGCTCGCTTTAATGGGAATCGAGCAACATTTCGATGCAGCGGGGTCTCCGGTATTTATAATTTAAGCCGAATCATCCGGCCAGGCCGGGACTGAAAATAAAGACAACTACCATTAGCACGGCGTTTGATTACAATAAACCACCATCAGGATCACAAGAAATACTCACTTCAAGGGCAGATACGCCCGGATTTTATATAAGGAGCATCCAACGCTCAGCTTCGAAATATATCGGTCGTCTAGCAAGTCGACATTCTTACAGAAGTGACAGGAACTCGAAAGTTGCCACATCGAACCATAATCCGAAGGAAAAAAAACACCGGAGCTACGACGCTGACAATCCTCAAAATAGATTAATTATTTTAAAAAATGATACTATTCTATCGAGAAATTCCGGATACATTTTATTTGTAAGGAATTAAAATAAATCGATATCAAAATGCGAGAAACCTTATAATAAAAGTAACCCATTTTAGTGATGGCAACACGAACGCCATAAACTGCAAACCAGAGCTGCGTCCCATTCAACAATTAAATTAAATATGGTAATACGGTAAGTAAATAATTGGTTTGTTTTATTTTCTATTCTAAATTTTGTTTTTCTCAAAATAAAAATGCTTAATTACCAATTTATGCGAAGGCACCCCTAGCGACATCTAGCGGCAGACTGTACCGGCATCCCGTTCGCGCAAAATGTCAATACAGTGGCCAAACTTGATCGATAGGTGGCGCTAGGAGTCCTATATTGATCTCAATGAATGAAATACAACGATAATTTAAGGACCCGGTAAGGGGTCAATTTTTTATTGTTACAAAAGTATAAGCACTCCACCGTCTTCTGCCAACCATACCAATACCAAATAGTCTATACCCACAGCCTAAAACACTAAATAGAATTAACTACCCAATTATCTCATAAGCCCAATCTACACATGACAATGAAAACCGTTTTAATAAGAAAACTTTTCGCACGCTAGTTGCACGCATGGTTTGCGCAAACTCTTGCGAAAACATGAAGGGCGACATTGTCTAGTGTGGACTTTTTTATGGAGCTTTTGTCCAATATCATTATGTGTTGCGGAATTCGTTTTTTGGCCCTTTGGCCTCGAATTAGATGGAATTCCTATAAGAGAATGCGGGGTTTGATTAGTTTTGTCTATTGACCGCAGGCGACAGAGCGACATTCGGTTTATAAGCGCTTTTGTCGTTTATCGTGTCGTGTGCTTGCGTCAAAGTCATGTTTACATACTTGTTAAGGGATACCAGACATTGTCAGTAATAATGTCATTATTTCTGTACCCGTTCTTTTCTATGTATGTGAAAAATGAGAATGATGAGTAGAGAAATAATGTCATTACTACTGACAGTGTCTGGTCAGCTTTTGAATATAACAGTAAAGATACAGTCAATATCAGAAGTGGGTAAGCGGGTGAAGTGTTCAATATGATAGTCACATGTTCAAGATCATTTCTGTCAGGGCTATGCGCTAACTAGAGGATCGTGACGATTGCTGTGAAGCCTGTGAACTCTCGGCCAGGACCCATTTTAGGTCGGAGTGCCATTAAATAAGGCAAGATCATTCCGAACTCCTTGCCCGCGTAACTAATTCTAGTGGTGACAGTAGGTAGAGGATGTCGTAGTTTTTTGGTCTTGAATTACCTATAAATCCGTGTTCATACAGATGTGTGTCTCTTTTCTACTAACTTACCTGCATGCGTATTATTAATGTTGTGATTGTGACATGTACCGAATGATGTGTGATATTTATTACAATAAAACCTACATGTCGGAAAAGTTGCTAATTAGAAAATCTTTGCTGGCCTCCAAATTGGAGCGGCAGACATAGACAACCAACTTTTTTAAAAGCCTTATATAAAAAATATCTCTTACGATGATCCACGCACATCAATGTATCTTAAATCATAGTTAACAGCATAAATATCTTTACAATTTTGCATCTTATTCCGTCTCAATAAGGCGAAAAACGTATACATATTATTAACATATTTCCACGGTACAATTACTGGACCGCGCTAACTGTGTCGCATGAATGACGTCGCGCTTTTCCGCGCTGACCAATCGCGGACCTCCGGCGTGGTCGCTACTTGTCTTGGATAGACCAATCAATGAGAAGCAGCGGTTAATCAATGGTTATGTTGAGTGACCAGTGCCAAGACTTGCGAGAGTATGTAATTCAACGGATTTTCTCAGAATATAATAGGTATGTGTTGATATTATGTCTGTGGCCCACAGAGTATAAATTAAGCTGTGGTCTGATTGTCACGATTCCAGTTTAAAAGACGTTGTTAATATGCAACCGCAGATGACATACATTTCCTATTAGGTGTTACATATTTGCAGTTGATTGGTGACTTGTTTTGCAATGTGTATGAAACCCAAAAATTGTCTGGAAGAACAAAAATTGTCTGGAAGAATTTATATTTTAGAGCTTATATTTTTCACTGCTTTCGACGTTTTCGTATAATAAGTCTCTTTAGAATCTATTTAAATAAATTAACATTGCGCTTTTAAATAAAGTCGTGAACAAAAACTGACTTACGGAAAAAAACCGCACAGTTTCTCAATCTTAATTAAATTACTGCATTTTTAGGATTAGAAAACTAAATTAAGAGCGCAATTAAGCCAAAACTCGGTACATATGGCCGTCCATTGTTCCGAGAAAAAATATTCTTACATACATAAAACTTGGTATCAGATTTTCGCACGGCTTTAACTGTTCTTATGAATAGGGTGTTCCTAATGCGGTGTCAAATTGTAAATTGTGGAAGGTTACTGCTTGCCTTTCACATGTGACTCACATATAAATAAATAAATAAAGTCACAATTATTCTAAAGCTACACAGTAAGTACACTTACGCCGACTTACTATTTGTATTAATATTTTTTTTTAAACACATTTTTAGCTACGACTACAGTTTCGAGCATAGGTATAGGTATATTACAAAAAAAACAAATATCGTCAATTTAAAAATTCAATAGCATTTTTACGGTAGATCTATTCAAGACAATTAACGAAAACATCAGTAGTGTCTAAATAAACTATAAACTATTATCTTGTTAGTATTGTTTTAGAGGAGTTCAAATTCAATAATTTCACATATCTATCGGCAAATTATAAAAAGCTTTCATAGTTCTGATCAAAAACATTTTGTAGAAAGCATGGTTCATATGCAGATATTTAATTAAAATATAGATTCCCTTAACGAATATTACCTTTACTCACAAAGGCATTAAGTAAGTAAGTAAGTAAGTAAGTAAATCATTTATTGCCACGTAAAAAAACACATAACAATTAGGGTCTTTTACACCAGATCACAATGTAAACTTAACCTAGATATTTATAACTATTATTGTGTATACAAAACTATAACCAAAAAATGCGTGACAAAAGGACAGTCTCAGCTGTAGGCTGGAAGCCTCGCCTTTACGACGCGGTACCCGCGGGACATCGGAACCCGTATCACACTGTAATAAAGTTCACGCGTCCGACAACTCTCGGTTAACTCATACGTGTAAAATGTAATCCCCCTGTAGTCCAGCCTCTCAATTAACGAGTTTGCGCCACGCCTATTGAGCCACCGTTGCAACACGGACCTTGACTCGACCATCTGCCCCGCTTCAATCTAATTAAGCAACTCTAATATATAACTGTTTTATGCACTAGAATTAGGCTATTCGCTGTGTGCATGATTGTGGCGCCATCTCTTGGGCAGGTGTTCAATCTCTTTTTTTTCCTTTTTTATAAATAGGTTGTATTCCTGGCGTATATGAAATGACACTGGCTGCTTGACTATTTTGACAGCTGATGCTTTTGCAGTTTCATTTCTTGTCACATTGTGCAATTCGATCGTTCTCGTTACCCCCACCATGCACTTCTCACATAGCGAATACAATTTATTTAACCTTAGTAAAATGGTTTTAGCGCGTCCGCACGAGAATGTTGGTTTTGCAGTTCAAAAGTGAGATAAATTGTATGTAGACCCTCACAACGCTCAGTTTGGAATTGACTATACAGAGCCCTATGCTATCAGTAGCTATGGTTTGGACATTACCTTGTATTAGAGTAATCGCCATTTTTATCGTTTATGTAATCATTTCAGCCATCTTGTCACGCTATCCATGGACAATTATGTATGTCGTGATAATGACAAATCCATCATAGGTCTGCAGAACTTCTTGGAATTCGTTCACGCTTTTCTGTCAATTAATCTGTCTGTCTTGTAATTGAGCCTGCCAACAAACCACACTGGTTTGGCAGAAGTACAGATACGAAAAAATTGTAAGCTGTCTCGTGAATAAACATTAATTAATTTATTATACCGATTTGTAAACCAAATCATAAGAACGCCATCTATAGTAAGTCACAAAAGAAAGTGTTGATAAGCGACTTAAATCCAGTTGTCTTCAGAAGTAAAACCATACATTTTAGTAAAACTTGTGAACATAGCCACAAGACACGCATACAATTAAATTCCTTAACAAAAGCTCAATCGCCATCAAAGTAAAGCCGTATACACACGGCTGTGGAATATAAAACGGGACACACCTGACGCAATTTCCGGTGCAAACGTGCTTTAAAAACGAAGCATTTTAAATACCAGCAGGTATTAAGGTGCAAAACTTGAGAACTTACCTAAATATTTTTAAAATTAGCGTCAAATAAACTCAAAACAAAATTAAAAACTGTTAAGAGGACATAGATTTTTAAACGGCAAATTGCCTAGAAATTGGTTACGCAAAATGACCTGAAATCGAAACTAATTATTAGCTATTTATTAGACAAAATACCTGTATAAGTTTCGAATCTAAAAAAATATTAGACTTCCTAAGATTCTACTACTTTTTAACTTGCCTATATGTTCACATTTCCTCAGAAGGCAATCCATGGTTGTCATTTTATCCCCTATCGCGTCATGCGTCACTTTCGCACTCACATACTTGTTGGAACGTGACAGCTATGGTGACAGGTGATAAAAATCCGACCATATAATAATATAATAAGCTAGCTGGTCTCTTTACATGAAAACAACATGAAACAACACACCTTCGCTTTCTTATAAAGATTAGGTATACCATTTTAATCTTGCAAAGATTTCAATAAGTATACCATTTAAATCCAACTCGTTTTATACGCGTTTGGATAAACGGACAATTTCTAAATATGTTTGTACTTTAAAGGTAACTTATACGTAGACTTAGTCAATCTGCTAGCCTAAGATGGTCGGGTTTTTATCGCGTATCACCATAGCCGTCCTAACCCTAACAAGTATATAAGTGCCAAAGTGACGCATGACGTGATAAGCGATAAAATGGCAACTATATGCTATCCGTTCTGGCTTTCAGGTAATCAGATTAAACATATCATAAATTACACGAGCTACTTAATGAATGTAAACCAGTGCATTGAGGGCAGCATTCAATTGGGCAAGCAATTTCCATAGGTCCTGACCCGACCCGTTTGGGTAAAGTATTCAAACGTTTACCAATTAATTTATCCAATTCCTTGATCACCCGGTGAGGCGAACGTAAGCCAGCTTAAATTAGACCCTGGATTTCGATACAATTAAATATAACTAAGAGATATTTGTGGCACAGTAGTGTAGCTTTTTTATTGAAAGACTTCTTGAGATGAGCGCTCTAAAAGGAGGCAAAGAATAACTTGGAGAAAATAATCAGCTTAAATTGGAACTAGGTAGTGAATAGTATTACTAAAGACACTAGAGATAAAGATTTTAGCCAATATTGAAACTACGAACACAATTTTTTTGTTTTATTTATGCTTATTTTTAGAACATTTTATCACTTTTGAAATGGCGCTGTTATATTTTTGTCGGTTTTTTTTTAATACTCGTTATTTGTTGATGTTCATGCCGTTAGCTCTTGTTGGCTATTTACGGGTTTTGCTTGAGTGTTCAGTTCGCATGTTCTCATTTAGGAAGCCTTTAATCATTTTAAAGCTAATAGAAAACTGTCCACTTTAGTAAACAGAAACCGGTATATGTTACACCTCTTTTGCCGATTAGACATAGGTAGTTCTTATGAATCCCAAATTTCCTACCGGGTTATGCGTCATTTTCGCTCTTACATACGTACTTATTTGTTAGAACGTGACGCTATTGTGACTGCCAAGGGTCGTTAGAAACCCAGCTACCTCTGACTAGTGGTAGGCATGGGTGTTTCTGTTTGGTCGGGTACATATTATACAACCATTTGTGAAAAGACTGAAAATTTCCACGTATCAGTTACATATATCCATATTATACCGTGAATTCAGAAGGTCATTTAGGTAATTACGTTGGTCAGCAGCAGAAGTAGCTAAGCTGATAGGGTGTTCAAAATGACCTACATACTGTACCTAATATGAATATAAATAGCAGAAATGATTCAGGTAATGAAATTGGTGCAAAATATGTTAATTGCTGTCAAAATGTGCCATTATTTTGGTAAAGGTACGATTTCGAGACCGACGCCTACGCTTTTTTTGCTCGATTACAGTATTGTCTAATAAATTTTCATTATCAGTTACTGATTTTTGACTGTAGTGAAACTTAACCGTAATATCACATCACAAGATTCACAAGTAAGTATATATGTGATGTCGCTGTGATAATTGATACATTTTAGACTTTCGAGTACGTCACATTGCAGCAAAAACTAATTGCGCTTAGAGTTTCTCTTTACACCAATACCTTATCACCAACACTTAGAGACTATTTTCGAATGTCACGACCACATTAAAATTGTTACAATCGCTTGTTCTTTCACCTTTGTGCCTTCAGTTCTCAAGGTCGTTGCTACATTGGATTAAAGTTGATATTTGTATAGTTGAACTGTATGTATGTTGTTAGAGCCGCTGGCAGAACTCAAATGAGTCCACAGCTAAGATGATCTAGTATAAAATGAGCTCTCTAATTATGTATTATTTATAAGATGTCAAAGTCAAATTACACTGGACCAACCAGCGTCTGACTCATCTACGACCCGTAAGAAACGTACGACCTGGTCGTCTTTCACCTTCGGCTTCATCCGGTCTCGAGTTGAAGACGACTTTAATACTTTAAAATAAAGTTGTTAATTCTTCATTTTTACTTGTATAAATCATGATGTTCTTTCGCCATAGCGCATATGCAGTTGTACCTTCATTAGCGCTCGGTAATAAGGTTGTTATTGCGGTGACCTACTGGTATGTGGAATGTTCTTTCACCTTTGCTCCAGTTGTACGATCAGCCACCCGTGACTGAACGCACCATCGCGTCAGTGGAGGGTGAGCACACATTTGGTTGCGTAGGCGCAGCCGAGGCGAGATCTCGAACGAACCACGGTATCTTGACCTGGAGATCTATAACAACCGCAGACAATGGAATATATTAGAGAAGACTGAGCGTAAAGTAGTGCAAAATATTATGACCGCTTTGACAATTATAGCACTTATAGCAGAGTCAGTAACGATAACGAGGTATTCAAAATACTCTTTGCCTAACTTTGTTTATGAAGGAATACAAGTGTATGAAGGATACCTCACCCGATTAGTTTCTGCGGTTGACTGTATGTAAATGACAGTTACATTTATTCCATTAGTTATAAATTTTGTATTACAAATATTTTATTCATTCTTTCGTTCCATTCCTTCTGCTCTTTCAAAGGGTGCCTACTGAGAAATTGTCAACAAGTTGTAACATTGCCGAATCGAAGAGCGTTCTTATTACTGGTTCATGTGATACCTTAGCTTTGTCCCGATTGTAATGCCACCCTGTATACTAAATTGCTGAGATAGGCAGTAAATTACTACTTCCGTCTGAATCTTAATGAGGATAGAGTTGGGATTTTTCGCTATGAAGGAATTTTTACGAGTTGTAGTTAATTATTTATGATTATATAATGAAGGTGACACTGACACCGTTGTGTTAAAATATCGTAAAAGTTTTCACAATTAATTAAGTATACTTACTAGAATTTTACATACCTTACTAACATCAGCCCACGACATCTTCCATAGAAGTCGTGCTTAGTACTCCCGTCTTTTGAACCCTTATATGACATATTTCACCTTCTTAGGGAATGAATTGCGGGATAAAAAGTATCCTGCCACTTTGTCGGTTATAGTTATAGGTATTGACTTCTTCAAAATCGTCTTAAGCTTGTTTTTCCTTATGATCTACAGGTGTACCTAATTTCATCCAAATAAAGTACCTACATAAGTAACCGTTTTTGCCAACCCCATTTGAAACACCCCGCCATCTGACTTATTTCTGCTGCTATTTGTACAATAATATAAAATGTATGAACAGTCTAAAGGGCCAAAAAGATTTAAAATAACGACACTTCAAATTATTCTTAAACCCAAACCGTGTCACAACTGTAAATAGCAATTAAAAAGCAACATCAAGTAAAGCTCTCGCTTATAAATAATTAAAAGAACGGTGACATGCCAACGAGAAAGTTGGCACAATGGGTCCCACGCGGAGACCCAGTAACACCGCGTCTTCATTAATGAGATTAGTGTTCGAATTTGCGCATAGATGGCGCTAAAAGATTTAAAACCGCGCTAGTAAAATATAGGATTTGTCTGGGAAGAAACATGTCATGTCGTTGTTTATATTTTTTTACCGTCGGCCTCTCTGAAACCGAACTTAAAATTTAAATTAAAGAAGTAATAAATACAGTTAACATATCTTGCTAGGCAGTGTCTAGGAGCAGATAAGTTTAAACGCAGTTTTTAATTGGAATTTACTCCCTGAGGTGAAATGAGAGACGGAAGAATTAGGTGAGACAGAGGTTTGGCAATTTCAAGACTGCGCGAACAAAGCTGGCCGACTATAATAACCATTATACACTAACCCAGACTTTCTTTTCGTTATAGTTATTAAAAAACTGCCTCGCATAATCAGTACAGTGAATCTACTTTTACCATTTTACCAAGCCGAGATGACTTCACCTAGTTTATTCAACAGACTATAAACCACCACCCACTTGTACTAACATTAAACATTATCTATCAGCTATCATAACAAATTTGAAAAACAAACATCGACTATCTACCATCAACATGTTGTTCACACTTTTTTTAATTGCATCAATTAATTAAACTGACCATAACCACCTTTTAATTTTCATAAGCCAGCCCATTTGTGACGAAAACACTCCAAAACCTATCATAGTAACCTAGAAATAAAGTTAACTTTACATCGGATTGTTAATAAACCAGTCAAGCCCATATAGCACCGTCACTTCAACGCAATTTGAACTTAAATTTAGTTCTCTAAAGTTGTTTTTCCTCTGTGATACAGAAATGACAGACTATCCCCTTCCACACTAGCGTTAAATGACCAGCTACATGTACTAATTATAGCAAGAAATGTGTAGAATTTGAATAAAAACTTGTGAATAGTAATGCACCAGATGTTTTATGAGGTATAGTTAGGGCAATTATGTGCCTAATGGTGTGACACGTTTGGAAAGACCGCTTTTTAAAGGTATTTGGGCTCATTATACCATAATTATTGAACAGCTTTAAAAATGTGTTTAAACCGTTTAGCTTCAAGGATAAATACGATCTCCATTCATCTTGACATTTTCTCTCGTTTTGGGGTTTCGTAACTCAAAAGGAAAAAATGAAACGCTTATAATAATATATCTTTCGAGTGTATGTCCAGTCAATTTTCTCCGAAACTACGGAACCTATGTACTTCGTTGCACTTTTGTACTGAAATGTATGTCAGTAACTCAAACGCGAACTGTAACACAATTAAATTAGTAATGATTTGAAGGGTACACGGAAAGAACATGTCTAGTCACTTTGACAACATTTTGAGTTATAGCGGTTTTAAAGTTTGTAACGATTCAATTAATCATACTATTTTCGTAACTAGATGGTTTTTATGAATTAAAAAGTGGATTTATGTTAAAAATTCCAGCTATTACAGAAGTCTAAGCTCTACATTTTGATACAAAAATCTCATTTTACGTAAAAAGGGACTATAGACATGTTCTTTCCATTCGGTAAATTAGAAAACTAATAAAACCGTTTGGCAAACTGTATCATGCGGCAATGCGATGTGACAATGTCTTATTATTCTTACTCACAAAATTACAAAATACGTAACTCAACTAACTAAATACTTGTAATCTTATCATAACTCCCTGTCTATATATATAGTGTGTAATATTTGAAGAGTAAAATAGAAGGGTAGCCTATCAATCTTATAGTTCAAGCAAGTAAACACGTCAGAACAGGCATATTCTGCTTTTTTACTTCAGATAAATCTTATAAAATCGCCTTTCCTAGTCACTTACGGCATTTCAACTCTGCTCGAAACTCCTTAAGCACTCCAAAAAGTTCCATAAAACATGGCTTTTGCAAGGCACTTACATCATTTTAAAATTGTGTTAATAGAGTGCGCGAGCGCTGACCTGTAGCAATTAATGCTAAAACCATTATAAATATGAAACTCAATCACGGCATACAGTTAGCTGGTCATGGGAGTGAATTCTCATGCATATTGCACTAGTTTTTTACGCTTTTCTTACTTGGTTGAGTATTTAATGAGGAAAAAGTATTGGAATTTATTAAACAGCCGCATTATTGTACTTCAAAGACCTTAGAAATTTTATGGAGGATTATTTTTCGAAGCGCCAAGAACTCTAATAGTATTTTGTGCAACAGTTACATAATAAGGGTTCTTAAGATTCGAGGGTCGAAGTTACAAAATGAGGCGAAGCCAAATTTTGTAAAAACAGACCCGAGAATTTTAAGACCTAATTATGTACCGTTGCACACAATAGTTTTTCTACGAGTGCTAGGCAAGCCGGTAAGCATTGAGTTCGACGAATGACCTGCTGCCTCTATACAATTGTCTTCAGTCTCCCGGCGGATTGCGTCGGCGCCCGCCTCGTCTACAGCGGCGGGCGGCGCCGGTGCGGGGCCCAACAGACCCATTATATCCCTAAGAGTCGACTTTTGAGTCATATTATGACAACGTTCATAAAGTATATGCTTTGAATTTACATGTCAGTCATTTTATTGGCAAATTAGAATGCAGGAGTAGAAAAATCTATTTTAAATGCGATTAAAAAGATTTTTCCATATTTTTTTGTAAATTGTATTTACTCGTAATCGACGAGACCGTCAATTAGTACTTCGGTATTCGATATCATGGACATATAATAAAAAAATTCTTTCCTCGGATTATTCTGAAATAAATTACTCCAGCGCCAAATTTTGGCAGTAACATTATCATGTCATTTGTTTATAACTTTATAAGACCACCTGATATCACTGGTCGTCACTATTTATGACATTAGTCAAGATTAATACTTAAAAGAATAAAAATAATACTATTTTCTGGGAGACAACAGACAAAAGTTTTTTCTATTCTATTCTAAAAAACTTCCCGAAAAGCAAACTAAATACTTCTCACAGTTCCTGTCCATTAGCATAGATTACTTTAATTTCATACAGAAACTTTAAGACCGAAGATGTCGATTGTCTAATCAGTCAACAAATTCAACAAATATAAAAAATCTGGTGACCCCAGCAATCGATTCAACCAATGGCGTTACACGCATGACTGTTCGCCGAACATGGCTACATGCGCCTGAGCAATTATAGTGCAGAAACTACGCATGCGCGGTTCCCATGACCAGCTAACTGTTCCAAAGATGCTTCGTGCTTAAAATAGCAATAAATCTGAGGCAATCAAGCGGGACAAGGGTTTTTAAAGAGGTGTAAAGATGGTAAGCTATAGCTAATTAAAGATGAGTTGGCTTAGCTACGCTTCACCTAGCATGCTTGGAGTATTCAGGTAAGTAAGAACTTCCAGAGACTTTTTAGGCATTCATCGCATGCCAAAGCGAAAACCAAAGTGCGTCTTACAAAATTTTCCGCTCTCTAAATGTGTTATTAAAGTTTAGGTGTCTATTATTTGTTAAGCGACTTCGTTTAAGGTGGTTAGTACGGCAAATATAAATAATTAATAAGTACTGTAGAGCTATAAATCAGAGATAGAGCATCTAGTCTGAATCACGTGGACTTTTATTTGTAGGTAGTAAATGAAACATTAATAACATCACTATTTATATTTACCAAACATGAATTAAGTACTTAGTTAATTTCATAAACAAACCTTCACCATACTGCTAAGTAATTGTACGACTATTACAATAAATTTAATTTGCAAGTGAGATGTAAATGATTCGTGTAAACTTGTATTGTAATGTAAGAGACCACCCTTGGTTATCAGCCGAATCAGTAAGCGACTGAGCGTGACAGTTCTTGTAATAACACAACTATACAAATTTCGGCGCTGAACAAATTTCTCCCTTACTCAAAATAAAAGGCCATAAGTCCTAATTCCTTCGTCCTTGGCTTAAAAAAAACAATTTTCCCCAACATTAATGTTGTTTCTTCTGTAGACATAACCCTTCATAGGTAAATATTAAAGACATGGCGGGATGAATCCTGTGAAGAGTGGTCGAAAATTTCAACCAAAAGGTCTTTGCCTAGCAGTGGGACACTAATTAAGCTAAAGAAAAAAATTGTTAAAAATGTCCCTACCACAATTTTACCTACTAAAAACTAGGGATTGCAACCCGGGTTTTTTTAGTATGAAGAAACCCGGATTTCCGGGTAATACCCGGGTATTTTCATACTAAAAAAACCCGGGTTGCATTCCCTACTAAAAACACTTCCTACAATTTGAATATCTTATAAAAATCCAACCTTATCAAAACTGACTGTCACTATCAAAATATCCCGTCTTTTGTGTGATAAGTAAGAAAGAGTGGCATAATTATCGCCTATAGTCACAATTACAAATCTGTAGATCTAAAATTACTTTGCAAAATTATTAACATTTAGGTAACCTCCGATACCTCCGGCTTACCAAATGACGTAATCTATTTTCGGGAACCGAACCCGTGTTCTGCGTCGTATTCTAGGCACGCACCGCAACGCGACACGACTGACCGCCTATGTGTTATACCTAGAAAATCATTATTTTTGGGGTTCCTTGGACCTTTGAAAGCGACCACAAAAAAGAAAGGTTATGACATTAAGGTTTTTGAAGAACCGCCTGTGTAATCTTTCACACCTTACAATAATATATATTACCTAGTAATCTTAATTAGTTGATGATTTGGACATCTAAGCAATTCTAACAACAACAACTTTTGTACAGGAGAGGTCCTTAGACTATTTTATTCGAACTATCTCACTTGATTCTGGAGCAGCACTGGCAAAGCACAGAGGATAGACTTACTTTAATTATGTATGTATATGTAGACGATGTTCTGTCAGGTACCGGCCATTTCAACACATTGACTTAGCACCGAATTCGCTAGCTGTTTCTGCTTACTATCAGGCAACGCTTGTCTTCCATTGGATGGAAAGAATTAGGTCTATAACACAGAAAACAGCAAAACCTTCAACGCTGCGGAACCGCCAGCACGAGCCCCGGCGCAGTTTTCGTAAGAGCGCGCGCGCCGACCCGTGACTTAGCTTCCTGTTAGGTGCTATGACCCCAAAGAAATGCTCCATAGCCCCGTACGGAGTTTTTTCTAATTGCCGACAGGATATCGGACTCTATTTAACGGTCTGATGGTTCGGGGACGGTTGCGGATTTTTGATTGGATTTGGGCGTTTTGGGACAGTTTTTGTACCTAATTTTAATAGAAAACGAAGTCTACACGCAAACGGTTCTTGCTTGTTACACTACACTAACAAGATCAAACAAGAACCAATCTCATCTTGCAATGAAATGATTACTCTCCGATGCCTTGGCCATGGGCCTAACAACCAAGTTTAATAGCGCTTCTTATTATGTTACCACTATTACTGTCAATCATTAAGTATCTCCTGATACTTGGCCCTTTTCCGAAGCACCATTTACATCTCCAATCCCTAGCACTGTTCGACCATTTTGTATTTTTGTATTTGTGGCTTCCTTTCTGCTTTTGCGCTTTCATCCCGAAAGGTTCCAAGGTTACACTCCGGCAACTGAGTCCCAAGAATTTGCGCACTTGCTTTTACGGAAACTGTCGTTGGTATGCCTTCTAAGTATATTGAAGTTGGATTCATCTGATCAAACCAAAAGGGAAACTAATCCCAGGGGTGTTTTCCTTCAACAAGCATCTTATCAACGAAGTACAACCCGTTAGCTGGTCATTAGTCGTGCGTGTGAACGCACAGGTCGCAGGGAGTTCACGCGTCACGGCACCCGCGCAGTTAATTGTTGTACTTGGGCTAAACAGCGTAAATTACTAGGGATATTATGGCGCTTACGACTTCAATGGTTACTGCGCGCAAAGGATGCAATTATTGTCTATGCATCTTGTCCAGAGGCAGAGGGCGTGTAGGTCGAGAACTTGAGAAGTTAACTTCTTTCACGAAATATTTTAAGGTATTCAGCTTATTTAACCTGATCTAAGTATAACTTTAGTTGGAAGTTGAAATCCCTGATTTAACCTTTACCATCATAATAAGATTTTAATAAACGAAGAATGAAAAGATGAAGATGGAGTGAAGACAAGTTAATTTAAACAAAAAAAACCGAATTTATTTAGGTTGGGTACTCCGCATTTCCAAGAGCAAATGCCCGAGCTACTGTAAAAAACTAAAATCACTAAAGGTGTTCCTGTAATATTTGTAAGCTCCCTCGATTTCTCCAGGATTCCATCATCAAATTGTGACCTGATGACAATGGGATAGTTATCTAAAATATCTTGGCCAGAAACCGCAAGATTGCACAAATAGAAAAGCACGCAAGAAGCTCATTGCTCCCAAATAGGTCTTTAATTGTATCCCTGGAACCATGGACAAAGTGCATAGTTGAGACGGGAACGCCGCCCCTTTTATGTAATCCTGGTTAATGACGGCTACTCAGTGAAACAATGTAGGTAATGATGGGCCACACAATGCACAGGAATGTCCTTAAAGATGGAATCAGGAAGCTTATGTAATGATAGTTGCGAGGGTACGTTGGATACGTTGATAAGTTGATAATAACAGGAAAATGCGTTGGTCTATCTATCGATATTGGCGTGATGATGACAGAGAAAAGTGTATTTGTGTAGATGCTAGCATCTAAAGGTGTCATAAAGTTTCGTTTGTCTTATAGGTTTAACCGTGAGTTAATTCGCTATGTGCGAAGGTGGTAACGTGAACGATCGCCGTGCATAATTTGACAAGAAATTATACTGCAAAGCGCTCCTTTCAATAAATTTCACATTTCAAAATATATGACATGACATCACCCTCTGTTAATTGTCAAAATAGTGAATCAGCCAGAAACATTTCATATAAGTAAGGAGTACAACCCATTCATAAAAAATATAACCCCGTTTAAGATGTGTGCACACAGCGAATAGGTACAAGATGTGTGATACCCATTTTCAGATTACACTCGAAGACAATTATAACGAGTCAGTTGGGAAATTTTGAGTGACCTATTCTTAAATTCAAAATAAATTTTGGGTAGGTAGCGGTGAAAAACATGTATTTTAACCAAACACAAGGTCATCGGTCTCACGATAAAAACCATACATGCACCCGACCAATAAGGAAGCTATGAAAATACAGTACATTGCATGCGCTAGAGTATAATAGGAAAAGAAAGCTGACCCCGCGCATTTTCCCATAGCCGACTACATATTTATGACGAAAGCACCTATTAACTGATACATAATAATCCAGTTTTTTTAAATCGATAATTGCGTGCAGCTTCCGTGTTTTTAATCGAATAATCGATGCTAATTGAGGTGATTCGATGAATCGATTACAAGTTTTTTTCGCGTCACTCGTGTTAATGCGCTTATTATACCTTGCAACAAAAACGTAAAATGTAAAAAATATGGCAAGTCTTGGAACTTTCCTTAGTAAAAAGTAATGTCTGGAATTTTTCACAACATCTTTCAAAGCAAATGCTACTTGATTAGACCTTAAGCCGTCCATTCCAATCCGTTCATCCGTTGCATTTCCATTTCATTGAACCATTCGATCATTTTGATCTATACATGCTTGCGGTGCCGTGGCCCAAACCATTCAGCACATAACTGAAGACTGCCCCTTATCACGCTATACCGCCGGTCCTCCAGATGATCTGATCTCCCAGTGCGACGAAGCCATCAAGTGGCTGACTGGTCTTAGTCCTCCTCCTTGCATCGGTTTCCTCATCACTGAGGGTCGTGGTCATTTAACAGCTTCTCTCTGATGATCTGGCGCCATCTTCCTCTATCTGTTGCCGAGTGAAGAGCATCGTGTACTGTAGTGTTGAGAGCTGAGCGAATTTGGTCAGACCAGCGCATTGGGCTCTTATATCTTGATCGTTCACCTTCGACTTTACCGGTGATGACCAGTTTCTCGAGGTTATCACTGTCTGTCTGTCTGTGGTGTGTGAGGTCTTAGTATTGATATTCAATACCTACATTATTGATAGTGTATTGTGCTACTTTTTTTTGACATACGATTAAATAAATACACTTTGATATATTTTGTTTGTTAAACCAGACTTCAGAGTCATTTAAAAATCAATATATATTATCATACGTAAAAAGTATTATAAATATTTGTTAGCGCAGGCAAAGCTCTTTTTCTTACGATGACTCGTAAAACCCATCTTTTACCTTCACAAGATTAAGGTCCATCGTGTAAACAGCTCATTATAAAGCCATAAATAAAATTATCGCGTATTCACGACGCCGTTCCGCTTTATTTAAACAACATAAATATCGTCCAGTTATCCTTATTATTTAAATATTTTGATAAATCTACCTTTTTGTGAAATATTTCATACGCTTACGTAACCATTTTGAAAGTTAATGTAATATCCCCTTTATTCTGTCACTATTTGCTGGTGATGATATTGTGGAGTTTTTTTTTTTTAATGGGAGTTCTTTAAAGTTGTCGGGTACTTCGACTTCATCGAGAATCATCTTAGCAAAAAATAATAATTGCTAAATCATTCACTTCACAGGTGCTATCTCGGGTTCCTTAGGTGTGTTATACATTCACTTGTAATAGTTTACGTCGTAATTACTTACCAATATATCACTTAACGCAGATTTAATAAAATACGATTGTCCTGATATCGTAAGTACTGATGAAAATTGTTTTTCCTTTCGAATAATTCCTATTTTCCTTAGTAATTATTGTTAAATTTATCAGTAGCAAATAACTCTGAAGTGAATGTATGTATTATATTCATGTCCTATATTATATAAAAATATCCTATATTAGACGAATATCTATTTGTTTTGTGAAGACACTAAATTAATACTCAAATTTAGTATTCGACTCGATGTTATCTTAAATCATATGAAATTAGCTGTTATTTCACCATAGTCCACGGCTAAAAAAGGGTCTAATAAAGTTATTATCCCAAAACACGCTGAATAAGAAATTAAAAACCAAAAACCCATAACGCAAAATCAGTTTACTTTTCCCACTCAATAATCACAAAGACCGTAATCCAAAGAGGTCGCTTCAAAAAAAGAAAATGTCACGCATTCTCAACTCATAATTTCATGCAGAAAAACCAAGATACCTTTACAGTCGAGAGAGTCGCTGCAATCAACGTGTTAGTGCAAAATTAGTACGAAGGGATATTAGTTCTGGATTTTACCGGCTTGTTATTAAGTTTGTCGAACACCCACCTCGCGCCAAAAGTGAGGGGTATAATTAGGAAGGCGGTGAGAGCATGCCAATATCTCAGTAGAATAATGTCGCATAAACTTGTGAGTCTAAGGGCGTATAAGCCGTTATTAAATGTGCGATATGTGGACGATATTCGAGCAATAAATACGATAATATGCGATTGTGATTTAAACGTTTGCGAGCAAGCTATGAGTTTATTATTTAGGTGTGTACGTCCATTCGAACGATTCGGTTCACGACATAGTATATTTACAATGCCCCTTAAGAGCAGGTGACGTAACATAGCGAGTCTAGCAGTCCCATGTGGGTATTGAAGTTATACTCATTCACCGCCAATTTAAGAAGTGTGATCCAGATATATATCATAATGACGTAATATGTTATAGATTTTATTAGTGTCGATCAATCGTCATAAAACGGCCGTCAATATAATGCACGTAACTGGTGCCTTTTGAAATGTCTTGGCGGTGTCCAACTACAGAGCCCTTAATTGTGAGAATTTAAACTTGAACTTAGTCTGAATAAGCATAAATGTCTAACAATTCATATAAAAGGGACGAAATTCTGGGATCCAAATGGATTAAAATGATAATAATACTCCCGTTAAAGTTTTATCTATGAATCAATATTATAGACATTACCAAAAAATCACAAAAAATCTGTACCAAATTATCGGTTGTAATACCGAAATGTATTACTATTCCATTCATGGAATGAACTTCCGCGAATGCCCAAGAATTTCCGACCCACACTTTACACGAAAATCAATGAAACCCATTCACAAAATAATACCATAGACTATTGATATTCAATTTTGGAACGACCACACGCAGCAGATCCATTATCGATTTAAAAACAAAATATTCGAAATTCAAACCAAGCGCGCTCTCTAATTCTGTTCTCCGCCTATAATTGACACTCGCGCGCCATTTTTCGTCTCTCTTCAACTTGGGGTTTCCTACCAAGTGTGTCTCTCTCGTCGCGTTGTCACGTGTCAACGCTATTTTGACAATTATGTCATTTCGGCGACGATAGGAGCCCTGTAATTTTGTATGGAATGGAACCTCGGGGTCGTTGGACGGTTTGTATGGGAACAGATGATGAATGAAGTGACAATGACCTCTGGTGCTTGACATTAACTTGTTTTGGTGCCCTTATAAATGTGACCAATAAGAATTTTGGTACATTTGTTGATAGAGTCTGTTCGGAAAAGTGTCACGTTTCTTGCCTGACAGACTCTAGGTCAACTTACCAGACAGTTTATTAAAAATTAAACGCTTACCTAACTATGATTATTTTATATTACATACTTCAGTCTAGTAACTATGTACATTATACATATACAAGGTATAACAAAAATAATGGTAATCCTTTAATAAAGGGCATAATTGGTATCGTATTTTAATTATAAAAAACAAAAAAAAAATATGAGAAATAGCTGTTTGGTGAAGAAAACCATGTTTTTCAAGCCAGGCATTGTATCAGTTGACGGTATCAATAAATACTAACTTTCACAGCATTTCGCTTTGCTTTTCAAATAAGTATAATAGTTGTGCTTTTTTTGTTGTGTCTTTAAATAATAGCCAAAAGCAATGAGTTTTAAAACAAAATGCAGAAACCAATTATAATCTATGTTTTTAAGCTCATTGAGCATCGAAAAGCTCAGATCAGATGTGAAACTCATATATAATGCAGGCGGAACGTCTCAATCCGAGTCTCTGGTCACGAGCGAGATTAGCGATTTAGGGTATTGTCTATGGACTAATGGGATGATAGGGGCAATATGTGTAGTATTATTTGGAGGATATAATATTAGTTTTAGCAGTATGGATGTAAAGGGTTTTGTTGAAAAACATCATTGAATTTATAAGATAATTTGGAGTGGGGCTTTCATTCCCTTGCCGCCTACATTTATTCGCATTTTTACTTTTATTTAACTTCACCCCATGTATGTATGTGCTTTAAATATAACAATAGTTATTTGTGCAACAAGAGAGGAAAGTTGTTTTTTCTTGCGAGTGTTGATTTTGAGTCCCGAGTAAGCGAAAGATTCTATAATTGAATCACGAGCGAAGCGAGTGATTCTAAGTTTGAATCTTGAGCGTAGCGAGGGATCTCAAGAACACGAGATGTAAAAAAACTTTCCTCTCGTGTGACACATACAACTTTTCACCTCAGTAGTGAGAACATATTAAAGTTAAAAAAACACATTTATTTACATTCCTGAATGAAAGGCATCATCATTATGACGAAAAGCTTCTAGGAACAAAATTTCACTCCCTTGAGTGAGGAAAGTGGCAACTTTCCTCACTCCCTAGAGTGATGAAAGTCGCGCTTTCCTCACTCCAGGGAGTGAGGAAAGTAGGCTTGTTCGAACTGCTGAGGTGAAAATTAAATTTCAACCACTTTCCGGTGTCTAAAAGCTAAAACTTTTGGCGTACTTAATACAGACAGCAATAACAGAGTGTACGACGCCATCAAATATATGGGAGTAGTCACTGTACTCAAAAATATCTGAACATGCCAGTGGCAGCGCGTCCATAGAACACGATTCCCGTCGGCTTGCCTAAGTTTCGGGCGTCTGAGCAGTTTTTCTACAGCTCATGAAGAAATTTAAAGCCAAATTCAGCGCCGGCTTGCCTAAGACATTTTTTGAGCCACCGCCACTGGAACATGCACTTTATCGCCTTAACAATAGTGGCGTTGTTCAGGTATTATATTATATAGGCCGCTCTGATATAGGTATCTGATGGAGAACAGGGGGGTGATTTTTAACCGACTTCAAAAAAGGAGGAGGTTCTCAATTCGACAGAATTTTTTTTTTATCATTTTTTTTTTGTATGTATGTTACTCCATATCTCCGTGAATCGTGAACCGATATTCAAAATTTTTTTTTTTAATCGAACAGGTATAACCCTTAGATGGTCCCATTGTCACCAAGTCGGGATCTGATGATGGGATCCTGGAGAAATCGAGGGAACTCTTCAACTATTATAGGCACACCTATAGTGATTTCACTATTTTTTACAGCAACTCGGCCACTTCCTCTTGGAATAGCGGATCCTAAGTGAAGTCGGTTCTTTTTTTGTTTAAAATTATTAAAATCCGAGTACTCGAAAGTGACATTTAAAACTCTGAATTAAACGCTGAAATTATGTTTTAAAAATAATTGAAAATTTAAAATCATGATTATTTAAACTATTAATTTCATCTGAATAAGTTGGCGACAAACTTTTGTGTGCGATTATTTTCGAGCTTGAATTTTTTGAATTCGAGCGTTCGGCTGCCAAAAATCGCCCCCCAGTTCTATTTTACATTAGTTTTACCCATAGATAAATGAGTAGATAGATTGCTAACTCCATACATAGCAAAACTACTAATTAAATAATAAGTCGTATGGGAGGTATGGTTAAACTCATTTTTACTAAGTTTTAAGCACACTTAAATCGTAATACGTATTAAGCTGTAATCTTTTGAATGATAACTTTTAGCAAAGCTCGCTTAAAACTTATTATATATACGCATTTAGCCATGTATGGAGAGAACACTCTAGGTACTTAATTCTCTTTGGTTTTACCATTTCGTAGAGAAAACTATGCAGAATTTGCTCTAATTGCGTGCTACCCAATCTTTGCCGACAGAAGGTGTTCGCCGAGTTGACCTTAATACTCAAATAACCATTTTTATCGGAACCTCAAAGAGTTTAAAACCTCTAAACCTGTCAAATCAATATATTCCAACCAACATATGAATACCAACGTGTCGCTACCGTTACGCCGCTCGACCACCGCTTTGAATCCTAATGCCGCTTCAAAAACCACCGCTTTTCGTCTATTCCCTATGCTGATAACGAAATTATAGAATACTTGGTAAAAACGGTAAAAGACAAAAAAAAGAATGCTGTTAGACAAAAAATGTGCTATTTCCTTGACGGCGCGATATTACGAGTACAAACTTGTTCACGGTGTAGCGTTCCGGGTCTTACACGACACTTCCGTTCCGACACTTCATTTTGTATACAGAATATCTCTTGACCTCCGCGGATCACGTGACGCTTTCTATACAAAATGAAGTGTCGGAAGTGTCGTGTAGGATTCGGAACGCTACACCGTGAACCATCCTTAAAGAAGTCTCATATAAAAGACATCAACGAACGCTTTCAAATGTAAAAATAATAGCATAAAACATGCCGAAATATTATTCGCTATGTGCGAAGTGCATGGTGGGGGTAACAAGAACGATCGCAGTGCACAGTGTGACAAGAAATGAAACTGCGAATCCCCTGTCTGCTGTCAAAATAGTGAATCAGCCAGTTACATTTCATATAAGCAAGGAATACAACCTATTTATAAAAAAGGAAAAAAAGAGATTGACCACCTGCCCAAGAGATGGCGCCACAATCATGCACACAGCGAATAGCATTATTCTTTACAATTTAATCTGTTATATGTAACAAACGCCATTGGCTTGGCAATCTCATCCCAAAGTTAAGGCACAAGCTCTATTTTAACCCTCGACGGAAAAAGACGGGTGTTATAAGTTTGACCGCTATATCATCATCATCATCATCATCTCAGCCATAAGACGTCCACTGCTGAACATTGGTCTCCTTGCCATACGCGCCACGCTTGGCAGGCGGGTTGGCGCGCGCAGTTTTTTTTTTGTTTATTGTTGTTTAGGCTTTCGGAAGATGCTGCTGCCAATCTCCCGGTATATTCCCTTAGCAGACTCCTACTGCAACCACGGGACGATATTTTGGGGGGCAATTCTAAGGCGAGAGTATGTAAATCAACGGATTTTCTCATATTAATATAATAGGTATATGTGTTGATATTATGACTGTGGCCCACAGAGTATAAATTAAGCTGTGGTCTGATTGTCACGATTCCAGTTTAAAAGACGTTGTTAATATGCAACCGCAGGTGACATACATTTCCTATTCATCATCATCATCATCTCAGCCATAAGCATAAGACGTCCACTGCTGAACATAGGCCTCCCCTTTAAGGGGGGGTTTGCCATACGCGCCACGCTTGGCAGGTGGGTTGGCGCGCGCAGTTTTTTTTTGTTTATTGTTTGTAGGCTTTTGGAAGATGCTGCTGCCCATCTCCCGGTATATTCCCTTAGCAGACTCCTACTACAACTACGGGACGATATGGACCGCTATATATGTCTGTCTATTTGTCTGTAACACCAAAGTGCTAAAAGGGTCGGACAGATTTAAATTCGTTTTTTGAAGAAAGTTTTCTAGCTAGTTATCTAAGGCATTAATCTAATTATTTCTATACCCGTCCTTTTCTATGTATATGGAGAATGACAAGGACGAGTAGAGAAATAATGTCATTAATACTGACAGTGTCTAGTGGCCTTAAAGTTTGTAGAACCACTTAATTTAAACTCAAGCGCTGGCTTTTGACAATGATATTTATCAATGATGATATTATCACAAAATGTATATCATTAAGCTGTCTTTGCGGCTCCAATATTTTTCTTTATCTATGGAAGAAATTTAACTTTTAATTCAGTAGTTGATCTATCCTATAATAAAACGGTAAGTACCGTCACGACGGAGCGTGGCGCGTGCGCCGGACGTGACCGCAACTCATGCGCACACACAGAAAGGCTTAACGTTACATGCTATGAACAAACTACTAGAAGAATTCAAGCATCGGCTTTTCCCATAATGAATTTGTAATTTTTTTTATGACGGGTTTTTCGATGGAGTTTTTTACCAGGCATTTTGTCAAGAGGTCTTTTCGACAGCAGCTGTCAAAATCTACCGATAAAAAAGCGACTAAACATGATTGGTTGACCATGACACCTAGACCTCTCGCCACTGTCCTGCCCCCTGGTGAAAAACGGGGGGACCTGGGGTAAAAACGGGACCCTATTACCGACTCCGCTGTCCGTTCGTCTGTCTGTCCGTCTGTCACCAGGCTGGCTATCTCATGAACCGTGATAGTTAGACAATTGAAATTTTCACAGATGTTGTATTTCTAATGCCGCTATAACAACAAATATTAAAAAACAGAATAAAATAAATATTTAAGGGGGGTCCCATACAACAGACATGATTTTATTACCGTTTTTATAGGTAACGGTACGGAACCCTACGTGCGCGAGTCCGACTCGCACTTGGCCGGTTTTTAAATGTTATTTTGTCCCAGTTACTACGTTGTATCTCTAAGTCCTTAATATTTACATACGCTGTTTCTAATTCAAGATAAATACGCGTACGCTCAAAGACAAAAGGTCATAAGTTTCAACAATAATTCTGTAGATAATCCCTTTCAACATAAACCATTATAAAGTAGGAACAGTTTCAGAAGCACGACTTGCACAGTAAGTACCTGTTCGTTGTGTATTTGTCATAATTCGGGATTTTCAATGACATGCTAACATGCTAATAGATAGCTAGGGATAAACGTACAGATCTGCCCGCCGGATTTTTCTGCCGGGACTACCGGATATGCCCGACGCACAGATCCGTCCATGTATGGCGTTTCTCAGATGTGTCCGCAGACAAATCTGTGTCCAATTCGCGCTATACATGGACGGATCTGTCCGCCGGGCATATCCGCCAGACAAATTCGGTGGGCAGATCTGTACGTGTATCCCTAGCTTGTACCAAAATAAAATATTTTTGGGGGTTAATTGTGTCAATCATTTTTTTCGCGATGAAGTGAAATTGCCAAATCCCCCTCTTACCCTCGCTCTATCTCTTAGCAATATTTACACTCAATTTACCTCATTTGGAGTGGATTTCGGGATAAAATATGTCCTTTTCAAGAATATAAATCTTATGTAGTTATAATCAATCGGTTTGCTAAATTACATCCATTCGACCGCTTTTGTATGAGAGTGAAACACAGGTCAAAATGTCCAAATTATCCAAATTTTGAATTTTATAATGTTAAACGTATTCACAAAAACTGTATATCTATTTTCCTTTCGATACTTATCATGTCACCTGCACCGCTACTCCACCTAGTAACAAATAGCGTACTAGTAGTACACTAGTAGCTACTAGGTGGAGTAGCAGTGCAGGTGACATTTCTCTTACATATTCGGTATCTTTAGGTGGCTTTGACATAGATGGCGCATTCGACACGAGCTTCAAATAGTGCTTAGGGTGTGGTCGTCTATATCTCTATAGTCTCTGTCATAACTAACCTTAAAATATTTTTATGACTATTACGTTATCTCGATTAAACAAACAATAATTCTTAGATCCTCTCTAAGGAAACTCGACAAAAAGGTTTAACGAGTTAACTTTTAACAGTATAATTGCTCTTTAATGAACCCCTGCCCATTCACACTTTACTCCCTTTAACAAAAACTAACCCCTACTAACGTTTAACAACCGCGTTTTATAGTTTTTCTTGTAATAAAAAAAAGAAACGACGTTATGGCACGCGCGCGCCTCCGCAAGCGTACGCGCAGGGCATCTTAAACCAAAAGACGGAGATAGATCTATACAGTGGATACAAGCGAGAGAGAGATAAATATGTGATCGATGGTCACGACTGTTAGTCGAGAAATTCAGTCAAATTAGGAGAAATAAATATCGGTGTAGGTACAGTACAGAATATCTGATTTTTTTTTAGTTTTCGAACGGATTTTTGAATGAAATGAACGTGCGGCAACCGTGGAGGTGTGAGGTGAATTTTGATTGAAATAGATTTAGTACGGAATTAAAAGCAATTGTGGGCTTAATTGTATTGTTAAGTATAGAAATATGTGTTCATTTCTTATTTAAGAGCACTGTTCACTAGGTATTCATTTTAAAATATGATGTCTGTACAAATAAAGTGGGTATTAATCGTGGTACCACAGCTTTGGTACCACAGGGGGACCACGGGTAATTTTTTCCCCATAGACCCACCTTTCGAGAATGGTATTTATATGCTAGTATTTAAAGGCACAACCTATCCTCTTAAAAAAAGACTAGTATAGAGGCGTAAATTATGTGAGGAATGACCCGTGGGCCCACGGAAACTGCTGAAGTAGGGGTCTTAGGGAAAAAAATACCCGTGGTCCCCTGTGGCACAAAAGCTCTGGTACCACGGTTAGTACCCGAAATAAAGTTACACTGTCATTTTCTAATTTATAAGACCTGAACGCAAAGTACCTAGGTACCATTTCACTGTTCTCTTCCCCGTTTATAAAAAAGCAGTACACAGTATTTGCATACAAAATACTTGCATTTACCGAGCGAGCAAAACGAGCGAAAAGTTTAAGTTAAATTTTTACCGTATGTTTGTCTGTTCGCGTCTACAGCAAGCATTTCTCAACAGATTCGTTATTACCACCTGAAAAAAGAAATGCCTCTCTATATCCAGTGACGTGTAGCCACACGATAAATAAATAAACAGATTCGTGTAAAATTTTATGAGCAGTTTATTAAATTACCTCTGTAGATGGAATTCAAGTACTTCACTAGAGTTAAACGACTTTTACCATGTTCTTGGCCAACCAGTTACTTTATTCTTCGCTAAATTGCTTTACAATTCTGTCTCACTGTTTTACCTATAAATGGTTACCCTAGGAATCCGCGGACATTCCATCGAAACCCATAAAACGGCATAGAACGCGGTAGGTAGTTCTTACGCTTTTTGCCACAGTTTGTGGACTTTTACTTGGAAAAGGTTATATCTTAACGGTAAACTCTACAGAGATAGTACCTTTTTAGGCGTGGAAGGAAAGTTACTTATGCAGAAGGGTGTTTGTTAGCGGGAAAGTCTTGAGACATAAGACATTTTATGCGCAATAGCTGAAATTTCAGTTGATCATTTGTAACAAAACGTTACTATGAAATATCGACCGTATTGTCTAATAGCATGATTCAATATTGAATAGCCAACTTTGTCAGTTTTCGTTGATCTCAAGCTCTACTATGGGTGTAGTTTTCAAGGTTTTCACTTTAATCTAACAGGCGCTTACGCCGTTTTTGACATTACCTCAATACAAATGCGTTGTATTTCGACGCAAGCGCCGAAGCATGCTAGGTCGCTTTTGCATAAAATTTAAACGTCTTAAAGCACAGTGCGTGTGTTAAATAGATTATAAAGCCGGTGGAAACGGCAAGGGCGGGGCGGTTGTAAGAAAATCACAATGCGATGCCTCGGGCTTTGGTTATGGCGGGCGGTTTATTACCGGCGATCTGGTGGGGGGCAAGGTAGGAGCTGAAGCGGGAGCGGGTAGCGGTTGAGCCATAGGCTACCGGCTGCCAACAGATTTGGTTAAGACTTGTGCTAACTTATTGGATTTCTTTATTTTATTTATTTTTATTTATTAGGAGAACAAACAGAGTTAAATGTACTAAATGCTTAAGATTGATTAAATACATAACAAACACGCATACTCTCACTTATTAGGGCGATTTGAAGACCGATCAAGGATTCAGTAGCAACATATAAGTATGTGCACATTTGTTATGCACACCGTGCAAAAAAAATGTTGTTTTAAAATCTGACATCATGTCCATCGAAGGTTCCGCTTAGCATAAACCAGAACTAGTTAATACCTTTATCATATTAAATTGTAATTGTTATACTCTTTTAATATTAAATATACAATATTACAATCAGATTTAGTGTAAAAGAAGACCTGACATTGAAAAATTATTCTTTCGCGGAAATTCTATTCAGTTGTGTTTTATTCTTACAAAAATTGACTCTTTGTACATCTTTAGGTATATAATCATTCTTGAAGATGTTAAACCGTAAGTCAAATATTTTTTGAGAAATTTGTAAGCTGTTGAGCATAATAAGTTAATAACCACTTAGTCCTCACCCTAATCTTTACAATGCAATGTTTCGGGTGATGATTCAAAGAAACAGGTCTTATTGCTGCCAATAAATTAATGTTTACATAAGTACCAAATTTTTTTAAGACTTTAACTTAATCCACACGTCAAACGTATAAAATTTTCGTTTCCGCGAGCATACGCGCGTACCGAATAACCTTAATGCTTTTCGGCAGTCGCAGTTCGAAACAAAAAACACCATAGACAAAGTAGAAGCGTTAAGCACCACCTCTTTAAGCAAAAAACGCTCTTACGACCATCATATTTCATACATCGTAAAGTTTATTTCCCGATGAAGATTTTTTTACGATCGAACATGCGATTTTAGATTTCTGAGTCTACGTTGACTCTTTATCTGTGACATAAAGCATCTGTCCTTTTCCGTCGTAAGTAAAATGCGCGAAATAGCTGTTTTAAAGGCAGTAAAAGATAGCTTGCTTCTGTTTATCGACGACTAAGACAGCTGGGAAATGTGCAAGGGAAGTATGAATTTGTTTATGCATTGCTGCTTGATATTTGTTGCATTTTTAAACTGATTTAGTGAAATCATTTGAAAGTGTAAAGGAATAGGAGTTGTAAAAAAAATTGTTTGTGCCCATACCGTTGTAAATTCAACGTATACTTTGAAATTTTTCAGCATTTGTACTCAACATTATTGTAATTTGTAATTGTAATTGTAATTTTTAATTATGTTTTTAATTTATTGTCAATGGGTGTATATTTTTATCCCACTAATATTATAAGTTGAGAAAATCTACAACCTTAGTGAGAGTGGCAATATATAGTTCTAATACAAGTTAGTTAGAAGTTCAATATATACAAATGACGTTAAAAACTTCGAAAGTGCGTTGTAGCTGTCTCGATCTTCACGTGAAATGCATACGCTAGAAATGATAGTTACATGCATTAATAAATTACATTTTAGCTTAGAACCTATATAAGCATGGAATTTTACAGTATTTAATAAAATTTTATAATATTATCGCTCTAAAACTCATAAAACCATATGGCACAGCGCCCTAACGCCATCTGTTGACACTAATGTGAAGTTATTTCCTGGTACTTGGTAGCAGATTTGTGGTAGAGAGGTGTCGAGGTTGTAGTTACCTACCAGCAGTTGGGCGGCAGGTTGTTTATAGAAGTAACACATGCGCAGGCGTAGTATTTACAATTTATTTTCACACAATGGTTATATATATATACAATAATTACAACGCCGATAATAAAATAACTGAAATTGAGAAAATCTGTGGAACGACTTTCAGATTCAACGGTTGCGTAGTGTTGTGTGTATCGTTGCTAGGCAACCGCGCGCGGTCGAGCAGGCCGCCACAGATTCTTAGTACTATTATGTATTGTATTTAGTAGCAAATTGTTTAGTGACCCACTAAACATAAAAATCATTAAAACATACTGATGCTAATGTGTTATATTTCTACGCAATTGGGATTGTTCATATTTTTTTACCCCCCATTTTGATAATTTATTCTGAAACTATAGGCCATTTTAAGATATCAATTTGATTTATTTAGCTTAAAACAGCTTAGTTATTTTATTACAATTAAAATAAAAAATCAGATACGACGTCTTGTAAGTTACAGGTTGCAGGCTGAATAGCTTTGACGAAGTCCATAATTCGTATAAAAAACCCTTACTTGTCGTCAACTGACGCTGTCATGTCAAGATTGTAAGTATTGGTACGTCACTTCGCACGTTCTGTTGACCGCGAAAATTATACAAATTCAAATTGTATTTGTAAAGCGAAAGAAATAATACCCATGGTGCTTAATTTTGTACAAGCCGACCCAATAAATATACCAAAGTTAGAAAATATCAGTATACTGGAGTAAATCGCATCAAGTTGAAACTATAATCTGATTGAAATAAGAGGTACTAAAATACTTATGCGGGATAAGGCAAGACGATTACTTGTAAGCTTTTATATATTTTAAAAGATTAGTACTTGATTATTATTGCACTTTTGGCTTAATTTTTGTGTGTAATACTTACTTTTTCATATAAATCCGTAGTCCCGAAGTGGTTGTTTACAATATTCTGTTTACATATTTGACAATGTCGTTGCTTATGACATTGTTTTTATTTTTTTAGGAATTCTTACTAAAGTTTTATAAAGAGGTTTTACATGGAGGTTGTGAGGACAAGGTCAAACAAAGGTCATTCATATTTTGCAAAAATATCTGAATCCACTCATTATTTTGGCGAAATATAAATCTAAAATTGATCAATAAACCTAGATCTCGAAATGGTTTTCGAAATATACATTTCCAAAATAAATGAACAATCCCAATTATGGCTGGCCGGATTGTAATGAAAGTAAAGAGATTATTAAATGTATGTTCCCGTTATTATTTTAGTGCCCCCTACTGAACTGTAGATTGCATTGTTTTCTACCGCTTTTCACATCTCAGAGGCCTGAATGTAGATGGTGCTCATAATAGTGTTTTAAGTGTTTGTGCCGGCTTTTCATGCTACGTAATAAATTTCCATCATAACCGGCGTAGCAAAAGGCATTAAAATCGATCGAACCTCTACATATTTAAGAACTTAAAAATAATTACCTATTATGAAAATAATCGCGTCCTTGCTTGGATTTGACACATTTAGGAGCGACCGTTGAAGGCTCTGGGTCCTTCCGTCGGGGTCAGCCCTTGGTCTCCAAGCCTGAACCTTGCCTTTGTGGCTCGCAAAACAGCATTTACCCAGGTTTATTCTTAGTTTATTATACCCAATGCAGCGTTTTCGTCCAGTTCGCCCTTGCTAAAAGGTACTGGGTGGCGGGCACGGCATAAATAATATTAACTTTTTGGTTTTAAGGGGGTAAAAGAAGGGTTTAAATATGCATGGTAAATGTAATTATTAATTATTTATACACTGAGTGTTAAGATCAATTGACAAATTGATTATGGTTTATTTGGAAGAAAAGGATTTAAACATAGCGAAATGAACCACAACGCTATCTCTCGCAGGATTGTCACAAAGTTCGTAATTTAGGTGCATACAAAATTCAACTCAAGTTCCTCCACCCAAGTTCCGCTATCTGCCATGCCATGCCATGCCATGGCATGCGCCCTAGATGGCGGGAAATGTTTAAATATTAACTCAAAAATCTATTTCGAAAATTCATGTAAAAGAAAAGCTGTAGATGGCTCGCGGAGTTTCTGTCTTCGGGAAACAAAGCTGCGTTGCAGACATGTTTTTTTGCAAGCGCTGGTACCGAACTTGAACTCATGCTCTTCTTCGACGGACCAATGAAGGCGCGAAGGCGGAAGCAAAGCTTATCACGCAAAGCCTGAGAAATACCTACATACTGTGTGATCGCTATTTATACCGGTATTTATATGCGGGATTAAAACGCGTCTTGCTTTAACTTACAAAGACATTACACACTGAACTATTTCCACTAATACCAAGAATTTTTAGGTTAAATACACTGCACTGTCGCTATTTATACCAAAAGTCAGGTTTAATGTTTAAGACGGGAGCAAATTTTTATAGAGTTTACCACATGATAGTCGGTAAAAGGGAGGGCTTTGGGGGCGCAGCCCCCCGCTCAAAGATATAACACAATATAACTTATATTCAAATCAGGAATGGTGAGGTTGAATGTTTAAGACGGAAGCAAAAAGAATACTGATAGAATTCACCACGTGATAAGTTTGATAGTGGAGTTCGGGGGGAAGTCCACGCATGAAGAAATAACACACTGCATTATCGCTACATATACCGAAAATGATTGAATGTTTAAGACAGGAGCAAAAAGAGTTTTCCACTTGATAGGCGGTAAAAGGGGGGCTTGAGGGGCGCAGCCCCCCGCTCAAAGAAATAACATACATACAATTTGTACTCATATCGGAAATGGTGAGGTTGAATGTTTAAAACGGGATCAATAAGTTCCGGAGTCCGGGAGTGCAGCACGTTTAAGGTGTTAAAGAGGGGGCTCGGGGGCAGAGCCAAAGAAAAAACACACCGATTGATTTATAGTCATTCAAAAAATACTTAGGTTGAATATTTAAGACTGGAGAAAAAAGTATATTCGTAACAAAAGTAGTTAGGTAGAATGTTAAAGACGGGAGCAATAAGAGTATTGGTAGTGTTTACCACTTTATAGGGGGTGAACAGGGGCTCGGGGGCCCCCTCATAAAATAAAGAATTGAACGATTTCTATTCATACCAAAAATGGTTAGTTTGAACGACTAAGACGGGAACAAAAAGAGTAGGTATTGATTGAGTGTTCACTACGTCACAAACGGGAAATGGAAAAACAAAGGAAGGAAGTATAGGAAAAACAAACTGTAATATCGCTATTCTTCGAGATTTCGGGCCTCCTGGTTCGCTTTTAAGACACGTAGAAGCACTTTACACAGGAACGCTTCGGGTCTTCGACTCTACGCAGAGCTCAGCTTTCGACATTCACAGACCTAACCACCTACGGTTGGGCTTTCATCCCTTCGGTTCGCTTATAAGACACTTCTCTCACTGATCTCTATCCCGCTGGATAAGAGAAGCTTTTTCTACTGAGACGCTTCGGACGTTCGGCTGTACGGGGAGCTCTGCTTTCAGCTCAGCAGATTTTCTTGCTCACACGCTTCCCTTGACCATGACTTTCGCCCTTCGTCGATTTTAGCTAAACTGCTGAACTGAGTTTTTGACATGTAGAATGCGTTACTTTTAGCAATGGACTGTTTAAGGGTAACGAAAAGTGATGAAGCCTACTGAAACGCGCGAGTGAAACCGCGGACATAACTATAAGTATAAATATTTAAATCATACCGACTTCAACGGGGGAGGCCGGTGAAAGATTATTGTAGATGGTGCACTCTTAGATTTCATACAATGAAATAATTTGCTTAACAAACACAGTGAAGAAGACAAATCACTAAACGTGAACTATGTGTCTTTAAAGAGATCCGCTCCGATCATCATCAGTAGTTCCACTTCATCAAATATCACTCCTTTAAATGTACCTAAATGCTTGATTTGTTGATTCCAATCCTAGAATCACTAAGTGTAAGTATGTATGCTTTTAACATTTGAAGAGCTCCCTCGATTCTTCATGGATCCCATTTAACATCCTTAGAACTCGAGCTAGACAATAATTTATCTTGAAAATCTAATTTTCTTAACAAACACAGCGAAGAGGACAAATCGCCAAACGAAGTATGTGTTGTTGAAGAGTTCTGTTCTGATCAATTTTGTATTAAGCAGAACGTCTGCTGACGGTACCACAATGTTTGGAAAAAAAAGGAAAAGTAGATAAATCCGCTGCCTTAGGTGAAATTTTTAACTCGGGATGGTGGAAAAATTCACAGCCATCATGTAAGTCTCAGTAGCTCAGTTGGTCAGAGCGATGGGATGTCTCCAAGAGTCGCGAGTTCGAATCCCGCCTGAGGCAGTCAATTTTTCTGCTTTTCCTTTATTTCTAAACATTCCGTTCTGATCATCATCAGCAGATCCACTTGATCAAATGTCACTTTTTTGAATGAAAATGCTTGATTTGTTGATAAAAACACAAAAAAACTATACACGGTATATCCTTTAAAATTTAAGGAGTTCCCCATTTCCGCATAGATCCCATCATCAGAACTGCGTTTTGACCAGAAATGGCGACAAACACTGATCAAAACGTAACAATTTAGAAGATATATTTCCGATTTTGGAAATAATCTTCTGGATTGGTGCGGTCTGGAAAAGGGTTATAGTGTATGAACGGATTTTAATAGAAATTGCAAAATATATGGTCAGACGATGACATGGATAGGTACCTATTGTCTATCCCAGAATCCCTCATCTAATGAAGTTTCACATTTATTGGAAATTTTGTCAGAATGCGATGTACCTACAATTGTTTACGCAGACGAAGTCGCGGGTTAAAGCTAGTAATTTATAACTGCTATTGAGATTTTATGTATTGTTGACTTATACTACTATGAGCCTCGAAGCTTGAAATAAATGAATTTAATTTAATTTAATTTAATTAATTATGATAACGTTTGATTGTTTTAGAACACAATAATTGTCCTAATACTTTAGATTCTATTAATAGCTCCGTGTATGGCGCGAATTGGTCACGGATTTGTCTGCGGACACATCTGAATAGCGCCATACATGGAGGGATCTGTCCGCCGGGCATATCCGTCGGACAAATCTGGCGGGCACATCTGTGCGTGTATCCCTAGCTAATGGTACTTTTCAATAGCCACTAGAAATTAAGAGTCGCCAGGATGCTCGCGTTCCCATACAAACGTAGTTTTGCTCTCATTTTAAAACGACATGCTTTCGAACCACGAACTTGGGCATGGGCATTCTAGTAGTACAGATCTATGTCGGTAATTCGTTTTCGTTGCTAAAAATTGTAATACAAAGAAAATACAGCCAGATACAGATTTATATACAAAACTTATTTTTGCTATGTTTTCTCTGTGTTACAATTTTTAGCAACGAAAACGAATTACCGACATAGATCTGTACTGCTAGAATGCCCATGCTAAATTTTGTGGTTCTAAAGCATGTCGTTTTAAAATTAGAGCTGAATTACGTTTGTATGGGGACGCGAGTTCACGCAAGGGATGAGATGTGTCTATAGGAACTAGTAGAATTATCTTATTTTCACACACTATCTGCTTTTGGAGCATTCCACGGAAAAGTCCACCGTTGTCCCGTACAAACACGAATTTTCAGAAAACTGGTAGGTTTTGGAGTACCTTTTTCTGCGACAATAGAGTCAAATTATGGTCAGAATTACAATATTCCAATTAAAATTGCAAAGATATATAAATCTAATGACAGAGATACAGACGCGTTTGTACGGGACAGCTCGTGGAATGCCCCTTTTACAGATGCTTACTGACTGCGGTGTAGTCATGGGTTATTCATTCATTTACCAGGTTCTTAACAAGCACATCCCTTGCAATACATCCTTACGCAGCCTTAATCCTTCTAAACTACAAAAATTCTTTCAAAAGCCACAGCTAGAGATTTAGTATAAAATCAATAAAAGCGCAACAAACCGCTACAGCGCACAAAAAACGACAAAAATGACGCACACGGAATCGAAATGCAATAAAAAAAATGGTAAAAAGGAGATGCCCTTACACGGGCCGCTCTAGTTAGAGAGGGACGAAAGACGTTCGAATTTAGAATGCAGCGCGTGCGCAGAGCATCCGTTGCGGCGAAAAAGTACGGCGTCACCTCGTGGCCGGCGAGAGACTTGGGAATAGACATTATTGGACATAGACATTTAAAAAAGCGTTAGTATTGTGGCGGTAAGACGTCCGATTTTCAATTCGGAGGTCACAGGTTCAAACCTCGGCCCGTATAGGTATAAAACTTAAGTAAGTCACCTGGGGGCCAATTTTTGACTTTCGAGCGCCCGAATTCAAAAAGTTTAAGCTCAAAAATAATCGCACACAAAAGCTTACCGCCAATTTGTTCGCATGAAATTAATAGTTTAAATACTCATGATTTTAAATTCTTATCGCTGTTATTTTTAAAACATAATTTCGTCGTTTTATTTTGAGTTGTAAATCTCACTTTCGAGTACTCGAATCTCAAAAATCACCCCCGTGTTGTAGTTGTGGCGTGTTCGAATAGACGATACATGTTTAAAAGACACACACAAACTGTGCACTGTGCACACAACAAGGTGACTTACTTAAGTTTTTTACCTATACCGAGCTGAACTTATAATTATATAAAAGACATTTAATATATCAGATCAAAATAAATTTGACGTATGATTTCCATTCCCACATTAAACTTCGATTTGATAAATGACGATTCAAGTTACATTTTGCTTTACTCGTATTCAAAATGAAAAGTAGAATGTTCAACTCGGGTAAAAGACAGCCGAATCGAAAACGGTGCCACAAGATTTCGATTGCAACAAGTCTTCTTGGAGGCACCAAAAATGGATATAACAGTGCCCTAATGTTTAAAACAATTTAAACAAAAACTTTAAATCACTATTTGTATATGAAAAGTCTGTTAATAGGTGCGCATCATAAATCATTATTTAATTAATGGTAAAGATTGCGATCTAATTAATGATATGATGAACGAGAGCCGGGACCACCGCGTGTCATAAGGTTGTGTTCCACTTTGCACCCGTTTATTAAAGGTAAAACATTATTTGAAGAGCTATTTACTTACCTATAGATCGACTTTTCGTCCCTCTTTATTGTGAATTGAACCGCAATCTTTTGAAAACTGAACTAATTGAACGAAAAATGGGCTGTTATGTTATATCCAGTTTAGAAGTATTGATCCATGGTAGGCAGGCACATAATAGTACATTACGCACCTAGGGCGGTAAAATAAAGAACGGCTCAGATCGCGGATATTTGTGGCCCGAACCGAAGGTAAGGGCCATAGACAAGCGATCTGAGGCCTTCTTTATTACCGCCCGAGGTGCGTACACAATTTTACGTCTTCTCCTGGGTGTGAAGTGAGATTTGCCGCTACGCCCGTGGGCGTAATATCTCACTTACCGCCCAGAGTGACGTAAAATACCTTAAATTCTCTACCTATGTGTTTCCCAAACTAAAATTAGTAACCTAAACTAAAAGTATATGCTGTGAATTTGATTACGCATAACTATCCATATCGCCTTTGTGCATATCTTTTTGTATTTTACTAATGTTTTAATGTTATACTTGTTTATGTGCAATAAAGTGATACATACATACATACATACATACATACTATCCAAATGAAGTTAGGAAACTACGAAACTGCAAAATTTACACGACTTCTGGGCATATAATTTAATATCAACTTCTGAAGTGAGAAATTAGCTGCTTCTCCATTGACTGGATAACAAGGATGCCAAAAAAAAGACCTTTTCTTGTTAAACGATCGGATCCGGCGGGGCTCGGCGGAACGGATCATTTTATTATGATCGATTGGATCATTAATGTTATCATTAGCCGAGTCTTCGTTTTGGAGCCGGCTCCTGGATTCAGATATGCTAACGACCGTCTATTTAGATTGTAGACGGTTAGTTGATCAGGTGTACTATTCGGCGAATTTACCCTGTGATATGAGACTAGAAATTGAGAACACAACACAACACAACCGGTGGTAGTTTCTTTTTCTCTCTAACGTTCATAAGTGCATTGTAATGTGCCTAAATTGAAGAATAAATATCTTTCATCTTTCTTTTTTTATCAACCTCTCTTTTTGACGCGACCAAGGTTGTAGACGTAGATATTCGCATTAGGATGAAAGGTTTTGTTAATATAAGACTACATTAAATTTTGCAATTTATCTTCAAAACGGTTTGTCCAATTTAGAAAGAGATAAACATCCGCAATAGAGCTGTGCCATTCTCCAATGTTTTATATAGAAAACGTTCTCGCTTAAAAACCATAGTAAAGGAGAACGTTATCGAAAACGGCATATCTCTAATCCGCGGGAAAAATAACCCACTGATAATCGATCTTTCTGTCCCGCTTTATGATATCAAAAAGGCTAAATAAAAATAAACTTATGGCTTTGACGCACTGACGGCGATTCTAAAGCGAGTAAAGCGCTGAGCTAGAAGCCAAGCCATTTGGTCACTAGTAACGTCAAGTAGATTAGAGGGTCGTATTCCTGCCGGTGAGAGAGTGAGTTAACGTCGCCAGAGCTTAATGAGGATGCAGCACAGATAACCTCAACCACTAGATAGATCGTAAGAACAACTCGGGGTCACCACACATAGGTGCTCCCGTACTAATTTTGTATCAGAGCGCGACCGCTTATTTCAGTTGAGTTACCGTTTTTGATCATTACTCATGTGAATTAAAAATATCCACAAAAATCAAGTTACAGGGGTGATCCTGGATTGTTATACTACAAATTGGTGTAGAATGCTATTGAGATGTGCTGTTCGAATCGTAGAAATTTACGAATAAAATTGCGCTTATGAGTGGTGACCTCGTGCTCCCTGTAAAAGCTTAATGATGAGGTGTCTGTGTAGTCTGTGGGATGCAGTGACGATGGGGGACCCTCTTCTCCCTTTAGCCGTCAACGCAATGAAACCTTCTTTATATTAAAGGGTCGGCAACGCACTTCTGACACCTCTACCAGCTACGGAAGTTGCTTAATGCTTACCCACAGGGCCGTTTTGTTACCGTAGTGGTATATTTTTTACTTTCTAGCCTTGTTAAACCTCATAAGGCCATTCAATCATCGCTTCCAAAATGCAATAATAAAGCGCAGATTACTATTTCTAATAGCCATCACTATAGCTCAGAATTTCGTAGAAAACCACCCAAACCTCAGAATGTTTGTTATCGCGTTATAAATGACGTCATTAACTTTACAACGGGGATGCCAGACGACCGACTGTGGTAAATGACGGGAATCAATCAAATTCTATTAAGTGTAGTTGCAGAATGGTGTCTTTTTTGTACCACCACCCCATACGCACGCGCACACCCCGTCTCTCACAAGTCTCACAACCCTACATGTTACACACTTCAAACTCCAGGGAGGTCACATGCGAGTTGCTAATTGTATTTACTATGTGTACATAGTGCACAAATTAGTAACACCTCTGCGTGGCGACGTGCTTTCTTTAAATTTGGTATCAATTGAAACATTACTAAGTCAGATTTGAAAAATATGACACAAATGTGAAAATTTATTTCATGGCACTGCTCAAAAAATCGACTTAAATAAAAATGCCCGCATTTCGCCCATCTCAGGAATAAGATATAAATAGCTGTTTGGTGAAGAAAACCATGTTTTTTCAAGCCGGGCAAAGTTGTGCATCGTAGGCAAAGTTGTAGCACATAACGGTTTTAAAATTATTTATAAAATTAATGACATGTGAAGTATATTTTAATGGCCCCTAATAGTGCCTAAAGATATTGCCTTAACGAACTTGATGTGCTAAAAGTACTTATCATAAATCTTTATAAGCATAGCGCTATAAAATACTGTTACTTACATCTTTAATTACTATTAGTATTCAATACCGTGAAACGGGGTGACTTTAAAATACAGGGGCGACTTTGAAAAATCGACTTAATCGCCAAAGTATGGATTTTCAATCTCTAGACGTCTAGTAAAATGTAAGAATGTATAATATTCTAGCCATTTACCACTATAGATTAAGAAAATTGTAAATAACGCCGCTTTTATGACCGTTTGAAATCTATCAAAGTAGCCCCAAAATTTCCTAAAGTCACCCCATTTCACTACGATATATCTTCAATAAAACTTGCAAAGCAAATAAACATTTCCCACGAGACTCCCACCTATCTTTAAGCCGCTATATTCTTATATCTGTTACTGTAAAAGCCCGAAGTGCTGTTAAACCTAGGTTTTACCGGTAACACCTAGGTTTTAGCAACTTGATTCGGTAAAAGCCCGAAATGTTGAGATATCTTCTTTAATGTCGGACTTTTACCACCGTCGAGTCGGTAAAACCTAGGTTTTACAAAAGCGACCGGTAAATGTTGACAAAATATTTGTCCTTACCACGTTCTTGTAGAATTCGTCGAAATTTTGTGTCACAGTGTAAAGACTATTATAGTTAACTATCTTTCACCTTTTTGAAATTTATTCGGACTTAGCGTTCAAAAGTTATTGGGGACAATAGAGTTTGTTTTGAAATTTTGCATACTTCTCTTTTGATCTCTAAAAAAATCATATCTGCTTCTTTTCTTATCTTATCTTTTATTTCTATAGCGTTTAAATTGTGTTTTGACAAGGTCTAGCAGTCGGCGTTTACTGCATAATTTTAGGATGCATATTTCCGAAGTTATTCGAGGGAACGTAGATTGCTATTCCTGTTTATGAGGGGAATCTAGCTTTTGCATTAAGTTTGTAATTGCCGTTACTTTTGAGGGGGGGGAAATAAAAATTCGCGCTTTATATCATCGTATATAGTTTCCTCTATCGTTCGACGCCTTGCGCTGAATTTTAAACTAAGAGAGAAAGTGGTGGAGGGCCGAAAACCGGCGTTTTCTTAACTTTGTCGGATTTGGCCCGACTCACTCTTGACCATATTTCATACGAGAATTTTTGGGTTGGCTTTTCGAGGGATTTTGCCCGGTGAGGGGGTGGTTTCGCCTGGTGAATCGATGGGGGGAGGTCACCCAGTCTCCCGGAGGGAGCATGTCCCAAAAGGACGGTTTGTTTGAGCGGGAAAACGTTATGTTTTCGGGCGTGGTCGAGAAAACGGTACTGGGGCCTTCCCCGAAAGGGGATATTATCTCCCATGGGCGCGACGGACACAGGGGCTTCACGGGGGTCTCACGACAGGGAGCAAAAGGGTTTACCCTTATGCAAAAGATGATGCGGTGCCGGACAACGGACCGAAAATCAACTCGGCGCGTAGGGGAAGGAAGCCTTCCGCAGCAGGATTGGCTCCTCGACTGAAGCTGAGGATTCTGCCTGCTCGAGGAGCCAAAAAAAAGGGCAGCGGGAGCCCACGTCGGGATCTCGGCCGCACGAGGCTAATTAAAGAGCGTGGGGCAAGACTCCGAAGAGAAGGAGACGGAGGACCCCTGGAATGACCAGATATCCCTGAGGGAAGGCGAGGACCCCATAGAGGTGGCACGCTCGGCTGCTCAGACGGTGCTGCAGCAGACGGCCAAGTCGGGGAACATAAATGGGTGTGTGAGGGGCACCATTAACGACGCCTGCCGTGCAATCGTGTCTGCTATGGAGCAACTACAATCGGGGCAGGAGAATGATGAGATTCGCTCCCTCAAGGCGGACAACAAGATAATGCGGGAGGAGCTGGAGATCATGAGGTCGGAGACGAAGGCTCTCAGAAGGGCTTTCTCTGAAAAGCAGAAGGTGACTCCTGCGGCTGACCCCAGCGGGTCGGATTTTGATCGCCTTACGTCAGAAATGGTGACACTCTTTGCCAGTTTTAAAGAGGAGCTCTCGGGAGAATTGTCTTCCTCTATTGGGAACATGGTGAACACCAGGTTGGAGAGAATCGAGAGCCGCCTCTCCCCAGAGCCGATCGTCCCGCCCACCACTAGAGGCGGATAAAAGAAAGGCGGAACGCGCCGCAAGCACACCTGCGGCACCTGGGCAGTTGCAACAGAAGGCGAACAGAAGGCCACACATTGACTACAGTCAAGTAGCAGCCACGGGATCTACACTGATGCCCTCTGCAAGACCTGGTCCTGCCTCGAGGACGGGAAAGGCTGCTAATGAGCCCAGGCAGGTGGCCCCTACCCCTAGTCAAACGTCGAGTCCCCCCAAATCGGACTGGAGAATTATGGAGCGAAAAGGAGGAAATAATAAAAAGAAGGCCTCCACACCTGCGTCCCCGGCAACTAAGGCAACCAAGCCGGTGGCCCCGCCGGAAAAAAGGGGGGGGGAGTGCCGAAAACACGGCCGTGGTACTGGCTCTCAAGCAGGAAGCTACGGAATCGTATGCTTCCGTTATGATGAGAGCCACCCAAGCATTTAGTCTCCAGGACATTGGCCTTGAAAACCTCAAGGTGCGGAAGACGGCGGACGGGGCCCGCATCTTGGAGGTTGCAGGGGCGGATAATGACCGTGCAGCCGATGCCTTGCGGGAAAAACTAGAGGCGGACTAATAGGGAGGGAACCAGGGTCTCAATAACCGGAATATGACGGGGCGGATGACACGGCCCAGCACACACTTGAGGGGTATAATCGCTGGGCCGTAGAACGAGCGGCCCTTGTGGCGGCAACGAGGATAGCGGACCTCTCGCTGCACTGCTTAATAGAAACTATGCTGGGCAGCGAGGGAAAATGGGACGCGGTGGCCTCCTTCTGTGAACAGGTAATGAAACAGAAGGAGGCGGCGGAGAGGGAACGGAAAGATAATCCGGATGCGCTGTCTCTCCGGCGCAGACAGCAAGGTCGAAGGCGATTTGTCTTTAATAGACAAGACCGCTAATTGAGGCGTCGGACCAGCGGGTTCGGGACCCGCATTGCACGGCCCCTAGTACTTGATCGGGGGGGGGGGGGGGGGGGGTGATCAAGAGTTTCTGATTACCCCCTCCTCTCGTGCTAGAGCTAGGGCGCCAAGGTAGCATGTTATTCGAACCCATGGCGCCCTTGTTAACAGCAAAGAGGGTGAAACGCCAGAGTGGGGTTTAGTGGGTAGGGCCAACTCTTCCCCTCTCGTTAGGAGAGGGGTCATGAGCGGCGAGTCCCACATACCTCCCAACTAGGCCTTCCCGGGGCCTAGGAGACGATGCGTAAAGGCATTCCCCACTCCGTCAAAAAAAAAGGTCCCCTTAACGGCGTTCGTTACATCCCCGCTAACGGCGTTCGATTTCGCAGGACAAACACAGGCAGGTAAATCTAGTCACTTAGAATTGCAACACAATCCCCAATAAAGCGCATTACTCAGGGACTGTTATTGCCCTTCAAGCAGATCAGCTTTACAGACCTAGAAAAATGGGATGATACGACGCTTGATTTATAGGTATTTGCCGTTCCCCGAGGGTCCTGGGTGCAAATTTAGCATCTTTACACTGTGACACAAACTTTCGGCGAATTCCACAAGAACGAGGCAAGGACTAAAATATTTTGTCAACATTTACCGGTCGCTTTTGTAAAACCTAGGTTTTACCGACTCGACGGTGGTAAAAGTCCGAAATTAAAGAAGTTATCTCAACATTTCGGGCTTTTACCGAATCAAGTTGGTAAAACCTAGGTGTTACCGGTAAAACCTAGGTTTAACAGCACTTCGGGCTTTTACAGTAACATATCTACCTAGTAAATCATTAATTATTGTAGGTGATAAGACTTGAGTCCAGCGAAGAGTAAAACTATAGAAGTCTTATCCTAAATAATGACCCGACATAAATATATGACATTGGAGGTGAGCCATTCATTCCGCGCATGAGGTTTGTCAATGAAAATTTTTCTTTAACCAATTATACTTTCATTATTAATCACATTTTTTTTAATAGCGGGAAATTGAGTGTTTTTTAATATTGACTGTTAGTGGGATATCAGGACGGTTTTTGGAAGCCTTGTTGCACTGAGGGCGCTGTCTATTTTTTTCCGTCGTTGCTTGAGACGATAACCGAACATCGGCATTAATGGCCCGACACATCGGGTGCGCGACAGGAAGCCTGCCCGTCATTTGTCAGAGTGACATTTGACATCAGTCAACGGGGTACCTGACTTTTTGTCAGGTGCGCCCTCGCTAAATGTTGCGCGAAGTCCATGCTTGACACGTTAAGGCTACGTTTCCACCAGAGATGAGCGAGGATGCGTTTGCTAGGAATGTGTTTTTTAAGAACCAATCCTAGACCTGCGCTGTGCGAGGATAAACAAATGAAATGATTGTATTGGTGCTTAAGAGTCGCCAGGACGCTCGCGTTCCCATACAAACGTAGTTTAGCTCTCATTTTAAAACGCATGCTTTAGAACCACGAAATTTGGCATGGGCATTCTAGTAGTACAGATCTATGTCGGTAATTCGTTTTCGTTGCAAAAAATTGTAATACAAAGAAAATACAGCCAGATACAGATTTACATACAAACCTTATTTTCGCTATATTTTCTTTGTATTACAATTTTTTGCAACTAAAACGAATTACCGACAATGCAAAATTTCGTGGTTCTAAAGCATGTCGTTTTAAAATGAGAGCTGAAATACGTTTGTATGGGGACGCGAGTACACGCGAGCGTCCTGGCGACTCTTAACGTATTCCTCGCAACGCATCTTCGCTCATCTCTGGTGGAAACGCACCCTTAAAGAATTAAGTTGAATTACATTCCTAAGGCGGCGTTTCCACTAGAGATGTGCGAGGATGTGTTGAGAGGAATGTGTTTATAAAGAACCAATACAATCACCTAGTTTACCTGTCCTCGCACAGCGCAGCAGATTGGTTCTTAACAAACACATTCTTCCAACGCATCCTTCCTTACTTATCTCTGTTAGAAACACAGCCTTAATATTAATTAAGTAAACTTCCGAATTGAAACTTATCTTATAATTAAAAATACTGAATATATATGGAAGGCAACACGTGTTGTTTCTTTTCTGGAACTAATGAATGCTACGTACACGGCGTTTCTTTCTGTACAGACTTTATACTTTATTTAACACTGTTAAAAGCATTTTTGAAAAATCAATTCGTAGACAAGGTTACTCTCGTGAGAGCATGTGAAGATCTTTTTAAACACCTCACTCGCTGAGCTACCTCAGCTGAGCTACAAGGAAGCAAGCATAAAGTTAAAACTAATTCCATTGCCAATATCGTCTTAGACATGAGTTAGACACAATAGTTTTCCACATAACCCACACGTTTTATCTTATAAAATCGTCGATAGTGAGGATCAATGCATACATATTTATATTTATAAACAACTAAAATCCGACACCTCTTACAAGTCAACCTCTGACACGTGACCAGTGACACCATCAATTATAACAAATTACCGTTAAACTCATCCATTTTTCTGCTAAACACCTGTAAGATTCATTATCAGACAATATTAATGTAAGTAGCGAACACGTAACATAACACGCTTACGAATATTACACCATATCAAGATTACTGAGAATAATATTAGAGAAAATAAAATGGACGTCCTGTCACGGCGAGGCTAAATAATCACGATGTTGTTCTATCAAATAACTCTGAAACACCAGCAATGAGCGCGTCATAAATAACCTTATAATTTAAATGAAGAAAACACTACTTTAATAACCAAGCCATAAGGTACAATATTGAATGGAGATAGAAGTGTTAGCTGTATAGAGAAATTATCGAAAATCACGGGCAATCTTTTAGGATATTTATCAAGAGGACATTGCTGGCTACTGACAAAACAAACAATTTACATTTAGAGACGCGATGCGTTTGGTATGTTATCGATTCGAAGATATATTTTTATCGGATGCTGGGTATTATTTTTAAGTACGACGTATGATTAGTGTGGTGGTCGTTTATTGGTATATTGTGTTGACGTATCCGGTCGTAGATTATTAACTTAAGTATATGAAACGTACGGCAAACATCTCTGTAATATTTTGCTATAAATAATTAGAGTCGTTCCGGAAAAAAAGTGTCGTAGAATATATGAGTTCCCATATAAATCATGACACTTTTCTTTCCGGACAAATTCTAGTAAGTATATAAAATATTAACTATTAAGTACCCAAACCTTTTTTCTGAATGGCAGTTTGACCTTATATTAATTCAGAATTTCTATTTTCAGGTAAAAAATGGCGCTCGCTGACCCCGCAAGACCGACGGCCGTTCGTGGAGGAGGCCGAGAGGCTCCGAGTCATCCACATGACGGAGCACCCCAACTACAAGTACCGGCCGCGGCGGCGGAAGCAGAACAAGACGCGCCCTAACCAGCCCGCGCCCCCCGCCAGCGCACCCCCCACTTCTGCAGCCCTAGGCTCCCCCTACGCCACCACAACCGACTCACCCGACGCTCGGTTCTCTCACAACCCAGGAGCAGGCTTCTCGCCTTACAGGACCTCACCCCTAGCCTCAGACTACCAATCAAACCAGTTCAACGGACACGTCCAAACTCCGGAGTCTTCCCCGGCGAGATCTCCAGAACCCCAAGGACGGAGGAGCGCCCCAGCCGAAGCTCCTCTTCCTACCCCTGCGGCATCACCAGTAGAAAATGAGAAAGAGAACTTCCAATACGAGGAACGGCGAAGAGCCATCAACGCTTCTTCCATGTCGGATTCGTACTCCCCCTACAAGACATATAGAACGCCTGGATCATTCTCTCCAGCTCCCGTTGCCGCCATGGGCATGGCTAATGGCATGTACGTCATGTGCACGCAAAGGACTTTAGCGGAGCAGCCGCCACTGGTCACCGGGACGTTCTTCCCTCCAGTCGCGACTTCCCAAGACCAGCAGGCGTTAGGTACGTCCACGCCAAGAGTATCGTCCGCTCCAAGCGGCCCTATGAACGCTGAATACAGCATCCAGTATCACCCGTACGAATACGAGCAGATGTATAAAACTGAAGACTCCTATGTCACGCAGTCGCATTATCCTGAACAGCCTAAAACTGAATACGATACTGGAAGCAGTTACTTCTCAGAAGAACCGCCCGCCAATCAGGAATCGGAGCAATTCATGAGCCAGCGGCCTGAGATCAGGACCGGCTCGCCAGAGTCAGATGTTGATGCAAGGGAGTTCGATAAATACTTGGACTATGCTCCTGAGCAGTTAGAGCAGCATCAGTATCGGTATGAGCAGCAGCAGCAGCAGCAGGGTTACAGGCCGCCGTACTGCCCGGAGCAGGCGCCAGGGCCTGAATACTGTTCTGAGAGGATGTACCCGTCTCCTTATGCTTCTGTGATCTCTGGGCCTCCGCCTGCGGGCCCGTACCCAGCTCCCGCCGCTGCTCTAGCTGAGGCTAGAACTGATGACGAGTTTAGCGTCATTTTGGCTGGCGTTAGGCAGACGTGCTACAGCAACTGATCCTCCCCAACCTTCCTATTATTAGCCCAAAGAGTATATTTCCACAGTTTTGTGATCGAATCAATGTTTAAATTCCTAGTAAGAATTAAATTCTGAATTATGACTCTTGCGTTAGTTTGTAATTGTAAATGCCTGAAACGTTATAAAGTTTTCTTATAATTTAAGTAGGATGTAGATTTTGTATTATATTGCCGGTTGTAGGCGACCGTGAAGTATATACTGGATATTTATGATTGAATAAGGATCCTTTTTAGGTTGGACGCAGCGCATGGACCAGTGATTTATTTAGAATATATTTGTGCAAATATTTAAAAAACAAGCTGATCCTAACTATAATGTTTTTGCTTAGAAATTATTACATTCCTTGCAAATTAAATTAAAAACTGATTGACTGAAGGCCTTGTGGCCTAGTACGATCACGTCTGAAAATAAGGATACATTTAATGAGACAAAAATATGTATCCAAGACTTTACGCCTTGATAATAGAGTCATGGCTACATATTATTGTCACGTTCAGACGTGAATGTACCTAATACAGTCGCCATCAGATATATCTGAGCGGCCAAAATGGTCACAAATATTTGAACAATGCCTCTATTGTCAAGGCGATAAAGGGCATGCTCAGATATTTAAGTACCTTGGCCGCTACGATATATTTGATGGCGACTGTACGTTTGCATCATGTGAGAATATTTAGTCGTGGTTTAGCCCTCGATTGCTCATCGAATTCAACCAAATTTTATACAAATTTTATTCAGATGTTTCCGCTTCGCCAATGGTTTCACAATAGTGTGAAGATGCTATTAATATTTGTGTTATATTGGTGCTAAAATTGCACTACGTCCAATTCGCGTACGAGCGTTTTTCATTATTTTGTAAAATATTAAAGAAACTCATTAACAAAGTTGTAAATTTATTTTTGTAATGCACGTTATGATTATTATGATTATTTTCGGTGTAATATAAAACTCAATAGAAAAACTTGACAATTTGAAACGCAAAAGTAGGACCTTTTCTTAAGTATTTTATCTTATTTTAATAATATTCTTCTTTGTTATGTTACATTTGAATTGTATGGGGTCAAAAAAGGTATTTTACAAAATGTTGAAAAACTTTCGTATCGAGGTAGCGACAGTTATTCCTATGAAAAAGATTATTTATTTGTAACTATCGCACTTTGTATATTTCTTAGGTAAAATGAGTTTCTACTTTAAGACAAGAAAGTATTTTTTAATGGTTTTAAAATTTCCTGTAACTTATTTATTCTGAATTTTAAATAAGGTACAGGGGGGCAAACTCGACTGGGGGACAATTTCAACTAAGTCGCAATATCTTACGTATTTAACATAATTAACTATATGACCATCTATATCCGGATAGCGGAAAAGCTACTTTTTCGCTCTATAAATGGCACTAAACTTAATTATGTAAAACACGTAAGATATTGCGACTTAGTTGCAATTGTCCCCCTGTCAAATTTGTCCCCTGTACCTTACACCTTCTGTAAGACATATTTTAATAGGTAGGCAATAATAAGTCAAATTAAAATAAATTGCATAATTCATTTAACATACAATATTTGACTAAGCACTTACTTCTACTACAGTACAGTCGACGTTAAAGATATTTTTACACTTTTGCACCTTAGTCCCTTGCAATAAGGCTCAAAAGTTTTAACATATATTTGACGTCGAGTGACGACAAAATAACTATATATGTTTGCGGGCTTTTCATGCAATATATTATGGCCGGTGACTGTACACAATTAGCAGACAAATAGACTAATCCAAGACGCGTAATTAACTGATTCGCGAATTGGCAAATATGGTTTATTTAAAAAAAAACACATTCATCAAATGTCACGTGGTTATCACACTGGCACCGCAACTAGATGGGTGAATGAGATATGAGGCCAGTTTTATAAAGCTACAAGTTACTATTTACAAGCGGAACTCTCTTTCTAACCCTATGTGTTAGAAACAGTCTTCCGCTTGTAAATTGTAACTTGTAGCTTTATAAAACTGGCCTATGGTTATACACTTGCAGAGCTATATCTCGCTCACACACCGTCGCCGCATGCGGAAACCGCAGCAGTGTGATAACCGCCTTATATTCAAGATTTCCTATTTTAAAATTAGTAAAAAATACTGGACTAGAATAATCAAATCAGTTCTTCCAATAACGCTACAACCACACATAACTTACCTATTTAGTTAGTTTGTTTTTGCATTTTTTAGGGTGCATTGGGATAAATACAAAAATAAAAATAAAAACACAAATTAGACTCCTTGATACCCGTCGGTTTTTTTTAAATAAAGGTACGGTCACGCCTGAAAATAATACATGTAATGAGACAGAAACATGTATCCATGACTTTACGCCTTGTTAATAGAGTCGTGGCTACATATTTTTGTGACATTAAATGTATCCATATTTTTAAACGTGATTGTACTAGTGTAATGTGCTCCTTATTATATATCATGGTTTGCAATTTTCTAATGGACCCCATTTTGAGTTCATTCCATAGCACCTTGTGACCTATTAAAAAAGTTTTTGTTTCCTTTTTGTACTTACTTAAAAATACCTACTAAATACAAAAAAACAGTTTTTTTTTCGTTTAACTTAGTGTGGTTTGTAGCATATGTTTGTAGATACTAGTTTTTAAGCCGTATTTTTATATCAATTATTTTAGTTTAATTAGTTTGATTATCTGTATAAATTGTAAGATCTAAAATATCTCATATTGTACTAAAATGTTAGAAGTTGTTAGTTAATATTGTAATTTTAATAAAAAGACACTCGCACTGCGAAATTAAGTTTTTCCTATTTTTAAGAAAATTTATAAGGAGCAATAAAATTTATATTCTACAATATACAGTTTTATTTATTACTTTGGCACAAAATTTACTCCGTAGCTTTGCGCTTAATAAATACAGTTAAGCAGTTTATATATTTTTACTTTACGACTATGCTTAGCCTTTATTTGGCTTAAATTGAATATTAAAAAAGAAAAGCAGACCAAAAAGAAGATGGCGGCACGACCTGGACGCATTATCTATGGAATGACGGGAAAATACTACAAACAGGACTGCATGGAGGAAAAGAGGGGCGGCCTTTACCCAGCAGAGGGATACTAAAATAGACTAATGAATCAAGAAACAAAATTGAATATTATATCAAACTATTTTAAAAAAGTGAGTTGATAGAAGTAAATACTTTTGAAACAGTTTTAACAATATTAGTTGAAATCGATAACAAACGTAAAATCAAGCCCTAAATACCAAAATATAGGATTAACAACTCAAAGTTAAAATATTTATTGTACTTGACAGTTTAATAATGGCAGCCTATTTTAATATTAAGAGCGTTATCACACTTGCGATTTGCGAATGATGATTGCTCGGAGTGCGAGCGAATTTTGCAAGGGAGCGAACACGCCGCGTACGAGTTTTATATACTTAGAAGTCGCTTTCAAATCGCTCAAGTGTCGAGGTAGCTAAATGGCGTAATTCAAAGGCGCCGTCGAGACCTATCAAAATCGAAAGATAAAATAATTTCGAAAAGAAAAGCTCGTATGGCAAAAACCATTTTAGCGGTGGGTTTGGCGTGTACGGTTTTTCAAAAATGTTAAAAAAAAACAGTTACTTGGGCATTCTCGAGCGCGTCAGATATTCATACTACGTATGCCCCGAGTGCCTCTGATAACAACGGTATACTAATCTGCCGGTTTGCGTGGTGGGGGTAGGCATATAAAGTAGTCAAAAATGCAAAAAAAAAAAATTACTCGAGCGCGTCAGATTTTCGGAAGGGGTGTTAAGTAGGCCCCAAGGAAGCTCCCTTTAAAAAAACTGACGATTTCGGCGTGACGATAAGTTACGATGAATTTTTGAAAATGCAAAAAAAAAGTTCTTTTGAAATACTCGAGCGCGTCAGATTTTCATAGGGGAGGTTTATCTCGGTATCCTGAAAGCATATTTTTTTAATCTGACAAAAATGTTGGTGGGTTCTCTTAATCTGACCGAAAAAGGTTTTTTGGTTTCTTTTTTTTTTCCTTTCTTTCTTTCAAAAATGTAAAGAGACCTTTTTGTGTAAAATAAAATTACCTTTTTTGTTTATTTAAACTTTTTTTTGTAAAATGTATCGTTCGCGACTTATATGCCGTAACGCGTTCTTAGGAAGACGAAATAGCTCCTCCACACTTCCGGTCATGCGGAAACCGGCAGATTTTGTATTTTTAGTAAGTTTTAGATTATATTCTTCAAAATAAAAATAAAAAAAATCGCGCTCGAGAATGCCGGATTAACGTTTTTTTTTACAAGATCGCGACCCTATAACTCGGCGGCGTCAAGGACTTATCGTCAGATTAGTTAAATTTAGTCTTTAAACACTAAAATCAACCCCCAATATCTTAATCTGACGCGCTCGAGTATTTCAGACTATCCATTTTTTTTTTACTAATCTGATCGTCTATCCTAGGCGCGCGTCACTACATATAGAGCTAAATACTTTACAAGGTTGTTCTAAGGTCTAAGGTATCTCTCATATCTTAAACTGCCACGCTCGAGTATTGCCGAAAATTCACCTATTCGCCTCCCTAACTATTAGTATGTATGACAATACAAGTATATAAGTGTAAGTATGTAAGTGTATTAGTAGGTACAATCAAAGTGACAAATATTGGTGTGCTATTATTTTAAATGATATCGCAAGGCTTTAAAGGCAAAAACCTATTCATCAGAACCTATCACACTTGCAGATCATACAACTACCATACGCTATACATATATGAATAAAAATAAATTAGATAACTAAAAATATTAGTAGCAAAAATACTTATAAGTTTAGATATAATTTTGTTTCATAAGTAAATGAGTTAAAGGTGGAACACTTAATTATTATTTAAAATATATATTATATTTTACAAAAAAATAGATTACATATAATATGACCTACCTACATAGTTCAGGGTTACAAAAAAAAGCAAAATACAAATCGAGGAAAATGTTAAGTTGTAGTTAGGTACATAGAGGTCATTAAACTATTGATTCCTAAGGTTAACATGTAAATGTCGACATACGTCAAGAAACATATCAACATTAGAATCATTATATTGAACACCATCTATATATATTATTTTAGGCAGGTATATTTTTTATTTATTTAACAACTGAATTTAATAAACCTGTAATAAGAGCAATAAATTAAAATGTAGATTCTACTCCTCAAACAATAAAACTTTTGTTCAACAACTTAAAAAAATATGTATTTTGTATATTGTCTCATTATCATACAAACTAAATAGTTATTTTCAATGCAACTTAAAATCTGGCTAATTGACATTGCTTGCCAGTCTTGTCACCCTACAAACATAATCAATTTCTGAATACATTGCGTGTTCGAATAAACTTTAAAGTGCACTAAAATCTAACCAAAAGATATTTTAATAGTCGCGGAATAAAAGTTGTTTTGAGGAGTAGAATCTACGTGTACTTATTGCTCCTATTACAGGAAACGCCCGGTATAATAAACTCTAAGTTATAAGCAAATATCTTTTAATAATGAATATAGTTTTTTTTTTCAGATATATTGGTAAAGTTTTTATTTAGTTTTGGGTCAGTATTCTACCAAATTACTATAACTAAATACTCATGGAAGCGCTTCGATGTGTCCTTCTGTCTCGTGCATTTTTTGCTCATGAATATTAATATTACAGAATTAATATAAAACTTAGATTTTATCGTTAATATTAAATATAAATAATTACGAAGCAAAAAGTAAAGTTATTCCACTAAACAGCTTAATTCATACAATTATGCAATAAATTGCGAATCCATACCTCACACGTATGGTGCACTTTGTCTCATCAAGTATAAGCGCAGTAAGTGCATTGAAAAAGCATTTCAAAATTAGACTTTATTGCGCAAAAATAAGATTACTAATTGAATGAGTTTTCGATGACTTTTACGTCTCCTATAGGTGTCGGTGCAGCTAAAGCGCAAAGATATTGACGCCCCCACGCCGGCGGACACAGGATTGAGAAATAATTATAGTCTCAATTCATTTATTTAGTGTAATATTTTTAATAAACTGCAGTCAGATGTCTTCTCAAGACACGTCAGGTCTGATGACTGTGTAACAGTGTAGAATTCGGATTGAATATTTAAACCCAGAGTAGGTTTTAGTGAAGTCGCCGAAATCCTTAGGCCATGAGATAAAAATCTATGGATATTGCATGCAGAGGCAAAATTTGAAGCACAAAATGCGGCCATTTCATAGAATCACTTTGGGATTGCCGGTAAGCCGAAAAATGGTATGAGTAATTTAAGTAAAAAAGTTTTATTTTTACGCACTACTTACTACTTTATTCGGCGAAAATAGAAAAATAAGGTAAACAAAAGTGGCTGTCCTTTAAAAATGCGTGATTGTGAAGCAATGAAGATAAATGCGTTTGCTTACATTATTTTACATTTCTATACCGCGAGTATAGATTTTTGCCCAACCCTTAACTCAATTTGAACCCTTAATAAAATTTACATCCTTAACAAATCACAACAAATAAAAATTGGTCGTCATAAAAACATGTCCCACCAGTTCGATTCTAAGCCTGCGTTCAATACATCATGTGCGGGGCGGGGCAAGCCCATAATTACGAGTTGCCGCCCGCAAATTATTTCGCTTTTAATTTTATTTCCCCGGGCAACACTACGGTGTCAATAATAAGTATTAATGTAACAAATACTTAGCTAAATATTGTACATATTCACCTCAGGATTATTGGAAAAGAATTAAAACTTTAGGCCTCTACAAACGTAAGCGACTAGTCACCTGCGATTATTAATACATTGCGGTTTTTGATCCATCGATTGATTACGTTCGTTCCTACCTAGATGGCAATGTCTGAAAATAGCGCGCGAATTTTGTGTCAAAATTGCGTCGATTGTAGAGGCCACCTGAGGCCAGTTTTATAAAGCTACAAGTTACAATTTACAAGCGGAACTCTCTTTCTAACCTTATTTGTTAAAAAGAGACTTCCGCTTGTAAATTGTAACTTGTAGCTTTATAAAACTGACCTTTGGGCGGTGTTACAATTTACAAATCAATATTTTTGTTCGCTAATGTAATCATTTTGTTAACGGATTTATTATCAAAATGATTTCGTTTTTTAACAAAATTTCAATCATTCGTTGCCAATTACGCTTTATAGCCATAAGATATCGAAACAAATTCAGTATACGGAATTCCAAGAAACAATATCACTAATACGATTGCCTAATCATATCTGTTTTTGATATCTATTTGATAGCCAATTAATGATATGTAAGAGAAGGACGACCTGAATAAACTAAAAAACGTTTAGCAGGGTTTTAGCGAGCTAAAAAGTGCCCATGGGAGATAAAAAAAATTTACAACACATTACTTTTGTATTTTAGTAGAATCAATATTAGATACCGTTAGCAACGAAAATTACGATCGAAATGAAATTACAAATACTTGTTTGCGGTGCACTTAAGTACTTTATGTAATATTTAAGTGTCTAGTGATATTTGTAAGCTTATTTCATTCGGCAACTTTCGTTGCTGACCTTAGAGCTTCAAACCAAGGGGAGTAGCCATTGACAGGCGTTCCCCTCTGCCGAATGAGTATGACCAGTGGTCATACTCATTGTATGGACTGACGTTTATTTGACGTGGCAATTTTGACGTTTCGCATACATTTGACGTTCCCCTCCCCCGCAAAAAACGTCAGACTTTTTCCGATAGAAATGAGATCGCGTCTCGCATCCGGTTGGTTTAATAATCAAAGTTGCTGAACGTACCTACTCGCGGTTCTAATTAGGAATAACTAAAATTTTATTAAAGCAGAATAACACTTGAAATAACGATTTCAGAAACGCGTATCTTTCCGCCTATTCCCCATTTGTCCGTCTCACTCTACCGTCCGAATAAATTTAATAAGTCATTGCACCGAATAAAAAGCACAAATGACAATTTCATTGTCCACCTGTCCGAGTTAATAAAATTTAAATAAGTAAATAAACAGTGCTGCCCCCTACCGACCTTTGGTGTACCGACACTTCCAATTACAAAAGGCGTAAACGACATTAAAGAGTATAAGTACATGTTACTTTATGGATCCAAGATGGCGGTGTGCGCCGGCGTCGGCTGTCGCATTGTTTTTACTGGCCATTCATATTTAACTCAGAGTCTGAAATAGTTTATTTAAGTGATTTCAATACCAAAGCGCCGCGTTTTCAAGCTGTGCTGGACTAGATCGCGGCTGGGTCCTGAATAATTAGTTGAAACGTGATGTCGTGGTGGCAATTCCATATGGACGAAATTAAACCATTGCACATTGAAAAGGATGTGCCAACACTATCCTTTTGAATGGTTTAATTTCTTAAAGGAAGCAGGTGAATTACTAATTTGGAATATGCGCTAGGCTCATAGGTCAGACGGCAATCGTTTTGGTAAAAAAACTAGTGCCTACGAAAAGTCCTAGGATTAGGTTGCCTCAATAAAGCCGTGGCAAAAGCCGGGATAAACGCTAGGAGGATATATATTTTCAATATCACCACTAATCAGGAGCACTATTCGAAATTCCAAACTGTGACACGTGGATATCCATGCGAAACTTGTACTAGAATGTGTCAAAGTCGTCTCACTAGCGAATGTCAATTTTCGGTTGTCGAATTGGCTCCCAGTAATGTTATTACTACTAGTTAAAAAATATCAAATTGAACAAATTCTTTACAATTAAGCATTATAAAAATCAGTGGACCTGTAGGACAACTAAGGCCGTGGACATGATGGTTTCCCGATGATGGCACGTGGAAGTAATTGATGCAGCAAAGGGAAGGTTTTTCAATGGCTAGCGCAAAAATCTCGGAAAAAATGTTGGTACTCGTAGCCTTTCGGTAAGACATTCGACTTTTAATTCAGAGGTCTCGCGTTCAAACTCGGCTGATACCAATGAGTTTTTCGTAACTTACAACGAAATAATATTTTATAGCTAGGTTCATTCAGTCGCCTTTTGGCTTATGATAACATCTTAACAAAATTAATCAAGGAAGTAAGAGGAAATACGTCCGTGATAAATTTCAAAGTTGTATGTACCTTTGGGCCAGCATAGGTACTATAACCCTATTGCTCTCGTGCATTAGAGGATAATTGTGCCCTGCAGTGGGTTGTAATATATCTAATATGCTAACATATTTATGGTATAGTACAGTCGGCCAAAAATGTGGTCTACCACCCTACGGTTGAGGTTGGTTTCAACGTCATGAGACAACAAGGTCGTGCATGTTTTAAACTCCGTTAGAAAAGTCAACCCTAGCGATCGTTAGATCTCGCAGAAACTATTGTCTAAACTGGTAGACCACTTTCTTGGCCCACTGTACCTAAAAATCATGTTTACAATACCCGCATAATTAGGGTCTCTGTGAGCTGTAGCCCCCGGGAACATAACTAAAATTGGTAAGAAGTAAGAACTAGATATAACTTAGCGAGCTCACAATGGTCTTGAGAACTGTGGTCACCATTTCGATAATTTTCCCAAAACCTAAACGACCACAAAATTCTACATAAATTAACTACCAGTACGTTGAACCTACTCACAATTTTCCACTGGAACATAGAGAAATAATAAGCCTTATAGAGTTCTCACTCCATACAACTGGTTATTAGCCCGCAAGCTTGACATTTTGAAGGCTAGACGACTAAGGGGTTGAGGGAGGAGCGGGCAGGGGGCGTGAATACGAAGGTTTTACAACGGGTGCCCTAATCACACCCCCTTCCCGCTCCTCCCTCAACCCCTTAGTCGTCTAGCCTTCAAAATGTCAAGCTTGCGGGCTAATAACCAGTTGTATGGAGTGAGACTTTATAAGGCTTATTATTTCTCTATGACTGGAATCAGTTGGGAACTTCTACCTGAAAATGAGAGCAGCCGGATAGACTCCGGACGGACATACAAAAGCATTTTTTCCCAAGCTGAAACGGAGACCTTCACTATCGCACACCCAAAAACGACAACCATTGCCTAGACTAATGCTTAGCTTAACCGGTCTATTACCCTTAACAGGTCGTAAGGCATCAGGATTGATGCGAAAATTCAGACAATCTTAACTACCGGTAAACGCAACAAGCCTAATAGAACTCCCGTCTCCAAAGAACAAGCATAAGAGATAGTTACAGCCAAAGATATGTATACATTTTTCGCCGTAATACAAAGGAATAAGGTTCAGAAGGATCCACAAGTTTTTGGAGGTGAGCGTAGGCATAGGTTGTTTTGTTGGAAGCCTTTTAGGAAGGAATCGCGGTATGCAAAAGGCGAGTTATAAATGTATCGGCGCTATCTTCAAAGGCGCATCTCTTTATAGCGCAGTCGGCGCTCCTGTCGTGGTTAGGTTAGACAGACACTGTGCGATGTGCTATTAAAGGTTAAAGCTCTTTGTAGCTACAAGTTGAGTCAATCTTGGTTTATCTACGAGACTCAGATATGCGGTAGAACAAAAGCGAAACGTTTGCACTTGATCTTTTGACGCCTACCCGTCTCAAAGCTGACCAGTAATATAACTCACTTCTCCGGGTTTTTATAGCAGTCATACTGCCCGAACAGTCTTAATAGTTTGGGCAAGGTTGTCAATTTAGGTTGGTCAAGGGGTTGAGAATAATCTGGAAGCCGTTCACTTGTAATGGGGAAACTGACAAACTTATTGGGATTTATTATGGGTGGCAGAAGTAAGATTAGATGCAAACCAGGGAAAAGATGAATAGACTGTGTGAGAGATCATATGAAAAGGGAATAAATAAATAATAATCTCATGATAACGGGCGATATAGAGGTGTCATCATCTAAGGCTCTACAACCCGGAGTGGGCCTTGACCTGGTCGAGCAACTTTTTCCATTCTGGTCGGTTCATGGCTTGTTTTCTCCAACATCTAACTACTACGGTTTTGAGGTAGAGGGGGTGTAGAGGAGCTAGGAGATAGAGAGGTATGGAAGAGGCAAATGCGCTACGCCAAGCCCAGAGGCGTATTTACCCTATGGCCAAGAGGGCCATGGCCCGGGGCGGCAGGCTGCCAGGGGCGGCGCGAGCCGCCCCGTATGCTTGGTACTGGGCCCCTTTTTCGATGCTGAACTTCAGTTAGCTACCGGCCCATAAGGCCTAAGAAAGAGTAACAATTTCGAAACGCCACGATCTGGTTTTGTAAATAGTAAACATGAAGGGCGTTTTTTTGCTACTACTTATGCCGCCTTTCCATATTTGCCATTGCCATGTATCACATCACATAAAGTAAACTGCAAATTTTTCCTAAAAGGGAGGACGATATAACCATGCCTGGTTATTCAACTAAGCTCCCGTTTTCAGTCAGTAAACTTAATCAAGTCAGTAAAACCTGATCGTTGAGAATCCGCGATCCGGGTCTATAATCTTTCCTGATCTTAGCGTTGATCTTGGTTGCATCCTTAAGTACTGTATTAAAGCCTAGGGTCCGATCTAGTATATTTTCTCATCCACTTCGCACCGATTTCGGCATCCTATTTAGAAAGCTCATTCGCTCACATTAACAGATGTTGGGCGGGGCTCCTGACTGCCGTTTTGTGACGGCGTCACATCCCATGTCTTTTTTTCTGGAACCTTGTACCTATGTTAGAATTGCATGTTTAGAATTGCATTTTATGGAAGCGACTGCGGTCTTACTTCCTAACACAAAAGGGAAGGGGCCCTTACCAGCAGTGCCTCGTTCGTTATAAGTACAGCAAGTGCACAGACTTGCAGGCAAGGTTGGTACTGCCCAAAAATGGTGATAGGATGACGAAAACACCGTCTCGACAGGATCTCGGCAAAGGTGCCAAGACTCTATATATTTGTTTTGCCTTGCGGGGTTTAATTTTGGAGTTCGCGAAGAGACCGAAAACCAAACTCCGAGAATGCACTTGCTTTTAATTGCAGATGAGGGGCAACAATTTTTAGCGCAAAATAAAGTTAAGACGACTGAGTTTCGAGTCCTGAGAGAGTTGAGGGTGCACCCTCCAGAAACTCAGTCGTCAAGTTACTGGGAATGATAGTTTCGGTATGGGTAATGGTTGGGAAAGATGTATAGGCTACGACTACAAGCCTACTGGACCGGGCGGCCACCTCATCGAGGAGCTGTTTCGAACTTTATTCATCGAAAAGTAAAAAGCTTAATAGGTCATTAAATCACTTGGTCGGACACAGGCCTCAGCGTGGTGCGGTTTTCGGACACTTTTAATTTTAATGGTGCCATTTTTGGGGTGTTTTTTACCTCATCGAGTAGCAGAATGAAACCAAGCTCATTTGATAGCTAAAGTGATGCTCTTTCAATATGTTTGGGCGGACAGCCGGCAGCCTGGTCCGTTCCGTTTTCGGACACTTTCAGTGGTGCAATTTTAAAAGGTGGATTTTCCGTCTGTAGCTGAAATTTACGGCCCTACATTAATCAAATTTGGTAGGTGAGTGGTTTTTATAACTCGCCATAAATTGAGGCACAAGAATTGTTTTTAAGAACATTTTTAAGGGTGCACTTCATACAAGTAACTATTGTAACTGCATCCCATCTAGAGCAAATGCTGCAAGACCTTCTCTGCAAGTTTTGATGTCGGACACACAATGGACAGGGACAAAATTAATTAATGTCCAGCGGCGTGAAACGTAGGGTCAATACAACTATTTGGGCCAGATAACATCCTTAGATAAAAGGCAAACCAACGAAATCGATCGACGCATCGAGAACACCTGGAAGAGCTTCGAATTTGGTCCATGACAGCGCTTATGAAGGGTAATCAATCCATCCACTGATACTAAAGCACAAACTCGTCGACATGTGTATCCTGCCATTCCCGCCTTTCCTAACCTACGGCGCACAAACATGGTCATTAACAAAGGCTGATAAGTCCCGGCTAAAATTTTGCCAGCGAGCCATGAAGCGCATCATACTAGGAGTTCGTAGAACCGATCAGATTAGGAACACCGAACTCCGCTACAGGAAAGGTATCTCGGATGTGATGTGGGTGTCAAGAGTCAAGACCGCCCAGCTCAAGTGGGATTGGACTGGACATGTTTGGCGCAAGCACCCGGAACGATGGGCTAAATTAAAACTAAATCGACCCCACAAATCGGCCGGTGCAGAGGCGGAACAATTGAAAAAGGAGATGGCGAAACGATCTAGACGCATTTTGTAGAGAGTGGCGATAGTATGCACTAGGCCGTGACGAGTAGCAGAAGCGAGGGAGGCCTTTGCCCAGCAGTGAAACAAAAATTAAGAAGATATTTTACTGTAAAGTTTTATGAAACCGGAGCAAGTCGAGAGCGAATCAAGAACGGAATCAAAACCGCGGCACCTCGCCCAACGAATTCGCACTTGTTTCGCTCTCGATCCGCTGAAGTTACGCGCCGTAACGTGTAGCGCTGTACCGCGGTATCAACCCAGCTATGCAGATGTGCAAAAGGCGTCAGCGGGGTGTTTTTTCAACGTTTGACCGTACACTAAGGGTTCAGAAAGTTTCAAGAAAATTTTAATAGTCTGTTTGGTAAAGTAACAGGGGCGGCAAATTTTTCTGGCCCGGGGCGCCAAATTTCTAAATACGCCTCTGGCCAAGCCCAAATATTTAAATGGGACAAAGGCAAGCCCATGGTGATGAGTTAGATAAAAGTAATTTATCTCTTTTAGCTTAGCTGCCACTGTGTCCGATCTTACCCAATGGTCAGCTCAATATTTATCGTTTCACTAGTGCCCATTACGAGTGCACCCGACGCCATTTTTATTTCACTGGACTGGCACGTGGACGTTTCACTGTTTATGTACTTGGCTCTTATGTACACTGAATTGTGATAATAATTTCAAACAAAAAAGAACCGACTTCACTTAGGATCCGCTATTCCAAGAGGAAGTGGCCGAGTTGCTGTAAAAAATAGTGAAATCACTATAGGTGTGCCTATAATAGTTGAAGAGTTCCCTCGATTTCTCCAGGATCCCATCATCAGACCCCGACACCTGTTCGATTAAAAAAAATTGATAATCGGTTCACGATTCACGGAGATATCGAGTAACATACCTACATACAAAAAAATAATAATGCTAATAAAAAAAATTCAGTCGAATTGAGAACCTCGGAAGTCGGTCGAGTTAGTATATAATAAATAAATAAGGATCAGTCTCGGGGATAGTCATGATCAGATCCACCGGACCGGGCGGCAAACTTAGGTAGAATTCATAATTCAAAGGAGCAATTTCACAACTCCTGGCAAAAAAGCTGTTTACAAATAATAAAGTGCTATCAAATTGATATCCTGCCTTTTCGCCGAAACTTGTATTGCCGAATTTCACTTAAGAACCAACTTTTCGCAGACTTCACTTAGGATCCGCTATTCCAAGAGGAAGTGGCCGAGTTGCTGTAAAAAATAGTGAAATCACTATAGGTGTGCCTATAATAGTTGAAGAGTTCCCTCGATTTCTCCAGGATCCCATCATCAGACCCCGACACCTGTTCGATTAAAAAAAATTGATAATCGGTTCACGATTCACGGAGATATCGAGTAACATACCTACATACAAAAAAATAATAATGCTAATAAAAAAAATTCAGTCGAATTGAGAACCTCGGAAGTCGGTCGAGTTAGTATATAATAAATAAATAAGGATCAGTCTCGGGGATAGTCATGATCAGATCCACCGGACCGGGCGGCAAACTTAGGTAGAATTCATAATTCAAAGGAGCAATTTCACAACTCCTGGCAAAAAAGCTGTTTACAAATAATAAAGTGCTATCAAATTGATATCCTGCCTTTTCGCCGAAACTTGTATTGCCGAATTTCACTTAAGAACCAACTTTTCGCAGAAGTTCCATTTGGCCGAATAATTAATAAACCCCATAGTTGAGAATTGAAACTACCTACTAGGTTGGGTTAGGTTAGGTTGGATTATGTAAAGTTGGGAAATGAAACTCGGCCAAATTAAACTTCTGCGAAAAATTGGTTGGCAAGTGAAATTCAGCAATACAATTTTCAGCAAAAAGGCAGAGAACCACGTGTAGTACCTACCATCTTGGCAATTACAGGGTATGGGAGCACCGGCCATAGGTACTTGACAATTGACATAGCACTTGACGTGAAAAGTTCGAACTTCAAAATCCTTTTAATTTTCTATAATTTTAGGTAAGATACCTCCTAACTGTAGGTTAATTTGCATACAAAGAAATCTTTTTTTATACAAAGTAATATCCTAAAATATCATAAATCTACGAAACCAAAGTCCACTTTAAACAGAAACCCATAAGAATGACCAATAAAATTTTATTCCTACTAAAAACAGAACCAGTAACTTCCGAATAATATCTCCATGCAAATCGATAGGAAATGCCATAGACAAGAACGGGAATCGGCTCAGCACGTGCCGCGTATCCAGACAAACTTTCGATTGAAAAAAAAAAAAAATTAAGAATTTTGTCTACGCCCAACTTTTATTTATCACCTGAAAAAAGTATCTAGTCTTTATCCATGACCCCTTAAGAGCTAATTTCGTTTATGTTTCATTTAGTTAGCTTTAATTTATTTTGGTAAGTTAATTCGTGATGCGTATGAGTAAAAGCCTTGTACAGCTAGGGGTGGTCCTTTGGATTTTTTTATGAATTTTTAATGTTATTTATGAGTGTGCAGGTACGTGATGATGCTAGATGATTTCTGATGATTGAAACACTTAAATGATTCATATGAATCATGCTCGTCAAGACATGTCATGGTAAAAATTACTCTAATATGATTATGTTTTTTTTAAATCCTGGTTTCCTTTCCTATGCGAGTACATTTTACAATATTCATCAATCGTTAAGGTATGATTTTATATGAAAATGATTAAAGCGTTAAGAGGATGGCAACAGCTAAAATCCATCCCTATATTTATCTGAAAGAGATACACTGCGTTACGATTAGTATGGGAGCTCATTGCAATTTTTGCAAAATGATGATGAAAAACTACGCATTAATAGAGAAAAAAAAACAATGAAGTTAATTACAAACGTATAAGTCAAGAAACTAAACACATACAACTGTTTAAAGCTAATTTTAAAATGTAACTTAGTAATATTTTTTTTACTTTCCCAAAACAAGTAGTTATAGCTATATGACTGTTTAAGTAAAGTCAATTTGAAGAAATAAAACAACTTTGAACGGATTATATCGCGTATACTGAATTTTAAATTACATCCCGACGTTTCGAACACTTTACAGCGTTCGTGGTCACGGGTCGACTGAGGAAAACATATTTACCCACATCTAAAATTACAATGTACCTACAAAAGACTACCCACATGTATAACATTAAATGCAAACAAATAAAGGTGAGTGTACATGCCAGAAGGGCAAATAAAGCTAGTTCTACAATAGCTAATTATCGATCTACTACAAACTTTAATTAATTAATTTAAAAGGTAGCAAACAAACTGTTAAATTTAGAAATTAATAGGTCTACATTATTTTACAAAATAGAGCAATATATGTTAACACTATCCAACGCTATGGCCTCACAGTCGTGTGTCCTGCTTGCTCTTTGATCAAATGAACCACTGGATCCCAAGCCGGTGGTAAAGAAAAGCCCTCCTCCCTGTTGAAGTTTGGATATTTCTTTATCTCAATAGCCTCCCGCAGCATCCTGGGAATATATCGTTTCTCCTTGGCGAGGACTAGAGGCTTGTCAAACTTAATTGAGTGATTGGGCTTATCCATGACATGATCGCAGACTGCAGACCTAGGTCGACGGTGCTTAACATCGGCTACATGTTCCTTCACCCGAGTGGAGATGCTCCGTTTTGTTTGGCCCACATATGAGAGCCCACACTCACAATCCAGCCTGTAGACTCCTGCAGTTTGCAGAGGGGTGTTACTTTTCACGGGCCTCAGGAATTGTGACATCTTCTTCAACGGCTTGAAATAAGTTTTGATAGATGCCCGCTTCAGTATGTGGCTGATCTTATCGGTAACTCCTCTAACAAAAGGCAGGATGGCCGGTTGTCGCTCGACCGTAGGAAGTTTCATCCGAGTCTTCTGATTGAGCCGCGGCACCTTGAGCCCGTTCGCTTGGAGTGCACCCTTGGCATGCCGGAGCTCCGCTGGCAGGTGCCGCTCGTCACATATCCTCTGGGCTCTCTGAAACAAAGAATTGCCTACAGTAGCTAGCTGACTCGGATGGTGGTGTGAACTGCCATTTAGATACCTATCTGTATGAGTTGGTTTTCTATACACAGTACGCCCTAAGTAAATGGCAGTTCACACCACCATCCGAGTCAGCTAGCTACTGTAGGCAATTCTTTGTTTCAGAGAGCCCAGAGGATATGTGACGAGCGGCACCTGCCAGCGGAGCTCCGGCATGCCAAGGGTGCACTCCAAGCGAACGGGCTCAAGGTGCCGCGGCTCAATCAGAAGACTCGGATGAAACTTCCTACGGTCGAGCGACAACCGGCCATCCTGCCTTTTGTTAGAGGAGTTACCGATAAGATCAGCCACATACTGAAGCGGGCATCTATCAAAACTTATTTCAAGCCGTTGAAGAAGATGTCACAATTCCTGAGGCCCGTGAAAAGTAACACCCCTCTGCAAACTGCAGGAGTCTACAGGCTGGATTGTGAGTGTGGGCTCTCATATGTGGGCCAAACAAAACGGAGCATCTCCACTCGGGTGAAGGAACATGTAGCCGATGTTAAGCAACGTCGACCTAGGTCTGCAGTCTGCGATCATGTCATGGATAAGCCCAATCACTCAATTAAGTTTGACAAGCCTCTAGTCCTCGCCAAGGAGAAACGATATATTCCCAGGATGCTGCGGGAGGCTATTGAGATAAAGAAATATCCAAACTTCAACAGGGAGGAGGGCTTTTCTTTACCACCGGCTTGGGATCCAGTGGTTCATTTGATCAAAGAGCAAGCAGGACACACGACTGTGAGGCCATAGCGTTGGATAGTGTTAACATATATTGCTCTACTTTGTAAAATAATGTAGACCTATTAATTTCTAAATTTAACAGTTTGTTTGCTACCTTTTAAATTAATTAATTAAAGTTTGTAGTAGATCGATAATTAGCTATTGTAGAACTAGCTTTATTTGCCCTTCTGGCATGTACACTCACCTTTATTTGTTTGCATTTAATGATATACATGTGGGTAGTCTTTTGTACATTGTAATTTTAGATGTGGGTAAATATGTTTTCCTCAGTCGACCCGTGACCACGAACGCTGTAAAGTGTTCGAAACGTCGGGATGTAATTTAAAATTCAGTATACGCGATATAATCCGTTCAAAGTTGTTTTATTTCATGAATAACTATCGCGGCAACCGTAGAAGATATTATGTCAATTTGAAGGTCAACTGGTGTTGACATCCTCTTAAGTAGGTAGAGTCTGTCCGGACAAAGAAGTGTCGTAGAATGTATGAGCTCCCATTAAAACCACGACACTTCTCTTTCCGGGCAAACTCTATCTAGTTTTATAGGTAGGCAAGCTAAGTATTATCATTATTTAAGTAGGTATGTATATCGCGCGTCTAATACCCATACCCAATAAAAGTTTTGCTTTGTGTTGTTCGTAAATGTTTGATTTGAACTTCAAATAAAACGTTCCATGAATCTTATAATAGTTATAATCTGTTACATATTGGATAAGCTACTTGTAACTTTGGACAAACTCTGCAGTTATGATCTTAAAAAAATCCCATTTTTGTTTTCAAGAGTAAGCCAGAGTCAAACTTCATACAACTTGAAAATTAAAAAAGCTGTAAGAACTTTAGTAATCCATTCCATACACAAAAAAAACAATATGGGTTTATGGTAATTCTCGGCTACGACAAGACAGCTAATCGAAAGGAAATGACTGGCCAGAAAGTGCTTTAAACACTTTTTTATGGCGAGCAAAACTGTTCTCTAGTAGTCTCAGACTATTTTTCATTATGCAAGGGGCCTTATGTACATTTACAAAAGTATATACATACCAGGCGGCTTAGCATGACATGCGTTGTCGCGCGCGACTCCATATCTCGAGTCGCGCCTGAAGTATGGAGAGTCACGCCGCAACGTAAGTCATGTTAGACGTACAGGAGTAAGTTTAGATACCTACTCTAAAAGTTTTATAGACTTATAACAAAAACTGGCTTCACAGAACAGGAGACACAGTATTATTGAGGTATTCAGCAAATGGCAATTTCTCAATGCTGTCGATACTAAAATTTAAGTAGGTACGTACTAAAAAAATATTATCCGCAAAAATACAGTAATGTTATTTTCAGGCAGACGTTGCAGAGTATGCATAAAAGGCGCCTTTTCTAATACATACCTACGAAATACTTACTACGAAATTAAATCTTATTTTTAACCGACTTCAAAAAAGGAGGACGTTCTCAATTCGACTGTTTTGTTTTTTATCGTTATTATTTTTTTGTATGTACTCGATATCTCCGTGAATCGTGAACCGATTTTCAAATATATTTTTTAATCCAACGGGTATAACCCCTAGATGGTCCCATTGTCACCAAGTCGGGGTCTGATGACAGGATCCTGGAGAAATCGAGGGAACTCTTCAACTATTATAGGCAACCTATAGTGATTTCACTATTTTTTTTCAGCAACTCGGTCACTTCCTTTTGGAATAGCGGATCCTAAGTGAAGTCGGTTATTTTTTTGTTTAAAATTATTTTCATAATAAAAAGATCTGCTTACAACTGTATCAAAGTAGGCCAATCAGCACATTTTCAACACGTGCTTAGACCAATGTCCTTTTTACCCACTTTGATTAAACCAAAACATCGCCTAATCGCCCATTGTGTTTAATATTTCCAAACAAGGACGATATTCTTCTTGCTCAAGCGTTGACTCAAAAAACCAATATCAAATTGAGCTACAAATAGGCACACTAATTACTAATTTCGAGTCCAAATTATGCTGGATTTCTGGCCTTTAAAATGAGATGGAAATAACTTTACGGGTGCAAAATAAAAGATGTCGATAATTCCTGATAAGCTTCATTCAGAGAAGATCCTTTTTTAACGAAACGGCAGTTCTTAGTAGAAAAGTAAGTCAGTTAGGATCTTTTGTTAGAAGAGGTATTTGCGCGGTAAATTTTGCTGGCCGGTATTGAAATAAAACTGTTAAAACAGCTGATAGGTAGTTCTCCCGCTTGGCTTACTGTGTAGGTAAGTAAATTCAGATTAGAGAACATACGACGCAAAATATACTGAAGTAAAAATTGGTAACATTGTAGGAAAGATAGTTTGGAGTTATAGGTAGGTATTTGTGTGTATTAGCCGTGGGGTGCCCGGCCTTAGAATTGTCCCCCACCTTATCGCCCCGTGGTTGCAGTAGGAGTCTGCTAAGGGAATATACCGGGAGATGGGCAGCAGCATCTTCCTGATCTTCCGAAAGCCTAAACAACAATAAACAAAAAAACTGCGCGCGCCAACCCGCCTGCCAAGCGTGGCGCGTATGGCAAGCCCCCCCTTAAAGGGGAGGCCTATTTTCAGCAGTGGACGTGTTATGGCTGAGATGATGATGATGATGATGATTTGTTTCATCTTCAGGTCAAAAACTCCCATGACATTGTGCAGAAATGGGACAGACGGCATGCTCTCTCAGAGACCAAGGAGTCGGTTTTGAAAGCCAATATCCTTTTTGGGCCACTAAGCCATAATAGTTACTTAGTTAATCTCTCTCTTCGTATAAAAAAATCATAACTAACAGAAACACATCAGTATAGCAATGTTCAAAGGAGAAGTTTCCAAAGTTGCAAAATTTTCCATACGGCATTCCTTATGGAAAATTTTGCAACTTTGGTTCCGAGAACATTTTCAGGGAACTTAAATTTTACGAACAATAAAAATTATTAAGGAAGTCACCGCCTTTATCAAATATTTTAATAAACTGTCTCATTTAAGAGTTTATAAAAATAATACTACAAAAATATTTTTTTTTATAACAGGGAATGTTTCATTGGAAATTTATTTTTAATTCTCGTGTGAGTTCATGGAATTTTCCGAGAATATTACTGAATTTTGAGAGTGTTCTAAAACTTAAAACTACTTAATTGCTTTAAATTAAATTAATTTAAGTTGTACATTGCAACTCCGCAATCCGCAATTGAGGTTATAGCAGGATGTCAACTATTGGGTTTCAGTATGTCGAGCACTATTAGGACGTTTACTTTATTTCTCATGATCCACACAGGAGCAAAAATTTCCCAAAAATAATGCATAACTCCTGGGATTGGGCAAATTCGGATGACACGAATTTAGGAGCATATGAAGGTATTAAAACAATTTCCAGCCTGCTGGGAATTAATTCTTTGACAAAGTCTGATTTGATTGACTACGAAATAAATACATGTTTAGAAAATAAAATCTTAGATAAACTTTGTTTTGTGCTCTGTAGTATTTTTATTTTAAAATTGCGAGTTAAATCCTTTAACAAAGTTACGCACCTTGGATGCCTTTCGAGGTATTTTCTATACTAATGCGTACTAGAGCAATTACGCGAGGCTTTTAGGCAGAAATCCTGCGCGCGCATGTTAATGGCGACGCGGGCGCACGGCTAAAGGCGGCGCGCACACCCGAAGACGGCTAAGGCAAATTAAATAATGGAAAATAATAGCGATGCCAAACGTGGCGCGTATGGCAAACCCCCCTTTAATGACGGTCCAAAGGAGAGGCCTATGTTCAGCAGTGGACGTCTTATGGCTGAGATGATGATGATGATGATGATGAATAGGGATGTTGTTGTTCATTCTCAAACATCTTCCTAGCGTTTGTCCTATGACTTTGCTTATCTATCTATTATATATATCATCGCTTAGTGCCCTCAACACAAGCCTTATTGAACTTACTGTGGGACTAGGTTGATTTTTGTAAGATTGTCCTATAATATTTAAATATTTAATATTTGCTACGGCTTACTGAAGTGTAGGTCCGCCGGGCAACATATAATGTCACGAATTAGTTTTTACATAAGGGACTGCAATCTGACCGTCCAATTCTGAGGGGAATGAAGGCTTTTTTGGGATTAGTTTCGATTATATACTTATATTTTAATTTAGGTAAACAGTGAGCGTCAGAATGGAGGGTCTCCACCCCAAATGGTTAGAATAATGCAGCTGTCACCTGACAACCTGATTAGGTACATTGTGTTATGTTTGGTTCATAGAAATATAGTCCTAGTGAAGCGCCAGGTGAGTTTTGAGAAACGTAGCTCAACAATAAACGCATCCATAGAGCTCTTATCACCGCAAAAATAATGACACGAATGAAGTTTTAAAAGTTAATAATTTTACAAGTCACAAACCTTTTCTAAAGCCACGAATGAACCTCAACCCCCTGCGGGTGTACACGTCAATATTTTATTTATCGGCGCGCGGTATCTGGCGATATCTCTCCAGCGATACGCGATGGCCACTGGCCAAGTAAATGAGGCCTGGGGACACTGCCGCGGCGAGGTGTACTCACAGCATAAGACGTATATTACAAAGAAAATATAGTCAGTTACGGCTTTTTGGATTTGAGAATATCTCAAGTCACTAGTGATTTATTCGCTTTTTAAGAGATAAAAATAGAAAAGTTGACGTAAAACTGCAAAGTTACAGCGTCAAAGAGTAAACATACATCTATAACATGACATCTATATTTGGCTTCTGTAAGTGGGAAAGTTATTTGACATCGTTTTATTTTTAGCGTGACATTTTTTTATTTTGTTTTTTTTTTTAACTTTATTGCACATAATCCGTCGGGGTAATACAAATGGTGGAATTAATGCCTTAAGGCAATCTCTACCAGTCAACCACTGCGCATTGAGCCAAAAAGAGACATGTTACAAAACAAATTGTAGCGAGCTGAGAGTGCTAATGATTCTACGATACCTATTTATATATAGGTAAAGGAAGATTAAAAAAAACGGCAATGGGCGAGAATTGAACTTGCGACAGTCTTATGGGAGATGATCTTAGTGGAGCTGCGGGCTGGTATCCCGGAATAGCTGATTCTATGCTCGCCTGAGGCAGTATTTTTGCCTTTATTTCTAAAACATTAAAAAAGTCGTCTTACGATTTGAAAGAATTGAGGATTGCACATTGAAAAAAATGAAACAGCTAAAAATGAATACGTTTTCGATATAATTATAACAGAGTGGTTCGGTTCACATGGAGCCTGCAAAGTTCGTTGCTAAAATCAAAGAAATCAACTTGGCTAACGTATGTAACTATACCATTAAATTTGTTAAAAATAAATAAGGGATTAGGTAAGAGTTATATTTACTCGGACACTTATTTGGATTCAAATTAGTGCTTGGTTAAAATAACCATAACTATAATTTAAATATCTTGGTTGTATGCAACTAAAAATATTTTAATTGAGCCAAATTGGTACATAACATAACATAAACATTTAAATATATACTCTTTATTGCACACCACAAAATAAAAGTTACAAAAAAAAAGTAAAGTTGCAGTTTAACAATGGCGGTCTTATCGCTAAAAAGCGATCTCTTCCAGACAACCTTTGCTGAAGCTCATTTTTTTCCATTCGATTGTATCATTCGAAACATCTCATTGATGTGCATTTCGTACCTACATTAGAAAGTTGGAGTAGAATACAAAACAACAGCTTAAAAATGCATCAAATAAATAAAGAAATAGCTTATAAAAGTTCAGTCGTTTCGTCACTATAGCTGAGCGACGAGTAGACAGCCTGTAAGCTATTTATCTACGTTTCCCGTCGATGTAGTATGCGCGGGAGTGGATTTATTGCGTAATTGGTTTCCGGCGCATCCGGTGAAGATGTCGTCGCAAGAGTCGAACATAGTGGCAAAAAACATATATCTAGTAGTGCGATAACGCATAAAGATTGAAGTCGATACTCAATACTAGAGAACAAATCAAATTATAAACTCAAATAGGTATATAACAAATAGTGACCTAGTGACCCAGGGCTCCGATACCCAGGGCCTGCATCGAACCAGCGTCTTCTTGGGTACACTTTTTTTGTTGTATACAGGGTGGAATTTTAAATGTCAAAATATCAGTCATAATGGGCGAGGTAGGCCAATACGATCGATGCATTGAACAACAATTTTTTGTTGCTTTTTATAAGAAGGTGGAGAGAGCAGTCCTAAAAACGTTTCTAAAAACAATTAGGCACCTCACTGGTATTTAGTATCATATTACCGACTACCGACACAAATATAAGAGGTTTTATCCTGAAATCTATGCAGATACTAAGTACCTACTGAAACATCCTAATACCCGCATATTCAAAATAGTATCTTAACACTCGCAAATTGAATCTAAAATCATACAGAAATACCCTTTTACTTGTTATTCTTTAATACTGTACTGGTCACATCCCGCCTTATCACTGAAACGACACAACTTTGAAACAGACCATCTCATTTTGAAACTTATACCTCGACTGTATACAGTTGAGAATGGCCTGTATGTTGACGTTATTTCGTGTTCTTTTATTTGACGTGAGATGTCGCTACTTAGCCGAGACATCGGTCTGTGCGCAGCGGGACGCTCAAAGCGCATGCGCGGAGCCTGCATATTCCAATCGCCTACTCACACAAGCTAGTTGAATACTCATCTGAGCCAATTTAGGCTGCGTTTTTACTAGAGATGATCGAGGGTTTATATTGCGAGGAATAAGGTGGCGAAGTATGTTAAGATCGTAAAGCTGAGCGTAGGCAGCGCAGCTTAGCGAGGCTAGACTATGCATTTCAGTGTTATGTAGCAAAATTATCAAGTCTGGTCGCGGAAGAGTCTTGGATTTTTTCTCAGCTACCATCTCACCAAACATGGCACTCTCCAGTAGCATAAACCCTAAGTCAGGACAGAAAAATACGTAATATTGGTTGGCCTGAGCATGTCAATCGCATTAGTTCTGTAAGCTGGTTGAATAGCACCACAGGACAGGCTACCGAGAAGCGTCTACAGTCTACACTGCATGTCCTTATTATATCTACCTCTTCTTCCTAAGTATGTACTGTATTTTGAATTTATTATGTGCATAGCACGTGAAGATATAAAGCTGTAATGTGTGTTCTTTCCCAGCCGGGCCACATCTCCGGATTAAGCTCTATTTCTAATGGTGATACGTATATAATACCTTTAATGTCTTATATCTGCTAAACTACGGAGGTACATGCAATTTCCGACGTGGTACAAACGGTACATCATGGGTACGTATCACCATTAGAAATAGAGCTTAATCCGGAGATGTGGCCCGGCTGGGAAGGAACACACAGCTGTAATCGCGAGCTTTCGAGGGGCATACTCATACTATTCTTTATATACAAACCGCCGAATAGAAACTAATACAAACAAAAACCTTACACATAAATGCCTCTGTTCTGTAGATAGGGCAGATGCTCCGGTTGTGGTCACTGTGCCGGTTTTGGCCATTTTCGACTTTATTCAGGTATAGACCAATTTACAAGTCTACAGTTTATAGTTCATAGAAGACTTAATTATGGCAGTACAGATGACATTGAAAAAAGTGGCCAAAACTGGCTCCTCGGCCCTTTTTTGACATCTCATTAAAGAAAAAAATAAGTTCTAATGTCAGATTCTTAACAGCAAATATTCATATGAATATAGCAATATATTTATTTTCAACGACTCAGTATATAAAGCATGTCATAATTCCTTATTGACACAAAATTACGGACGTCTGAATACACGAACTCTCCTTAAAGTGGCCAAAGCCGGGGCATCTGCCCTATTATTTAGACTAATTATCAAAACAAAAACAATCCATGAATTTTCCACCGTCAAAAAACCTACACCTTTCATACAAACCGTTTTGACAAACACTGCGCTACATAAATCAATCGATTCAAATTTATCGATTCAATCGACAACGTAATACCTCTTCAATCCCGGGACAATCGACGATGGTATCGAGTCGATAGTATCGATAGTATCTTGACGGGTACAATCAAAGTACAATTAATTAGGGATATACGGATCCGGACAATGAGATCTGGATCGACGTGCGTCATGGCTGCTATTTGACATGCACCAAAGATATGTTTTGATGTGTTTGGATTTTAAAGTGTACAGTCGCCATCAGATATATCGGAGCGGCCAAGGTGGTCACAAATATCTGAACAACGCCTCTATTGTCAAGGGGATAAAGTGCATGTTCAGATATTTTTAGTACCCTGGCGTTCCGATTCTACAGTCGACATCAAATATATGTTTACACTTTTGTACTTTACGCCTTTGTAATAAGGTGCAAAAATATAAACATATCTTGAACGTCAACTGTACCAGTGGCTCAACATGGAACTAGATTCCCAATCTAATAATATTTAAAATACTTTCCATACCTACAGATCACGAAGAGATCATCCTTCTAGTGTTTGTCTTAGCTTTTTACCACGGCTTCATTGAGCCTGGGGTTCGCTCGGCAATCTAATCTCATCTCAAGAATAGGCGTAAGCAAACATTTTTTATCAAATCTATTTCTATCTCACCCAGATTTGATACTAGACCTTACTGGGTTAGATCCGGTTTCCTCACGATCGTACTTAAATTCCCCAAAGTGGTACGAAGGGCGTCGTGCCCTCAGGCTACCAGCGCTCTTTAAGAAAACTAGTAAATTTGACACATAAAATGAAAACAAATTAAAATATTTAAAAAAAATTGATTTTTTCTTAATGAAAGTCTATATATTCCTATCTATCTCTGCACTCTGCTACCCGGTATACTGTCTACCGATTTCCATATCCAGTACAAAACGCGGTATTTTCTGCGCATGCGTTGCTTCCTACAGCGTGTGCTACCGTGACACTAAATAACAGTGTCGCCTTCCTTTGCCGACACCGCCGGACCCCAACTGCAGTAAGGAACCAGCGAGCCTACCACGAACTTCGAAATTTCGTTATGTCCGTCTCTATCGCTCTTGCTTATACGAAAAAGTTGGACGTAAACAGACGATCGAACAAACGAAGTGCTTCGCGGTTATAGGTCTGCTACTAAAAATAGGAACCAGCTAAAATAATATGTCAGCAAAAAGACGTTCACTGCTGGCCACATCTCGTCTGCATGTTACAGTGAATTTCATTAGAACCTTCGTGCAATGTGCGTCCAACGGTATCCTGCTATCTTGGAAAAATCGTATGAGTTACTGAAAAAAAACAAGTTGTAATTTAGCAAAAAAGATTTTTTTGACAAACAAGTGTCTTCTCCACTTTGCCCGGTCTTCGGCATCCTCTGTTGTTAGATAGTTCTCTGTCATATCCGCATTAACGACGTCCAGCCAGAGCTTTTTAGATCTACCGCGTGATCTAGAGCCTTGGATATTCCTGCAACTTATCCACTTATATATACTTTTCCACGGCACGATAAAACTATAGTTTCATTCATCAATAGTGTAAAGTCCATAATCTATGGTCCATTTATAAATGAAACCATAGAGATTTACCGTGACGTGATACGATGAAGTATAAAAGCGAGCATTCACCTCACTTCGTCACTTTTTACTTTATTACGAACTAGCTGTACCCGCGCGGCTTCGCCCGCGTGCATTGCAGTAGGCTCTGTCACTTTTCGTTACACTCATCCCTCAACAGTCCACTGCTAAACGCTTTCTACATATCAAATTTCATAAAGTCAGTTATAACTTCGACATCCCAAAAGATCGACCGAAAGCGTCTGCGGCAGAGAACCATGTGAGCGGGAAGATCTGAAGAGCTAAAAGCAGAGCTCTCTCTGTAGAGTCGAACGTCCGAAGCATCTCAGTAGAAAATGCAGCAGGAGGTCAGAGATCGAACACAAATTAATGACTAAGTCTAAAAAGTAAACCGGAGGGCGGAAAGACCAATGTAAGGAGATATCGAACACAACTTGATGTTAAAGTGTACGCGAAATGGCCCTCGAGCCGCCTTTCACATAGTTAATTCTATCAAAACTGTTATTGCTTCCGTCTTAAATATGCAACTTAATCATTTTTGGTATTAATAGTGGTCAACTCTATCTACATCTTAAATATTCAACCTCACCATTTTTTGGTAAAAATAGCAATGGTACGGTGTGTTTATCTTTTTGCGTGGGCTCCACCCCCCGAGCCGCCTTTTACCGCCTGCCACGTGCAAATCTATGTCAAACTCTTGCTCCCATCTTGAACTTTCAACCTTACCATGGCAATTTTTGGTATCATAAGCAATAGAACGGGGTTTTTTTATGCGGGGAGCTCCGCCCCCTGAGCCTCCCTTTCTTTGGCGCCCGTCACAACTCTTTTTCTTGGTAAACTTTATCAAAACTCTTTTTCTCCCATCTCAAATGTTCGACGTAACAATTTTTGGTATAATAAGCAGTACTATGGTGTGTTTTTTCTTTATGCGGGGGGCTCCGCCCCCGAGCCCCCCTTTTTTCCCCGCCCATCACGTGATTGACTCTATCAAAACTCTTATTCTTCCATCTTAAATGTTCAACGTAACTATTTTTGGTATAATTATCTATAGTATGGTGTATTTTTTTCTTTTTGCGGGGGGCTCCGCCCCTAGAGCCCCCCTTTTTTCCCGCCCGTCACGTGGTTAACTCTATCAAAACTTTTCTTCTCACATCTCAAATGTTCAACGTAACAATTTTTGGTATAATTATCTATACTCGTAGTATGGTGTGTTCAATCCCCCCTTTTTTGCAGCCCATCGCGCGGTAAACTCTATCAAAAATCTTTTTCTCCTATCTCAGATGTTCGACGTCACAATTTTGGTATAATTATCTATAGTATGGTGTATTTTTTTCTTTTTGCGGGGGGCTCCGCCCCTAGAGCCCCCCTTTTTTCCCGCCCGTCACGTGGTTAACTCTATCAAAACTTTTCTTCTCACATCTCAAATGTTCAACGTAACAATTTTTGGTATAATTATCTATACTCGTAGTATGGTGTGTTCAATCCCCCCTTTTTTGCAGCCCATCGCGCGGTAAACTCTATCAAAAATCTTTTTCTCCTATCTCAGATGTTCGACGTCACAATTTTGGTATAATTATCTATAGTATGGTGTATTTTCTTCTTTTTGCGGGGGGCTCCGCCCCCCGAGCCCCCCTTCTTTAGGGGCCCATCACGCGGTAAACCCTATCAAAAATCTTTTTCTCCTATATCAAATGTTCGATGTAACAATTTTTGGTATAATAAACGGTGTGTTTTTTCTTTATGCAGGGGGCTCCGCCCCCCGAGCCCCCCTTTTCTTCCCGTCCATCACGTGGTTACGTCTATCGAAACTCTTCTTCTCCCATCTTAAATGTTCAACGTAACTATTTTTGGTATAATTATCTATAGTATGGTATTTTTTCCTTTTTGCGGGGGGCTCTGCCCCCCGAGCCCCCCTTCTTTTACGGCCCATCGCGCGGTAATCTCTATCAAAAATCTTTTTCTCTTATAAAAAATGTTCGGCGTAGCAATTTTTGGTATTAAAAGCAGTACTACGGTGTATTTTTTCTTAATGCGGGGGGCTCCGCCCCCCGAGCCCCCCTTTTTCCCCGCCAATCACGTGGTTGACTCTATCAAAACTCTTATTCTCCCATCTTAAATGTTCAACGTGACTATTTTTGGTATAATTATCTATAGTATGGTGTATTTTTTTCTTTTTGCGGGCGGCTCCGCCCCCCGAGCCCCTCTCTTTTTACAACCTATGGCGCGGTAAACTCTATCAAAATTATTTTTCTCCTATCTCAAATGTTCGACGTAACAATTTTTGGTATAATAAGCAGTACTACGGTGTGTTTTTCTTAATGCGGGGGGCTCCGCCCCCCGTGCCCCCCTTTTTCCCCCGCCCATCACGTGGTTGACTCTATCAAAACTCTTCTTCTCCCATCTTAAATGTTTAACGTAACTATTTTTGGTATAATTATCTATAGTATGGTGTTTTTTTTCTTTTTGCGGGGGGCTCCGCCCCCCGAGCCCCCCGTCTTTTACGGCCCATCGCGCGGTAAATTCTATCAAACATCTTTTTCTCTTATCTCAAATGTTCGGCGTAGCAATTTTTGGTATAAAAAGCAGTACTACGGTGAATTTTTTCTTAATGCGGGGGGCTCCGCCCCCCGAGCCCCCCTTTTTCCCCGCCCATCACGTGGTTGACTCTATCAAAACTCTTATTTTCCCATTTTAAATGTTCAACGTAACTATTTTTGGTATAATTATCTATACTATGGTGTATTTTTTCTTTTTGCGGGGGGCTCCGCCCCCCGAGCCCCCCTCTTTTTACAGCCTGTGGCGCGGTAAACTCTATCAAAATTCTTTTTCTCCTATCTCAAATGTTCGACGTAACAATTTTTGGTATAATAAGCAGTACTACGGTGTGTTTTTCTTAATGCGGGAGGCTCCGCCCCCCGAGCCCCCCTTTTTCCCCGCCCATCACGTGGTTGACTCTATCAAAACTCTTCTTCTCCCATCTTAAATGTTTAACGTAACTATTTTTGGTATAATTATCTATAGTATGGTGTATTTTTTTCTTTTTGCGGGCGGCTCCGCCCCCCAAGCCCCTCTCTTTTTACAACCTATGGCGCGGTAAACTCTATCAAAATTCTTTTTCTCCTATCTCAAATGTTCGACGTAACAATTTTTGGTATAATAAGCAGTACTACGGTGTGTTTTTCTTAATGCGGGGGGCTCCGCCCCCCGAGGCCCCCTTTTTTCCCCGCCCATCATGTGGTTGACTCTATCAAAACTCTTAATCTCCCATCTTAAATGTTTAACGTAACTATTTTTGGTATAATTATCTATACTATGGTGTATTTTTTTCTTTTTGCGGGCGGCTCCGCCCCCCGAGCCCCTCTCTTTTTACAACCTATGGCGCGGTAAACTCTATCAAAAGTCTTTTTCTCCTATCTCAAATGTTCGACGTAACAATTTTTTGGTATAATAAGCAGTACTACGGTGTGTTTTTCTTAATGCGGGGGGCTCCGCCCCCGAGCCCCCCTTTTTTCCCCGCCCATCATGTGGTTGACTCTATCATAACTCTTATTCTCCCATCTTAAATGTTTAACGTAACTATTTTTGGTATAATTATCTATAGTTTGGTGTATTTTTTTCTTTTTCGGCCCCCCGAGCCCTCCTTTTTTTTACAGCCCATCTCGCTGTAAACTCTATCAAAATTCTTTTTCTCCTATCTCAAATGTTCGACCTAACAAAGAACTAAAAAAGAGGTAAAGGCATAGGTTCCCATTATACTCATAGCATAGATAGTACCTACCTACTATAGCCATCTAGGGATATCTCTGCGAACTCGTGTTGCATTTAGTTTGCACCTAAACTACATATGTAGTGGTCAGATTTTGCGCAAAGAGGACTCGGTAGTAACAAAGTTCTGCGAGAGATAGCGTTACCTAATCGTATAGCCAAAGACATGTCTAGATACCCGTTTTGATGGTACGTATTTTTTACTTTTCCACTATATTTAACCAGTATATTATTATTTAACACATTTATTTATTTATACGAATGAATATGAACTAACCGAAAGTAGTTAAACAAATATCAATTTGCTGCTTGAGCTTAACACCCATATTCATTTCACATACAAAGTTTAAACCCCCCTTAAACCCCCTTAAATCCAAAAAGTTCGTATTTTTTATAGCCTATGTCCTGACCAGAGGTCTGTTGAACCTGCTAGTGAAGTTTTTATCGAAATCGGTTCAGGCGTTTTGACGCCAACTCTCCCCATCCAAACAGACAAACAGACAAACAGACAAACAGACAAAAATTCTAAAAATCGTCGAAACGTGTTCTGTTATCGATTCTAAGACCTACTAACTTATTTTTTTACTAATATCTCCAATGTACAGATTTTCGACCCTCTTCAGCTTTATTATATGTATAGATTTTAAAAATATTTTTTTTTCTCAGCAAAAGCCTGGCTGGCTCCCTACAGCATGCCATCGTCCATGCTCGCGCCTTTTTGCTCGTGCGTATTTCGGCGCGCATTTATCTCGTTCGGTATCGGCGCATCGCTCCACAGATACTGCTGATTAGCCGATAGCTATGATAGCGCGGGCTTTTTAGCTGTCAAACTTTTAAAAAGTTGCCAGGAGGAATACTTAGGTTGATGCACATTTTTGTAGTAGCAAACCAGCATACTTAGAATTTTTTAATGTACGCTCCATAGTACCTATGAGCCCAAACCACTGACTTTACCTGCTTAAAATAAACGTTAATAAACGTTTTTTTAACGTTCACTCGGTAGAAAATGTTTGTCAAAAAATTACAATAAATGTATACTGGAGCTGTGAGAACTGAGGATATACCTACCGTTGTATCTTTAATTTTTTAAGAAAATCCGATTTTACTCATATGCTCCATACATATTTTTTCATAAACAAAGCGTCAAAATAGTTAATCCTCTTTTTAATTAAAGGATCAGCAAGCTACCATAGGTTACGTTACGGTAGCTGCTTGCCATCATGCGGGCAGTATATATGCTTGTTTATCACCGCCGTGATAAAGCGTGTCTAGATCGTTTTGAACACATTGTCCGCTTAGTAATTCTGATGCTGTCTGTACTTGAATTTTGCACCACGGTGTGTGGTTTTCATTGACCTTTAACCTTAAATACGAGACCCTGACCTTGACTATGCCTACTTAGAGAACTATAAAATAGCAAACTCCGTACTAGGCAGAGCAAGCTTTATTTTCCCATAAAACTTATCGAAACAAACTAAATGTTACCTCCAAGTTCATACCGTTCACGACAAAAGATTTCTCCTTCATTTTAAAGTGAATCTTAGTTATAAAACAGAAGGGTTAGTTTTAGATTGTATTTCAAAAGAAGATACAATCTTATGTTGCCAATGAGCTTACAAATTAAGGACACTAATGGGGTATTTTAAAAATTGTTTAATTGTGTACGATAGGAATAATGAGGATAAGACACGTTTATTTTAAAGCAATGTGTAGAAATTTGTATTGCAAGGTGCGTTGATGTCGTTTTCTAGATTCAGTAAGTAGGTACGTACCGACAAGAAACTCGGCGGGACTTATTTTTTCAAAACAGTAAAACATTAAATCTTTAAGATAGTATAACAGTATCGGCGCGTCTATATAGAACACGATTCCCGTCGGTTTGCCTAATTTTCAGGCACCTGAGCAGTCTTCCTACAGCTCATGAAGAAATTTTAAGCCAAATTAGGCTCCTAGCTTGCCTAAGATTTTTTTTACCCACCGCCACTGGTATATATTACAACTAATGACTATGAGACACGAAAAGGCATGTCAATACTAACCTTACGCCACACCGATAGCTACAGGAAGCGAGGCGATGCGATGTGATCTCCTCTTATTTGTACTCGACTAATGCCGTTTATACACTAAGCTCCTGTTCACGGTTTAAAAATGCTATGCTATTGTCTTAGAATGCTTTTAACGATTCTTACCTTCCCTGAAGTAGAAAATTAGCGATATTTTTACTAAAAGGAAGTTAAACTAGTATTTAATATTGTCTTCTGTCTGTTGCCGCGATAATCTCATCGTTGTATGACAAGACATTAACGGCCTCAATAGCCCAGTTGGTAGTGACCCTGCCTACGAAGCTGGAGGTCCCGGGTTCGAATCCTGGTAAAGGCATTTATTTGTGTGCTAATCTCAAATATTTGTTCCTGAGTTATGGATGTTATCTATGTATATAAGTATGTATTTATCTATCTAAGTATGTATATCGTCGCCTAGCACCCATAGTACAAGCTTTGCTTAGTTTGGGGTTAGGTTGATTTGTGTAAGATTGTCCCCAAATATTTATAAGTAAGACGGATTCTTTTTATACCACGACGGTGGCAAACAAGCCTGCTACTCCAGAGGTCTCACATGCGCGTTGCCGACCCTTTACAAAAAAAAGTGGATTCTCTGCTGTGTTTGACGGCTCAAGGAGCAAGAGGATTTACACCGCTCTTGGAGCATTCCACGAAACGGTCAACTTTTGTCGGGGACGTGACGCATACGGCAGCTACCTTAAAGAGCTGCATAAATCTGTAGAATATAACGTTGAACTTAAAGCCGAGTTATCAAAAGTTATCACGCCAAATATCAGCTTCTTCTCATTTCCAGAAGTACTAAAAATATAGCATCCACGGTAGCATCACGTACCCGACACTTTTCGTGTCAACACGAGCGCTGTAAAAAACTCGAAACGTCGGGAAATTTAAAATTAGTGCTTAACACACGATTAATCCCTGTTAATTGTAATACAACAATTAAACTAGAATTTTAAATTATATGCGGTTGCGTCCACGATCATTCTATACAATATTTCTCGCGTAGGAAACGATATTTATAACATAGGATAGGTTATCACGCTCCTAAAGAGAAGCGTTTAAAATTAAATATCTTCAATTGGTTAAGTCGCGCCCGGTAGCGAGAGATTTGGATGTACTAACGAAATTAGAACTCTAATTCAATGATATCAGAGTTTAGAATTCCAAATCTGCTTATACGTCGTAACATAAGCACACATTCCTTTGAAGCATTCCTCAAATCGCTCACTTCTCAATTTACCTAATAAGGCCAAAAGGCTACCAACATGTCTACGTACTAACGTACGGCGGCGGTAACCCGTGCGACGCATTCAATCTATCTACAATAAGGTTAAAAGCACACATATAATTGGTTTCAAACATTTTTGAACTGAAAACTTCTTTAGCCACGTTATGCACTTTTTGGTAGGGGAAAATTTCATGGGTTCGCGTCACCGACACCGTCACAAGCCATAGGATTGAGAAACATGTAAAATGAAATGTAAAGTGGAAAGTCCAAAGTTAAAATTTAAATGTCTTATTTCCTAAAATAAAAAGTTCGAAGTTTTCGCTTCTATCGGCAGTCCCTAATAACTGCCTTTTTTATACCACGACGGTGTTAAACAAGCATAGAGCTCATCGGTAAGCAGCTGCCGTAGCCTATGGATACATGCAAAGGTCCATATAGTTCACTGTGTTGACGGCTGAAGGTACAAGTCCCCCGTTGTCTACACACTGCATCCTCTTTGAACTCTAGCCACTCGCTTTACCCGCCGGTTCACGCTGTGGTCCGTCGCTTCAACCCGGGTATTACAGTATCCAAACACTATCTTTCTAAGTAATTCAATACACAATATGTCTAGTCTAGGTGCATGATTATCAGAAAATTCAAGATCACATGGCGTAGCAACGAGAAAGCAAGAGCGTGTACAGTCCGTGAGGTCTAAAAAGAACCTTCGGGTTTTAGAAAGAGAAGTCGGCTATCAATCAACAGTGACACATGAAAAAGCAGAACAGCAATATTACCTTCGAGTGTCATCGCCGATTCCCGAAGGTTCTTCTTAAAGCTCACGGACTGTATAGTAATATTTATCTAAGATGTCCGAATTGTCATAAAGAGCTTCCCCGGGAATATTTTTATGTACCCTTTTTAAAGCGGTAAATTTTTCGCTGGCCTGGGCTGAGATACCAACCCCGGATGGCGAGGACGCTAATTAGTTAAAGCAATGACTCGTGGTATAGTGTCCGAGAGGCAACCGAATAGGTAGCTCGCGGTATTTAAGCTCCCTACGTGTTGTGGAACCACGCTGTGCAACCCAAATTGGCCCAAGTTGGAATTTGTTTTTCATCTCCCCTAGCACCAGATAACCTTGTGTTTCACGCATCTCATTATTTTTCACATACAGAGCGCGGCGTACAGCCAGCATAGAAGACATAGCGCCGACCATTCGCAGATCCCTTATAGGGCCGCCAGTTTTATCTAATCTTATCCCTTAAGTTCATTTCTGGGTCTCAAACGAAAAACTACTTTAGCTCTATAAAAGATAACACAAAATTAAATGAGCCGTATTGGTACACTGATCTGAAACTGGTACTAATCTGATTTCGATCTTATTTTAAGGTGTTAGGGATGGTTTTAGTGGGAGCTTTGTCAGGGGTTTGGGATCTTGTGGGTTTGGTTTTAGAGAATCTACGTTTAGCAGTCGAATGTTACATTTGTTTAACTTACTGTATTGAGGCGCCTGCGCCGGGTTTTAAAATGGGTAAATTTTTGGAAAGAAAAGTTTGGGTTGAAAAATGTTATATTTTTAATTTGTTAGGTAGTTTGATAGTGTTTGGTTACGTGAGTAGAAATGTTTTAATTGTTTTGAAATGCTATTTGATATTAATCTAATCAGACAAAAATCGAATGTGTTGCTTTGAATTAAATGGCCTATGGTCGAAATCTTGATTTTCTGCGTTTGAACTTCGATTGTGTTGAAAATTAATATAAATCTAGAATGATCTACGCGTGCATTTCGTGTCAGAGTTGTAAAACCAAGTCAAAATTCAATTTAGTAGCACTTTCACTTTTTTACGTATTTCATCTTGATATTTTACGTACATATGAAATATTTCGAGGCGAACTAAATAGTTAAATACTTTAAAGCGGTACTAGACGTTGCAATTTCTCGGGCCCAATCTGTCTTGTACCCTGCCTACCCTCTGTCAGCTCCCTAAGTGCCATTCCTTTTATACTTTCCAATCTGACAGATTGGACCCTAGAAATTGCAATGTCTAATCCCAGGTCTAGTTTAAATGTTAAGAGGATAAAGCACAGCCCGGCGCAGAGCTCGGCAAATCGCGCAGCGCAAAGCGGCGCGGACATTACCGCCGCATTCGGCGCGCCCGGTGACACGCACTCGCTTTATCTGTAGCTCAAGCTAAACTATGGTTAAACACGACACACGACTGTGTCCTTTGATTAACTTTGCCGTACTAAAAGCAAAATCATTTTGTCAAAGCCCGGAGCTACAACCGAAAAACTCAACGCAGGTCTTTTAGGGTTGTGTTTAACATTAAATCAGCTGTTCCATACGAGACGCATCAGCTTTTATCAAACCGGTATGTAAATAAAAAGTCAAAAATGAGCCTCAAAACAAAGGCAGATTTTTATAGTGCTAGTTGCCATTTAATATGGCGCAGGTTTTCTGGCAAGGGGCGCGCATTCTCAAAATAGTTATTTTTAATTAGAAAAATGTAAAATAGAAAATAAATAGTGCCTGCGAGATGGGCACCTTGCCGAAAGGTCAAGGGTTGGAGGGGTGGTTTTAGGTAAGTGTGTTTTATTTTATTTTTTAAATTAAGATTTAGTTTTAATAGTTTTATTTTATAAGTATTTAGTAATATTTGTATACCTTATCCTTGTGAATTATGTAAATAAGTTATTAAGTAATAGTGTCATGAAACGAGTACTATTTTCCCGAAAAACTGTGATTATCACTACATAATTACTTAAAACTTACTACATAAAACTTTTTCTTTGAATTTGCATTTTCTCTATCTCATAATATTTACCCATTTTTTTTATAAATTGACCTTAACCACTGTTTGCTAAACCACCCGTTACCGTCAGCCAGTTCCACCGGGCCCCCAGCTACGTTTAATTAGTCCTATCGCTAATTATTTACGTACCTCACGACGCCGGTTTCAACTATTCCTGATTTATATCCACTTATATACACTCTACCCTCTGCGGCTCCTAGTTACATGGCCGATACATTTTTCTGGAGAGGTATCCAGTGATTATAATATACATAGGTAATCAGAAAATCAAGTGATCATTTTAGTCAGCCTTTCGCTAAGGCTCACCACACATTTGAGCGGAATGGAGGCAGTAATGTATGGAGGCCAGAGGCAAATTTAAGCTACCATCGACAATGCTCCATACATTACTGCCTCCATTCCGCTAGGTGTGTTTTGAGCCTAAGTGATAATTTTAGGCAGTTTTAAGTCAATACAGTAGGTGCCCCACGCTTTCAATTATTCCTGATTTGTATCCACTCAGGTATACTCTACCCTCTGCGGCTTCTAGTTACATTGCTGAAAAACTATCCCGTCTTCTAGTGGATGCTAGATTTGCTAAGTGATCATTTTAGTTAGATTGTACCAGGATTTATAAGTGACGTTTTTTTGCTACTTTTCTAGACTATACTAGGTGATATTTTTAGCCAGCTCTCTAGCCTGTGCTAGATAATAAATTAAATAAATGGTATTATTAATCGGTCCATTTCATCTTAAGAAATTAATTTATAGGAACAATTGCATTAAAGCAATACAAAAATAGAAAATAGGAGTCTAGGTCTTGCATTCGTTCTTGTTCCCCAAAGTTCCTGATAAATATGGTTCTTATTTAAGTAATTTTTTACGCAATAAGTTTGTATTTAAGTACAAATACAACAGCACGACTTACAATTTAATTATTATAATTCATGCTTAAGCACCGACCCCTCAATTAAGATCGAAGTTTGAAATTATTTACCGACTCGGGGCGGCATTCAGATACTTTTAATTGACTGAGGAACCGAGCGTAGCGAGGCGACGAACGTCTCCGTTTTCACTGGTACGACGATTTGGCAGATTGATGTGTGTGCATGTACGGTCCTTGATTTATTGGCCAAAAATTGTCGAGCCATTTTTTTGATTGGGGGGAAAATGAGGGGGAAAATGGGGGAAGTTTGCTGTCTCGTTATTTATGTTCTCCGAAGTCTACGGTTCACAGAACCCACTAGTATGGTATAGTTAGGGAGGCGAGGTAGCTAAATGGCGTAATTCAACGGCGCCGTCGAGAGCTATCAAAATCGAAAGATAAAATAATATCGAAAAGAAAAGCTCTTATGGCAAAAACCATTTTAGCGGTGGGTTTGGCGTGTACGGTTTTTCAAAAATGTTAAAAAAAACAGTTACTTGGGCATTCTCGAGCGCGTCAGATATTCATACTACGTATGCCCCGAGTGCCTCTGATAACAACGGTATACTAATCTGCCGGTTTGCGTGGTGGGGGTAGGCATATAAAGTAGTCAAAAATGCATAAAAAAAAAAATACTCGAGCGCGTCAGATTTTCGGAAGGGGTGTTAAGTAGGCCCCAAGGAAGCTCCCTTTAAAAAAACTGACGATTTCGGCGTGACGATAAGTTACGATGAATTTTTGAAAATGCAAAAAAAAAAAGTTTTTTTGAAATACTCGAGCGCGTCAGATTTTCATAGGGGAGGTTTATCTCGGTATCCTGAAAGCATATTTTTTTAATCTGACAAAAATGTTGGTGGGTTCTCTTAATCTGACCAGGAGTTTGAGTTTTTATGATGCTTCAAGTCAAAAAGTTTTAACTTTGGACAAAAATGTAAAGATACCTCCTTTGTGTAAAATAAAATTACCTTTTTTGTTTATTTAAACTTTTTTTTTTGGAAAATGTATCGTTCGCGACTTATATGCCGTAACGCGTTCTTAGGAAGACGAAATGGCTCCTCCACACTTCCGGTCATGCGGAAACCGGCAGATTTTGTATTTTTAGTAAGTTTTAGATTATATTCTTCAAAATAAAAAAATAAAATATCGCGCTCGAGAATGCCGGATTAACGTTTTTTTTTACAAGTTCGCGACCCTATAACTCGGCGGCGTCAAGGAATTATCGTCAGATTAGTTAAATTTAGTCTTTAAACACTAAAATCAACCCCCAATATCTTAATCTGATGCGCTCGAGTATTTCAGACTATCCATTTTTTTTTACTAATCTGATCGTCTATCCTAGGCGCGCGTCACTACATATAGAGCTAAATACTTTACAAGGTTGTTCTATTAGGTCTAAGGTATCTCTCATATCTTAAACTGCCACGCTCGAGTATTGCAGAAAATTCCCCTATTCGCCTCCCTAACTAGTATTGATTTGATATTATTATGACATCACTCCCATATCGCGCTCACTCAATTAAGAGCAAATAAAATACGCTGAGAGTAATATCATAAACTTAAATATAAAATCTAAATCAGATTTTAGGAATCATAACGCCGCTCTCGGCCGGCCCATACCTTTAGTGTTGCCCGCTCTGATTTAATTCACTGATTAGTACTCAGTATTTATTTTCGCTGGCAAATTACTGATCAATTTAGCTTTTTATTTTTAAATTGTTATAATTTTGCCTCTAAAATAAACAGGTATATAGGTCCTTAGCATAATCTTCCAAGCACGTGGCTATTAAGAGTCGTCGCCAGGACGCTCGCGTGAACTCGCGTTCCCATACAAACGTAGTTTAGCTCTCATTTTGAAACGACATGCTTTATAACCATGAAATTCGGCATGGGCATTCTAGTAGTTAGGATCTATGTCGGACATTCGTTTTCGTTGCTAAAAATTGTAATACAAAGAAACTATAGCAATAATAAGTTTTGTATGTAAATCTGTAACTGGCTGTATTTTCTTTGTATTACAATTTTTAGCAACAAAAACGAATGTCCGACCTAGATCTGTACTACTAGAATGCCCATGCCAAATTTCATGGTTCTAAATAATAATACTATTCAATATACTCTATGGTTCTAAAGCATGTCGTTTTAAAATGAGAGCTGAACTATGTTTGTATGGGAACGCGAGTACACGCGAGCGTCCTGGCGACTCTTAATATCGAGCACTGTCAATAGGGGCGCGTTGATGTCGCTTGCTCAATCCCGTGAGGGATTTTTGTATAAAGTTTTTTTTTTTTATATGCCGATAAAAAAAAACGCTAATGTGTAATTACAGTTTCCAATTTGGTACAATTTATAAAAGAAATCGTTACCAATATTTGTTTAATTGTAATTTTCTCGCAAGAGAAATAAAACGTCGTTTGATGCACTCGCGGAAATGACATTCATCACTCGTTATGAATCTTGCCACGAGTTACAATAAGCAGTTCATCAGGATATCTCAGGGCTTGTGAAATAATGACATACTTTTCGCCCTTTCATCAAAAGGTAAATATTTCAGTTCAGAGTATTTCAAATTAAAAAAATATAACTTGTTATAGTTTAGTCCGATGTGATGCCCGATCAAAGTACCTATGACGTAGGTAGATTTATTTGATGAAGACAGTTTAAGTTACTCTATCGTAAGTAGGGATCTATCGTTTTGCACCGTTTCGTTACCTACTTACTTAAAATTATTAACACCCATTTTTGATTATGTATCATTAGCCATTATTTAAATTTTAAAGTCCATTGCCCATAAATAAGTGACATAATAGATCTATGGTTCACTTTAAACTTTCAACGGCTATTAGCGTCGATGTTCGCTACTTAAAATTGGAATAAAGCGAAGCCGCCTTCAGACATTCTTTCCATCGCTACCGAGAATTGGTTTTGACTGACCAGTACTTTATACTATAATTGTAATCTTGGCTAGACGAAGCACATGATCGAGAGTCATGGAGGTCTAGAGGAGAGGCCTTTGCCAAGCAGGATACTATAAAAAAATTGTAATCTTAAGTACATGCCATAATCTATGGATGATTGCAAATCGTCTCACAAAAGTGGATTTTACACTCTCTACTTACATGTAGCAACAAAGCAACAAAAATAGCTTTGCGGGTGAGGTGTTCAAAATTACTTTCACCTTATTATTAATCCGCCCTTTTGGGCATCTCACCCCCTGACGCCGAAGATTTTTCGATCCCAAACTTGTTTAGCGAAATAATAAAACTAGTTGACTTTTTGAGTTCGTTTCGTCAACTTACTGTTTAGGACCAACTAGTTACATCCTCAAAGATAATGTTTTCAGCAACTTGTAAGTAATACACCTACTAAAGTCTAAGTAGCCTAGGTAGCAGTTGGACCTACTTTACTGACGCTGTTCTGGCTTATACTAGGTCGCAGTTCTAACCTATCCTAACCACTTCACTGGTAGCCATACCCAGCTCAGAACTGTCAGTTGGTTTGACAGATCGGAGGCGATTATTCGCGAGTTCGCAACAACAGAGCTAAAGAACAGAAATAATTGCACCGGGAGGTCTTAAATCCGTGCGCGCGTCATTTGTTTATTAAGCAGCGGTGCCTTTTAGCGTAAATACGGCGCTGCCAACCGCGCGAGCGCACCGCGCTAAACATTGTCTTATCTGTATTTCAAAACGCATTCGAAATTGAAACCTATTGTCATTTATTAAGGTACGGAATGGAACAGGTTTTGAAAGCAGATATGACGTGTGACGAGTGGAGGTGTGGCTAGGAAATAATGCTACTGTTTCACGGTTGAAAGCTTGAATTTTTAAGAATATCGCTTTGATAATAATTCTTCCCGTTTAAAGTTTTCTGGTGTATTCCCTACCAAAATGCATAAATAAAACAAAGCGCAGTATATGAGAATCAATATACGTTACACATTACACATATAACAATGAAACGCTCTTGGGTGTAAGTGTAGTACACAACAACTATCCTGTAAAAGACGATGAGATAATAGCTGCCAAATAATCCCCACATTTATTATTCAATAGGGAGATATAATAAGCCGTAACTCTCTGTAGATATGTATGAATAAGAGCCTTTACGAGCAAGTATGATGAAATATAGATGTGATGCAAGCTTCTGCAACCGTATGTCTCATAGCGCACGATAAGCTATCATACCAAAAAATAAAGTATTACTCCAAAACTAAAACCCTTACCAAGTAGTACCAAATGAAATATGACATGCACCTAACTACTCCATCACAGGACCCATCAAAATGAACTTATTTGTCAAACGAAGATGACAGGCACACGATAACCGACACAGGAAATTGAAATCAGTATCACTGGCCGAAAATCGGGCGGCCATCTTGGATGCTAATCGTCGCAAGCCACGATTTGAATATGGAACTCTTTATTCGTAAATGGCTTTTTAGTTTTTTTTTTGTAGTGGCCAGTTGATGGATAGGCGTGCAGGAGGAAATGAGTGTCGTTTTTAAAAATGCTCCTGGGCTTGGATAAAATCTGGATGAATGAGTAAACAGTTTGGAGTGAATGAAAGTGAGTTTTTAAAGATCCAATCCGTTTCAAAGTGATGTATCGAGAATTACGAGTGATGATGATGATTTTTTGTCATAAAAACACAGAAATCTTTGTTAGGTTTGTTTATGCCAAAGGAGTAGCGCTTAAAAATCCTCTTTTCAGATAAGTACTTATAGCGAATAAACAAGGTACCTGTACCTACACCCTTAGAGAAAACAAATATACTAAACATACTCGCTTTAACGTCACAACTCGTGTTGTCCCTTATATACACATGACACGTTCTCTTTCCCACATACAATATTACAACCCGGGGCTATACAGGGCGTCCCACGGCGATGCCACATGGAGGGAAAGTAGTAAGTTTTTTTTTTAAATAAAAATGTATGAATGCAACTTTACTAAGTTTTAAAAATAAAATGAAGACTTCTTTCAGCAAAATATGCTATCTATGATATTTAAGGTACTTTCCCTCCATGTGGCATCGCCGTGGGACGCCCTGTATATATAAAATATCGTCAACTGATAGTGTGATATACCTACCTCTGGTATACTTAGACTTAGACTTTCTGGATAGAGGAAGATTCAAAAGTTGGTACCTAATGCATGACTACAAAGATAATATGGTATGTATCCACTTTTGGTTAATAAGGTTATTACAACGCAATAAGGTGAAAAAGTGTAAACATATCTTTGACGTCGACTATATTACCTATCCAGTGACTGATTACCAAAATTGTATCCGGACGGCAACTATAGTTGCCAAACGCCTTCATAAATTTTATGCAATTAATTTAAATAGCATTGCTTTGACTGTAAATAGATTTAAACGAGCCGCATACATTTATAGGCCAATCAAATCAGACTTTTTCGAAGAATGAATTCCCACCAGGCTGGAAATCGTTTTATTATCTTCAGTTTGCCCAATCCCAGGAGGTGTGCATTATTTTTAGGATTTTTTTGCTCCTGTGTTGATCCTGAGGACCTCATTTCAGCAAGTCTATTTTTGGCAGCCCTATATTCACCTAAGGCTAATGAATCCTCTTTAGACAAAATCCACCACGAGATATTCTCAAAATTCCTCATAAAGTCAACTTTCAATCTGGCCTCTCTACCCCCAACAAACGGATGCCGAATTTAACCATCGTTGACATTGAATGGATTGACTTTTTCTGACGGAGCCACCGGTTTTGGGTTACAATCAAATAACTGAAAAAAGAGCAAACATTTTGCAGTTATTTTGCTGCCAAAAGCTTAGACTACCCAACCACCCGGACTGGCCATGTCTGTCATTTTCTATACAAAAAAAGTCTGCTGATTTATGCGGGGGAAGGGAACGTCAAATGTATGCGTAACGTCAACATAGCCACGTCAGATAAACGTCAGTCCATACAATGAGTTTGAAAATATATGACCAGTGGGTCATATATTTTCGGCAGAGGGGAACCTGTCAATGGCCGCTCAGAAGGCCAAAAGTTATGACCACCGCCTAGGATTGGGCATACTCAGATTACTTGTATTTAGGACCAAATGAAGGTATTAAAATGATTTCCAGTCTGGTGGGAATTCCTCAAAACGCTTTTTATGGATCTTATTCGATTGGCCTATTATCACCATTGCAGAAAACGAGATATTTAAACCATTTAAACATTTTAACGATCTTCAAATCAAATGCCAACCTAATTCCCAAGTTTTAGTCACGATATTAATATTTAGTGTAATAAATCGGAATCGTTTTAATGTGCGCAATGGATTCTATTATGAATATTGCAGGTTGCAATCAGGTGGGTTCACATGGTGCCCACGCTTCGCCTACGCACGGCAACCATCATTTTGGAATTTGTTTTTTATCTGATAGAAAAAGGTACTTACGGAAAGTAGGCGGTTGGATGAGTATTTACTAGTGTACGTGTATCGTAATAGATATATAGGTAGGTATTTAACTAATAAGCTTTCATACGAAATAGAGATGCAAACCGCTGCCTGAATGCGCTGGATGGGTACACAGCAGTGGCAGGTCGAATCTTACCTTAGGAAAACCGGAGCTTAATTTAGCTTAAAATTTCTTCATGAGCTGTAGGAAAACTGCTCAGGTGTCTGAAAATTAGGCAAGCCGACAGGAATTGTGTTCTATGGACGTATTATACTGTCGGGTCATATCGTGTGTACTGCCTCTCCTTATCGCTCTATAAGTGAAATAAGGGTCTTACTTACATAGATTTCTGCGTTTCACTCTTCGGATTCAAATTAATATTTTGCCAGAATCTTGCCAAATACTGAATTGCCTTTTAACGGATCTAGAGAGAGGCCTCATATCTAAGGCATAAACCGCCTCAAAATTTAAAAAAATCCGGCCTAGTTCACGACGATAAATAGAGAAAAGTGACGGTAAGTCAAAAATTCGCAGGGAAGCCCATTTGGCTTTTTTTTACACGCTTCCCGGTGTCTAGATGAGCTGGAATTTGGTATAAGTCCGTACTTTACATGTTGTTCCGAAAGAGAAGTGTGGTTTATATGGGAGCTTAGGTATACATTCTACGACAATTATCTTTCCGGACAGACTATTTAGACATTCAGCAATATAAGTGTATATCAAAAACATTTTTTGGGAGTTAAAATTCTCTATGAGCCATCTAGATATAGTCAAAGTAGCTACTCTGCTGTTACCTGCTTTACCGAGTGGCAAAGCTAGTGGGCATTGAGTTCTACGGACACTTCGATATAGGTGACTCTTTGGATGTTCAATTTCGAAATAAATTAAATAAAATTGAGGGAAAACCTTGTCCATTTGATACCCTAACCGCCACCCACACGAATGCCAGCTCACGTTTTTCAAATCGCCTGAACGATCGCTCAGAAACAATCGTACCGATATTTCGAAGCGTGACCTTCCGCTATCAGAATGAGAGGATTCAATGAATTGCGAAATGGAAGTATTTGCTAAATGCCGACGTGTTCATTAATACTTGTTATGCAATTGTACAGGTTAGACTGTAATTGTTATCAGAACCGCCCACAAAGATTCGTAGTATAAAGGGCAAGTACCTAAACCTAACCTAAAAGGGATCGTCGAAATGTATCCGGATTAATAGCGTATTTTTCGTTTTTAACCCGGAGCGGACATTGATAGGCGTACCCTCTGCTGAAAACATATGACCAGTGATCATATTTATTGTACGGAGTGACGTTTATCTGACGTGGTTATTGGTACGTTACGAACGAATAGCCATAATATGACATTCCCCTCCGCAAAAGTCGGAAAAAATCGCAGTATGTTCGCCGAAGTCTGAAAACAATCGTTTGACTCAAAAACATACTTTTTGTTTAAAAGTTTTTTTTTCTTTCATACCAGGACATTTATTGAGCTTATATGACCCTTGCTTTGATTTAAAAAAAAAGAAAATGGCAGTTAATAGGGACTGCCGATAGAAGTGAAAACTTTCAGTTTAAAACTTGAAATTTTATAATGTTTGAATTATCATCATCATCATCATCATCTCAGCTATAAGACGTCCATTGCTGAACATAGGCCTCCCCTTTGGACCTCCATAAGTATCGGTCATTATCATTAAATATTAATTATCAACATCAATCGTCTTCTCCGAGCACCATAATATATTTTACGTCACTCTGGGCGGTAAGTGAGATTTGCCGCCCACGGGCGCAGCAGCAAATCTCACTTCACACCCAGGAGAGGACGTAAAATTGTGTACGCACCACAGGCGATAATAAAGAAGGCCTCAGATCGCTTGTTTATGGCCCTTACCTTCGGTTCGGGCCACAAATACCCGCGATCTGAGACGTTTTTTATTTTACCGCCCTAGGTACGTAATGTACTAATATTAGAGAAAAATACTACTTACAAAATTAAACATAATTTGAACGACTATAAGTTTATAGTACATTGTGCAACATGGGGGGTAAGAGGAATATTACTAACGAGAGTCTAGTTAAATCGCGACGGCTTGCCGGAGCGATTTAAAGACTCGAGTTTGTAATATTCTTACGCCCCGAGTTACACACAATGTTTTTCATCACACTTGCGAGGAAAAAACTAAAATTTAAGCGAAATAATTCTTAAATACGGTGACGTTTCAAATAGGTATTCGATCGCCATTTTGCTTGCGCCGTTGCTTAGCAACGCGGTACAAACATTCCGTGCGTTTTTTATTACGACATAGTTTTCGAACTAGATTTTGCAAAATTATTATAACAATATTTACCAAAATTAATGATAAATACTTTTAAATATTAAAAATAATGAAGAAATATACCGTATTAGTTTTATATACTTTAAAATTTGCTTGTAGTCAAGTTTGGGTGACATAACAAAAAACCCTGGCTGAATATAAATGTCCTGAGTCTGAAGTAATGTACGAGTGGGTCAACATTTTTAAAACTAAACCTATAACTCCACACTGTGGAGTTATAAGAATTCCTAACTCCCGCGGGATCAAAGTAGGCCTTTGTCCTTCAGTACACCCGCATGAAATAACACCATTTACGAGCAGGTGTGATGAAAAATATCGAACGAGCCTTCCAACCCAAGGTAAATCTTGTGATGCGTTTTTGTTTTCGTGACGGTATCGGTGACGCAAACTCATAAGATTTCCCCCTACCAAAAATTGCCCAACGCGGCTAAAGAAGTTTTCACTTCAAAAACATACATAAGCAGACGGTTAATTGCTAAATAAATAAATAAAAAATTGTACCTACTACACAAATCCCCAGGACTAAATCCGATCACGAACTTTCTCAACCAAAACCGTTTCATTTGGCAAATTTCTCATAATTACATTAATTCCCCATACAAAATATTAATTTACATCAGCACGTTATCGAGGCATCGCTCGTGGGTTATTCAATAAGGTATTGAGCGCGTATTTATATAAAATCCTGGCGTAGGTTTAACAGAGATGTCGGTGCTACGATACTGGGAGTGTTTGTTTAAGGGGTACCCTGGGCGACGCAAGTTGTATTGTTGCGAAAATCGGTTAAGAACGATTTTAAACAGTTTTATTTTTAACTTATAAAGGTTTTTGAAATTGTTGAAATTTGGCATTTTAGTAGGTAATTTAAATTGGATTTCATCGCAATGTTATGGGAACAACATGCTGGTCTGATAAAATGAAGAAAACCTAAAGTTGATCTTAGGAACTCTAGTAAGTTTAGGTTTTTTAGAACCGTCTTGAGTTTGGCTGTTGTTAAAAAACAGCGACGATAAAAACTATTATAAATTTAATTATCTAATAAAATAACTCGTGAAGACAAGCAGTTAAGAATATGCTTCCATAAAATGTTATCGGTAAAAGCTCAGTTCTCGAGGAAATAGTTTAAAACTGTCGTAAACTGAAAAAATCCTGAATCCAATGGACCACGGGTTGATAACATATTTTTATTTATAATATTTTATCATCGTTAACTTTAAATACTTAAATAAATATTTTTACGGACAATTAAGGTAGATGCACTACCTAAGCGGGGCTAGGCTGACCTGTGTAAATTGTCATCAATGCAAATCTTGTAGTATGGGTCTGGGTACTAGGGTATAAGTAGGAACTTAGTTCTACAGATAAATACATACAGTTGATATTCCTAGAAAATGCAAAGTGTTGCCCACCGTACTCGAATCCGAGCACTCCCACAGTACTGGCGCGATCAGATTTGGTGCTTTCTTCACGTTATTAATAAGTACGGACGGAGCCATAACGGCTGGCGAACACAGGTTGATGTCTAATATGGACGCACGGACGGACAAGACTTATAGTGTTAGTTATTGGCCTCTACGATCGGCGCAATTTTGGCACAAAACTCACGCGCGATTTCGAAACATTGCCGTCTAGGATCAAAATATTTATTAAAAATCGCAGGTGACTTGACGATTACGTGTGTAGAGGCCTTTATAGGTGCTAAAGTTAAACGGCTATTAGACATTGCAACCTGCCCAATCTGTTGTGTACCCTGCCTGTCCCTTCCTCTCCTTCAGCTCCCTAATACGAGCCCTACCTTTAATTACACCTTCCAACCTGACAGATTGGGCCCTGCAGGTTGCAATGTCTAATACCGCCTTTATAACTAGTAGTCCGCCTCGAACTACCATTTCCTTGCAAACAAGATTACCAATATAACAAGCCTCTTATGATGATTTTTTCGCACCTTCTAGCTCCAAGAACCCTTGATCAATCTTGCTCATATACGAACCCTCAAATTTTAAGTACCTCTGCTACAGCCACAACAAATTTCATAATGATCAGAAAAACGTTACTAAAGTTAACGCGAAACAAACTCTCAAAATCAAAACGTTTAAGGGTACGTGGGTGGTTATGAAGCTAGAAGTTAATCGCAAGTTCTCATTTCGAGGCGGACTATTAGAAATAGCAGTTTTGTACTAAAACTAAGGGCACAAATCCATAACAAATGGTCCAGGATTCGAACCTGAGAACTCCTGCTTCATCGTTAGATAGTAATTGAAAATGGTATACAATATGAAAAAACGAAAACACCCTATACCAAAAATTCTGAATGGATAATCCAGCTAATAATAATTCAGCAAATCGACGCGCAAAGTTCATCGCTCAATCAGGCCGGGCCGCCGGCGGTGACGTCACGACTCGTGCCGCGCCCCGCCCGCGAGGTGGCGCTGTGTGTGGGGGTGAGCGAACCTGAGGTTGATCTACTATGTCTGGTCATTTGTAGACCACATGAAAACTCAGTTATAGTGCTAATAGACGGGAAGATTTGGTTCGGGCCACCAAATCGCCCAACTTGGTTCGACGACAATCTTACAGACCGACAGATTTGGTTCGGAGCGAACCAAATCCGGAGTCCGGCCCGAACCAAATCTTGCCGTCTATAGTGCTCTCCCTTATGGGAATATAGTTCAGAGCTGGATACGGTTACCTTCTTTTAGTATGTTGTTGGGTACGACACCAGGACCCTAAAACTGCCGCGAGACGGGGACGTCGATGAATGTCTCTCGATTAATGACGTCATAAAAATGGCTGCCGCTTCGTTACGAAAAGTGTAAATTTCATCCAAACTGTGCATTGCACCTATACGTGTGTAGTATCAAACGAAAGAAGATTAAATGTGCTATATTGTTGTAATACATTATATACTACTATATATTACAGTTTGACAGCTATAAACGAAAACCCAAAATCAGGCTAAAAAATAATTCGGATATTTGCATTTTACAAAAAAATTATAAGTCCAACTTTAAAGCCGAGTACTACAATAACAAAACAGGCTATTTAAGCTATACATTGCTATAAAAATTATTAAAATCTGGTAATAATTGTGGCAGCTATGTTAAAAAACATGTCGGCAGTGCCGAGCTATTTCCTTAGAGTGAAAAAATAACAATTTTCACAATTTACAGAATATCCGCAGAAGCTTCGAGTATATTGTTGGTCAAATAATTTGGAGCTCGTAAATGTCGGAAAAATATCTCTATAGTGATTGAGGTCCAAATAATGACGTTATGAACGTGACCACTACCGAAATTTGTAAAACATAAATTAAAGCTATACCATGACACATACACACATGTGTGTAGCATCGATCGAATGCTTATTGAATTTACTATAATACATACATACATTATTTGTGAAAATAATGTATAGTTTAGGAGTTGTTGACAAAATAAAATATTTTTTTAGGAAAATAAAATGTATATGTTAATTCTGTGGCCAAAGAAAATACAATACACGAATGTTTTGTATAGCATTAAAAACACCAACTATTCAGCTTTAAAACACAGTTTGAATTTATAAAATTTGATAAGAACTATAAAAGTTGTGCTTACAACTCTAAAGCACACTAACTATTTTACCTACAATGCACTCATACTATGAGAAGCTTGGGCCTAATTATTGACTAGTTTTTTCTAAATTTTGTAAGGATTTAGGGTTCCTTGTCATTAAAGTTAATAAAAAAATCGGCCAAGTGCGAGTTGACTCGCGCTCCGAGGGTTCCATATACATCACACAATTTTAACAATTTGTATTTTTAAGACCAACTTACGCTTGCCCGCAGACTTTTTAGTGTTTTTTTCTTTAATGTACAGGCAAAAAACTATATTAGGTTTTTTTTCTAAAATGTAGGTTCGTCGGTTTCCGGGGGACGGAGAGCAATGGAAAATTTTCGCCTTATTTCTTAAATAACTTCAAAACTATTAAAATTTAAATTATAAAAGTTATATATTTGTAGTTTTCACATCAAATCCTTTCATTTGATATATAACAAGGTATAGTTTGTAAGTAATTTAAGAAATAAGGCAAAAATTGCTCTCTGTCCCCCGGAAACCGACGAACCTACATTTTAGAAAAAAATACGTAATATAGTTCTTTACCTGTACATTACAGAAAAAAACACTAATAAGTCTGCGGTCAAGCGTAAGTTGGTCTTAAAAATACAAATTGTTAAAATTGTAGGCTGATTTTGGGTTTTCGTTTATAGCTGTCAAACTGTAATATACAGTAGTATATAATGTATTACAACAATATAGCACATTTAATCTTCTTTCGTTTGATACTACACACGTATAGGTGCAATGCACAGTTTGGATGAAATTTACACTTTTCGCAACAAAGCGGCAGCCATTTTGATGACGTCATTACACGGGAGACATTCATCGACGTCCCCGTCTCTCGGCAGTTTTGGGGTCCTAGTGTCGTGCCCAACAACATACTAAAAGTTGGTAACCGTATCCAGATCTGAACTATCACTTAGGCCCTCTCCCATAACGGAGGGGACTACTATTAGCACTATGAGCGAAGAAAAATAGTAAAACGGCTATTAGACATTGCAACCTGCAGGGCCCAATCTGTTGTGTACCCTGCCTCTCCCTACCCCTCCTTAAGCTCCCTACGGGCCCTACCTTTAATTACACCTTCCAACCTGACGGATTGGGCCCTGCAGGTTGCAATTTTTAATAGCGCTTTAAGTAATAGAGGCTTAAAGCTGTGATCGAAACCGGCAATCAAGGTATGCTATGCTATCTATTTATTGGATGGATTGGACTAGCGGCTCTCTGAAGGTGTATAATCGAGCCAATATAAAGTCGGACGGCTCAGCCATGGCGGGTATATGGACGCCTAGGACTTCCGAAAGGTATATCTGGCGATGCAAGATATTCAAGCGCGCTCTTAGCCCTTATTTACAGTCGCCATCAAATATATCGCAGCGGCCAGGGTACTGAAAAATATCTGAATATGGACGTTATCGCCTTAACAATAGAGGCGTTTTTCAGATATTTGTGAACATCTTGGCCGCTCCGATATATCTGAAGGCGACTGTAAAATGTACATACCTACTTTTCACGTCAAAATAAAGCGCGAAGGGGTTTTCCAGTCCATAGCATAAAATCTAATACGGCGATCACACCAGCGCGTGCATATGCGCGTCAGTTTGTCGAATAGTTCGACGAATCATTCGCGTACGAGTGCCAAAACGAATGTCCGTTTACATAATCGTCTCCCTGTACAAATCCCCGACGCGAGCATACGCATGTCTGAATTGACTGATCGGTCGCGCGCTATTCGCTTCGTCGTGCGGCTCATTTTTCACACGTGTATGTGATCGGGGCATAAGAAACAACTGGGCCACGAGTTTGGCATCCAACTAGATGGCACGTATAAGGCGCCTTATGTTTTGTAGTAACATGGTACGTAGTGACTAAATTGTTACACTTCGACTTTTGAAGCAGTTACAGTAAAGTGTACAAGGTCAAATTCAGGGTAAGTGCCTAAGTACGTTTTTTAAGGTTTCGCACCTAAATAGTAGTAAAAGGAACCCTTAAAATCTGAAAGGACATAGTTCTTTACCTACATACGGTACATACAGATAAGTCAACGGTAAAGTGTGTCGGATCTAACAAAAAAATATTGTTAAAATTGTATGATTTAAACCAACAACAACACTCCAGTCCAATTCACACTTGGCCAGTTTTTTCTTATACGAGAGAAGGTAAGACTATTACGAAGATTTAATAAAATTATTAGTACGATTTTTTTTATAACTTTAATTCATATTAATAATCATAATTTACACAAACATAACGAAATCTAATGTCAACTCATACAATAGGTTGATTTAATTACATCTATGTATTAAACAATTTAAAATTAAAAATATTTGAATCCAAATTATTGCACAGAAATTTAATAGTGCCAAAAAACATTAAAATAGGTATTGTCGAAAATACATTAAGTATTCTATATCTAACGACAATTAAAACAGGTAATTTTGTATAGAAAATTTCATACAGAATGACTCGTTTTTATTATCCTTGAGTGTATATTGTGACTTCTAACTAAGACCTTACATAAAAGCTGAATACCACTATTAGACTACTTACTACTATTTATATTTTAATTTATAATTATTCTAAATTAATCGGTTATCACACTTATACATGTCAATGTAGTCGCTGTCAGAAACAGAGCGGCCAAAGTGCTCAAAATTTTCTGAACTTACGGCAGTTTTTGCCATTTTATCGGCTATCGCGTCATGCGTCACTGTCGCACTTACAGTCAACGCCTAAAACATGTATACAGTTTTGAACCTTATTACAATGGAGTAAGGTGCAAAAGTGTACACATATTTTTATACTTGTGCGACAGCTATAGTGACAGACGATAAAAACCCAACCATATTAATTAGGCTAGCAGTTGCAACGTCGTGTGAAGATGTGTGATAAGCCTTGACAAATAAGGTGTGTTCAGATATTTCTGAGAACTTTGGCCGCTCAGATATAGTTGCGGCTGTACTACACTGCGTAGTGAGTTTGGACACAGATTCAAACGGACACGTCACTCGATAATTGATAGAATATGTTACACTTTTCTGAAATATACTGTATATTATTTTCATTTCATTTAGTGACTGTTTAGCTGAATAAACTCTAAACAGCTACGTTTAAGTCTTAAATTAGCTAAATTAATTAGCTATACTTTCAGCCCACTGGTGTATAATTCAAAATCTTGTTCCGAACTTTATTAACCCTTTGATAGCCAAGCATCGGACGGGAAAATCGTGCCCTCGGCGCCAGCGCGCGAGGCAACTCGTTTATTTTGGACGTGATATCACGGGCTGGCGCTGTCGGCACGACTTTCCGTGCGCGTGATTTGACGTATGTGGCGGTCAAAGGGTTTAAAACACTGTATTTTATTACCAAACGAATTTTATAATGACACGAACTATAGTGACAATAACATGGTATTATGAAAGACGCACTTATCAAATTAGTTATGGTATTGGGGCACATAGGGACAGTCAAAACGAAATTAAGTAGTCAAATACAATTATAGACGGAAAATGGCGACACAAGGCGTATCATTCTGGTTACGCGATTCTCTCCCTCGCACTTAAGTAGATAGTAACTTGTAGTACTTGTTAGAAAGAGCCAACATCATATCATCAGCTTGCAAATTTAAAGTATTTCAATGAACGACCGAATACACCAAGATAGTCGGACACTTCTGAAAATATGGGTACATTTAATGTGACATAAATATGTAGCCACGATTCTATTACCAAGGCGTAGTCTTGGATACATGTTTTTGTTGCATTAAATGTATACATATTTTCAGGCGTAACTGTATAATGAAATTTCATAAAGAAAATAAAGGTGGAAAAATAAATGCAAAAGGGGAATAGGAGCTTCCATTATTAAAATGGCAATCACGAATAACTGCGCTTTAGGCCGTGGTCTCCTATAACCCTTTATAGGGCAGCGGTCTCAAAAAAGACCACCTGTAGCATCATCTTTTTATATTTTTTTCTTGTACAGAATTTTTTGGACTATAGATTGGCGATGAGGCTTGAATTGAGGATTTTTTTGAGTCTTGCCCGTTAAAGGGATAAACGCCATCGGCCGCTTACAGCGTCTGCGTACTATACAGATGTACTGTTGTGTGTCTGTTTCAGACGTCGCCGTTGGCGTCTTTTTTGTATAGAAACGTTGACGCTGACGTCAAACGAGACCACGGCCTTAGGGTTCTAGGTTCACATCCAGGTATAGTAAGTTTTTTTAAGACGTCCGAATTGTAGGAAGAAATCTCTAGTATGATTCGGTCATCTTAAAAAAATACTACCATAAGGACATTTATTTGTATGATTAGATTAGTAGTTTTTTTGTAAATTATATAAGGTCTAGGTTTTGTCCATGGTTGCTTAACCTTTTCCACGCCAAAGACGTATATATCGGCACCACAGGTCCAACGCCAAAGACCGTTATATCGGTCACCGACCACAGAGCAAAATAGACATGCACACGCACAAAGTTTAACTTCATTTTTGACATTTAGATGTCGTGGCGTCTGAGTGGTTTTGCGTTTGACATGGCGTCGAAAAGGTTAAATTTGTATGGACTTAGACCAATTTAAGGAAACATAGACAAATTTAAGCATTGGTCTGTGTGTATATGACAGATACTTCCAAAAATCTATCAGTGAATTTCTCCGTTATTATAAATTTAAATGTTCTTGATACCTACTAAAGGTACATTTCCAGTTAACGATCGACCTTAACACTTTGAATTTATCCTTGCTATAAATAGCGATTTAAATGCCGACACAAAGTGGCACTTTATTGACGCTTATACGGTATCAGATAGTAATTTCTAGGGCCCAATTTGTCAGATTGAGACGTAATAAAAGTTAGGGCACTTAGGGAGCTGCGGGAGGGTAAAGGTACATGACAAATTGGGCCCGAGAAATCGCAATGTTTAATACCGGTTTTAATAAACATTGTTAGGCGGTTACTACACTAGCCCCTCGCATTAGTGTGATAACCGCCTTATGTTACTTACAGAATTAAATCAACCGGAGTGGCCATGTCTGTCATTTGATTTTTGCGGGGTCGTCAAGTGTATACGTAACGTCAAAATAGCCACGTCAGATAAACGTCAGTCCATACAATGAGTATGACCACTGGTGATATTCGGCAGGGGGGAACGCCTGTCAATGGCCGCTCCAGTTGGTTGAATCCTCTGAGTTATGTCATGAATTTATTTCTATACTCTATGGCCGGACTTAAGCTTTCTCCTCATCAATGTCAAATTTCTCCCAACTCTCATCTGAATTAGCGCTGGCGTCATCTTTCACTTCCTTTTCCCCGAAATAATCTTCAACCAAATCGTTACCACAAACGTCAGATTTACCTTTTTTGCCGCCATTTTTGTTTTTAGTCTGTACAGATTTGGGTTTGGTGTTGCCAGCGGTGTTTGTTGTTTTGTTTTTAATGTTGTTGTTGGCTAGGTCGCGGGAGGAGGTCTGTTTTGTCTTCTTGCTGGATATTTCTTTTTCATATTCTTCTAGAAGTAGGGTCTGTTGTTCCTCGGTCAGTTCGACGTCATTCGCGAAGTCTTCTGTAAGAAAACACAAGATTTCAGAAATATACAACATATACATACTTTCTTCATTTGAATAATAGTTTTTTTTTAAATATATAAGCTTTCATTAAATTCCACCTTTCCCGTTGTCTGTAATCAAATCTTGCAAGTTAAATTTGATCCACTTCCCGTTTTCCGATTGAGCTGAAAATGTTCACAAATTTGTATATCGCGTGACAATGCAATATTATGATGACATGGAGCTGATCTGATGATAAAGCTGAAAGGTGGCCATAGGAACTCATCAACTACTCAACATTATGCCGTCGTGTTTGGGCTCGTTGCATTCGTCTTGGTGAGCAGTTAGGGATTTTATAAAGAAAAGTACAGTTAGTAATAAAATCTTATCACATAAATGACAAAAAAACTTGTTTCTAAACTTTATAATTTGGTTTTAAGTTTAAAATTTCACGGCCATAAGGTCTCTTTCGATTTGGAATATCACAATCATAATTATGTTACCACTAATAAATAAAGGGATTCTTGTTATTCGATACAGAGGCAGACAACTTACTCACCATCCTCCCAAGTCACGGCGTCGGTCAGAACCAAGGGCTCGGTCGGCTCGCTTGGCTCGCTCGGTTCATCTTCTACCTCAGTATCGACACCAGACAGGACTTTCTTGGGGCTTCTGGAACATAATATTTTGTTATAATGGCGCCAAGGGTTCATCCATTAATTACGTGACACGTTAAGGGGTAGGGAGGAGACTTATATGAGCAGGATCAATCAAGCTAAAAGGCGCAAAAGCGATCTTCGTGAAGGTCTTGTTATATTGGTCAACTCGTTGGCAAGTAAATCGTGAGTTCTCATTTGAAGGCGGACTACAAGTGTAGTGGAACTGTTAAGATGAACTTTTATATGTCGCTATACTCACTCTTGAATAGGCTCGGTCTGTTGCCGGGGTAAATGCGCCAGTACAGGGTCCGTGTCGTTAGCAGGCAGGCGGCGGGCGGCGGCGGCCAACCTGTCTTGCAACAGCGCTACACGGAACAAGTACCTGAGAACAATAGTACTACATTACAGAACGTAGTCGGCTGAGCTGGTACAGGCGGCCGAGCGTAGCGAGGTCGTATAGGGATACGAGGTTGGCAATACTGTTGTTGATAAGGTTAAGGTATGTACAGTGTTTTTAATGCTGCGTTTATTGTTATATACTTAAATGCAATAAAAACAGGTTTTCAAACATTTTCACATTTTTATTTCCAATCCAAAGTGACGTTGAACGTAAACTACCACCATTTTTACTCTTTTAAGGGATATGTCTGTTATATAAACTATCAGATACCCTACCCCGGGACTCATAATTCATTAAATATAAATTGCTTCACCGGTTAAGTGCGAAGAGACAACACACAGACAGTGTTACTTTCACATTTGTAATATATTATTAGTAGAAAAGAATCCTAGGTACCTCTCCCAGAACTCATCGTGAGACACAGCATCCGGCACAAGCTTGTCATACATCCCGCGCAGTATGGGGCTGGCGGAGAGTCGCTTGGCGGCCGAGGCGGCCGAGATCAGCTCCGCGCCCAGCTCGAGGCTGGCGAGCCACGCGTCCAGCTCAGGACTGGACGCTGGGACGAGGTATGTGGCGTCTACGCGTTGGAGGGCTTCAAGCTCCTTCTGTAATGACAAAGATTTAATTTCGCATCTTATAGCCAACCAATTTGATTCCTAGGCCACTTTTTTTATGACATATGAGGCAAACGAGCAGACCAATCGCCTTATAACGTCCGCAACACCAGGGGGGTCACAAAGTTGTTGCCGGCCTTTAAGATGGAAGTACGCTCTTTTCATGAAAGTTTGACGGTCGTATCGATCCGGAAATACCGCAGGCGACAGTTCATTTGACAGTTTTGCATTTCATTCCACAATTTTGCTGTGCGAGGAAGAAAGTCTCAGAAGAAACGCACAGTTGAGGACTGACAATCTAATTGTAAGTAATGAGGATGGAAATGTCGTCGCCTAGGAGATGGCGGAAAGAGGCGGCAGGGATTATTCCAAACAATTCCTCGGAGCACTCTCCATTATAGATCTAATAGAAAATGCGGAGTTTGGCTACATCTCCACGTGTAGCGCCAAGCACTGTAAGACCTTGTCATATAAGCAGATACAAATTGTATGGATATGTATGGAGTACAGTACTGACCTTGTAAGTGCTAAGCATGGTGGTGTCTCCGGAGGACAGGATGACCTCCGTGTCGTCCTCGTCGTCTGGTTCTGGGTTGAGAACTGTGTGCACTTGACCTGAATAACAATACAATTATGATTTAACTGAAAGCAAGTTTGCCTAGAATTACATACAGGTTGGATTTTTGATCGTAAATAAAGGCTACTAGATCCAGTGCTGCAATACGAAAATGAAAGTAAACATTGCCAACCTTTCGAATTTATAACAGTTGCCTTAAAATATGCGAGAAAATCTTAACTATAAATAAAAATATATACCAATCATCAATAGCACTAAGAAATCGATGAAATGCTTCACTCAAGTGTAATAAAAATTAGTCTTTTTGTACAAAAATTAATTTAGTGTAAATAGAAATGCTTACCGATAAAAGTACTGAGACTTTTCTTCATCACATTTGCTGGTGATTCTGGTTCATCCAACTGGAATGGACATGATCATAAGTAAATAACTTAAGGAATGACGTAGACTGGGTTAATATCGAATTTCTAGATATATTTGGGCCTTGCTATGGGCTATAAGGCGGGACGTAGCGTAGCCATTATGTATGAAAATTATGAAATACTATTATTTCTCCTCTGCTACAGTCAACACACTTTTCCTTTGACGGCCAAGACTTCGACTAAAGACTACAGGCAGGCACCAACCGGCGATCATATGTGAGAACGCAAGAAAGTGGCCGGGCACCAGAGACGGCGCGTCCATATAACAGATTCCTGCCGGCTTGCCCTATTTTAGGCACGTGAGCAGTTTTCTAACAGCTTGTGCTGAAATTTTAAACCAAAATAGGCTCCGGCTTGCCTAAAAAAAGAGAGAGAGGAGGAGCGAAATCGTGCGGAATAAGCTGCCTTTAGACTGACGTGGAGAAAGGCGGCGATTTATGCTATTAGTTAATTCTACACGTCTCCTTCTCAGTGGAAAGGCAACTTTAGGCTGTAAAATTACCTTAAGCGTCTTCCCGAGTGCCGTGGAGGTTGTGCTGAAGACATGGCTAGCTTCGCTCTTCACTGCCGACCCGATCTCGTCCAAGTCCTTCTTGACCATGGAGTACACCTCCGCCGACTGAAATGCAAAAGTATGTGATTATTATGAGCCGTCGATAAAAATACAAAAGGGGTATAAAGTAAAGTTGGTATAGAGACCAAATTGACAGCAGTAGGTATATGACATTTTCAGGCATTTCATAAAACGATTTCTCTCTCTCTCTCTCTCTCTCTGACCACCACAAGTCGCGCTACGCTCTCCATCCTGGCCGATTAGCTGCCTTCGTAAACGACCCCTGGGGCCGACGCGTGTAACCTCTTCAGTGGTATTGAACCAGCGGGTGGGTATCCCTCCCCGCTTTTAACCATAAAAAAATAGGATAATGAGGAACCATTAATATTTGAAGTTACTTTAATTCACAAACATTTTAAGGATTCATACCTAAAACAAAATTGATTTAGATTTGAACTCTGAGACAATATTAATAAAATTGAGAATGATTACTGCCATTATTGTATACGTTTCTATTCTGTAGTGTTGCAACCAAATAATTGCAAATATTATTGCACGGCTTAAATAAGATAAAGTTTATCGCAAGATAAACCTCATACGAGTATTTAGATATAAAACCGTTCGCGGCACAGATATAATTGACGCATTCGTAATCCATAGCGTCTGATTATACTCGGCCTTTATCGGACGAGCGGAGCGAGTTCTTACAAACAACTTCTGGCTACTGGGACATCTGTTCGACGATAACTTGAGTAGCATTTTCTTGATTTTAATGAAATTTATTGAGGTTGTTGTTAATATATAAGCAGGATCGATCAAGGGGTTATGGAGCTAGAATCCGCGAAAAGAACATCCCATGGGTCTTGTTATATTGGTCAGCTTGTTTGCAAGAAAATTGCGAGTTCTCAGTTCAAGGCGGACTACTAGTTATGCATAATTCACACAAAATCGGAGTCGACGCGCGCCTTACTAGAGTCAAAGAAATTGTATCCTTCTACACAGTAGTTACATAACATTACATATTTAATTAGCTTGCTCGCGACCGTTATTAGGCTTATCAAATAAGACTTATAAAAAGCGTTCTGAGGAATTTCAACGGGCTGGAAATCGCTTTATTACCAGCATTGAGTTCTAAATGTGTGTACAGTCAATGCCTGAAATATGTATACACTTTTGAACTTTATTTCAATGGAACAAGGTGCAAAAGTGTAAACATATTTATGGCGTTACTGTACCTAATCTGAGTTTTCCCAATCCCAGGTGTGCATAACTTTGAGAGCCAAAAAGCTTCGAAATTTTTGCTCTTTTTTAATTTTTCTGCTTATAGCACAAAAATGGTACGTCAGACGGAAAATGAAATTCTTATCATATCAATATTAAAGAGGGTTAAATTTAGCGTTAATAAACATCTAAAACTTCAAATTCCGTTCAGTGGTATAGTCAAAATCAAAGGTTAGAAACCGGAATTTTATCTCAGTTAGCTGCAAAATTACATTTACGACTTTCCAAGATCACATCGTCACGTTATGTCTTCCAACTATGACGCTTGAAAGAACACGAAACTGAGGAGGAACAGGTAGATCGATAAAGTAAACTGCAGAACTGCTTTTTATCTTCTTTAGATAGCTGAGGATGACGGTATGCCCACATACCGATCGCCAGGGCAGCGGAAATAGGTACAAAGAGTCCATTTGAAGATGATCCCAATGTACAGGCACAATATGCCATCTCGGCTTTTTATCATCAATATCTAAGAAAACACGAGCATGAAGGCTGCCTTCTTTAGATTCCTATAAAATGTATTTATTAATTGGCAATATACAAATTTGTTATAATTTAAATTGTTTTTCATTCCTATGAGAACTACTTCGAATCTCTACACAGGGTGTCAATATTTATATGTATTAATTAATAGTTATTTTCATTGCAAATACAGAGTTCTACCAGGGATTTAAATGACTTCAGAGTTTCACTGAGCGGTGAGGACCGGCCGCTGCCTTTGGGTTAAAAAGTTTGTAGATAAAGACAGGTCCCAATTTATGTAAATGTGGTTCGCGCGGTCGGAGACTTAATATATCCCGCAGGACGAACTACTTTAGTCAATTAATATTTGATCACGAGTTGCGCAAAGTGCATCGAGCTGCAACGCGCATAATGCAGTGTCTAATGAAGCATCAAGCAATTAATGTGGACTCTCCTTTAGATCCTTGAGCGGTCATAGCAACAATTCTATTTCGTGTTGTTGGTTTAGCCATTTCGGGGCTTTTCTTAAATGTTTGATTCATAATAGTTATAAAATAGGTAGTTATAAGGCATGTAGTCTCAAAAAAATACTGAAATACTGAAAACACACGCAACATTGTATGATTCCCCACAAAGACACGCCGTGGACTATGATGTGATGATGTAAAATAGTGTAATAACTATATTTATATACATACATATGTGGGGATCTACAGGGTGTAATCTAAAACGTGATACAAGATAATCAAACCTGAATCTATTCATGATATTGAACAACTTTTACTATGGGCTCAACTTTGTAAATTTACAAAAAAAAATTAAACTTCTCATACATTTTCGTCTACCTATCCTTGACTTTTTCTATGGAGCAGCTCAATTTTTTTATTTTTTTACAAAGTTGCTCCCATAGTAAAAGTTGTTCAATATCATGAATAGATTCAGGTTTGATTATCTTGTATCACGTATTAGATTACACCCTGTATAACCTATCTATAGCAAAGAAGTCTTTAATGCTATATTAGTTTTAAGTATATTGTATCGATCTTAAATTGTGTCGCATGTGAAGTTTACCTTTAAGTAATTATTACCACCACTGTTCTCAACATACAAGAATGTGAATTAAAAATAAGTATTGGTGTAAATAATTGTTGGTAAACCTTAAACAATAAAAAAAATAAAAATAATGTATGTGTTTACAAATAAACCGGGTATTCCTATTATATTTTATTCAATGCCCGAATTTATTCATGTCATAAAAACCGATACAATTTGTATAGCATTTCCGTGTGACTCATAGGTTGTAGTTACAAAAACAATATCTATTTGAACAAGTGAGCACTACAATTGTAATTAGCATAATTTCAGGAACGCATTTCAACTCACTTGTAGGTATCCTATTTTTTTAGTCACATAAATAACGACTGTTTTACTTGGTAATAAGGTTAACTGTGGTCAGGGAATAAAGTAAAAGCATAGTCAGGTTTCTCTACTGATCCGTGAATTCAAATTATAATTTCAATCATCTTATCATGTCATTTGTGATTATGACCTTATGACATATCCATCATAGGCCTAGCCTACAAGTTTGATTTGAAGTTTATATGAAGTACTATATTCACAGCTCCAATTTCGGAAATTGCTAATATATTTATTTCAAAAACACCAGTGTCCTAATTAACAAGGTTCTGTTTCTAATTAAAAACAACAATGCATTTATCAAAAGATTATTAGCCTACTTACTTGTTAACTAATTAACCTAAAAGCTGTTCCGTGCCATGCCCTGTCCAAAAGTCCCCATCACGCTCGCGGCGTTGCCACGTTGTATCGCGATGGAGACCTGTTGGACAAGCCACGACCCGGAACGGGGATCGCCGCCTCTTTCCCTCAGCCGCTTGCCTAATTCCTGAATAAGGTTACGCGCCTCGTGGCCCCAAAGCCCAGCTGTCTCGACAGCTACAGGTACGAAATCATATGTCGCCTCTAGCGCTGCGTACTTAGAGTGTTTGTTCCTTGCGGCGGTCTCTGCCGCTGACCCCGCTGTACAGAGGCTGTGTCTTAAATGGGATGCAGCAAACGTGCTGACACATGTGGCATCCCAAATAAGACACCGTCCTCTCGGAGAACCAACAATAACAAATCATGATAATGAGTATAATGCGTGTTTTTATTTTTATTTATTTCAAATGCTACCACCACAACGATGTTTATCACAGTTTAAAATGTCTATTGCTTGTAGCTAATATGCAGTGTTATAAAGGTAAGATGAATGAATTTCTTTCTTTGTAGTCGCACCTTCATATCTGAAGATTGTGATCATCTATTGTCTTTCTGGATCGTATGAATTGCTTCCATAGACTCCCATCCATTCAATGTGTCAATCCTTACTCAACTCCATGTTTAAGACCATCTATCCGTTATCTGCCACCACCCCATTCTATCTTACTTCGGACACATTGCTAGACACGGGGATAACCTTGAGAAAGTAGTCACGGAGGGGAAGGTAGAAGGCAAGAGGACAAGGACCTTAACCGGTATTTTCTAAAAACCCCGAACTATGTGATATATTCAATTATTTTACGAACTTCATGTAGAAGTCAATATTGTATTTAGGTATTGCCTTGATTACTAGATTGCCTAGTTAAAAAAGAAATAGGAAGGAAAAGAACGAAACGAAAACAAAATTAACTGGTAGGTGTTTTAGTATGAAGCAAAGAATGGTTCCCGATCCCAACAAAAGGAAACTTCGATGTGGTGAAAAAATACAAACGTTAGTGATTTAACAATGTATAAAAGTAATATTGGTCATCTACTCCTAATATCAACCCGTAATAGCATCCTTTTATTTATTTTTGACACCCCAATACCCAAAAACTACGACCATTAAACCATTCTAGGGTAAAGAAAAACACCCAGCCATACCTTGGTCTTCGCTGACGTGATCCAAGAGTCCCACCAGTTGCCAGACGGCTGTTCCACTTGCGGGGAACTGGACTCAGTTGCCTGCACATTAGGAGACCTGACAAGCAATACACAAGTTAATTACACAAATTTTGCCGTAATTTAAGTACTTGTACCTAAGTAAAGCTAAAAAAATAATTGTGCCTAAGTAAGCTAAGTAATAGATGTTTACTAACATAATATGTGTCAAAGTTACACAAAATAAACGATTTTGAATTTGAATTCGAAAAATGCTTTTCATAAAGCTAAAGAACAGTGGAGTCTCTTAACACAGGCATTCTTTTTCTTACCGGGTGACCACATCTGCATCATAACCATGCAAGCTTTATAAAACACAGAATTTTTAATCTGTGGTTGACGAAACAGTGCATAGTATGTCAGTAGGTGTACTAGGGGGCAACTACACAAAAGATCCCTTTGGGTCGAAGTGTATCCTTACGGGCCCCCGAATACAATAAGATAAGATAAGATGTCAGGTATAAATCTGTGACTGTCCTAACCTAAGTCTAAATAAGACTCAGTTATTATTTACAATAATTCAAAGTATCCTAGTAAAAACGTATTTGTTAATCCCATTTTCTAAAAATACAGATATCTGGCTTTTTTTTAGATCATTTGTGGACGAGTTTAGTGCATAAAAGGTTCTGTGGAATTAAAGGCTATATAATATATAATATAATTAGTGCAAGGGACCACTTTGTTGATTTAGGGTCAAAACAGACCTAGCGGAATTCCTCGTGGAATTAAGCCAATTCATAGACAAAATGCTTAATTTTGTCTATGGCTTCCATACAAAAAATCAGCTACCATAGACAAATTTCCGCTACCATAGACAAATTTCCGCTACCATAGACAAATTTAAGCATTTTGTCTATGAATAGACTTAATTCCGCTATGATTCCGCTAGGTGTGTTTTGACCCTTACAAGGACACTTTTTTCTTTCATATTGCATAGTTTTAGAAAGTATTACTAAGTCCATATCGACAAAGTAGTCCCTTTGTCTGTACACTGCCACATTTATCCATGATACAAGAATTACAAGATATTTGAGTGCAGAATGCAGGGAACATATCCGCTTATATTGACATGATAATTTTAATTAATTCAATAATCATCAACATAAATTATCCTGTGTTTATCTAAAAGTAACTAACATTCCAGTTTATCTACTTGTAGCAAAGGAACCCAGTTATAACCTAAGTATACTGGTTATATCCTTCCGAGTTTCATAAGCTTGTTACTGTAATTTGACCTATTTAAATTGACATCATATAATATTTCCCACTAAGAAACAACTATAAAACTTAATGATATTCTGAAGGATAAGAGACAATGGTTTGCAATTTACAGCTACATTTGGACGTGCTGTTGACTTTATCTCTATAACAAATAAGCGTAACTAATAAAAGGAACTGATATGAACGAAATAATTAATACAATCTTATGGCTTTACATTATAATATACGCAGCAAAATCATGGGCAATTTCGTCAAGGCCCATCTCTAGAAATATTGTTTACAAAATATTGTATGTAAACCAATCAAAAACTGTGAAATATGCATTTATGATAAGAAAACGCATGTTGACATAAACAATAGTTTTGTTTTCAATAAACATTTTCCGTAACACTTACTTTTCAGCCATCATGAAGCAGGTTCACTTAAAATGAAAATAAAAGGGGCACATGGGTTTCTGCACATTAAATTTGGTTTGATTTTGTGTTTTGTTACACGAAATTTACAACAAAATTTGACATAGTTTTGTTTGCGTTGACATAAGTGAACTTTTTTTTCTGCGCTGTAAAGAAATATGGCGCTGACAGTTAGTTTTTATGCGGCACCCTGCAGTATAAAGGTGTCTACAAACGTTATGGATTATCAATAGAACAGACTGAGATGTTCAGATGTAGCATACGTTAAGGCTCAAAACACACCTAGCGGAATTTTGGCAGTAATAATATATATGGAGCTTTGTCGATGGTAGCTGAAATTTGTCTATGGCCTCCATACATTACTGCCTCCAGTCCGCTAGGTGTGTTTTGAGCCTAAGAATCAGACAAAAGTTTTCAAACGAGTTGGTGGCGTTTGTTGGCTGATAAATCGTAATAAAATAAACTACATCGCGGCATGCAATGTATCATACATAAAGAAGTCTACACGGCGCAAATATTGCCAGCAATTTTAATCCGTTGCTGTCGTAGTAAAAGCGGTATTACACATTGCAACCTGCAGGGCCCAATCTGTCAGGTTGGAAGGTGTAATTGAAGGTAGGGCCCGTAGGGAGCTGAAGGAGGGGCAGGAAGAGGCAGGGTACACAACAGATTGGGCCCTGCAGGTTGCAATGTGTAATACCGCTTTAAGTGCAATGTATCAATCGATAGATCAAAAAACACAATGTATTGTAAATCGCAGGTGATTGGTTGCGAGGTCAGTAGACCGCCTAACGGGCACGGGTTGAACTAAAACGGCTATTAGACATTGCAACCTGCAGGGCCCAATCTGTTGTGTACCCTGCCTTTCCCTACCTCTCCTTCAGCTCCCTACGGGCCATAGGCCGCAATTAGACTATCATTTATAAATTGCTCAAGAACCTTCCTCATCCACAACCTCCGACAACGCTACGAATATCTTCGACCCAACATACAAATTCCAGCCAAGAATCAGCAGAGGCACTCATGAACAAATTTTTCCCAGATGACAATACCGAAAACGATAACAATCAACAACATAATCTCAGAACGTCAATCCACTGCTATACGAACAGTAACAACGAGTGTGACTTTACTTCAGAAGAAATTACTGAAATCAGCAAGTCAATGTATAGCAAAAAAGCACCCGGAATAGATCACCTTACCCCCGATATATGCCACCACTTCATTAAGTCCTATCCATCACTGTTCACTCGACTCCTAAACCGATGTCTGCATCTACGTTATTTTCCTACATACTGGAAAATCGCTTTTATCAAAACTATACCAAAACCTAAGAAAAAGGACTACACTGATATATCTTCATATAGGCCCATAGGTTTGCTAAACGTATTCGGGAAAATATATGAAAAAGCAATAGCCAATAGATTAGTCTACCACATGCACCTCAACAACACAGCGAACTCTAAACAATATGGATTTAAGGAACAAACAACTACTACCGACGCAATCATAAACGCAATAGACATCATGAAACACGCAAAAGCCCAAAAACAGCTGGTCGCCGCCATCTCACTTGATATACAAGGAGCCTTTGATCATGCGTGGTGGCCTGCCTTATTCAAAAGACTGCAACACATCAATTGTCCAAAGAACATATACGACGTCATCCAAAGTTACACCCAAGATCGTACAATACAACTAAATTTCGCAGATGCCACTGCCACCAAGACACAAAACCGAGGCTGCGTACAAGGTTCAGTCTTAGGCCCAATTATGTGGAATCTAATCATGGATAGCCTCTTAGACACAAAATTACCCGAAGGCAACTACATCCAGGCATACGCAGACGACATCTTCTTAATCTGCACCGCTCAAAACAACGACCAACTAGAAACAAATGCCAACCATATCCTACAGTCTATCTCCAACTGGGGCAGTCATAACTACCTCAAATTTGGTCCAGAGAAAACGCAACTTTCGACCTGCACTCCAAAAGCTAAAACCTGCAACATAATCATGGAAAATACCCCACTCAAATTCTCTGACACCATAAAACTTCTCGGTGTTGTAATTGATGAAAATTTCAAGTTTATTAACCACTGTGAATACGTAATTGAAAAAGCCCTAAAAATCTACGCCAAAATATGTCTAATTATCCGCCCAACCTGGGGAATTCACGCAGCAAACGTATCAATAATTTACAAGCAAGTAATCGAACCAACCGTAACCTACGCTGCCGAAGTATGGAACAACGCAACAAAATATAAAAAAGTGACCCAAGCTCTCCTCAGCCTTCAGAGAAGATTCGCCATAAAGATCGTCCGAGGTTTCCGCACGCTACCAACCACCGCTTCTATAGCCCTAGCTGACCTCACACCCCTCCACCACAAGCTAAACGAAGTTGCTGAAATACAGAACACCAAACGAACTGGGCTTAGCAAACATTTGCCGGCAGACTTCACCTTAGACACCCGAATACCCCCAGCCAAGCTACTCCACCCTGCCAACAGAATAACCATAGAAATAAATAAAATTTACAATGCAACAGACTTCGAACCATACAACACCGCAAATATGCACCGAATTTACACCGACGGGAGTAAGCACGACGGAGGGGTCGGAGCAGCGTTTGTAATACACCATCCAGACGGCCGACGTACATCAAAACGCAAAAAACTTCACAAATTCTGCTCTGTATTCCAAGCAGAATGCATTGCTATAGACGCCGCCTGCGAAGCATGCATTCACCTCGGAATAAAAGAATCCACCATTTTCTCCGACTCTTTCTCAGCACTACAGGAGATCGCCAATAGAAATAGTACAAATAAAACTGTTAACAACATTCATCACAACATCCACCGAATCAAACAAGAAGGCACGATACAGTTCTGCTGGATAAAAGCTCACGTGGGACTTCATGGAAACGAGGAAGCCGACCAAGAAGCGAAGATAGCTGCCACTCTACACCGAGCACCCGACTTTGCCCACTTTCCAATTTCCTACATCAAGCACCTCTGCAGAAATGAAACGCGCAACAAACACAGCAACGATTACATCTCCTCCCCTACCGGAATGCACCTAAAGAACTGGCTACCCACACTTAACCACATTTCCGAACTACGAAAAAAGACTACCATCTCCTTTCACCTAACTCAAATACTTACTGGGCATGGCTACCATAAAGTCTATCTCAAACGATTCAAAATTACCACCGACGACTTCTGCCCGTGTGACAACACAATCCCACAAACCATTGACCATCTTCTTCGATCATGCCCAAAATTCACTAACCCTAGATTCAATCATGAAATCACCTGTCACAATCTTCATATACAACCATTCAACATCCAGGATCTTATCACCAAAGAAAGCACCTTGACCTCATTCTGCAAACTAATTAGCACTATAATTAATAGTTTAAAAAAGTTCAACAACACATAACATTGTCATTCATATAGCTTCATCCACCCTCCAGCACATTCCACTCATAATCACCAATAATATAAAAACAATATCATAATAACAGACCAATCATTTCATCATAGTAAAAAAAAAAAAAAAAAAAAACAGGCACTACGGATCCAGCCGCCCGTACACTTCGCGGGGACTGGACCGAACAAAAAAAGTACTCAAAAAAAAAAAAAAAAAAAAAATATGACTCATTTATAAATGAAGAACCTATGATAGTGTAATAACAATAAATGATCCATTATGAATCATTTATTGTTATTACACTATCATAGGTTCTTCATTTATAAATGAGTCATATATAAATGATCATTTATAAATGATAGTCTAATTGCGGCCATAGACGTACTATAGAAAAAACAGAGGGTCAGCGTATACCCAACAGGGACAGCTATATTTTGACAGCTAAGATTTGGGATACCACATGTGAAGAAAATCCCCCATTATTTTACGATAAATCTTGTTTTAATATTATTATTATTTTCTCCAGATACTAAAATGACAGCTCAATCTAGGCAATCTGACTTAATCAGCCCAATCCGACCTTCAAAGTAATTAAAAGCTAGATATATGTCTAAAGTTATTACCCAAACTACCTAACATAACAATTATTTTAGTAAAATATATTCATTCAAATGTTTGTCAGAGTTTTCGTGAAATTTAATAATTTTACTCACACTTAAAGTTCAAACCTTCAATATTACGTAACCCAATAATTACCCAATTCTATGGGTAAAGTCAATTCAATTCAATTTTTAAAATAAATGGCATTCTGTCCACAATATTGGGACAATTTTGCCAATGTCACAGTAGAGACGACAAGTGTACGGTTAATTAGTTAAAATTTTGCTCCAAGAGCTGGACGTTGTACGGTGAGGTTATGCTTTTTATAAGGAGATAGCTACTCCCTACAAACAGCACGTGGACTAACGGATATCTAACTCAAACAGGGGTTACACCTGTTTCGAGATCAATTCTTCATTAGTTGCCCACTAGTTCGTTAAATCACTGCAGAATAAGCTATATATTACACACTGAATCACGAAAATGAACAAAAAATAAGAAGTTAATCACGAAACCTAACCACCTTGCTCGCCAAGATGGCCGCAAGTCCATGGGTAAAGTCACTTCAGAAGCACTGGCCACCCTAAAACAGGCCCTTGACAGTGACAGTTCGATGGCAGACACCCAATGGCAGGCAAAAAAAAACGCATACGCGATGAGGGACGGAAAATGTGTCATTGCATCCCATTTGCACGCGTAGGATTGTGTATGCGCACATCTCTTTCATCAGTGTATATGTGTGCGTAATGTTACCCCCCTGCTACGGGCCCTACCTTAAACCTTCCAACCTGATAGATTGGGCCCTGCAGGTTACAATGTCTAATAGCCGTTTTAGGGTTGTCCGGCGAAGTTTGTGAAAAATAATAGACCCTTTGTGTGTGTGTTAAAATATGTACAAAGAATAACTCGTCTACACACCCAACCCACGACATGACGGAATGCTGACGGTGCTAAAAATTGAAATTGAAAAAATCTAATCAAAATGTCCCCCCCTGTATCTTGTACCTTTTCACCTCAGCAGTTCGAACAAGCCTACTTTCCTCACTCCCTGGAGTGACGAAAGTGCGACTTTCATCACTCCAGGGAGTGACGAAAGTTGCCAATACTTTTGTCTCTCCAGGGAGTGAAATTTTGTTTCTAGAAGGTTTTCGTCATAATGATGATGCCTTTCATTCAGGAATGTAAATAAATATGTTTTTTTAACTTTAATGTGTTCTCGCTACTGAGGTGAAAAGTTGTATGTGTCACACGAGAGGATTTTTTTTTACATCTCGTGTTCTTTAGATCCCTCGCTACGCTCAAGATTCAAACCCAGAATCACTCGCTTCGCTCGTGATTCAATTATAGAATCTTTCGCTTACTCGGGACTCAAAATCAACACTCGCAAGAAAAACCAACTTTCCTCTCTTGTTGCACAAATAACTATTGTAGTCGACTCTACCTAGTCTACCTACGTTAGAAAAACATTATCCTCCTGTCTTCAATCGGTTAAAACAAAGAAACTATAAAAAGCTATACCAGTTACAATTAGGTTAACGAAAAGGCCTCGATTATTTGATGGGTTGTTAAAAATAGCAATTAAAAATAACAAGGCCAATTAACTTTTTCAGTTTGGCGGACTATGGCCGCGACTGGCAGACTATTTAGTTTTATTTTACTTTTACAATGTTTTATGAATGTGGTAAGTGACATTTTCTTACGTAGGTATACGTAACCAAATTTCAACATCTGTTCAAGATACAATCTCTTTCTCTCTGTTTCTGAAGGTATTATCAGTAACTTTATCCCAAAAATTAGCACAGAGTTGCATTATGTTTTAACACAGAGGGGAAACTAGGCTATTTCTGTTTTTACCCAACTCTCGAAGGAAAGTTATGTTTTTCATGTAGTTTCCTTTCAATAAGAGACTGGTACATAATCAAAATGATAATATCATTTTTCGAAACCATTTCGAAACCTATGTAAGATAATATTATTAAGGGTTTGTCACCGGCAAGGAATAGGCACACGGCCTTCATCTCATGGCGCTTACGCAAATAAGCCGAGGCCGTTCCCTTCCGAGAGTCGCCAGGACGCTCGCGTGAACTCGCATTCCCATACAAACGTAGTTCAGCTCTCATTTTAAACCATGAGAACCATGAGATTTGGCATGGGCATTCTAGTAGTACAGATCTAGGTCGAACATTCGTTTTCGTTGCTAAAAATTGTAATACAAAGAAAATATAGCAAAAATAAGTTTTGTATGTAAATCTATACCGGCTGTATTTTCTTTGTATTACAATTTTTAGCAACGAAAACGAATGTTCGACCTAGATCTGCACTACTAGAATGCCCATGCCAAATTTCATGGTTCTAAAGCATGTCGTTTTAAAATGAGAGCTGAACCACGTTTATGGGAACGCGAGCGTCCTGGGTTACAGTATGGGCTTTCATATAAAAAATAGGTATACTCGTTCAGAAAAATCCAGAGCTGTAAGAGATTAACGTCTTATCTATTGTGTTCGGACTGCCACCGCACGTGCCATGATGAAAAAAATGGTTTGGTTACACGTAAGCGTTGAATGAATTTCTACTATATAGACCACGCAATAAGATTCAATATGAACTAATACAAAAAAGCCCTAAGTTCTTTACGGTTGCATTCAGCGCAGGCGACTCAAACGCTCGGGGACCAGCGTAACTTGAAATCGAGATCCCAAATAGATATGCGTAATGCGGAGAGCGCCCTTGCACAGGTACTACGAGCGCCCGGCTAGTCAGCTCTTAGGAGGCCAATGGAATGTTTCTTACCTCGCAGGTAAAAACAGGGTCGGATTCTGATTGAAACATTTGAATTGATATACGCTTTACTTTTCTTTATTAAGAAAATAATAAACATGATTTAAATAAAACATTGGGTAAATATAATTACAATAATAATAAGTCAACTATTAAAACATTTCGTGGCAACGCTGCTCCAGTTTTAGTTTTATTCTTAGATTAAGCATTTGTCTAATTTGTCACGAATCATCATTCATAACGAAAGTCTAATAATAAAAATATTGTGCTGCATTAAAGCCTAATGAAACATTAACGTTATTTAAAATTAGACAAATGCTTAATCTAAGAATAAAACTAAAACTGGAGCCGCGTTGCCACGAAATGTTTTAATAGTTGACTTATTATTATTGTAATTATATTAACCCAATGTTTTATTTAAATCATGTTTATTATTTTCTTAATAAAGAAAAGTAAAGCGTATATCAATTCAAATGTTTCAATCAGAATCCGACCCTGTTTTTACCTGCGAGGTAAGAAACATTCCATTGGCCTCCTAAGAGCTGACTAGCCGGGCGCTCGTAGTATCTGTGCAAGGGCGCTCTCCGCATTACGCATATCTATTTGGGATCTCGATTTCAAGTTACGCTGGTCCCCGAGCGTTTGAGTCGCCTGCGCTGGATGCAACCGTAAAGAACTTAGGGCTTTTTTGTATTAGTTCATATTGAATCTTATTGCGTGGTCTATATAGTAGAAATTCATTCAACGCGTACGTGTAACCAAACCATTTTTTTCATCATGGCACGTGCGGTGGCAGTCCGAACACAATAGATAAGACGTTAATCTCTTACAGCTCTGGATTTTTCTGAACGAGTATACTGTCGAGGCCGCGCCTATCCCGTGCCGAGCCTATAGATGACCGATAACCTTTATGAATTAACAATTTTATTTCAGTTTGGCTACATTGCGAAGAACCACCCGTGCTGCAGGGAGCTGGGTGATAATATCACCCTGGCCATGATCATCGACGCCTACGAGATCTATGGGCACGACCCTACAGATAAGTTGGACCATTTTGCGCACTACCAGCTTCAAATGATGAAGATCAAGCGAGCGACTGATCAGGTGAGAGCTGCCGAAGGTTTAGGGTAGAGTGGGATGGGGTAGAAAAAATGGGGACCCTTTTTAGTTATAGGGCGGAGCAGGCTTCGCTCACATGAGACATGACAAGTGCTTTTCACCGTCCCGTTATCAGAAACTAAGCCTCTGCTGGAGCTTTGGTCCATAGAAATCGTTAAACTGACCCTTAAAAATATTTCACCATGCAGATAGCAGCATCATCGATCTACATGAGTTCTCTAAGTACCAGTAGTCGAAAATAATGGTGTACCTATTCCCATCCGTACCCCGTACCACCTATGGTCACGTGGAAATGGTAGGAACACATATTCCATAGGAAGGATTCGTTCCCATCTGTGACCACCTCACAAGACCATATGGAGTACTTACAAATGGAAATACATCAAAATAATTATGTGTAATCTTGCCGGTTGTGTATATTTCTTGCGGTATCCGGCCTTTTTGACGAAAATTGTATTGCCGAATTTCACATGCCAACCAACTTTTCGCAGAAGTTTCATTTGGCCGAATAACTTTTACTAAATAATTATTCCGCAATCATTTCATTTCCCAACCCCACAGTTGGGAATAGAAAATTACCTCCTACGTTGGGTTAAGTTAGGATTATGTAGGGTCGCCACACACCTAGCGGTTTTCCTCGCGGAATTACCGGAAGTAGCGGAAATTCATAGACAAAATGCTTAATTTGTCTATGGTAGCGGAAATTTGTCTATGGCTTCCATACAAAAAATCTGCTACCATAGACAAATTTCCGCTACCATAGACAAATTTCCGCTACTTCCGGTAATTCCGCGAGGAAAACCGCTAGGTGTGTGGCGACCCTTAAAGTTAAGAAATGAAATTCGTACATAATGAAACTTCTGCGAAAAGTTGGTTGGCAAGTGAAATTCGGCAATACAATTTTCGGTGACAACCATTTCTTGCAGTATAACATCAATGAACACGTACATATCGCAGTGGACTACCTAGCCAGGTTCATTCATCTGCACGTCAAGGAACTGAAGGTATTTCACTTTTTGGAGTTATATTTACACTTTTGATCCTTATCACAAAGGAGTAAGGTGCAAACTGTAAACATATTTTTGACGTCGACTGGATATGAAGATCTTCTCAAAACCCCGAAATGGGGTGCAACTGCAACTTTTCTCCAGAGGTCACATGCGCGTTACCGATCCTTTATAAATAATTTTAAACAAAAAAAGAACAGACTTCACTTAGGATCGGCTATTCAAAAAGGAAGTGGCCGAGTTGCTGTAAAAAATAGTGAAATCACTATAGGTGTGTTGAAGAGTTCCCTCGATTTCTCCAGGATCCCATCATCAGACCCCGACTTTGTGACAATGGGACCATCTAGGGGTTATACCCGTTCAATTAAAAAATAAATTTTGAAAATTGGTTCACGATTCACGGAGATATCGAGTAACATACATACAAAAATATAATAAAAAAGTAATAATGATTGTTTAGGTAGTTTTCTAGGTGGAGCTCTTCAATGATGAACACAGGATGTTACAAAATTAAGTTTTACTGAACTTTTAAATTACAAAATATAATATGAAAAAATTAGTGTTTGCTTGACCACGATCGGATAGCGTCTGTCCGTCCGCCGGGTGGCGGGGTGGATCTTGCTAGGTACTCATACACGGTGACGACACGGTGTCCTTGAGGTGCGGTGCGCGGTGCTTTTCGGTGTCTTAGACATGCTCCCGCGCCTTGAAAGCTCTGCCTGCTTTCAACATGAAATTTGGTCAGTATCCTCTCCATCAGTCAGCAGCGGGCATATGCAGGAGATGCCACGGCGGACTGAGCCCTTTCTAGTTCGTACGTCCACGACGCGACAGAGCCCGTCAGCGCCATTGTGCAGTTTTTCAATTCGTCCGAGCGGCCAGGATAACGGCGGCCCGTGGGGTTGCTTTACTAGGACGAGCTGACCCAGCTGTAGGTTGGGCTGTTGCGAGCGCCATTTGGTACGCTGCTGCAGAAGACCAATGTACTCGTGGCTCCATCTGGCCCAGAAGTGTTGGCGAACTTGTTCCATCCTTGCATATTGGTGCAACTGGCTTGTTTTGACTTCCTCTAAGTTCGGTGCTGGCAGCGAGGTCAACGGTCGGCCGATCAAGAAGTGCCCTGGGGACAAAGGGGACAGGTCGTGAGGATCGGATGACAAAGGACATAAGGGACGTGAGTTCAAAATTGCCTCGGCCTGAACAAATATCGTCTCCAGTTGTGCATATGTAAAGTGCAAATTGCCAATTATTCTTTTAATATGATACTTCGCGGATTTAACTGCGGCTTCAATTAATCCCGAGAAATTAGGCGAATACGCGGGCGCGAATCTGAACTGAATATGTTCATTAGCGAATTCTTCTGAAACAGACTTACAAGAGTTGTAAATGACTTGGCCTATTTCCTTACTCGCTCCCAAAAAATTTCGGCCATTGTCTGAAAAAATCTCAGAGGGCTTTCCTCTCCTAGCGATAAATCGCCTAAGAGCTAAAATAAAACTTTGAGTGCTGAGGTCGCTCACAAGTTCAAGGTGCACGGCCTTTGTTCTCAAGCAACACATTATACATAAAAACGACTTAACTAATTGTGCTCCACGCCCTTGCTTACTTAAAATTAAGAATGGACCAGCATAATCAACGGCTGTAGACTCAAATACGTAACCTGGCGTCACGCGCTGAGCTGGCAGGTTACCCATAAGCTGAGTCGCAACTGCTCCTCGCAAGCGCTTGCAAGTTATGCATGTTTGATATGTTTTACGCGCTAGCAATCGTCCGCCTATAATCCAGTATTCTTCGCGAACGCTTGAGTGCAGCAGCTGTGGCCCTGTATGTTTTAATTGTACATGAAAATGCCCATATATTAACTTACTTAAATTATGCTTACTATCTAAAATAATCGGGTGTTTTTTATCGTAATGGTAATCCGAGTTGGATAATCTGCCGCCAACTCGCATCACACCCTCATTATCTATGAATGGGTTCAAGGACAATAGCTTAGACCTTTTATTTATTGGCAGGTTGTTTTGCAATAGATTTAATTCGGCAGCAAATAAATGCGATTGCGCGATTTTTACAAGTTTAGTTTCCGCCGCTTGTAGTTCCTGTACACCTAATGGCCCTTGGAATTTATTTTCCGGATGCTTACAGTTATTTACAAATCGCAAAATGTAGGCGACTGACCTTCTCAACCGGTTAAAGTTTGAAAAGTTTTCTATTTCAATGAGATCCGTCGAAGTGTTCAAGGTCACACTCATCGCATTAACCGTTGACTTAACTTCCGGTATGTCACTATTTAGCTCAATTGAATCATCTTGAGAAGGCCACTCAGTTTCGTTACATTTAAGAAACGATGGTCCTTGGAACCACATTCCGTCTGGCGTGAGCTGATCGGGTAACATGCCGCGACTAGCCGCGTCAGCTGCATTTTGGCCCGACGGAACGTAGTTCCATTGAGCGCCGCGAGACAATTCCGTTATCTCGGACACTCGATGCAAAACAAATGTTTTCAATTGCATTTTGTTTGTTTTATATATGTTTAACCATGATATAACTATTTTTGAATCAACCCAAAAGTACACCTTATCAATATTTTGTCGTAATGACTTCCTTATTTTGTCGTATAATCGACTGGCTAACAATGCACCTAATAACTCCCCGCTAGGGAATGCAAACCGGTTATTTTTTGTATGAAAATAACCGGTTAACCGGTTAATAACCGGTTATTTTCATACAAAAAATAACCGGTTTGCATTCCCTACTCCCCGCGCGGTATAGTAACAGATGGTTTCGTAGGCATGACCTTGGCCTTGGCACAGAGCAGCCGGACTACAATGCCCTTATCGCTAATCGAGCGAAGGTATGCACATGCGGCGTAGGCCATTAAGGAAGCATCTGAGAAAAAATGCAATTCTATATTTTCAGCTTTCGGTTGCAGTACGTAACGATCAATTTGGAATGTACTCAGAATATATAATCCGCGCACAATTTTATTCCACGTTTGTTTTATATCTGAAGGGAGCTCGTCATCCCATTCCACATTCAAAGCCCAGATATTTTTTAGTAAGATTTTAAAAGTAATTGTACAAACACTTAGAAGGCCTAGCGGGTCAAATATGCTTGCAATCGTGGATAAGATTATGCGTTTTGTACACTTATCGCCATTATTTACTTCCTGAACGCCCTTCGAGCAACTGATTAACAATTTATCAGCCGCTGGGTTCCATCGGATTCCGAGCGTAGTACACTCGTTATTAAAGTTGACATTTGTTTGTTCCTTGAAGTTTTTGTCATCTTGAAAGAGGTGTGAGCAGTTTGATTTTATTTTTCGTAGATTCATCTGCGCTTTTGCTAAGGTTTGTGACACAGACGATAGAATGTATTTTAAGCTATCGGAACTGTCAGAGCCTGTCACCAGGTCGTCCACGTACATGTCCCGCTCAATTATAGTTTTTATAAGTGGGTCATCACAAGTCTTAGCAATTTCAAATAAACATCTTATACTTAAATGAGGCGATGACGACATACCGTAGGTAACGGTGTCGAGGCGCAGATATTTAATGGGTTCCGTACTATTTTCGCGCCATAAAATTACTTGTAGGTATCTATCCTTTTCATTTACACGGATTTGGCGATACATTTTTTCAATATCTCCTATCAAAACAAATTCATGCTGACGGAAGCGAATGAGAATTGAAAAAATGTCATCCTGGATTGTTGGCCCAACCATTAATATATCGTTCAACGAAAAACCGGACGAGGTTTTTGACGACGCGTCAAAGACGACACGACAACGTGTCGTGGTCGAATTTTCACGTAAAACCGGATGATGAGGCAAAAAGTTTGCCACGTCTGGTTTTTCTATCGGCGTGAGGTGCCCTAAGTCTTGGTATTCGCGAATAAATTCACAATATTGTTGTTTTACGTGAGGTTGCCTTTCAAATCGCTTTTCCAAATACTGTAGCCGTTTTTTAGCTGTATAAAATGAATCACCTAATTTTTCAGGTGATTCTTTCAGAGGCAAACTCACGCAAAACCTGCCGTCGGGCAGTTGGTAGGTATTTTCAACAAAATGAGTTTCGCATGCCTCTTCTTCGGCTGTCCACTTCTCCTGCTGTGGCAGCTCCTCCAGTTCCCAGAACTTCCTTAATTGGACGCTAATTTCGTGACTGAAGTTACAATGAACTTTGTTCCCGGACCTATCATGATTATTATTCGAGATATAAGTGGTTGGACCGACAACAAGCCATCCGAAATGCGAGTTCTGTAAGAACAGTTTAGTATCTCCTAACCTTATTTGCTCTTGTATGAGAAGACTCCAAAAAACTTCGCCCCCTAGCAACAATTCTACTGGCGAAGGGCGATAAAATGACTCATCAGCCAATTCTATGTTTTTAGGTATATTTAGTGACGAGATATCAACCTCGTTTTCAGGGAAGTTGTTACCTATTTGATCAATTACGAAACAACGCACAGGTATTATTGACCCATCCCGGCATTGCACATCTACTTGGCATCGCTTTAAAGTTGTAAATGATAATTGATTTATACCAAAAACATCGGTAGGTTTAATTTCAATAATAGGAAGGTTTAATTTCTCCTGTAGGGATTTGGTTATAAACGAAGATTCACTACCACAGTCGAGCAACGTACGTATGCGATGGCATTCCTTCGTCTCATTTTCTATAATATCTACCATTGCCGTTGATAGCAACACTTGTGTTGCTACCGACGAGCACAATGAGATCGGGAATGCATTTTTTACTTGGGTCTCACTCTTAGGGTCGCCACACACCTAGCGGTTTTCCTCGCGGAATTACCGGAAGTAGCGGAAATTTGTCTATGGTAGCGGAAATTTGTCTATGGTAGCAGATTTTTTGTATGGAAGCCATAGACAAATTACCGGAAGTAGAGGAAATTCATAGACAAAATGCTTAATTTGTCTATGAATTTCCGCTACTTCCGGTAATTCCGCGAGGAAAACCGCTAGGTGTGTGGCGACCCTTAGGTACGTCACTAGTCTGAGAGTTAGTACGAGTAAGTACCTGCGCATTGTTTGGTACATACGGTCGATGCAATAATGAATTGTGTTTGCGTCCACATGTTTTACATGGATTAGCTCGGCATTGAAATGCGCGATGACCACCTCGGAAACAGACGGGACACACCTTTAATTTATATATTTCATCACTTCGTACTTCAGGTGTCATCTCAAGAAATTTGCTACACGCATAAATACGGTGGTCACCGTTGCATATCAAGCACGATGACTGAGGTGAGCTGGATGTCGTTTGGTTCGAAGTGGTGGCAACAAATGTTTTTTGAACTTTATCTAACTTCTTTTGAGGCAATTTTTCAAACTTCTCAACGTGACTGCCGCTTCGAGCCAATGACTCCAGTATGTCGGCCCTACTACGTAAAAAATCAGTGAACTCCGAGAGCTTAGGCGAGTCTTCTAGACTATTTCTTTTTTCCTCCCATTTTCTTAAGGTAATCGGGTCAAGCTTGGAGGAGCAAAGAAAGACAATAAGAGTGTCCCAGCAGTCCACTTTCTCGCCGAGGCTCTCGAGCGCTCGTAAGTTTTTCGTTACATTATCAATTAAGTTACGTAAATATTTATCTGACTCCTTTGTTAAAGCCTCTATGCGGAATAAGGATTGCAGGTGGTTATGAACCAGCTGGCGCTTGTTGTCATATCTATCACACAGTAACTTCCAAGCGACGTCATAGTTGGCGGCAGATATTTCTAATGATTTGATGACAAGTGCGGCGCTGCCCTCAAGAGAGGTGCGCAAATAATAAAACTTGTTTATCTCATTTAAAGAACAATTCTTGTGCACAATCGAGATATACGTGTCCCGAAACTCAAGCCATTTGCTATAATTACCATCAAAGGACGGCAGCTTGATTTGAGGGAGTTTAATATTAATCTGCTGGCTTGAATTTCGTCCACTAATACTCCCATCGTCGGCATCTGCAAACCTTTGTTTATGCGTATCTATAAATTCCTGAGCACAATTGATCAACTCAAAGAAATCGTTTTCGATTTGAATGTTTTCTGACAACTGATTGCTATCATCGGTTATTGACTCAATTTTCTCACGTAATTCGTCAAAGCTGTTGAAAACATTTTCAAATCTGCCCAACCGTAATGCTAGCTCATTGACTTGACTAGAGTTAATATCCCTACTGCTCTCAAACTCCGCATACTTATTTTTAAACACAGTAACTTTACCCTTAATTACACTACGTTTCTTTAAAAACTCTTTTAAATCTGTTTCAGACATGATAATGAACAATAAGTGATAAAAATGTTATAAATACCGTTAAATCCGGCAAACCTGGCAGTTCAGATTCAAACCCGTGCAGCGCTGATAGTCTTAAGAATGTGCAATCACGCCGATCGACTGCCCGATGCGCGTGATCCTTTGTTCTCCACGTGGCAACAGTCGCCGGCCGCTCGACTTGTTTACGCGAAACCTGGAATAGTCGGCGGGTGCAATAAGTACCTATGCAACTAATACTGCAATTGTTATCTTTTCTCTTTAGCTAAATGACTATAAGTAAAATTGAGGGCTCGAGTCTTATTTTTCCAAAAAAGCAATATATTTCACCTAATTTCGGTTTCTGGAATGATAATTTAAATAGAGAGAACGCTAATCGAACGAGCGGAGCGTAAGCGAAGATCGTTCTTACAAACAACAACTGTCACCTGGCTACTGGGACGTCTCGGCATTTGGATGGCTTTTTGATTTAGATAGTTTGTCCGACGATAACTTTAGTAACGATTTTCCGATCTTTATGAAATTTGTTGGGGTTGTAGCAAAGACCAACAAAATTTGCGAGTTCGTATATGAGCTGGATTGAGACGGGGCTTCTGAAATTAGAAGGCCTAAAAAGGTTTTGTAAAGGGATCCTGTTACATTGGTCATCTTATTTGCTACTTTTACGAGCAAGTATGGTTGAGTTTGGTATCAAACGAAAGGTATTGATTTACACTCTCGTGAAATCCTTATTAACTGCTTACTGTTTTATAACAATTAGCAACATAAAATTGATTTCAGAAATATTTTCCATTATATTTTGATTTTGGTGTAAATATTTTGACAATTGACTTTTTTTTAATTTATTAGAGTTTTGGCTACTAGGGCCATCAGCATACTGACATTAACACATTAGTTAGAGAGAGTTACCATAGACGCATAATGATGGTGACCGAAACCTATATAGGTGGTCCACAGATAAGAACGACATGTCAAAGCAACAGAGTGAGAGGCATGTGAGAGGTGGATTTAAATTTAGATGAGACAAAAACTGTCAAATCTGAAGCGATTTCGTCGCGGTAAAATTTTGCGCATCAACCGCACAATTTAATATGGACGTTTAGTTTCACCGCGATGGTTAGTTGAGAAAAAAATACCCGATACCTATTTTTGGTATTTGTAGTAATTCTACTATTGCACATTTATGGCGAAACACAAGATTCGCGAGTTCACAGTTCGGGGCGAACTACTAGTATATAATTTAAATTGAATTAAAGTGGCACACAATTAGAATTTAAGCTACTTTTTGCCTAAGTGGCCACGTGCACGTGTCATATGCAACCTAACGGTACTCGTTCGGCAGAGGTTATTCTGTGGAAAGGAATTGGAATTAGTGGAAAAGAAGGAACGGGCACTCCCCTGATATGTGTAGACCAGCAGGCAGGAACTCGCTTTGCTTCTTCTTCACGCCTTCCTCTTCCCGGACCTCGTGGTTGCAGGCTACGTCGTCTTTAGGTATTGCGCCTCCGCGCAACGTCCTGTCACGGTCGCCAAAAATGTTTAGGTAGTTTTCTAGGTGGAGCTCTTCAATGATGAACACAGGATGTTACAAAATTAAGTTTTACTGAACTTTTAAATTACAAAATATAATATGAAAAAATTAGTGTTTGCTTGACCACGATCGGATAGCGTCTGTCCGTCCGCCGGGTGGCGGGGTGGATCTTGCTAGGTACTCACACACGGTGACGACACGGTGTCCTTGAGGTGCGGTGCGCGGTGCTTTTCGGTGTCTTAGACAATGATAAAAAAAACAGTCGAATTGAGAACATCCTCCTTTTTTGAAGTCGGTTATTAAAAAGAAGGATTCAGGGCATCCAACGAAGTTGACGCGCCAAGAATATTTAGCTGGACACCAAACTTAAATCTTAAATCTACATATCCAGGTGCTCCTGATAGCGCTAGACGACGTCATAGACAACATGCTGACGATGTACGACAATCACAACTCCATCAAGACAGAGCGCATCGCCGCGTACAACGCCAATTCCGGCGGCGCTGTGCCTGCAGAGTTCTACCTCAGCCAAGGTACCTGAGACATTCATAAGACCATTGACTGCTTTCACGCCAGCCAAAGTTAGTATAAAAAATCCGTCCCCGCAAGGGGAACGCACAGGTAGATTTCGCATCTTGTCCTTGCGGATGAATGGATAAGGGCGCTGCATGGTACCGCATGGGATACCAGTTCAAAGTTTTTTTTACTATTTTTTTTAGTACGACCTATGTGATATTAACATGAATTTAACAGTAAAAGTCGGGCACATGAATTTTGACCTGCTAAACAAGGCCAAAATCCGCACTTTCAGATTTTTTTTTTTCGAAAACTATGCATTTTCCACCAGACATAGTTTTTGAATATTTTAGAGAAAAAACCGGCCGGGTCATGTCGGGTCATGCTCAGTGTAGGGTTCCGTAAACTGAGACCATTAATTCAAAAGGTCGTTTCTTACGGGAAATTTGGCGGCGCTTACGTCATTTTTACTTACGTCCCTTCACTATGGGTTTTTGAATGATAACTCAAAAACGGCTCAACCGATTTATTTCAATATAGTTTTCATTGAAGGTACTCATTAGGCCTCAGTTACATGAATTTTTTCAAAATTTTAGGACCCACGATTCAAAAGTTAGATGGGGGGGGAAGCCCTGTTTTAAACTTTCGGAGCTATCATTTCCGAAAGTATTAGCTTTATCCAAAAACTGTTTTAAAAGATCCTAATTCTTTTTAAAAGACCTATCCAACGATACCCCACACAACTTGGTTGGAACGAAAAAAAAATTCGCCCCCCACTTCACGTGTACGGGAGTTACCCTAATAAAATATATTTTTCTGGTTTTTATTCTACCGTTTTGTCGGCTTGGTTAATGCACATATTCGAACCAAATTTCAGCTTTCTAGTGCTAACGGTCACTGAGCTAGACCGCGGACGGACGGACGGACGGACGGACGGACGGACGGACGGACATGGCGAAACTATAAGGGTTCCGTTTTTGCCATTTTGGCTACGGAACCCTAAAAATGACCTTTCGATAAAAAATATTGCTGACATAAAATTATTTACCGGTTAGGAGTTATCAATTTAGGTTTTTTTTTAATTTCGACTAAAAGTAACGATATTTTCTTAAAGATATGATTTAGGGAGTTATAGATATTCAGGTCCCACGCCATATAAAAGAAAAACGGATGGTATAGTTTCCATAGGAAAAAAGTTATTTCCGAAAAACTGATTTTGATAAAAAAGTGAGGCCCTATAGCCGTCCCTTTGGCCCTATTCCGCCCGTTTACGAACTTGTCCTAGGTATCAACCAGGGCGATTTTTGTACCAAGTTTGAAAGCAATCGGAGCAAAGATGCGACCGCTATCGTGATGACAAAATCGGGCTGCGGATATCGCGAAATATATATATGTATAAACTTTTGAACCAGTGGTCATTTTGGAATCTGGGGGTCATAACTGGACCTTCTGTAAATATTTTTTTTCGAAATTCGATTATGTCGAAGAAATGAATAGGTAGACTCGATTTTCGAAATCTACCTAAAACGTCCTCTCAGGTGCTCTCGAAGAATTTATATAGATTGGCCAGCGTTTGTTTTACTGTATCTTTCTGACACTCGTACTCTCGCTACTGAAAAAGGGATGAGTATAGCTTATTACATCCACTGTTACTGCACTTATTGGCCAGCTAGTCTATTCACGCCCACATATAAAACATGTACGCACAGATCTGTCTATTGACGTATGAGCCTTTATCGCCGATAGCAGCGGATGACTCTGTAAATGTATGTTGATAATTTAGCAAGGATGAGCCTATAATCTAGAATACAGAATTTATAGCACCAGACATTGACAGATCTGCCGGCTATACCCAACAGACAGATCCGCTCGGCAGATAGGGTATCCCTAGCCATGTTAAGCCAAGGTTGCTTAACCTTCCATATGTTGGGTTATAAAGTCGTGGATCGCACCATGCAGAGAACAGAAAAAAAAAACGTTTCAGACAAAAAATGCAAAAAGGTGACCTATTTCTAACCTTTTGCCTTTAAATTCCATTGCAGAGTACTACTGCGGTCGCAACGTATACCTCTTCGTATCAGAACTGTACAGCGATATTTACAACATGGGACGCGGCCGGGCGCCCTACTGCAGCGACCGCGATTTCCACTTCCTCGGCTTCTTGCATTTCACGGAAGGCAACAAGTACTATCTGGAGGAGGATCCTAGTATATCGTTTACCACTGATAATTACCTACATGGACTCGAGTGTCATTTGCATGTGTGCATCTACAGGTGAGGGAACGCAACGTAGTTAAAATGATTGCACCAAAAAGGTGGCCACCATACCTACTAGCAAATGTGGTACATATATATTATAGTACTAGAGCCCACGACCAAAACCATGTCTCATAGCAATACGGCAAAAACCCTATAAAATCGTTAGATTATATGATTCTGAACCTGACTAGGTGTGTAGTAACGGTCGAAAGTGTAGCAACTGCGTGGGAGGCCATTTCTGCTGTGTCAAAAAAAAAAGGCAGTCGGTATTATAGCAATACGTCTGATATTGAAAATGTACATAGATTTTATAATTGTATTACGAAAAAGTTTGTTTTCAGACATTTTGCGCGTAGCATATAGCCTGAGCGCATTATTGAAAATGTCAACAAATTTAGCCGACCTGTATCATAGCAATACGGATATATTTTTTTTTAAACTTTTCGTATTGCTGCCAGGATTACCAAAAACCTGTTTTCAGACACTTAAAGTGTAGCATATACTCCCAAAAACGAAAATAACGTTTCGGAGTCGCCTGGCCGACGCCTTAGCGCTTGTTACGCTCCTGCGGCGGGTACGGCTTTTCGCGTGTTACCTACGCTCCTGCCCCTTTCTTACTATTATACAGCTCACTCGGCAGCTGCTCCAAACGTTGGAACGACGCTCACTTAGTTCAGTGGCGTGAGGGTTTTGAAATAGGGCAAGCCAAAAGCATGGCCTAAAAATTTAAGGACGTAATCCCGTGACAAAAAGATTGTACCTAATGCCAATGTTGAGTAGCGTTCATCGTGTTTTTCAAGACAATTACCGACACATAAACCACCAACCATGATATCTGAGTATCGAAAAGTTGTCTGATAGAGAAGGTGCTACACTTAATTTGTCTGATATAATTTTTTTGCACATGTGGACAACTTATTTTATCATGTCCAACAATTTTCAGACATATTGCTACGATACCGATCGGTAAAATTTGTTAACATTTTCAAAACGGTCTCAAAATTTAATGCGTTCACATTTTCGTCTGAAAATTGTTTTGTTCGCATCAAATAACCAAAATTTACTAATATAAAAGATTTTCAGACGTATTGCTATGAGACATTTTTTTTGTCTCATTTTAAATTTTTTTAAGTGATTTTACGGGTTTGCGCTACACCACTAACGTCTGAAGAATATGTTTCCGGTATCTCAGAAGTATCATTCAACTACAGTCTGCAAATCAGACATATTGCTATGATGTAGTTCGGTAAAATTCTTTGACAATTTTGAAAATTCGGTCAGATCAAACGCTACGCGGAAAATGTCTGATATTGGTATTTTCGAGTTCAGGATAATCGTATCTATCGATTTGATGCGGTTTTGGCCGTATTGCTATGAGACAAAAAATTTGGTCGTGGGCTCTCTAACTATTACATATCATAGCAGCAATATTAAAATAGTTACGGTCCTGTGTTAAACAGAAGGGTCTTTCTTTTAGTCAGCTCCAGATCCAGACGAGAGCATTAACATCTCACTTACCTCTCTAAATATGTATGGATGATGCGAAGAGAAGATATATCGGACATGCCCGGCGGACAAATCCGTGCGTGTTTGGCGCGAATTGGACACGGATTTGTCTGCGGACACATCTGAATAGCGCCATACATGAACGGATCTGTCCGCCGGGCATATCCGCCGACCAAATCCGGCGGGCACATCTGTGCGTGTATCCTTAGCTATTTACGAGTACGAGATGGGCAGAATTCATCTGTTAACTATATGGCCAACGGGATGCAGCTAGCAATGTTAAACCTAAGTCGAAAGGCGTGTTTATGCGATGTGCGTCCAATGTATTATCTCGTATAGATACTATGAATGTGACAGGTTCCCGTACAAAAAGGGGTTGCAGCACGAGCGCGACGTGGTGACGCTGCCGAAGGCGCTGGTGAAGTGCGGCACGGAGCTGTACAAGCTGCCGCCGCTCACCGCCGCCTCGTGCATCATCACCTCCGGCTCCTTCATCCTCGACTTCAACATTCAGGGCGTACGGTTCCGACACTACGACTACATGCTGGTAAGTGAAGTGAACAAGACGTCTTTTGTTTTCAAGCGCTGGTAGCTGAGCGGTAACACAGCTATTAGCAGTGCTGATCAGCTGGTGAGCGAGACTGAGCTATGCAAGTTTCTAAAGACAGCTTAAAAGGCGTGAAAATTCCTAACCTAACATACCTAGACAAAAATCAGCCGGGAGGCAGAAAGTTAAGTGTCTTAGCACTTGATTTTTGCATGGAACCGCATCAATTCATTCGGCTATCTATAGATAGGTAATCCGTTGACTTCCGCTGAGAATTTCGTTAAATGTATTTTGCTCCTAAGTTGAATTCTACAATCGAAAACAGACAGTCACTAGTGAGATCGCCCTTACCGAAAACTAAATGTCACAGGCACAGCTTATTAGACCGCCTTAGCACCCGACCCGCACCGCCTCACCTTGCGGTTAGAATTTGTATGGACATGAGCTCACTACATCAACTCGATAACGAGTGGACGCCGAGCGCGAGGCGGTGCGGGTAGGGTGCCGAGGCGGTGCGGGTAGGGTGCCGAGACGGTGCGGGTAGGGTGCCAAGGCGGCGCGGGTAGGGTGCCGAGGTGGTGCGGGTAGGGTGCCGAGGCGGTGCGAGTAGGGTGCCGAGGCGGTCTAATGAGCTGTGACCTTTAATGACTATTTTATTATTTAGCTGCTACCGAACGGCCATATGTACTACACGAAGGAGCCGGAAACACCTCTGTTCTGCGACCACCACGTCTGCGAGTGGAACAACACCAACCTCTACGGAGGTACTCATAGCTAGTTAATTCGTTAAGTATTTGTTTATTTTTTATAACCTCCGCCCGAGATAGGGTAAATCGCTAGTAACTGGCCACCTCATACTTATAAATTGATAATGAACACTTACTGGCCAAGTTATACTAAAATGAATTCTGTATGTAGGTAAATAGAGTCAGTTATTAAAAGGTGGCCAGTTCCTGGCAATTTAGTAGGTATAATATCATCGGCGTAGAAGTAATTAAAAAACTTAGGTAGGTAATAAAGGAAGTACCTACAGACTCAAACAAGATTGACTGAAAATATGGTTCGTTAAAATTTGTAACCGGCCCGTTTTATACCGAAATAAAACTGTCAGAGAAACCCTACACGAGTCATTCTTGCAGCAGTAAGTATAGAGTTTGTCCGGAAAGAAAAGTGTCAAGAATGTATGCTCCCATGCTGTCGAAATGTGAGCTCCCATATAAACCACGACACTTATCTTTCCGGACAAACTCTAGAGGGGTCATTTTTGGGCTGATTGGTATCTCTAGAACACAGACTACACAGACACCTCATCATTAAGAGTCGCCAGGACGCTCGCGTGAACTCGCGTTCCCATACAAACGTAATTTAGCTCTCATTTTAAAACGACATGCTTTAGAACCATGAAATTTGGCATGGGCATTCTAGTAGTATATATCTAGGTCGGACATTCGTTTTCGTTGCTAAACATTGTATAATACAATGAAACTATAGCAAAAATAAATTTTGTATTTGTATGTAAATCTGTAACTGGCTGTATTTTCTTTGTATTACAAGTTTTAGCAACGAAAACGAATGTCCGACCTAGATCTGTACTACTAGAATGCCCATGCCAAATTTCAAGGTTCTAAAGCAGGTCGTTTTAAAATGAGAGCTAAACTACGTTTGTATGGGAACGCGAGTTCACGCGAGCGTCCTGGCGACTCTTAAACTTTTACAGGCAGCACGAGGTCACCATACATCAGTTCAATTTTATTCGTAAATTTCTACGATCCGAACAGCAAATCTCAATAGTATTATACACCAATTTGTAGTATAACAATCCAGGTTCACCCCTGTAACTTGATTTTTGTGTATATTTTTAATCCACATGAGTAATGATCAAAAACGTTACCTCAATTGAAATACGCGGTCGCGCTCTCATACAAAATTAGTACGCGAGCACTGATGCGTGGTGACCCCGAGTTGTACTTATGATCTATCTAGTGTTGAGGTTATCTGTGCTCTAGAATTATTTATCGGAGTTTCAGGATCGTGTTTGCTTATAACTCTAACCAAGACTTTTTTGTCGTATATAGAAAAAGGCACTCGAAAACCGAGGTATTCATTTTCAGAATATACGCGTTTCTCAAGGTGGACTTTTCCATGGAATACTCCTAACGCGTGTTTGATTAATATATATTCTGACCATATTTTGACTTTTTTTCGCAGAAAAATGAACTCCTAAACTCATTTTCAGGAGCCCACCCACTGTCAGTCCTCCGGACGATATCAGCCTGTCAGTTGTTCGGAACTGTCAAATTTTTGTTCTAACTGACAGGCGGATATCGTCCGGCAGACTGAAGTGGATAGGCCCCTTTACGTGGACTTTTCCGTGGAACGCTAAATAATCGAAAACCATTTAATGTTACAGGACCCTTCGCCCTGCCTGGCGACCCGGCAACCGGTCTGATACCTGTCCCCCCCTTCATAGAGCCGACCACAATGCCGCCGGACGATATAGATCCTCCCAATAACACATTCGATATAACTTGTGAGTTTTCAGTGTGGATAAACGCGCATAAATATGGCAGATGGCGTCACAATCGCAAAAAAGTCTCATTGGTTATGGCCTCTACAATCGGCGATTTTGACACAAAACTCTGTGTTACAGACTCCCTGGATGGTTGCTGGTTCACGCTCCCCCCGAACTACGGGTCCATCGCCGGCATCAGCTACCTGGACCCGCTGACCATCAACGAGTACCGGTTCCAGTGCCAGTATTCTGGGAACAAGGTACGGACCATGTCGAACATTAGCTTCAGCAGTACATACATATGTCTAAGGTCGAACGTGAATCATAATGGGTCCGTATCCGTAACAGCCTCCTCGATCTGTTTAACATCAACGAGTATCGGTGCCAGTGCCAGGGTTCTAGGAACAAGGTACGGACCTTACGGACCGTGTCGAACTTAGCTTCACTACTTTCACTAGTACGTCTGGTGTCGAACATGAACCATAATGGGCCCAGTAACATCTGCTTATACTTCTGGCAGTTCTGGCATCAAGATGAACTTTCGAAATACTTCGGTGTGCCCTGTATACTTGGCATTAATAACGTAATATACATATTACAATATGATTGTTAAGACAATCAGAAGATGACAGACAATCAGAAGATTGTATTGTGGTACCGTATTTAGCGGTCTGATGATAAAGTTAGAAGCTATGTTATTATTGTAACCATTTTTCAAACCTTTGGGATGATATTGAAATGAAGGACCCTATTGTAGTTGACGATGATCCAAAGCCTGATGAGTGATGATTATTTATCTCAAATGATTTATTTAACGTAAAATAGTGTTACAATTTTAATTAATCATTAGCTAACAACAAGAACGTGGCATTAGTGCAGAGCAGAGGTAGACGGGCTGGGTAGGGCAGCACCGTCGATGAAACTGAAGAAATGTTGGGTGGATTTGAATCTGTGCCGTGTCCCACGGATACACATGCTGGTGGCTCGGATTATCGAAATTATAATTTTGGATCTTAGCCAGCCCAATACAATACTAAGGGGTCTCTGCCACCGGTCAGCGATGGCTTCACCGAAATGTTTGATAAAGTTGGACATTTGCGGATGATTATTTATTATACCAGCAGTTAAACTCTCTTAAGACGATTTTGAAAGGACAGAGTCAAAACGGCATTTTAAGCGGGAAAATGACCCATGTTCTTGCGCAGGACCTAATGTTGCACGAGCTGCTAGCCTAATATACATATGGTCGGGTTTTTATCGCCTGTCACCATAGCTGTCACGTTCTAACAAGTATGTGAGTGCAAAAGTGACGCATGACGCAATAGGCGATAAAATAATTATATAAAAGGGCGTATTCGTTTTATTAGTTTTTTGTCAAGTTCTTAAATTCGTGGCATTTTGCTTTCGTCACCTATTCCATCCATTTTCTTCGTGACGTGACGAAAGCAGAATGGGACGATTTTAAGAACTTACTATACCCGATACTATACCGAGAAATCGTATTAAGTAGGTTGTACTTCAGTTAATTGTTTTATTCCAGGGTCTGTACTGGTACCCACAATGGATGGGTGTGGTGCCTCATGACCCATATCCGCAGGTTGGAGACCCACGGGTGCCCACAGGCGCAGAGGTCGCCAATGAAGCTTTCTACCCACACCTGCAAGGCCAGCAGCCTGAGCCCTCAATCGCACCTCCGCTCATTACCTAGAACTAGTATTAATATAGACAATTTTTAATAGATTGTTGTATTTAATTTATTATCTATTGTCAGAGAGTATTATCACTACATAGTATAAAACCAAGTCGCTTCCTTCAAAGAAATATAATTATTGTTACAAACAAGTTACGGACCATGTCGAACATTAGCTTCATGGACTAAGAGCTACCCACGTCTGATATGATACGACTTTAGCGCCTTGACAAAAGGCGGCTCTACCAGTCAACCTTTAGGCTAAACAGAGAAGCATCATTGGTGCGGGTGCGACGTATGTCAGAAGTATGGAAATGAACCAAATTAAGTTTGCAATTGTCACTTTAGATGGTAGCTTTGGTTGGTCTCGTTCAGATGGCGAATCAGACTTGAAGCCTCAAAAAGTTCTTAGACTATTGCTGTCTAAGTATATGTTATATATAGTCTCTGCTATTGTGCATCGTACCAAACATAAGAATGCGTACTGTCCTAGTATGTATGTACGGTTACTGTCTTTCGAAAAAATGTGATGATGATTTACAGTCGTAGTCGTCATCAAATAAATCAAAGTGGCCCAAGTACCCAAAAATATCTGAACATGCACTTTAGCGCATTGACCAAAGAGGCGTTGTTTAGATACATTAATTTGAAGTCCAGCTTTCGAGTTTTGTCGTATTTTGGCTACATTACAAGCCGACTAAGGCCATGCAAGAAAGAGTCGTTCAGATAGGAGGTTGAATTTTATTTTAAAAGCGTATGTAAAATATAGCATAATGTTCTGCTATATTTTACATACTTAAAATGACTTGCTTTTAAAATGAAGTAAGTACTTATTTTACTAGTAGACTTTGTTAAAATTGATAAATTATAAATGAATCTGCCTTAGTTATGTGTTAGTATCCTCATCATTGCTCAAACAGCAACCATCATTTCCGTTCTGAAATATCAGTTTATGAAATAAAACAAGTGATATATAAAAGTAACACGTGTTTAGTTTGCAAGCCGCGGCACGATGACAGGCTGAGATTGCGCCCCCTGCTGGTGCGGGTAGTAGGCTTCTCCAACGCCATCCACGGGTTTGGGCATATCACCGGCCTGCGGGTAGGGGTGGTGGGGAGGGGCACCCATCCATTGCGGGTACCAGTATAGACCCTGATAAAATATTAAACATCATCAGGCGATCATTATTAAACAGTTAAAGGAGTACGACTCTATTACAGAGATTCAGTTTCTAACTTCCAGATTATCATCAATCCGATAGTCTTTGTGTATGAAAAACACTATACCTCGTAAGCCGCGTTTGAGGAGAACTCCTGGGCTAGCTCTATTGAGAAAACTCAATTCATTTCACTGCTATCGCTCATATTCAACATGTTTAATACAATTTCTAGCTAAAAACCATGCTCTATGCGGTTCGTACCTTGTTACTGGTACAGTCGAGTTCGTTAATATCGACGCGTCCAACTGAACAAAAATATGTGAACACGACCTTATATCCATACAAATAAGGTTGTGTCTTACATATTTTTGTTCAGTTGGACGCGTCGATATTAACAAACTCGACTGTACCCTGACTCATCAACCGGTATTCGTTAATGCTGAGTGAGTCCAGGTAGCTGACAATGGTGTCAAATCACAGTTCATGCTGTTCGACACTAGACGTACTACTGAACTTCATGTTCGTACCTTGATGAAACTCTAACAAGTGAACTGGGACTTGTTAATGATGAGCGGCTCCAAATAGTTAATGATGAGACCGTAGTTCATGTTCGACTGTAGATGTACTGCATTAGCTAATGTTCGACACTGTTCACACCTTGTTGTCGGAACCCTGGCATGTGAGCCGGTACTCATTGATGCTAAGAGGATCCATCGTAGCTAAAGCGGAGGGTATAGTTCATGTTCGACTGTAGATGTACTGCAGAAGCTAATGTTCGACACAGTCCGTACCTTGTTACCGGTGCCCTGGCATGTGAATCGGTATTCGTTAATCGTGAGAGGGTCCAAGTAGCTGATGCCGGCGATGGACCCGTAGTTCGGGGGGAACATGAACCAGCATCCGTCCAGGGAGTCTGAAAACACCAACCGAAATTTAGTTGTGAACTCTTACAATCGCTGTAGCCTTCACAGTTTTGCTGCGTTATCGATATATGTATCTTAATAACCATCAACTTACGTAGCGTGCATAAATATAGCTAGTTTGGCAATACCGTTTCCCTGAAGAAAGTCCATGAGATCTGACTGGACATTGCAAAGGCAAGGCACGTTGCAAATGGTCTTACAAAAGAGGAGTTCGAAAACGAAATAGTGATTTGAGTACTTTTTATACTAGCTCAGGCATTTGCTCTTGGAAAGGTGGAGTAGGCTCTTCTCCTAGCATTTGTCTCAGTCTTGCCACGGCTCAATTGAGCCTGGGGTCCGACAACCTAATTCCAGGAATTGACGTAGGCACTAGTTTTTATGAAAGCGACTTAAATGTTGTTGGGATTAGGTCCGGTTTCCTAACAATGTCTTTCTTCACCGAAAAGCGACTGGTAAATATCAGATGATATTTCGTCCATAAGTTCCGAAAAACTCAGTGGTACAAGCCGTGATTTGAACCCGAGGCCTCCGGATTGAAATCTAACGTTCTACCGCCAGGCTACCAGCGCTTTTGTTTTCGAATGATAAGGATCTGAATTGAAAACTCACAAGTAATATTGTCGAATGGGCCGTTAGATGGTGGTGTGGAGCGCTCCGATGGAGGCATTGTGGTCTGCTCCAAGAAGGGTGGGATGGGCATCAGCCCCTGCCCTGGGTCGCCGGGAATGACGAAGGGTCCTGCGTAACATCAAAAATTAGGATTATTTGACACATCAATTATTAAACTGAAATAGGTGTCATATACTTCAGAAAAAGTAACCAAGTCCTCCGGTGTCCGAGGCCAGATTCGAACTGGCGTCTTCAGCTATCGCGGCTGACGCGCTGATCACTAGACCACCCGGTCACGGCGGAGCCGGTCGAGTTTGGAGTTCAAGTCTCGCCATAGGCAGTCAGAGGATTTTTTAATTTTTCCTTTATATCCAAACATTTAAAACTTTTTGTGTAACAGTTAGTTTAGTAGCTGAACTTATGTAAATCATGATTTTTTTCCCCGTTATACTCGGTAGATGAAATCGAATACAAAAAAAACGCTTAGCGGGTTAAATTATGCATTTTTAAGGTGAACTAAAAAACAAAAATTATCATCAGTGTTTCTCAAAGAAGACTGACGCGACGATCTGGAATAAAATAATCAGTGCTTAACACTTTCAAAGCCAAGAACAACTAAAGGTGCACGGAGAGAAAATTTTGTCTCCGAGTGCCATGAGTAGTAGTACCCACAGCGCCAAGAACACCTAAAGTTTTAATTGTACACTGTCAAAGTATCCTTAACTCTTTCAAATAAGGTATATATTAGCTAGCTTACGCTGGTGATCTTGGCGTGTGAGTGACGTTTTGTTAGTTAGTGTCCCAAATGGTTTTTTAGCTACTTATGAGTAGCATTCATAGTAAAATCACTAAGAATGAAAAGAACTTTTCGAAATTAGTATACTTAATAGTCTAAAAGGAATTAAAAGAGTTCATTGACCTCCGTAGAAGTTGGTGTTGTTCCACTCGCAGACGTGGTGGTCGCAGAACAGAGGCGTTTGCGGTTCCTTCGTGTAGAACATATGGCCGTTCGGTAGCAGCTAAATAATTTAAAAAACCATTAATTGTACTATGATTACAAAACAATGTCAAATGCCTTTAATTTGGTCTACATTACATAGTAGTTCTACTTCACCAAAACGCGTTTTCAGTGATTTTCGACAAAAAATACACGCATTACTATTTACTACTTTAACTGTGATATTAAGTATAAGAGTTTTCTCAATATTATACAGGATTTTATCACCAGCTCATGGATAAAAAAAGAAATTCTAATCTATCCAAATTCGAGATATAATTAAGTAACTTCACCGTAGGTATACATACTCGTAATAATCCCTACATTTACATCTCTAAACTCCGTCTGCGGTTTATAGTTTGCACAATTTTAAGCGATCTTTACATCGTATGCGGATTCCCTAGTCGCTCCAGTCTCCGAGCGAGAGATCACTATATATGTGCTGACTCGCTTACATTTCGGAGCAAACTGGAAGCATAGGTGAACCTAAGTTCCCGTTCGGCCACTAAGGCTGCCTCTACATGATGGGCCATCATAGGGACGCAGCTATACAACAGAACGAGACCGCAATATCGTTTAGCTCCCTCTAACGCATAGCTGCGTCTCTATGATGGCCCATCATGTGGAGGAGCCATAACGCTTAAAAACATAAGCCGATAGTGTTTGTACTGACCAGCGTGTAGTCGTAGTGTCGGAACCGTACGCCCTGAATGTTGAAGTCGAGGATGAAGGAGCCGGAGGTGATGATGCACGAGGCGGCGGTGAGCGGCGGCAGCTTGTACAGCTCCGTGCCGCACTTCACCAGCGCCTTCGGCAGCGTCACCGCGTCGCGCTCATGCTGCAACCCCTTCTTGAACGGGAACCTGGGATATCCATACATATTGAAGCAAAATAACACATACGCACACTTCTTTAATGAAGTGTCATTCCTTGAAAGACAGGCCTCTTCTTTATTCCTCCATTTGTGATAGTCCATTGGCGTCCCATCTTAGTCAGGTTGTTAATAAACGGCGACTAACACATGTGTACTACTCCCACATTGCGTTTTGTCACTGACTCAAGAGTTTGTCACTGCCACTATCTCAGATAGCTAGCTAGCTATATATATAGCTAGCATATAACTCGGCAAGCTAAATGTGATTTCGCTCGCAATCTTATATGATGCAGCTCAACTGGAGTACCCCATTAGGTAGACAAGAGAGTCACAGCACTCACAGCCATATTAACACTACTAGGTACTTCATTAAGTATGTTTGCTAGAACTCTTAAACCTGATTACTGATTACATTACCTAGATGTCATCACACTCAATCCTTATTAAAACATCCTGAATTCAGAAATTAAGTGCCTTGTTTGTCCTACGAATGAATTCAAAGAAGCACTGTGAAATTAAAATTGTGAAGTGTAGGCTTTGAAGCAATTTGTTCAAGTTCAGTGGCAAGTTCCCTTTACTATATAAAGATGGTCCAAGTTGGTTGTGCTGTTGGTGTACTTAAGGACGACATTCTTGTGACCTTCCTCAATAATTCCAGTAAGCGTCCCCTCACCTATAAATACAGATATGCAAATGGCACTCCAGCCCATGCACATAGTTGTCAGTAGCAAAGGCTATGGTCGGGTCCTCCTCCAGGTAATATCTGGTGTCATCCATGAAATGCACGAAGCCGAGGAAGTGGAAGCCACGTCCTTTGCAGTAGGGCGCCCGGCCGCGCCCCATGTTGTAAATGTCGCTGTATAGTTCTGTTACGAAGATGTATACGTTGCGACCGCAGTAGTACTCTGAAACGAAAGAGGTTAGTTCTAGCAAAGTTTACTTACTTAAAAGGATGCCTGACAAGAAATTAATACTAGGCAGGATTTAAATAGAAGCAGTTGCGATCTCCACAGTTCTAGTCTTCTAGTCTAGTTAATTTCAGACTAGTTTCAAATTACCTTCGTTGGCACATTTCTGTAGATGTGACAGTAGGACTAGTATTTAGTCTTCCAAAAACATCTGCATCCAAAAACATATCCACGGTAAGGTTTACTATGTAAATGCTCGAAACAGAATCCTGTAGGTACAGCAAGGCTTCCTTAACTGCCAATCCAATAGCATCGCGTCTTATACCAGAAGCTTCCCAAATCGATCCACAGAGCATAGCTTCTGAGAACTCTCAGAAGTGTGTCATTTCTCTGCTGTGCTCCCGCGGTCGACCTATCACAGAACTGAAACACGCACCTTGGCTGAGGTAGAACTCTGAAGGCACGGCGCCGCCAGAATTTGAATTATACGTAGCTACTCGCTCCGTCTTGATAGCGTTGTGGTTGTCATACATCGTCAACATGTTGTCTATCGCGTCGTCCAGCGCGATGAGAAGCACCTGCAAGTAAACGGGATGACTAAACGCAAATAGTCCAAATAGTCCAATAGGAGTACCAACTGTACAAGATATCCTAAAGAGTAAGTAACGATAGAGACCCTGGGCTGGTCGGCCGATATGAAGTGCTTCTTGAGGGCTTTGTCGGCGCGGGTGGTCGAAACTACGAGACCGTAAAGTTAGCGCTTACCTTTCCCTCTCCTTAGCTGTACAGAGAGGTAATAACTACCCTCAGCGTAATTGGAACCATACCGTAAGTGGGTGGATCAAGGGGTTCTGTGAAAGATACTGAAAGATACCTTCAGCTCCTGGACGTGCATATGAATGAATCTGCCGAGGTGGTCCACCGCGATGTGCACACGTTCATTGATGTTATACTGCAAACAGTACAACTAATTATAGGTACACTCTGCAGACTGCTTTAGAACCAATGTATGCCTATGACCTTATAATTATAACTGTTGCGTTATGCCCGATACACATTGGGCCAACGTTGTCGTCCAATTTAAGGGACGGAACTATGCGATAGAGCAGTGATCGGCAACAGGCAATAAATTTAGTTAAACCATAGTCAAACATCACCTGATCCTTCGCGTGTTTGATCTTCATCATCTCAATCTGGTAATGCGCCAAATGGTCCAACTTGTCTGTAGGGTCATGGCCATAGATCTCGAAGGCATCGATCACCATGGCCAGGGTCACGTTCTGACCCGGCTCCTGGCAGCATGGGTGGAGCTTTGGATTGTAGCTGTCCTGAAGAAACATCAGCCGATAATTAAAAATTAAATTTTGGCTTTTCTACTTCTCGTCCCACTTTTATAAGGATACTGGAACTGGGCCCTTATTTCTAATTGGCCTTTAGGTATTACAGTGGAGGGTGCCGTGGTTTAAATGGGAGCTCATAAATTCTCTCTTTTTCATTTATGCCAATGCCAATGCGCAATGATCGTAACTTTCGGAGACATAAAGGCAAATCAAAGTCAATCTTATGTATATACAAATAAATTGATAATTTCGTCATTCAAGCTTAAAAGTTAGGCTTACCACATTCATAAAACATTGTAAAAGTAAAAAAATAAAAGCACACGCTCTGCCGATTTCGGCCATATCGCGGTCAACTGCGAAAATTCCATCGTCTCGTTATTTCTTTGATTGTTAACAATAACAAGCAATCAAGAACAAACTCAATCAATAACAAACTCAATCAATTATTTTTTACGAGTACCTGTAACAATCGTGTAACAAATGATGTACATATAAGAAGGTACTTAAATAATTTGTAAATATTTTTGGATTTTTTTTATTGTAAGTCGCTCACTAATACCTATTACCGTATCGCGACTTAATTTATTAATGTATGTAGTAGTAAAATAAAATTTAACAGAAAATTGAATACCAAATTCAAATTGCAAACTGAAACATTATTTATGGGATAACATTTTTATTATATAGGTAAATAAGGGTACCTTTAGTGATAAATACGTAATTAATAGGATTTTTTGAAATAGGTGACAGAAAATTAGGGAAAATGAAAATTATCGACAAAAACTTAATTTCCCAGAGCATCTACCGGGTGTTTCCTGTAATAGGAGCAATAAATTAAAACATAGATTCTACTCCTCAAACCAGGCAACGTTATGGTTTGATTTTTAGGACATTTTAAAGTTTATTCGAACACGCAATGTACCCCGAAATTGATTATGTCTGTAGGGTGACAAGACTGACAAGCAATGTCAATTATACGGATTTTAACGTACATTGAAAATACTATTTAGTTTGTATGAAAAATAAACAATCCAAAAAATACATCTTTTTTTAAAGTTATTGAACAAAAGTTTTATTGTTTGAGATGTAGAATCTACGTTTTAATTTATTGCTCCTATTACAGGAAACACCCGGTATATGTATGTTAATTTAGGTTAATTTTATTAAATCCGTAGAGCTGAGTAAAATTTTGAAATTCTAAAGCTTACAAATAAATACGAATAGGTAGTTTTAATAAAATAACGTCTAGTTATTTTTATTTATTCTTATTAAGTATTTCTCTCGGATCTCTTAAAGATTTTATGTGTCTTACATCTTCTTTAAACATGAATTGCTCTTCGCACCGTTACGAAAACAATCCTAAAAGCATTAGGCAATGAACATCACACGTATTCTTCCGTCTTTATAAGAAAAACGTCTCAAGTCGACCTTAGATTAATACTGTGTTGACTTTTTCCCTTGATTCGGAGCAGCAGATGCCTCTAATAATAAGAGTTTACTTTGTATCTTATGGCAAAAGATATAAGATAGAAAATCGCGTAGACATTTTGAATTTCACCCGACAGAGGTACAGATATCGATCGGTCCAGCGCGCAGCCTCGCGCCAACTCCGCCCCCAGCATCCGTACCGAGCGGCTAAACCCACGGAAAAAGCCCAAAAAAATGATAAAACCTCATCAAGAACAACCCTAAACCCTTTCAAAAACCACAAAAACAAAACACAGTGAGCGATAAAAGTGATCAAAACTAAAAACGTAACGTTTAGTGTTTAAACATGACCGTTCTGAAATTCTCTAAAATGGCCGCTCGGACGGGGTAGGAAACAAAGTTTAGTTTAGTAAAGAAGTCTTCCAGTAGTTAAGTAACTAAGATATAAGTGTTAATCAGTCTTCCAGTATATTAAGTGTTAGCTAAGATGAATCTGGGTCGGTTTAAGTTGCCCCCGATTAAGAATGCTTTTGAGGTGGCAATGCAGACGGTGCGGCAGCAGATGCCCGACAAGGCTGGGCCGCCGCCGCGGCCGCCGCAGGCCGTTAGGTTTGCTAATCAAGGTAAACCTTTTCGCCACCTAGAACCTAGAAACTATCTTAAGTACCATCAATATATCACTCTAATCTGGTTGTAGTATTGTCTGTGCTGGAACTTACATATCGAATTCTATAGCAATTTTTAGGCTTAACAAAGAGGATTGAATCAACAAATTGGTCATCATTATCAAGTTGGATAAAAGCCAGTATTTACTCGTATAATCTCGAATTAGTAACAGTTTTGTGGAGGTCATATTTGTCAAAAGTTTGATAGATCAATACATTTTGGCTTCCGTTTTCGCACTGGCGATGAGTCAAAGGGTTAAATTACACTAGTCCAAATGATATGGCCCAATTCAGTAAATATGCCTGAATCGCCTGTAGTCGTTAAGATGATACTTTAACATTCGATCTTAGTAGGTCAGATTATTATACAGTCGCCATCAAATATATCGGAGCGGCCAGGGTACTCGAAAATATCTGAACATGCACTTTATCGCCTTGACAATAGAGGCGTTGTTCAGATTAGATATGACTACCTTGGCCGATCTGATGGCGACTGTGCCTACGATATGGTCTTGACTGTCACAAATATATCATGTTAACAACAATGCATGCCTCGAGTATACAAGGTGGACACAAATAACCCGACAAATATTAATCCTACATTTCGTGGTCTAAATAAAGTAAAATATGTTATGTAACGTGTCAAAAAAGCAAGAAACGCTTATTAATAGCGATTTTTCTTGTTTTCCATTGTTTATTAACACATTCAGCGCCGAGAACCCGACTGTCGGGTTCTCTGTTGGTGGCTACTACGCGCTCCATACGACGAATACGTGGCTACGGGCTACGAGCGTAACACGTAGCACTAAGCGGCACTGAATGTGTTAATGTAGTAATTGTCTTTATTTAGTAAACTGTCAGTTGTTTAACGTAGTGCAACTTAGGGCGCTGTTAACATACTGCACGAAATTGAATTATATTACTCAATTCAAATATCTAACCTACACATAACTTGACTTATTTTTCGTACACGTAATACTGCTGAACTTATTTTTCTTGTTACACAATAGTCTTTCTTCCATGAAGCTTTAACTCTGCTTAGGTAGTTCTACCGGGTGTTTCCTGTAATATGAGCAATAAATTAAAACTTAGATTCTACTCCTCAAACCAGACAATGTTTGTTCAGCGACTTTGAAAAATAACTTACGGTTTAGTTTTTAGGACATTTTAAAGTTTATCGAGCACGCAATGTATTCCGAAATTGATTGTGTTTGTAGGGTGACAAGACTGACAAGCAATGTTAGTTCGACGAATTTTAAAGTACATTGAAATTACTATTTAGTTTGTATGAAAAAGTGTGAATCTACAAAAAAAACATTTTTTTAACTTGTTAAACAAGAGTTTTATCGTTTGAGGAGTAGAATCTACAAGTACGTTTAAATTTATTGCTCTTATTACAGGAAACACCCTGTATAACTCACTATTAGTATATAATCATCCTCCTATCGTTATTTCCGGTCTTACCACGGCTCATTTGAGCCTGGGATCCACTCGACAACCTAATCCGAGGAATTGACGTTTAGAATATAATAATGAACAATTTATTCTCGTGTTACTTACTAGACATGGGCGAGAGTTGCGAACTTTCAACAATGAACGAAACCACATCGCCATCGTATCAGTCGACGAATCCAACCAATCCGTTCCTCAGTGGCGAGCTACAAGCCGAGGATTCCTTCACCAGCTACCAGAACACTTTTCCACAGCAGGAGGCGCCGAGGTAAGATCAATATGGTCATGAAGTGTTGATTAAATATCGTAGACAAGATTGAGTCTCTCATTTAAAAGTTACTCTAAGTTTCGGTTTATGCAGTTGCTACACCGCGCGCCGTAGCAATAGTTTTCTAGTAATACATAATTGGTATAGTGTTGTAGGTACGAAAAAAGTAGGAGGATAATTTTTTGGACGCGTAAAAATGTTTTTTTTTTTGTATGGGACACCTCGCACCAGCCGGCCCTGCCAACCCACCAAGAAAACCAAATTTTTATTATGAGAAATTTTTAAAATGGTTATACTCACTTGTATTTAGTCACTACACGCATTCACAAAATGTCGCGCCGCGCGTCTGTCTTGTGCAGTCGCCACCAAATACATCATGGCCAAGGTGGTCACAAATATCTGAACAACGTCTCTATTGTCAAGGAGATAAAGTACATATTCAGATATTTTTGAGTACCCTGGCCGCACCGATACATATGATGGTGAACTGTACATCGTGAAACTGACAACTTTTATAATGTGCACAATTTTATTTCAGGACTCAGAGTATGCAGAGCGTCGACTTCTACGCCTCATCAGAAGAGGGTGGGTTTGAAGAAGGCGGCGGCAAGCCAGGATGCAAGATCAACGAGTTCCAAGCTGCATGGAACGTCACCAATGCTATTCAGGTATAGTCCTACCGTGAACATACAAATGCGAATTAAGTCTATCAATACTGGTAGAGCCACAAACATGACCTAAAAAAAACAACTTGACTGTAGGGGTATATAATAGTTCCAAATTCAAATTAGCATTTATATTAGTACTGGAAGTTACGCAGGCAAGATAATCAATACTTGTTGTATAACTGATCACCAATTCATATCGTGATTTCCTTCCACAGGGCATGTTCGTAGTATCACTACCATTCGCCGTGCTCCAAGGAGGCTACTGGGCCATCGCGGCCATGATCGGCATCGCCCACATCTGCTGTTACACCGGCCGCATCCTCGTGGAGTGCCTTTACGAAGACGACCCAGCCACCGGGAGGAGGATCAGAGTCCGTGACTCTTACGTCAGCATCGCCAAGGAGTGCTTCGGCAGGAAATATGGTGCTAGGATCGTTAACATTGCTCAAATCATTGAACTAGTAATGACCTGCATTCTTTACGTCGTTGTCTGCGGTGATCTCATGATAGGAACATTCCCTGATGGCTCTATCGATACTCGCTCATGGATGATGCTCACTGGTATATTCCTCCTACCTTTGGCTTTCTTGAAATCTCTTCAGAGCGTCAGTATGTTGTCATTCTGGTGCACTATGAGCCATTTAATCATCAATGCTATCGTGCTTGGATACTGCCTGTTGTACATCGGAGATTGGGGCTGGGGTAAAGTCAAATGGAGTCTTGATTTTGAGAACTTTCCTATAAGCCTGGGTGTGATCGTGTTCTCTTATACGTCTCAGATATTCCTCCCTACATTAGAAGGTAACATGGAGGACCCTAGTAAATTTGAGTGGATGTTGAAATGGTCTCACATCGCCGCTGCAGCTTTCAAATCCGTTTTCGGATACATGTGCTTCCTGACGTTCCAAAATGATACTCAACAGGTTATAACCAACAATCTCCGCTCTTCTGGATTCAAAGGGCTTGTCAACTTTTTTCTGGTCGTCAAAGCTGTTCTGAGTTATCCATTGCCGTATTACGCTGCCTGTGATTTGTTGGAACGTGCACTGTTTAGGGGTAAGCCTAAGACTCTTTTCCCTGTGATCTACGCTTTGGATGGAGAGCTCAAAGTTTGGGGGCTGGCTTGGCGGCTGGGGGTAGTGATATTCACGGTTTTGATGGCGATATTCATCCCACATTTCGCCATTTTGATGGGCTTCATTGGGAGTTTTACTGGTACGATGTTAAGCTTCATATGGCCTGCATATTTCCACTTGAAGCTTAAAGGTCCATATCTGGACAGCCAGACTGTTGCTTACAACTACTTCATCATATGCTTAGGGGTATTGTTTGGGGTTATCGGCATGTATGATTCCGGATCAGCTTTGATCAAGGCTTTCAAGATCGGTCTTCCGTTCTAATTTCGAGTAAGTAGTTTTAGATAATTGTTGAACTATTTTTAGATAATTGCAGACTTCGTAAGTACGGTTTTGTCGCAGCAAAGGTTCATAATATTTAACGAGTATTTAGAGATGTGATGGATAATGTTTGTATTCTAGATCTGTTTAGTGTTTAAGAACGCAAAGCTAATTTTTATGTTAATAAAAGTTGTTCACGTTGTCTTCCAATGAAACATATAGTTAAAAGGTTAGGAAATTAAAGTTATAGAAAATAATATACTTATAATAATCCAACGTCTTCCAAATGCATAATTTTTCGATGTTATTTAACAACGAAGTCTTCCAATGATTGATAAATGTATAATTGCTTATAATTATGATATTATATGTGATGCAGATTACTACGTTACACACATATATACATATCTCGAAATTTTAATAATTTGTAAGGGCTTCAAGAATTTATTTTCTTATAGTCTAATGTATACGCAGAATTAGTTCATTGAGTTATATATATATTATAGACTATTTAATTCGCTGAGATATCTTAGATAACAACTTACAGCAACACAGAAGAATAAGAGGTTTTACTTAAGAGGCGGGTCACAAACTTAAGAAACCCACATCAAGAGTTCTTAGGCTTTGCTTTGTCTGACTTTTCCGTAGATTAATCAGCAAAAGCAGCGAAAATACATGAAGATATCTCAGAAATTAAAAATTATACTGAACATTTGTAAAAGATATCATTGATTTTACCTAAATTTATTTTTAAAATCGCACCGTTCCTCGTAGTGTTATTTGAAAAAAAAATAGTTATAATGAAATATAGAAGAAACATTTACCTTTACATTATACATTTGATTATACACATTTAAATTTGATTAAGTAGATTTTAAAAAGCTTCATATACAATATATTATTTTTAATTGTGTCGAGTCTTCCATTAACAACATAACAATATAAATAATTGTTGTTGATTATATTATAGCAAATATAATTATTATACATGTTAGCTACGTTATATGTGTACTATGAGAGGGAGAAATGTGAAAAATCATAAACTAATTTTAGTAAACAGATTGGTAAGGAATTACAAATTATTAATACGTTAAAGATTTTTTTTAGAAGTTATGCCTCCGATGCATGTCATACCTTGTAGGTATAAGTACTTATACCTACAGAAAAATTAAACAGATCATGGATATTTGCGATTGAACCAATCTGTTTACCTAAAATTTGACCCAAGGGCTTCCAAATTGGCATTTTGTATAAAATAACTAGAATAATCATGCTTGTTTCTAGACACGCAGTTATATGCAAGACTTAAAAGGCATTGACACTGAGAAGAAAGATTTTCAAAACGATGTAACAGTATAACGATGAATGACTAAAATTAATTAGAAAAAGTTGTATAGTCGAAAAAGCGATGAAAATCAGAAACTACAAAAGTTTGAAACGTTTCCGAAAGCCGATTCAGTGTCATGAAATGAAATGAATTTGTAAAGGGGTACAGTCGGCGACGGATGACTATTACTAGTCTGTGGCGCTATCAACATCACTGATAAGTTTACAATGTTGCACCTTACTCCTTTGTAATATGGGCAAGAGTCTCCTTATACTATATGATTATTTGATAGTATCTGCTTCAAATTGTACTAAAATAACGTGATTTCAATGTATTTAAGCTAACCTACCCCACAGTATCCAGTAGGTACTTAAGTATTGAATGTACCAAAATCAAATTGCATTGATAGTTTGAATTTCGCAGTAAATGCCACAAATGTATTAATATTTATCAAGACGACAGATACACGTTGTATGTATTACTAGCGGCCCGCCCCGGCTTTCGCACGGGTGCAATTAATACGTATAAACCTTCCTCTTGAATCACTCTATCTACTAAAAAAACCGCATCAAAATCCGTTGCATAGTTTTAAAAATCTAAGCATACATAGGTAGGGACAGACAGCAGGAAGCGACTTTGTTTTATACTATGTAATGATAATTCACTTAACAGTCATGCTCTCATTCGTCTGATTCATACGGCAACGGCCAAACTAATAAAGAGTTTAAAGTAAAACATGTGATACCTTATGACGGATATATCCGTGGTTGGTGTTGAACTTGCGGTACGCATATCTCCTTCGTTGTCATCGAAAAAGGTTAACTATTAACTAAAGCCCGTCACAGACGGAGCTATAATATATATCTGTATATTGATATACCGTAAGATACCGAGATATATATTATTGTACAGCTCGGCACCCCATACGGGAAAGATATCAAAAGAGAAAGATATATCGGTTGTACGTCACGCCAGAGAAGGAAGGCAATATACCTAAATATATCGAAATATATCGTAAGATACCGAGCTATAGTATATATTATATAGCTCCATATACAATGTGTGTCTACCAAGTGTATTAATATGTTCACATTTGTTAAGTTTCCGGCGACGAGTATCCCTTAAAACTTCGACTAAAAAGGTGTTTAGGATCGTTACTCACACATTCAAAATGATTCTGAACAAAAAACAATTTATATTCTTATTTTGTGTGATTTATATTCTTAAGTACTTACTTAATTATTATAATAATTATCGGGGATGTATATATTTTATACACATTAGCTATTGTACAGCTGAATATTTTTTTTGTAGTAAAAAAACTTATAACTAATTTACTTAGTTACAGTTACCATGCTTTAGGTATATTCAAAAATATTTAGAAATGTATCCAAGTGCAATAATGTTGTATAAATATACTTAAATACATGTATTGTGATGAAATCTACAAGTCTAGGTGTGTATTTTAAAGAATATTAATATAAAGTGTTAATCGACTTGCTTTTTTTCTTTGTAATTTCCACCTAAAAACCCTAAAAATAATGAAATTAGCCAATTAAAGCAGTAAATTTACAAAAAATATCGTTCAGGTGCAAACGCCATAACCTCTATGTAACCCGGGTCACGTCGGCGCCGTCGGTTACCTACAGGGTGTAACAAAAATACTGGTGATCCGTTTAAGGGCATACAAACATTTTCTGAGCAACCGAATAGTGAGGGTATGGAACAGACTCCCAAAAGACATGATTTCGGCACAGAATGTGAACCAGTTTAAGAATAAATTAGACAAACATACATCTACCTGTTAACGATAACTGTTATAATGGTTACTGGATACAGGCAATATCAGTTGTCATAACTGCCTGCCTGCTTAGTAAATAATAATAAATAATAATAATTGGTATCGTATTTTGAGTGTGAAAATGTAAGAGAAATTTTTTTTTGAACGCGAAAAAAAAATTTTTTGTATGGGACACGTCGTAACAGCTGACCAACCCTCCATACAAAACCAATTTTTTTTTTCGCGAGAAATTTTTTTTCTTACTTTTTCGTAATTAGAATACAATACATACCTACCAATTATGCCCTTAAAAGGATCACCAGCATTTTTGTTACACTTTGTATATGAAATCTTTGTAAATGCTAAGGCGCATTTGAAAACCTCTTAAGGTAAAATAACAAACCAAAATATTTTATAAAATAATTTGGTTTATTTTGTGTTTATCCCACACTTAAAGTGTGGCTCTTTGTACAAGGTGTAACACAAATGCTGGTGATCCTTTTAAGTGCATAATTGGTATCGTATTCTCATTATGACAAAGTAAGAAAAAAATTTTTTCGCGCGAAAACAATTTTTGGGTTACTATGGAGGGTCGGCCGGCTGGGACCACCTGTCTCATAGAAAACAAAACCAATTTTAGGGTCCAAAAAATTGTTCAACTACTTTTTCTTACTCACAATGCGACACCAATTATGCCCTTAAACGGATCACCAGTATTTTTGTTACATCCTGTATATCTCAAGAATTCTACTTATAGGTAAAACATAGAGCCCGAATTTTACTGAATAATATAATGGTAACATTTAAGTTAAGTAACTTTCATAAGTTGATTACCGCCGCATTAGACGTAGGTACCAATTTTTTTTGTTTAATTTAAAATTCATATTTAAAATAAAAATACAAACTACATATAAACTAAACTAATACTAAAATCTAAAACATAAATAAATTTAAATGAAAACTTCTGTTAAATTTGGATTTGTGCTTTACCGAATGCTACATTATGCTTTTCAATATTTTATTTAGATGTTATTTGAAAACTAAAAAATTAGGTAATATTTAAGAAATTATTACAAAAATCAAAAATGTTAAGACTAAAAAAAATAGGGCAGTAATTTTAAGTGCGCACATATAAGTTTAAATCGCCGTAAAAAGTTATGGTCAAGGCTGTAAAATAATTGGCAATTATTTTATTTCCGCCCGCAGTCTTTTCTTCAAGATGAGGCCAAAATGGACGGCCGCAAACGCGCGTGCGCGCTACTGGCAATATGGCTGTACTGGCTCAAGATGGCGGTAATTATATATTTTTTAAATTCAAAGGCTTAAGGCCGGTTGCACTAATAAGATGATACTCGTAGCTGCATATCAGTCCCTTAAGGCGCTCTACTGACCTCGCAACTAATCACCATAAATTTTCAATAAGTACATTGCGGTTTTTGATCTATCGATTAATTTCGTTGCACCTTCCTAGACGGCAACGTATCGAAATTGCCGACGATTTTTGCATCAAAATTGCGCCGACTTATAGACCACTTAAATCTGCGTGAGACAACCCACCCTTTTCGGCCTGAATGTACATATAACTAACATGTCTGTTGAATTAATATTTCAACGACAATGTGTAATTTTCTCCAGCACCCATTCAACATCCGGAACCACCCCTGCTGCCAGGAACTAACCGAGAACCTGACGCTAGCCATGATCATAGACGCCTTCGAGATCTACGGCCATGATCCTACGGACAAGTTGGACAATTTATGGCTGTACCAGCAGGAGATGATGGGGATCAAGACTGCTGAGGATCAGGTATTTAACTGTCTCATTATTATTTATCAATGCCAACACGGATGCAAAATTGTATCTAAAATTGAGGAAAAATGCTCTATGTCGATGATTTCTTTGACTTGCCTCAATATACAGATTCTCAACGCGAGCACGTGCGCGACGAGGGGAATTGGTGACGCGAATGCCGAGCCGATTGTGTAGAGTTGTAGATATTCCAAGCATCATTGGGCTCGCCACTCGCACGCATGTGTAAATGCGGCTTTATAAACATTGTTACCGGTATAAACTGTCGCCTGATTTAAATTCAATAAATAATAACAAAAGTTTTTCTAGTACCTGATCAACGAGAGAGTACACGTCGCCACCGATCATCTGGGCCGTTTCATTCACCTTCATATCCAGGAATTGAAGGTAATTACTAAACTTAGAGCATTTAACCAACCGGAGCGGCCATTGACAGACGGTCCCTCTGCCGAAAATATACGACCAGTCGTCATACTCATTGAATGGACTATTGGACTGACGCTTTTGACGTGGCTATTTTTTTACGTTACGCATACATTTGTCGTTCCCCCTTTTTTTTAATACAACGACGGTGGCAAACTAGCATACGGCCCATCTGATGGTAAGCAGATACCGTAGGTAGCCTATGGACGCCTGCAACTCCAGAGGCGATCCTTTAAAACAGGAGGATTCACTGTGTTGACGGCTAAAAGAGCAGCAGACGGTTTTTAGGGTTCCGAATTTTTTTTCGTTCCAACTAAGTTGTGTGGGGTATCGTTGGATAGGTCTTTTAAAAAGAATTAGGGTTATCTAAAACAGTTTTCGGATAAAACTAATATTTTCGTAAATAATAGCTCCGAAAGTTTAAAACAGGGCGTCCCCCGTCCCCCCCCCCATCTAACTTATGAACCGCGTGTCCAAAAATTTTGAAAAAATTCATGAAAGTGAGGCCTAATAAGTACCTTCAATGAAAACTATATTGGATTAAATCGATCGAGCCGTTTTTTAGTTATCACTCAAAAACCGATAGTGAAAGGACGTATGTGAAAAATGACGTAAGCGCCGCCAAATTTCTCGTAAGAAACGACCTTTTGAATTAATGAATTGTAACAGGCCGGCAACTACCTACGGAACCCTACACTGAGCATGGCCCGACATGCTCTTGGCCGGTTTTTTATCTTTTAATTATACGACTTGTTTAAACAGGTGCTTCTAATAACACTAGACGATGTCATAGACAACATGCTGATCATGTACGAGAACCACAACTCAATAGCGGCGGAGAGGAAGGCCACGTACTCGGGCGGCCCGGTGCCCATGGAATTCTACCTAAGCCAAGGTACTGCTATAGAATACCTACACCAAATCTTACGATACCTATTACATATTAACTTAAATACAATAGTCACTTGCTATTGTTCGTAATTTGGCCGTATAATGAATGAGCGATGTTAGCTGACAGCTGACAACTGTCGGTAGCATCGGTCATCGGTAACACGGCTAAATTACGAACAACGGCAAGTGGCTCAACATTCGTGCCTAAATCTTGCTCTGAATAAATATGTAATTTGTGCACCAAGGCGGTTTGTTTGCAGAGGGCCTATCGTGAAACGAGAGAATAGAAATTCTGACATCTGCCTCTCTATCGCTCGAATATGTAAGAGTGACAGAGAAAACGAAATTTTTATTTTCGTGTTTCGCGGTAGGCCCTCTGTTTGTGCTAGTGCCGCCCCCTTGGCAGAGTTTTGCGTAATATTCCCTATTGGAAACGAGAGTCAATAGATTCACGACGGCCGCAGAAAGAAGAAAGTAACGTAAAACTACTTCTGTCGGTCTATATCTATTCTGGTCAAGAGTTAATGAGATGAAGTATAAACGATAGGTAGTTGGATTTCTATGAGAACACTTAGGTAAATCGTTCATAAACTCGGACAGCTCTTATTCCCTTACAGAATACCGATGCGGGAAAAACATCTACCTATTCGTGTCAGAACTGTACAGCGACATCTACAACATGGGTCGCGGACCAACACCCTTCTGCAAAGATCGCTCCTTCGCGTTCCTCGGCTTTCTCCACTACCACGACGAGCAGAAGTACTACCTGATCGACGATCCGAGCGTCACGTTCCCTACTGACAACTACATCCATGGGCTTGAGTGTCATATCAGCATTTGTATCTTCAGGTAAACCAGCGACATCTTTTATCGAAGACAGCGACCTTTTTGTGTGAAGATAAGATGACGCTTTGCCTAAATTGCTGGGAGATCATTTTTAGATCAGGCACATACTTGAGTGAAAGTAGTGTGTAGGTAACCAACTGCGTCATTTTGCAAGTTTTTTAAACAATATAAATGTGTTCATCGTCGCAAAGAGGTAATCGACGTTAATTATAAACCTTTAGGCAAGTAAGGAGGGACAAAAAGTTCGTTATCACAACACTATCTTACCTCCAAAACTTTAATTCAGAAAACTGCATGACATGAAACTAAATTTGACCGTTGAAGTGGCACAGTACAACGGTACAACTACATAAATCCCATGATAACACATCTTGTCAAAAATCGAGGTACCAGTTCTTCCTACACTTTACAACTCTTCTATAAGTTTTAGTTAGGCTAAACCCACACAATTAACAAGAACTCCCAAAAATGTTTTTCTACTCGCCGACTATAATGCTTGAATTGAGACTTTGTACAGAGAACTACTAGCGCATACATTTCGATGGTCGGGCCCCGCATGGCCGGGCGGGGTTCGGCACGTGAGAGAAGTCCATTTTAGTTTTTGTCGACAAAACTAAAATGGATTTTCATACAATATTTTAGTTCTCTCAGGTGTCGAGCTCGACACAATCACCGGGAGATGGAAGTTACTTAATTATATAGAGGCAGCAGATTGTAACGCATTTATTGAACTCTATTCTAACCGACTTGCCTAATTTGAGTACTCGTAGAAAAAGTTTTGTATACAATAGTGACATAATTGAGCTTTTCAATCTCATACCTTACTTAGGCCACTCAGCAAGCTTCGTGGCCTAAACACGGTACTCGACTGTAAAGCTCTTTATTATGTCACGATTGTATAAAATACTATTTTGGTACACAGTTTTATTGCTGACTGTACCTAGTAGCATTGTCACGTAAACTACGGAAGTATTAGGTATACCAAATTTCAGCTCAATCAGACACCGGGAAGTGGTTGAAATTTAACTTACAAGATTTGATGCGTTTTATACGCATTTCAGAATAAATAAGTAAACAAACAAATTATACAGGGTCAAGCTAAATAAAACTGTGTAAAAACACTCACACATTCCAACAGATTTCCCTTCAAGAAAATCCTCCAAAGAGAGCGCGACGTGGTCACCCTTCCGAAGGCCATAGTAAAGTGCGGCCTAGTGATGTACAAGCTGCCGCCACTGTCCGCGGTATCCTGCATCATCGCATCGGGCTCGTTCATTCTGGACTTTAATATACAGGGCCTGCGGTACAGACATCATGATTATTTACTGGTAAGATACTCATACCGGTAGGTATAAAAAAAGTACTTACCTATGTGATAAGCACTGGCGTAACTATATACGAACTCACAAATAAAATCAGAAAAACTTTACTCAAGTTATCGCGAAACAAACTCTCAAAATGAAAAAGCTATCGAAATACCAAGTCCCAGTAGCCGAAGTTGTTTGTAAGAACTTTTGCTTCACGTACGCTCCGCTCGTTCGATAATAAAAGCTTATAAAAGAAGGATTCTAATATTTTCTGTAAAATAAACCTCGGGCAGGCGCGCATCGCCCATGGTATATAAGCTACTCTCTCTTGAACATTGGTTGGTGTCCAAGCACCCACCATAGCGCCCACAAACTCCACAAAGACGTTTATTTACGTAAGTATTCCATTATGGCTGCGTCTCTGATAACAAACAGCCCACCTATTTTTTAAGCCTGGCTTAAACATTGTATTACTCGTATCGTTAGCACACGTCTTAAACAAAACCCTTAGAACTGAGTGGGCGCTTTGAGCGGCCGCGAGTGGCGACTGACTGCCAGGGCCGTAGCTAGGGGGGCGGGGGGCATTAGGGGGCAATGCCCTACCTTAAAATACTAATGCCCCACCTTAAAAACTACAATCGGGTCAAACATGTATGAAAATAAAGTTAAAATAAATAAATAAATATTTTGGGGACAATCTTACACAAATCAACCTAACCCCAAACTAAGCAAATCTTGTACTATGGGTGCTAGGCGACGATATACATACTTAGATAGATAGATACATACTTATATACATAGATAACATCCATAACTCAGGAACAAATATTTGAGATTAGCACACAAATAAATGCCCTTACCAGGATTCGAACCCGGGACCTCCAGCTTCGTAGGCAGGGTCACTACCAACTGGGCTATGGAGGCCGTCAGTTAATGCCTTACCTTAAAATTCGCTATGTCCTACCTTAAATTTGCACTGCCCTATCTTAAGTGCAATTCTAGCTACGGCCCTGCTGACTGCGCTGACGCGAGTGGCCTCAGATAACGCTGCGCAAATCCCTTGAAAGCTCAACGTAATGCTGGTCGCATCGCCGGACACTATATTTTACAGCTGACCTTGTATTTACATTACTTGCAGACCATACCAAACGGAGGATCGTACTACACGAAAGAGCGGGGCACGCCGCTAGTCTGCGACCACCACGTGTGTGAATGGAACTACACCAACCATTATGGAGGTATATTATCATATCCATGCTCCATCCATGGAATTTTGGGTCATCGATCATCTAATGCCAAGATTTGGCGTGAGCACTAAGTTACTAGTGTTTCTACGACGCTGACTGCCGTCTGATCTTTCAGCCTGGTAGGACCTCAACGACCTAATTAAGAATCAAATAACAAAACAAATAATTTTAAGTAATTGCAAACAGTAACAGAAATGGTGATCTTAGGAGCTTTGAAAGAATTTTGTTTCTAGTTAGATCTTATATTGGCCACTTGACATTCATTTACGTTTTTTTTGATGGGATTAGCATTTGGCGCCAATAAACAGGGGGCAGGGCCGTAACTAGGGAGGGGGGCATTATGGGGCAATGCCCTACCTTCAAATTGGCCATGCCCTACTTAAATTAGCACTGCCCTGATGATGATGATGATGGTCTTAACCGTAATTCTGCTACGGCTCTGACAGGGGGTTGCTGTGCTGTGGTGTGGTGCCCTCTAGTTTGCGCGCTCTATATCAGTATTTCTACATATCTTTCACAGGTCCGTTCCTGATCCCCGGCGACCCCGGAACCGGCATCGACCCCGTGCCCCCCTACGTGGAATCCACCACCAAACCCCCGGAACCAGAAGAAGAGAACGTTACTATACCTTGTGAGTAATGGCCGAAGTCCAGGCGCGGATACAACAGGGACAATATATTCTTCATTATACTCTCCACACTTGGTGTCTTTAATATGTTACTAAGGGGATCCTGCCATTTGACCAAAATATTTTTGACCAAATTTCATTTCCCAACCAAACATTCCCAACCGCACATTTGTCAACCCAATCTTTCCCATATACTTATTTGTCAAATTAAAGTTTCGACAAATGATCATTTCCCAAATTATTACTCAAGCAACTTTCAATAGACCAACTGATGTTTTGCCAAATGTTTCACTTGGACAAAAAATGTTTCACAATTTTAATTTTGTCAAATAGATGATTACACAAATGATTTTTATCCAAATAAATGTTTAGACAAAAAATGTTTATCAAAAGTATTAGTTGGACAATAAATGTTTCTTCAACCCTCATTTTGTCAAATAAATCAGTGGACAAATGATATATATCTAAAGCATAGTTTAGTCAAATATTGTTTGTTAAATGTTTTAATTGGACAGACAATATTTACTCAACTTTTATTTTATCAAATAAATTACTGGACAAATTTGTGTAAATCCAAAGCAATGTTTAGTCAAATAGCTAGGGGTATACGCACAGATCTGCCGGCCGGATTTGTCTGGCGGATATGCTCGGCGCATATCCGCCAGGGCATGAATGATGCATAGACGGATAGCGCCATACATGGACGGATTTGTCCGCCGAGCATATTTACCGGAAAAATCCAGCGAGCAGATCTGTGCGTGTATCCCCCAGCTAATAGTGATTGTCAAATGTACTTGAACAAGCAACTTTTATTTTGGCAAATAAATGACAGTAACAAAACAAACACTCTCCAAACATTCCAAACCAATGCTCACATAATATTTTGTTCCTTGAGGTTAAAGGAAAAGTACCCCCACAGAATAGTAGGTTAAGTTAGGTTACCGATGTAGGTGTGTTAGTCTGAATATGTTCCCTAGTGCGAAAATAGAACCCCGCGAAGCGGGGCTTCCTCGACATGTTGGCGGGCATAAGCAGACGAAGACGTCCCTGCCATCACCGATGTAGGTTTGTTAGATACCTTTTGCCTCTCAGAGCGGAAATAGAGGCCCGCGAACTTCTGCCAGAAAAGTAGGTTAGGTTAGATTAGAACTGTGACCTCCTATCGAAACGAACTTCTGCCGGAGAAGTAGGTTAGGTTAGAACCGCGACCCCACGGAAATGAACTTCTGTCAGAAAAGTAGGTTAGGTTAGGTTAGAACCGCGACCCCACGGAAATAAACTTCTGTCAGAAAAGTAGGTTAGGTTAGGTTAGAACCGCGACCCCACGGAAATGAATTTCTGTCACAAAAGTAGGTTAGGTTAGGTTAGAACTGCGACCCCACGGAAATGAACTTCTGTCAGAAAAGTAGGTTAGGTTAGGTTAGAACCGCGACCCCACGGAAATGAACTTCTGTCAGAAAAGTAGGTTAGGTTAGAACCGCAACCCCACGGAAATTAATTTCTGTCATAAATCCTAGTAAACGATATCATTAACTGTCTTATTATTTGCCGTAATTTGTTTGAAATCATCAATCAATTCAAATTGAACGATTTTCTATAACATGAAAAAACTACCAAACGGATTTTTGTTTAAAAAATAATTTGCCTAAATAATGACGATTTGGGATAAATTAGTTTACTGAATGATGGTTTGGCATATGAAATTTTGTGAAATGAAAAATTACCAAACGGGTCATTTGCTAAAAATATATTTGCTGAATGATACGTTTGCCATAACTTGTTTTGCGTTTCGTATGTTTTGGCAACTAATGCATTCGGTTAGTTAAGAATTGGTAAAGTGAAAATTGTCAAAATAAGGAATTGCCGAAACATTTATTTGCATATTGTTGAGCGTTGGTAGCCTGACGGTAATGACGTCTGACTTTCAATCCGAAGGTCCCGGGTTCAAACCCCGGCTCGTACCAATGAGTTTTTCGGAACTTATGTACGAAATATAATTTGATATTTACCAATCGCTATACGGTGAAGGAAAACATCGTGAGGAAACCTGCATACATCTGCGGAGAAATTCAAAGGTGTATGTGAAGTTCCCAACCCGCTTTGGGCCAGCGTGGGGACTATAGCCTGATCCCTCTCGTGCATGAGAGGAGGCCTGTGCCCAGCAGTGGGACGTATAGAGGCTAACATATTATTTTTTTTTTTTTTTTATTATTTTATTGTTGAGTTGCCAAAAAAATGTCTGCGTACTATTTAGTTGGGAAATGATTATTTGGTATTTATGTTTTTGGGAAACATTATTTGGGAAGTGAAAATCTGGCAAATATTTTTTGGTAATACATCAGTAATCCGTTACTAAGACTATTATAGTTTTCAATTTACTTGTGTCGCTCAAATAAAATGTCATATCACTCCGTCACAATTCATTTGGGCTGAATGACCGAGCTATGTAACTTACCTAATACGTAACCAGCAACACACTTAACTATACATCGGTGGATCCTATTATAAAAGGCATAAGGTCCACCGATGGGCAGTTAACAATGTGGGCGATGGTATACCGGTGACTATAGTCACAGGGAATAGTATCTTCCTACATGAAGACAGCAAAAACATGTGACACGCTCTTATGACGCGATAAATAAGAGCGTGTGACATATTTTTGCGGCCTTCGTGTAGCAAGGTGCATTGCCGGTGACTGTACCAACTTAATGACATTTAGGGACCCGGTACCTTAAGCTGAATCTCCATGGTTCGTGTATTGCGCCTTACTCAAGTTCGTGTGTTGCGCCTTACTGTACAGTTCGTCCCAGGTAGCAATGTGACGTCACTGACGAAACCAAGACGTCATTTGTAGGTCATTCAATTGACGTCATACATCAGTCGGTCTTTTCGACGTCAATTTTTAGTCACCCAATCGACGCCCAAAGTTCGACGTCCACCTCACGTCTCACAGACGTTGCCTGGCTGACGTCTCACTTTTGCCAACTGCAGTACGTCACCACGGCGTCAGTTTTAAGTCACCAAATTGACGTCCGAGGTTCAACGTCCATATCACGTCCCAAGACTCTAACTAAGTCACGTCATTTTTATGGCAACCGCAGTATGTCTTTGCGACGTCATTCTAAAGTTATCCAAATGACGTCCATATATTCTCGTCGCTTTTACGTCACACTGACTTGAAGTGCCTGACGTCTGTCTTAGAGCAGCTGCTGTACGTCATCACGACGTCAATTTTTAGTCACCCAATCGACGCCCAAAGTTCGACGTCCACCTCACGTCTCACAGACGTTGCCTGGCTGACGTCTCACTCTTGCCAACTGCAGTACGTCACCACGGCGTCAGTTTTAAGTCACCAAATTGACGTCCGAGGTTCAACGTCCATATCACGTCCCAAGACTCTAACTAAGTTACGTCATTTTTATGGCAACCGCAGTATGTCTTTGCGACGTCATTCTAAAGTTATCCAAATGACGTCCATATATTCTCGTCGCTTTTACGTCACACTGACTTGAAGTGCCTGACGTCTGTCTTAGAGCAGCTGCTGTACGTCATCACGACGTCAATTTTTAGTAACCCAATCGACGCCCAAAGTTCGACGTCCACCTCACGTCTCACAGACGTTGCCTGGCTGACGTCTCACTCTTGCCAACTGCAGTACGTCACCACGGCGTCAGTTTTAAGTCACCAAATTGACGTCCGAGGTTCAACGTCCATATCACGTCCCAAGACTCTAACTAAGTTACGTCATTTTTATGTGCAACCGCAGTATGTCTTTGCGACGTCATTCTAAAGTTATTCAAGTGACGTCCATATATTCTCTTCGCTTTTACGTCACACTGACTTGAAGTGCCTGACGTCTGTCTTAGAGCAGCTGCTGTACGTCATCATGACGTCCATTTTTAGTCACCCAATCGACGCCCAAAGTTCGACGTCCACCTCACGTCTCACAGACGTTGCCTGGCTGACGTCTCACTTTTGCCAACTGCAGTACGTCGACACGGCGTCAGTTTTAAGTCACCAAATTGACGTCCGAGGTTCAACGTCCATATCACGTCCCAAGACTCTAACTAAGTTACGTCATTTTTATGGCAACCGCAGTATGTCTTTGCGACGTCATTCTAAAGTTATCCAAGTGACGTCCATATATTCTCGTCGCTTTTACGTCACACCGACTTGAAGTGCCTGGCGTCTGTCTTAGAGCAGCTGCTGTACGTCATCATGACGTCCATTTTTAGTCACCCAATCGACGCCCAAAGTTCGACGTCCACCTCACGTCTCACAGACGTTGCCTGGCTGACGTCTCACTTTTGCCAACTGCAGTACGTCACCACGGCGTCAGTTTTAAGTCACCAAATTGACGTCCGAGGTTCAACGTCCATATCACGTCCCAAGACTTTAACTAAGTTGGGTGCGTCCCATAAGATATAACTACAAAATATATAATTTCATATTAATAACGTTCTCAAGATATAATGAACGTTTGCTATAACAACAAAATCAATATTTTTATTAGGAATAACGGTCAATTAATATAATACTCATTTTGTATAATAACTTATCATATAACACTCAAATACTCTAAATTTATTTAATATAATATACATAACGTATATCGATCATAATATATACTATCTTTTAATATAATAATTATAAAATATAATAGCGTATGATATACTAAATAGGTTATAACTCCATTCCAACCTTTTTCCCCGTAGTGTAATGTTTTCACGGATATCAAACTAAATCAATAGGTAGGTTAGGTTCGTTAGGTAGCTTCAGATGCCCGAAGGGCAAACCGCCCGGAAATAGGAGCCCCGCGGTCTAGTTAAGTTGAGGATTCAACATTTTGAGAATTTTAGAATAGCTAATTAGACGAGCTGCTACTTAAAAAATCGTGTAGACCAGTTGCTTTTAGGCGATTTGATATGTACACGAGCTGCGATTTAGACAACCCGTTATTCTATACGAGCATTATGTATTTTGGTGTTAGATGTATTGAATATTATACATTATAAATCTAAGGTATTATGAACGTTATACATTATGACCGTTATATACAACGATATTATACTTAAACAACGTTATACTTAACAAAATTAGATATTTTGATGATAATATCAAAATTTCATTATAGACTTTGAACGGTATACAAAACAAGCTTATACAATATGAGCGTATAGAATATGAATATTATACAATAAGTTCTTATATCTTTTATTACTTACCCAACTAAGTTACGTCTTTTTAATGGCAACCGCAATATGTCTTTGCGACGTCATTCTAAAGTTATCCAAGTGACGTCCATATATTCTCGTCGCTTTTACGTCACACTGACTTGAAGTGCCTGACGTCTGTCTTAGAGCAGCTGCTGTACGTCATCACGACGTCAATTTTTAGTCACCCAATCGACGCCCAAAGTTCGACGTCCACCTCACGTCTCACAGACGTTGCCTGGCTGACGTCTTACTCTTGCCAACTGCAGTACGTCACCACGGCGTCAGTTTTAAGTCACCAAATTGACGCCCGAGGTTCAACGTCCATATCACGTCCCAAGACTCTAACTAAGTCACGTCATTTTTATGGCAACCGCAGTATGTCTTTGCGACGTCATTCTAAAGCTCTCCAAGTGACGTCCATATATTCTCGTCGCTTTTACGTCACACTGACTTGAAGTGCCTGACGTCTGTCTTAGAGCAGCTGCTGTACATCTCCGCGGCGTCAATTTTTAGTCACCAACACGACACTCAAAGTTTGACGTTCACCTCACGTCTCACAAACGTTTCCTGACTGACGTCTTACTTTCGCTAACTGCAGTAGGTCACCACGGCCTCAGTTTTAAGTCACTAAATATCTTTGAGCTTTAAACCAAGTGGACCAGCTATTGACAGGTGTTCCCCTCTGCCGAAAATGTATGACCAGTGGTCATACTCATTGTATGGACTGACGTTTATTTGACGTGGCTATTTTGACGTTTCGCATACATTTGACGTTCCCCTCCCCCGCAAAAAACGGCAGACTTTTTCCGATAGAAATGTGAGCGCGTGTCGCATCCGTTTGGTTTAATAATCAATTTAATAATTACTACCAAACATAGTGGTACACTACAATTTAAGGCCATTCCTCGAGTAGGACAAGCCACGCTCATCCGTTACTTAAGCACACCAATCGATTATTCTTTGCGTATTATAGATTCCTTTGACATTTTTGATTATTTTGCTTCAACACATAAATCATGTTTCAAAAACATTTTGCGAACATAGTATGCATAGATAGGAAAATTTTGAAGTGCCACAGGAGTCATCACTGGTGAAAAATACTTTATGTCACACCTGGTCATAAAGCGTCTTTTTCCGCACGCTGCGCGTACCGAAAAAGACGCTTTCTGGCCAAGTGTAGACATAAAACGATGTACACAACACGGGAGGTAACAAAGGAAGCCCTCGATCGCATATTTACGTCCCTCGCTTGCAGCTCGGGCCGCAAACTTCTGCGATCTCGGCCTTTCTTTGTTTTACCACCCTAGTTGTGTAATGTACTATTATACATGTGTAAATGGGAGCCAATCGGTAGGCTCGGCGACAAATTACCTGTATGGTGGGCTCCAGCACTATCCGCTTATGCTGAACAAAAATCAACCTTATTGAGATTCATTAGAGTTGATCATACTTATTTTCGCTTACAACGATTAAAACGGGTATTAGACATTGCAACCTGCAGGGCCCAATCTGTTGTGTACCCTGACCCTCCCTGACTCTCCTTCACCTCCCTACGGGCTCTACCTTTAATTACACCTACCAACCTGACAGATTGGGCCCTGCAGGTTGCAATCTTAATAGCCGTTTAAAGTCTAGTTGTATCTATTATGTTTATGGAAAAACGTCCGTTCGTTTCGCGCCAGTTTCGCGCCCTCGCGCCCAGCTCTTAGTAGTGCTGGATCCGCCCATACTAGAAATTTATCAAAAAAATTACCGTTTTTCTTCCATATAGCGTTGTAGAGCCTATCTCGGAGATCATGAAAACATAAGTCTTAAAGGTCTTAAATGGCCACAAGTATGTATGGCGTCAAGTTGAAAATACAACTTTTGAAGTGACTTCTTATGTAACTTCCAACAAGAATGCGTTAAACGCTGACGTCACGTTTTTGTCGTCAACCTATCCAGATAAATATAGTGATCATGCCAGTGTTATTTTTATTGCGGGGGGCTTCGCCCCTCGAGCCCCCCCTGTTTCGTCTGTCTTCTCATGATAATCTCTATCAAGGCTTCCATTGCTTCCGCCTTAGACTTTTAACCTAACCAATCGCTTCTAACTTTTACATAATGAAAGCTTCGTGATGCACTCGAATTTAACAACCCATTTAATTGCAGTGACGTCTTTATCCATTTATTTGGTGGCTATAACTAGGGCTCGTCAAGATTTCGACGAAGCCGCGGTGCGCGGGGCTTCTATTTCCGCTCTGAGGGACACAAGGTAACTAACAAACCTATATCGGTAAGGGCAGTGACGTCTTTGACCGCTTATTTGGTGCCTATGCCTATAGCTGAGACCGGCCAAGATATCGAAAAATAACACAATCGCGAATTTCATTATTCCGAATATACAAAAAACCGAAATTCGTATTACCGAATCGCCAAAAACCCGATCGGTCATTAGTTTTTCGGAATTAAAAAAATCTGAATTAAATTTTTCGGGAAATTGACAATCGGGATTTTAAGGATTCGAGCAAGTAACAATCGGACTTCTAATATTCGGAAATATTGCATTCGGGATTTTCTACTTTCGTAATTTCAAAAGTCGGAATTTTGATATTCGGACTTGTCAAAATTCGGGATTATAAAAATCGAGATTGTAAAAATCGGGTAAATGTTTTTCGGGAAATTTGTATGTTCCCATTTTTTTGGCCTAAATTTATCGACGAGCCGGACGCTCCAAATTTTGACACATGATTTAGCCCGCATTAAGTAGCCAACCAATTTTAAGACCTATCCGGTAGGCGCATAAGATTTTAAGACCAGTTGAAGTTGCAAGTTTTTGGCCTAAATTTATCAACAAAATTTCGAGCAGTAGGCTCTACTGCTCGAAATTTTTACAGTAGTTAAAGGACCCATTCAACAAACCAAATCCTAATTTTAAGACCATTCTGGTGGGCGCATAAGATATTAAGACCATTTTAAGAATTAGTCGATTTCATAGAAAAAATAGCAAATAACTATAAGTCCGCTAAAAAAATAATACAAATATTCAAGGGGGTCTTAAATCACTAAACTTATTACTCATTTTAAACTTAATGGCACAAAACATTATTTTTAAATGCTGGACGTAATTCTTGTAGGCATTGTCTACCATAATCCTAAACTGACAAACGTCAGGTTCGGTTCACTGAGGATATGTACCTGACTGAAACAATGACGTATATTTATTTCTAATCCTACTGTTCAACATTTTGACACGCGGTTTAGCTCACTTCAAATAACCTACGTACCCATTTTAAGACAAACCACCGGAAGGGCACATAAGGTTTTAAGACCAGTTGAAATTTTTTAGGATTAATTTATCAACGAGCCTATACCGCTTCAAATTCAACAAATTCACCCACTCAACAAACTGAATACCAAAAATTAAGGCAATTCTAGTGAATGCATAGGATTTTAAGACAATTTTCAGAAAGGATCGTTTTCATACGAAAAAGAAAATAGCAAATTACTTTGTATAAATTCGATTTAAAAAAATTGTGCGTGGAGTCCCCCGCGCAGAAGAAGTGAAAACTTGTGGAAATGAAAATAGGAAGGGGTAGAAATTAGAATATAAAATCTAAATTGTGAAAACAGAAAAGACATGGAAAAATATAGTGTACGCTAGGATTCGAACCTCCGACCTCCGGCTCCGCAGTCAAAGCAGCGCCCGCTGAGTCACGGGAGTAGATATCTAATTGAACCAAATAGTCGACTACATTCAAGATGACTTAGATGACAGATGGCAGCGTTAAACGTGACGTCAGCGTTTAACGCATTCTTGTTGGAAATCGCAGAAGTATTTATTCACTTCAAAAATTGTATTTTCAACTTTTTTTTTAAACCACGACGGCGGCAAACAAGCATACGGTCCGCCTGATGGTAAACTTGACGCCATAACGCCATAATAAGAAAAACGGTAATTTTTTTGATAAATTTCTTGTATGGGCGGCTCCAGCACTATAGCGGCCATTTTGTCGTGGGACTCGCTCGACTCGACTCGTGGCGTGGGAATTTGCTCAATTTGCTTGCAGTGCTGTTTGGTGTTGTAGTCAATTTAATTAATCGGTCGACGTTGATTAATGCTTTATTCTCCCATTTGTGATAATGTATGGTGTGGTCCAGTTTGAGGCAAGTGAAGGCGGATCCATCTCGGTCATTGTGAAAAAATGGCTAACACCAATTAAATGAAGACGCATACTCTTTGGCCACCCAATGTTAAAGAAAGTAAATCCCTGGATAGGTTGCTAAAGCGATGCGAGTCACCAGATGAGACGTGGATTCCTTATGGAATACAGCGATTTTTCTACGAAACTGGTAAGTGAGACAACTAATGTATTGTGTTTTAACCTCTACAACAGATTTTTGTACATTGCGGCTAGTGACTGAGCCTCTGCAACGATTGTTTGCGTCTGTTGCACGCGGCCGACGGTTTAATGAAATGTGTGAGCTGAGCTGAATGTATGGTGTCGGCGTCTGTCTGTGAGCGAGCGATCGGCCGCAATGCAAAGAAGTCTAAGGCTGCACGCACGAAAACATGCGACCGGCCGCCGCTGCTAGAGGCGAGACGAGCGGCGGCATCAAAATGTTCAGCAATGTATGAACTTTTTATCAAACAGTTTCCGAAAACAGCGGCAAACCGCCGTTGATCTCGCCGCTCGTGCCGCCGCTCGTCTCGCCGCTAGCAGCGGCGGCCGGTCGCATGTTTTCGTGTGTGCAGCCTTAGAGGTTTGCCTGTTGACAGCGGCGAGCGCGAGGCAGGGCAGACTCCACTTCATATATTCGGAATGCTCCCTAAATATTAGTGTAGGTATCCAGGGGGCTGAGATGAACACCTTGACTGACTGACGAATGAGACTGATATCTATATAATAAATTAAGTGGACACAGTCAGTAATGAAGTTACCATCTGACATAATGATCTATAAAACTGGATAAAGCTGTCTTGCTTTCTCATTATATGTACCTATGTCAGCCCCTTGTATGACAGTAAATGTATGGGTTCACTGTTGGATTACTCTACTCAATGCTATCTCTATGAATTCATGTTAAGCCTGCTGGATATTATGATCAAGCTAGCGATCGATTAAGGAAAGCCAACCAGACTCCTTTGAGGCTGTGCGACCATCGCATTCATCATCACCATCTACAACATCCACTGTTGGACAAAGGCCTCCCCGCCCCTTAAAGGTGTATAATATATAATACTGTTTAACTCATCATGCTGCCTTCCAGATGATCTTGAAATGGCAAAAAAAAAGTTACGCATCCTAGAGTCTACATCTGACATTCAAACTGAGGAAGAGAATTATGCTAATGTAAATAAGAAGAGGAAACGCCAAATATACAAAAAGGGATCAGACTCAGACTCTTTTGATGAAGATGCAGGACTGAGTCGCCCGCCACCGTTGAAGAGATCATTTCTACTAAGTACTCATAAGTGCTTGTACAATTAAACAGGGAAAACATTATAAGGAGTGCTGTTTGTTTTTCGGAATTTTAGCTAATTTTTCTTTGAGAAAGTTGATCAGTATTGTTAACCTGTTACACTGCTCAATTTTACCCGCTATAATTACCAGTACATACTGTAAAATATTCACGTGTGTTGTGGTTTCTCTTGGGATTATGAAATAAGAGACTTCTGTTATTCAGAACGCCGAACTTAAATATTATTTTTATTAACTTATATATTATATGTAATTTCAGAAGCGGTCAAGGCAACTACTGCTAAAGTCACCGACAGAGAAATCGAAGACACTAGCTGAAGCACGCCCCGGAACGAGAAAAGAAGAGACTTTCCTGAAACGCATCTCAAGAAGAACAACAGGACTAAGGCGCTTTATTAATCACATTTGGATTTTATCTTTTAGCTAGATGTTAAGGATCTCTCTTTAATTCGGTAACTAAAAATATTATTTCAATGTGTGTTTTTGTAGGAAATATACCATAGTTCATAGAAATTGTTCATAATTTGATTCTCTACAAGTTTAGTCCTCTTCATTTATGCCGTAAAGTTGAAAATAAACGAGATGATGAAAATATTTTGAATTTTTCGCTTTTTTCATATTTAATTTCCAAAATATCGATTCTAGAAGAAAAATTGTAAGGACCAAACTTGTAGAGAATCAAATTTCCTACAATTTTTGTTCTCACGGTTTTACTGTAAAATCAAAAATGGCCGAGTTATTCAAAAACCGTTTTTCGAATATACGCAGGAGCCTGATTCAGTCTACTTTTTAACCGACTTCAAAAAAGGAGGAGGTTCTCAATTCGACTGAATTTTTTGTATTTACACTCCCAGCGACCCCGAGGGACCTACAAAAAAAATCCAAGAACAAATTATTTACGGGTAGGGAGGGTTTTTTGGGTATAATGACTGAACTATTTACATTATGCCTTTAGCAGCACCTGCCATGCCTTAGATTTATGAAGCATAATCTTGCTATCGACTGTTTAAACGACTTATGTAATTGCCCCTCTTTTGTATTAAACTTTTACCTATCTGAATCACTGATTGATTTCATTTATTTATTAAACACATGCAAGCATAATAGTGTACATGTACAAGTCACCAAATCGCTTACACACTAGTATTCATTAAAATGATGCTTATAAAGGTCGTAATTGTAGTATTACGAGTACGAGTATAATTTGAAACATTCCCATTATGATTATTGAATAACGATGTTTGTAGCACAACTTTATGAATATAACTTTTGTACTTTTACCTATTTAAAACACGACATTTGATTTTATATGACTAGGTCGTAATTGTCGTATTGTAATTTGAAACATTCCCATTATGTGATCATTATGATTATTGAATAACGATGCATGATTGTGACACTAAATTTTATGAATATAACTTTTGTACTAAATTTTGATATGTTTGATTGAACCGTCATTATTTGTGACTTCTTGAGTAACTTGTCTAATATATCGATCGTTCTCCGTTTGGCACAGCACATACCAGCGCGGAAGCGGAGTGAACGCGAACCAAAACTGCGGTGCGCATCCCTTTCACGCGCTCATACCTAAAGGTGTTCTCTCTGATTTCGAGCTGATGTAGCTGCTCTATTTTGGTTGTAATAAGCGCGACGTCGGTATTAGACGTTCTCAGGACGCCACAAGCAGACCTGCCAAGACGTCTGAGCTACGTCCATATTTGACCGTCTCAAGACGTTACAGTATATGACGTCTTGGCTACGTCAAAACTACTATACCTCGTGACGTCTTTAGGACGTGCCATCAAGACGTCTTGACGACGTCGAGATTTGGCAGTCTCAAGACGTAAGTATGTAACGTGTAAGTGACGTCTCGATGGCACGTACTGACGACGACATAACAATACGTCTTCGCGACGTAGAAATTTGGCCGTCTCGGAGACGTTAGTGTTTAACGTCATGGCTACGTCTCAAATTATGAGCATCGTGACGTTTTAATGGCACGTCCTAGCGACGTCAAATCAAGACGTCCAAATTTGGCAGTCTTAATGACGTCTTGGCTACGTCTGAAACTATCAGCCTCGTAACGTCTTGATCGATCGTCCTGACGACGTAGCCGGAGCCACGTCCAAATTTGGCCGTCTTAATGACGTCTTGGCTACGTGAGAACAATCAGCTGCCTGGCGACTTGAGGATACGTCCTTGTGACGTCGGTAACATGTCGTCTTGAGATAACGTCTGTGCGACGACAGGAAATGACGTCAGAAGTCGCGACATCACGACGTCATTTGCGACGTCGCAGGTACTTCGCTTTTATAACGTCATTACGTCAGAAATAACTTTAATATGACGTCATTACGACGTAAAATTGCTAGCTGGGGTGTGTTACGCCTTACTCCAGTTCGTGTTGCGCCTTACTGCAGTTCGTGTTGCGCCTTACTCCGAGAAAGCTAACGTACATGCTGTTTCAGATATCCTGGAAGGCTGCCTGTTCATGTACCCGCCTAACTACGGGTCCATCGCCGGCAAGAGCTATCTGGACCCTGTGGATTTGCACGACGACCGATTCACTTGCAATGCTGCTGGCAACAAGGTCATTGTCAATTCATGCTTGTCATTTGTTTTGTACAGTGGGCCAAGAAAGTGATCTACCAGTTTTGACAAAAGTTTCTGCGAGATCTAACGATCGCTAAGGTTGACTTTTCTAACGGAGTTTAAAACATGCACGACCTTGTTGTCTCATGATGACGTTCAAACGAACCTCAGCCGTAGGGTGGTAGACCACATTTTTGGCCGACTGTACCAGATTTGATCATATCATAAGAGCGTCCCATAGCTGGCGCGTATGCAGTTAGCGCCACTCATGCCTACTATTTTACCCGAGAGCTTTGGTAGCCTGGCGTTCAATCCCGACTCGCCACTGAGTTTTTCGGAACTTATGTACGGAATAACATTTGATATTTACCAGTCGCTTTTCGGTGAAGGAAAACATCGTAAGGAAATTGTACCTAATCCCGATAAGGCCTAGTTTCCCATCTGGATTAGGTCTGGCAGTCGCTTTAATAAAAACTAGTGCCTACGCCAATTCATGGGATTAGGTTGTCAAGCGACCCCAAGCCGGGGCAAACGCGTCAACCGTGCCAGCTAGCGGACACGAAAGTTTCCATCGTCTTTGCAATTACCTAGTCTGGACAGAGAATGAAGGACTTCGGTACTGGCTATCCAGATCCAGAGGAATTCAAAGCACTGCCCTTGAGCTCCATCATCCAACACATGGAGATGGTTGAGAAAGCTCTCGAGTAGGTGTACTAGGGGGTAACTACACAAAAGATCCCTCTAAGTCGAAGTGTATCCATGTGAGCCCCCGAATCCAACAAGTCTAACAGTATTTCTTTCCACAGGGTTTATACTGGTATCCCCAATGGATGGGAGCCATCCCCCACCACCCATACACGTCCATACACATGGACCAGACACAGCACGTAGGAGTGCCGCCGCCCGGCTCCGTCGTCTACCCGCACCAGCAGGAGTTCGAGAGAGAAGAACTGGCCGATCTAGACTAGAATGGACCTTAGTGCTTCTAGACAGTAGAGCCATCTTAGATCACTCTGAGGGCGGGCGCTATTATACACTCCGAAGCAATTAAAACGGGCCACATATAAACAGAATTTTCCAACTATATAGATACCTACTTAATTAAAAACAATTACAATTCCAGAATATTATTCAAATATTGAGTGAATTTTCGATTTATTTAGAGAACCATTGAGAATAATGAAAATATTTGCTTTATGTGTAAACAATCCATACTAATTGGCCTGTTTCCATTGCTCTAGAGTGTAGTATATCGAAAATTAAATTATATGTACCCTTCTCTCTACGTTCGTCATTGTATTCCATTTAATCCTGCATAATCGGTAACTAATCTGGTTTTTTTTTAAATAAACATTACCAAATAAAACTAGTTTGAACTGTACCTTATGCCTGGAGGAGTTCGAGAGAATAACTGGCCTATCTAGACTAGAATGGACAACTAAATAGGTGTCCACACACTATTGTCCCCTGGGGTGCTACCGCGAAGCGAAAAAGATAATATCTCTTTCGATCTGTACAAGTGCGAAAGAGACAGATCACTTTCGTTTTTCGCGGTAGCAGCTCTGATCGTCGGCGTGTACTAGTCACTTAGTCAGGCCTCACATTACCACTTCGTTCGTTCGTCTATTTGCATCGCTCTCTTTAGAATATGCAAGAGCGATAGAGAGGGAGATAGCCCTAGCTCTAATGACGCTGACCAGACATCGACGCACGGAAGACGCTAGTGTGAAGACATCCTAAGTTGTTAGTTTAAATGAAAATTGATGAAATAGGATACGTTAAGATACGGAAAAATCCAAAATGTCTTCCATCGTGAATAGATTTGCAACAGCAACAGTATCGTTTCGAATTCAGAGATTTATAATAAAAAAACTACATAATTTATAAAACAATGGTTTAATATCTTTAGTCATTTCCTTTTCAGTTTCAACTTACAAGAGTAAAAATTTTACAAGTCCAAACAGTTTTCTTAATAAAATATTTAATTTGAAACAAATATATAGATAGATTACTTAATACCTATATTATATTATCCCGGCCGTAAAATGGAAAGTAACTTAGATCAAAATGAACCTTAAGACATCATTCTTAAGGATCATTTTACACCAAATCGCTAGTAACACATACTAAATTAAGAAAAATATCCCGATAGATACCTTTTCTCAACATCACTTCCTCGAGGCACCACTACAAAAGCCGGCGTACCCGCTTTAACTTCAAAATATTTCATTTTCAAAATTTCCCCCAAATTCATGGACATATCGATAACATGCGGAAGCTTGTTATATCCCTCTGAGTACACATTTATTTTATCAACTCCGTATTTATTCTGCTCGTCCCATGGCGCAGGGAACACTTTAGCTAGCTGAGTTTCCAACGGAACATCCTCCGGGCAGTCTACAATGAAATCTGTTAAGAGATGCTCCGGATAAAAGAGTAAAATAGGCCATTGTAGCTTCCCATTTTCTAAATGGACTATATTATCATGAGCTCCAGGTATACTCGGCTCTAATTTAGACAAATCTAAATCATCAACTTCTTCGCAGTTGGCAATACGGATTCCTCGCTCTAAAATTGCTTTGACAACCTCATCTTTTTGCTGCCGCTTGACTTGTTCAACTCTTTCCTGCTTCCGCTTATCTCTGGCCTGAATAACCATTTTCTTTTTAGTTTTAGACACCAGTTCCGCAGCTGCTGTGTCACTAGGGTTGTCCTCTAGAAGTTTATTGCAATGTTCGAGACATTTTTCGTAATTAGCTATCTCGAAGGCGCATTTAGCGGCTCTAAAGCGGGCTTTAGAGTGGTCTGGTTTGAAAGATAAAGCTTTTTCGCTGTCAGCGAGGGCGGAGCGGTAGTTCTTGAGGTGATATTGCGCTGCGGCTCTGTTGTTGTACAAAAATGCGTTCATTTCAGCGTCGTCGCATTTGACTTTGATTCCTTCTGTGTATCTAAAAAATTTAAAAGGTAAGACTATAAAATAACAACATAATTTTGTAAAACACAGCTTTGAAGTATAGAAATGTAACTGTTGATGACAATATAGTAAATTAATCTCACCCAAGTAAAGGTTTATGAAAAAACCAGGCAATATATCAGAAAACGAAGTTGCGGGCTTGCAAATTAAATATCTTCTAAAACAGTTTCGGTAAGTATAGATATTGAAACAATTATTTTTATGATGTTTCCCAAACACAACTGAGGGAAAGTCATGAAGATCTATTTCATGAAAAACCCCGAAAATTACAAACAGTTCTAACTAAAATTAAAAGACTCTATCTCTGTCAGACACATATTGCATCCTATATACTCATCATAATAATCAGAGGTCGGCGGGGGTGAGCTGTTTTCATAGTAATTTGACGTATGTCGTGTCAAATTAATATGAAAACAGCTCACCCCCGCCGACCATTGATAATAATCATCCATCATAATCATAATTCCTTTAAAATCTAACTGGTGTCATATATCCCTTTAACTTTTAATCCTATGGTTACTAGATTACGCTTTAATTGTAACTTGTACAAACAAATGAATATCTGAATGTAAGACAAAAAACTGCTAAATAAAATAATTTACCCAAGTATAGCCAATCTATAGTTCTTATGCCGGAAGTTAAAGTTGCCGTCTTCCTTATAATTAGTAGCTAGTTCCAGAGCCGTGTTCTCCTCTGGATCGTACTTCAGCTTGGCCAGACCCTCAGCCAGGGCAGACATGTCCCCATTCTCCGGTAGGGTCTTCATGAAGAACGGATGTTTGTCCATTTCTTCCTGTTTAAATGTGAATAATGTGTATAATGTGATTAGGAACATTCCTAATTAAAGTATGGAGTTATAAAAAGTGTTAAGAGTCGCCAGGACGCTCGCATTCCCATACAAACGTAGTTTAGCTCTCATTTTAAAACGACATGCTTTAGAACCACGAAATTTGGCATGGGCATTCTAGTAGTACAGATCTAGGTCTGGAAAAAACAGCCAGATACAGATTTACATACAAAACTTATTTTTGCTATATTTTCTTTGTATTACAATTTTTAGCAACGAAAACGAATTACCGACATAGATCTGTACTGCTAGAATGCCCATGCAAAATTTCGTGGTTTTAAAGCATGTCGTTTTAAAATGAGAGCTGAACTACGTTTGTATGGGGACGCGAGTTCGCGCGAGCGTCCTGGCGACTCTTAATCAGAAATCAGAAATCAGAAATATTTATTGCATAAACTGTGTAAGTACAAGGAGATATAACTAGGTACATGTAGGAAGTATCAACAGTTTCACCCTTTTCGGGCATACAATTTATATCTTAACCTAGAGTATACATATTGAGAACCATTTATTTAATTATTTTAATTTTTGAATAATCGGACCCATCTGTATTTTCTAAAGTACAAGTTTTACATCAACTTTGGACTAAAGTAAACCTTGTTTAAACACCTGTGCATTGTATTATTGAATAATAAAATTGGTCAACCACATCAAGTATTTTTCATCAAATTTCCAAAGTCATATTTGTATGCAGTTGTATGAAAAAAATAATTGTGTTCTTAATTATCTGGCCATGACTGTATATACGGTTAACAAGGTTTGGCAAAGTGAAAGAAGGCTTAATACAACTTAATTGAATTACTTCACCCAAAAGTGATAATATAGTTTGGCCAGAGTTTGTTCAACTTCAAGCATAGACAGCGAGAATCATACTGTCTTTTTCTAATGCTAACACTCTCACTACTAAAAACGGGATGGGTATAGCATGTTACTCTGACTGTTACTGCGCCTTTTGGTTTGCCAGACTATATATGCCTATAAATCCTATAATGCAGTTATCCATACACTGACAAATCCTCTGCAGAGTGTGAACGATACAACACTATGCAAATGTATAGCAATATCCCAATACATTTTTTACAGCCACTGATAACTTTCCAATTCCAAAAGAACAGACATCCTTATTAAGAGACGTGGAATATATCTCAAAATCAAATTTTCTTTAGATGAGACTCGCTACAAAATTGTTCAGATAGCGTCATTTTGCTTAGCAGGGCGGAATAGAAAATCTTCCAGAAACCAACCTAGTCCCACAATAAGCTTAATAAGGCGTATGTTGTGATAAAATAGAAGACGAGATATTTTATATATAGATAACACATAGAAAACATCCACCATGGACTGGAGATTAAAAACGTACCTCCCATGTGTCCTCCGACCACCCTCCAGTGTACCTCTTCCTCTCCAGGCTGTTAATGAAATCATCAAGCTCCTGGTCCATTTGTTGACACAGGGCCAGCCTCTCCTCATCCGTCATAGGCTTTTTAGGCCCTTCAGAACCTCCTTCAGCCATTTCAAGCAATTCAAACTAAGTTTTCACCAGCAATCACTGAAAAAGTCGAAACTTTAATGGCTAACCAAAAACTTTTTAGAGCGAAATTCAGATAAATGCACTTACGTGTGAGGATCCTTTGCCCGGGTATGGTAGTCTTTATTTACTATTCTGACGATTTATTGGTCTATAATAAGCACATTGCACTGATCAATTCTTTTAATCTTTTTAAAGATAACACGCGAAACGCACACGGCAAGGCGACACACTACACAGTACAGTGGATTGAGCCGATTGAGTGGATCAAGAAAGTCAAGAAACAACGAGACACTGACACTGACTGGTAGTTGACAGCACAGCTGTCAATTACAAATATACGACCTGTATGATGCTTTGCCTTATTTACCGTACGTACGTTTTGTAGAGTTTATTTTATACGCATTTCAGACCATTTAGGGTCACCACACACCTAGCGGAATTCCTCGCGGAATTAGCGGAAGTAGCGGAAATTTGTCTATGGTAGCGGAAATTTGTCTATGTTAGCAGATTTTTTGTATTGAAGCCATAGACAAATTTCCGCTACCATAGACAAATTAAGCATTTTGTCTATGAATTTCCGCTACTTCCGCTAATTCCGCGAGGAAAACCGCTAGGTGTGTGGTGACCCTTATTTGGAATTTAGGCGTGTAATTCAGTTGACCAGAGAAAAAAATCGGCAGTTAGGGTCACAACACACCTAGCGGAATTCCTCGCGGAATTAGCGGAAGTAGCGGAAATTTGTCTATGGTAGCGGAAATTTGTCTATGGCTTCCATACAAAAAATCTGCTACCATAGACAAATCTCCGCTACTTCCGCTAATTCCACGAGGAATTCCGCTAGGTGTGTTGTGACCCTTATATTTACTACAAATTTAAAGGCGTAAGCGGGTATTTGGTATCCCATTGAACTTACAATTTATTTAGTTAAAAAGAAAATAAATGAATAAAACATGTGTACGAAAATCTGATAACATTTAACGTATTATTCCTTGCTCCCAGAGCTTAACATATTCCTGTTTTCTGCATTCACGTCTATTAAAATATTCAGGATATTGCGCCTTTTCCAATGGATGCCAGTAATCCAGAACCCAATCTGGGGGTTCTATTTCACGCCCGTGTGCAACTCCAGCTGCTAATCCCAGAGAGTATGGAACTTAAACAAGACAAATAACGATTAAAATAATATAAAAAATACACAACCCCAAATGGCTGAATTAACTATCTTGAACGAGTTCGTCAACTAGGTACAGTTTGCTTATTATTAATAATAAAGACTATACAAAGAAGTATATACTTATTAATAACGTTGCCACGACGATACCTGGCTTCACTACCAACCTGTTGTTTAAGCTATAAATCAACAAATATTCTTGGCACATCTCATAGAGACAGTAAAATCATAAATTCTTCTTCTCCACTCTATCAGGCCTATGAAACTCACCCGCGCGAGCTCGTTAAATACCTACGCGCCGCTCGCCGCCCGATCACCGTCGGCGGGATGGGCGGGACAAACGAGCTAGCGATCGTGCGGCTGCGCGGCCGCGCGGGAGGTGCGGGGTGCGCGCGTCGACGGTCGCTCCATTGTATTTATGCGTAGGTACTTAAAGCGGTAGGTATTTACTTTTTCTATGAGAGATTCATATCTGTTCGTAAGAACTATTATATAATCTGTGATCACTCGGTGTGACTCGATTTTCAATCTTCACTAACAATCGTGTACAGTTTTCGGCTAGCTTCAGTAGTCAGCACTGTCAGCAGTAGTTATCGGTGACATTAGAAAACCTTCTACGAAGTTCTACGATAGGTAACTGGGAAGCTACAATCAACTTACACCGGGCTGGTGGTAAAGGATTTCTCTTTATAAATACTTCATGTTGTCCCATCCACAGTAATCGCCGTTGCTCTTTGGGGTCACATTCAGCTCTGTTCTTGTCAAACTCTGCTCTTAAAATAACCTGGTGATATCGTATGACGAACCTAAAAACATATACATACTAATTATTAACTGATTGATAAGATATATTTTTGAACTATTAGCAACAAAATGAATACTATTAGTCAAGGCTTGAAACCGGATTTTGCAGAAAACCCCGACATAACCCAGAATATTTAATTATTTTATGTTTTTTGTGTAGAACTCAATATTGTGTTGACTGTAATGACTTCATAGAAGGGTCGCCACACACCTAGCGGTTTTCCTCGCGGAATTACCGGAAGTAGCGGAAATTTGTCTATGGTAGCGGAAATTTGTCTATGGTAGCAGATTTTTTGTATGGAAGCCATAGACAAATTTCCGCTACCATAGACAAATTAAGCATTTTGTCTATGAATTTCCGCTACTTCCGGTAATTCCGCGAGGAAAACCGCTAGGTATGTGGTGACCCTTATAAGGCTTTTCGGTTAAATATGAAAAAGTAGACAAAAAAACGAAAAAAATGCCGGTATTTTAGTGCAGAACAAGTACCAATTTCCGAGCCCTGCTACGAGTATCTTGAAATTATGTTATTTTTTTTACTTTCTGCCTTAAGTACAACAATATATTTACACATACATATCATTTTAACGGAAATAAAATATTTCTTTTATAATATGTATTTATATAAGGAAATGTAAGGGTAAGTATACCTATACTAAACACTAATGATTTAATAAAATTACGAAAATATTAATAAATACCTTGCCACGTAATAAGACTCAATTAAACGCATGGCTGTTTTATACAGAGTCTTCACTTTCTGAGAATGAGTTCTCAATTCCGGTGCAAAAGGCATATTTATAATTAAAAAGTATGCTAAAGAAATGTAGTATCCTGGTATATTTAAATTGAAGAGAAATTTTTAAGTTTTCAATTTGACACACAGATGACATACAGATTTATGAATATCACAGATATCAGTCTGTGATGAATATCCATTAAAAATCTTATTTTCAAACCTAGAATTTTGTTTCAAACCAGCTATGTCTGATTTGAGCATTGAGTGTCCTCTTTGTAGCATTTTAAGCGGTATTCATAATAGCGCCGGCACTATAATTTGACCACAACCGCTGTACCGCTCGCGCCATACACTCGCGTATGGTGCGAGCGATACAGACTACAGCGGTCGTGGTAAAGCTATCAGAATGTATGGAGGCCCTAGACAAATTTAAGCTACCATCGACAAATTTGCCTACGCATTTGCATAATTCCGCTAGATGTGTTGTTATTACATATGTGATTTCCGAGCGAGTTTTGTATTGAAATTGCTTTCAAATCGCTCAAGTGTGATGAGACCCTATAGCCCCCTACAAACGTAAGCGACTAGTCGCCTGCAATTTTAAGGGTCACAACACACCTAGCGGAATTCCTAGCGGAATTAGCGGAAGTAGCGGAAATTTGTCTATGGTAGCGGAAATTTGTCTATGGTAGCAGATTTTTTGTATGGAAGCAATAGACAAATTTCCGCTACCATAGACAATTTTCCGCTACTTCCGCTAATTCCGCGAGGAATTCCGCTAGGTGTGTTGTGACCCTAATACATTGTGGTTTTTTATCAATCAATGGGGTTGGCCGGTCGAAAGTATTTACAGATGGCGCCAGCATAGCTGGGTCCCTGTCAGTCCTACAAATAGTGTCAAAATCACGTTTTTTTTTAATTTTTTTTGACCTGGATGGGCTAGCCTTTAAGCCAAATCCCATACAACAATACTAGTGAAAGGGACCTAGCTATGCTGGCGCCATCTGGCCAAACCGTTGACAGTTGCCAACCCCATTGATTTCGTTGCACCTACCAGGGGGGTTCATCTCCACGAAGTGACAGCTACCACCTCGGAACATATCGGATACGTTTTCGGGGTTGTCAAAATTCCTTTTGTTTAAAGCGGTATTACACATTGCAACCTGCAGGGCCCAATCTGTTGTGTACCCTGCCTCTTCCTACCCCTCCTTCAGCTCCCTACGGGCCCTACCTTCGATTACACCTTCCAACCTGACAGATTGGGCCCTGCAGGTTGCAATGTGTAATACCGCTTTTATTTGAGGCATGACCACAGGCAAGATAAAATATTTAAGTAGTTTATAGTAGAAGATTTGTAATAAAATAATAATAGTATAGGAGCAAATTCAACAAAAGTCGTCTCCTTCACGATTTTCGTAGACATCTCTTCTAAATACCTAAAACTGGTATGGATGTGTTCCTCGTAGTCTCCTGAATACGAATTGACTGGTTTTAGTTTATGGAGGGGGGGACGGGTCGGTAAAAAGGGGGGGAAAGATGGCGGCTGACTGCCATCTAAATTTCTTTACATCTCGAGTCCTATGAGACCGATCGGTTTGTATGAGATGTCATTTGAAAGACTATTAAATGTACTACAATTGTTTATAAATAACTGTAGTCATCACTTTAGTCCTTTACAAAATATTTCAAAAAATATGATTTTTTTACCGTGCATGTTTGCGTAAGTACTGATAAAACATGCTTATAACTCAATATATTATAACTTTACCGCAATCAATGTTATTATAAAATATACAGGAAAATTTATGAGCTTTCGAAAAATATAAGCTTTATTAGTAAGTAATATTATATAACCAAGTTGTGATGAATTTTGTTCAGCATGGGTCACTGCGCTTCCTCATAGAATGGCAGCCGACCGCCATCGTATTTTCATTATTTCTCGGAATCTATTTTACGGATCAAATCGTAATTGGTATTATTTGAAAGCATTTAAAATTTACTTTAATCGGTTCTTTGAAGTCTAAGTTGCGAAATTAACAGTTTATTATTATTTTTAGAAAATGTAACATTTTTTACCTAATAGACTGGAAGAAACAGGCTTGTTTGGAGAAAGGTCATCGATATTCCTTCTAAATACCTAAAACTGGTATGGATGTATTTCTCATCTATATATATAAAAGAAGAAGCTGACTGACTGACTGACTGACTGACATATCAACGCACAGCCCAAACCGCTGGTTCTAGAGATTCCAAATTTGGCACGTAGGTGCCTTATAAGGTCTAGGGGTGCACTAAGAAAGGATTTTTCAAAATTCACCCCGTAAGGGGGTAAAATGGGGGTCCAAAGTTTGTATGGAGAAACCAGATTCGTTTGACTATATTATTTGAAACTTCACCGAATTATTCCTAACAATAAATGAGTAAATACGTATGTCAGCTTTTTTGAAAATTCAACCCCTTTAAGGAGGAAATGGGGGTGAAAAAATCTGAAAATCAATATGGGTATCGTTTCTATGGTTTATCGGGTCGCTGATTAAGAAAACAACAACCATTTTATTATACAACGTGGCAGGCGTGAAATATCATCCCCCAGGGGTTGAAATGGGGGTCCAAAGTTTGTATGGGGAAACAAGATTAGTTTGACTATCGTATTTGAAACTTCACCGAAGTATTCCTAACAATAAATGAGTAAACATGTGTTTCAGCTTTTTTGAAAATTCAACCCCTTTAAGGGGGAAATGGGGGTGAAAAAATCAATAAATCAATATGGGTATCGTTTCTATGGTTTATCGGGTCGCTGATTAAGAACACAACAACCATTTTATTATACAACGTAGCAGGCGTGAAATATCATCCCCCAGGGGTTGAAATGGGAGTCCAAAGTTTGTATGGGGAAACAAGATTAGTTTGACTATCTAATTTGAAACTTCACCGAAATATTCCTAACAATAAATGAGTAAAAACGTGTTTCAGCTTTTTTGAAAATTCAACCTCTTTAAGGGGGAAATGGGGGTGAAAAAATATAAAATCAATATGGGTATCGTTTCTATGGTTTATCGGGTCGCTGATTAAGAAAACAACAACCATTTTATTATACAATGTGGCAGGCGTGAAATATTATCCCCCAGGGGGTGAAATGGGGGTCCAAAGTTTGTATGGGGAAACAAGATTAGTTAGACTGTTTTATTTGAAACTTCACAGGATTATTCCTAACAATAAATGCGTAAACACGTGTTACAGGTTTTTTTAAATTCAACCCCTTTAAGGGGGAAATGGGGGTGAAAAAATCAATAAATCAATATGGGTATCGTTTCTATGGTTTATCGGGTCGCTGATTAAGAACACAACAACCATTTTATTATACAACGTGGCAGGCGTGAAATATCATCCCCCAGGGGTTGAAATGGGGGTCCAAAGTTTGTATGGGGAAACAAGATTAGTTTGACTATCTAATTTGAAACTTCACCGAAATATTCCTAACAATAAATGAGTAAAAACGTGTTTCAGCTTTTTTGAAAATTCAACCTCTTTAAGGGGGAAATGGGGGTGAAAAAATATAAAATCAATATGGGTATCGTTTCTATGGTTTATCGGGTCGCTGATTAAGAAAATAACAACCATTTTATTATACAATGTGGCAGGCGTGAAATATTATCCCCCAGGGGGTGAAATGGGGGTCCAAAGTTTGTATGGGGAAACAAGATTAGTTAGACTGTTTTATTTGAAACTTCACAGGATTATTCCTAACAATAAATGCGTAAACACGTGTTACAGGTTTTTAAAAATTCAACCCCATAAAGGGGGAAATGGGGGTGACAAAGTCTGAAAATCAACATGGGTATCGTTTCTATGGTTTATTGGGTAGCTGATTACGAAAAAAACAATGATTTTATAATACAACGTGGTGGGCGTGAAATATCATCCCCCTGTTAGGGTGCGATAGGGTTGAAATGGCTAAATATCAATATGGGTGTCGATTTATGGTATTTTGGGACGTTAATTACGAAAATGGCATCGATTTTGAAATTTTGGTATCGAAATAGTTTTAATCCCGGGAAAAGACATAGATTAGGGCAGCCCTTAAGGGGCTGAAAAGGTGATGATTGGAATGGAATGTTGTATGGATAATTTTTAACCGTTGAACTGATTTAAATGAAACATGGTATAATAGATAGTTTAAATTTCGGGAAACGACTAAGGGTAGTTTTCATTGAAAAAAAAGTAACCCTTAAAGGGGTGAAAAGAGGTTTGGAAGTTTCTATAGGATTTGTTAAAATCGGGGTACCGACTCCGATTCGCACTCAGCCGCGATAAATTCTCATGACATGAAATCATTTATTTATTTATTTATTTATTCAAATTATTCGTTACACAGCATTACAGTAAAAACCAAGGCACTGCGAACTACAAACCAAAATATATAATAAAAAAAATATATAAACAAAATATATCATGCTGAAAGCGTCTTTTAAAAAAATGGAATAAAAAAAATGTTCTCTTGAGAAAAACTCTTGAGGCGCAAGTAAGACCCACACTTGCCGGGTTTTTTTTTATTTCCTAAAATCATTACTTAAGGGGGTGAAATGGGGGTTGAAAGATTTAATGGGGCTTTTTTAAACGTTGAACCGATTGAGATGAAACTTGGTATAGAGATAGTTTGTGTCCCGAGAAGCGACAAAATAGTATTTATTCCGAAAAACAACTCTTACGGGGTGCAAAGTAAAGGGGTTGGAAGTTTTATAGAGAATTATTTACAGCTGAACCGATTTAGATGAAATTTGGTATAGACATAGTTTGAGTCTCGGAAAACGACATAGGACACTTTTATCCGGAAAATCAACCCTTTTAGAGGTGAAAAGGAGGTTGAAGGTATGTATCGGGAATTGATAACCGCTTAACCTATTTAGATGATTTGGTATGGAGGTAGTTTGAGTTCTGGGGAAGGATACATAATAGTTGTTATTCCAGAAGTCATTCCCTAAGAGGGTAAAAAGGGGGATCTATTACTAATTCCACGCAGAGGAAGTTGCGGGGAAAAACTTTTATTCATTAGAGTAGAAATCTGCATTAATCATAATCTCTTAGTAAATAAGTTACTACAAGCAAGTCGTTGCTGGCGATGGCGTAACAATAAAAGAAATATTGCAACCATTTCATTAAAAAAAAAATAAGGGAAAGCCTTCATCAAAATGTCATATACCGAAACCTCCAGAAAGTAACAAATACTTTTCCGAAAAGCGCATCTAAATCGGTTCAGCCAAACGCGAGATAATCGCGGACAAACATACATACAATACAGAAATGAGGGTCAAACTGATAATCTCCTTTTTAGTACTTTTAGTACGCGGGCGAAGCCGCGGGCAACTGCTAGTTATTTATAGGACATGAATTGATCAGCTTTATTTTATAAAGGGGGGGGGACGAGTCGAAAAAAAGGAGGGGGGAAAGATGGTGTCCGCCCGCCATCGAAATGTCATTGAAATTTGTTCACATCTCGAGTCCTATGGGACCGATAGATTAGTGTAAGATGTCATTTTAAATATCATTAGACGTACTATAATTGTTTTTAAATAATTGTAGTCAACACTTTATTCGTTTACAAAATATTCGATAAAATATTACTTTTTACCGTGCATATTTGCGTTACTACTGAAAAAACATGCTTATAACTCAATAAATTACAACTTTACTGCAATTAATGTTGTAATAAAATATACGGGCAATTTTATGAGCTTTTGAAAAATATAAGTTTTATTTATATATAATATTGTATAACCAAGTAAATGATGAATTTTGTTCAGCATGGGTCAATGCGCATCATCATATGAATGGCGGCCGACCGTTGTCGTATTTTCATTATTAAAAAAACTTACGTTTATAGAAACTTCATAAATTTTTTATTGTTTTATAATAAAACTAAATAGTATAAAGTCATAATTTATTGAGTTATAAGCATGATTTATCAGTACTTATGCAAACATGCACGGTAAAAAAAAACATTTTTTATCAAATATTTAGTAAACGACTAAAGTGATGACTATAATTAATTAAAAAAAGCAATTGTAGAACGTTTAATAACCTTTCAAATGACATTTCACACGAACCGATCGGTCCCATAGGACCCGAGATGTGAACGAATTTCGATGACATTTTGATGACGGTCAGACGCTATCTATCCCCCTCCTCCTTGTTTTCGACTCGCTCCCCCTCTACAAAAAAACCTGGTCAATTCATATTTTGGAGACAATGAGGAACAAAACCATATCAGTTTTATGTATTTGGAAGAAATGTCAACGACTTTTCTCCAAACAAATCTGTTTCCTCCAGCCTTTTAGATAAAAATATTACGTTTTCTAAAAATAACAACAAACGGATAATTATTTATCTCAGAGTTCAATAAACCGATTATAGTAAATTTAAAATGCTTTCAAATGATACCAATTACGATTTGATCCGTAAAATAGATTCCGAGAAATAATGAAAATACGATGGCGGTCGGCTGCCATTCTATAAGGAAGCGCAGTGACCCATGCTGAACAAAATTCATCAATACTCGGTTATATAATATTACTTACTAATAAAGCTTATATTTTTCGAAAGCTCATAAAATTCCTTTTACATTTTGTACTAAAATTAATTGCGGTAAAGGTATAATATATTGAGTTATAAGCATGTTTTATCAGTACTTAGGCAAACATGCACGGTAAAAAAATCATATTTTTTCAAATATTTTGTAAAAGACTAAAGTGATGACTACAGTTATTTATAAATAATTGTAGTACATTTAATAAGCTTTCAAATGACATCTCATACGAACTGATCGGTCTCATAGGACTCGAGATGTAAACAAATATCGATGACAGTCAGCCGCCATCTTTCCCCCCCCTTTTTACCGACCCGTCCCCCCCTCCATAAACTAAAACCAGTCAATTCGTATTCAGGAGACTACGAGGAACACATCCATACCAGTTTTAGGTATTTAGAAGAGATGTCGACGACGTATCTCCAAACAGGCAAATTCCGCCATACTATAATTAGATTGGGCAAATAAGGTAATAAATTTGACATTTATCTAGTTTTGTACTAAAATTACTGATAGATTAGGAAGATTGAGGCAGATTGGGGCAGGTCCAGCAATAATACTAATAGCGTACTTGCCAACCTTAGTGGTTCAAAAGGGAATATTGTATGGGAACGTCATCTGTCAACTTTTATCTGTTAAAGTTCTGTCAAACACTGATTTTGTAGGGGAGATGACTTTCTGTATGAAATACTATTATATTATTCTGTGCACCTACCTAGACGGCAATGTCTCGAAATCGCGCGCGAGTTTCGTGTCAAAATTGCGCCGATTGTAGAGGCCATAAGAGACACGAAGTAAAAATTGCAAAGATCGGCACAACATGGCCGTACATTAATATCAAGTGATGAGATGATGTTCTAAGTAGTCTGTGGCTGTCAGTTTTTGTTTATTTGTATTCAAGAAATCTTCTACTATAAATTACAAAAATGATTGACATCAACTGGTCTATTCTTCTTTCATACTTTATCAATTAAGTATTATTATCGTATAAAGCGAAATTATCGCATTTTACCAAGTATTTAACTCGTTTTCCGAACATAACCTCTACCTTTTAAAAATGTCTGATGCTTGGGAAGAGATCCAAGCCGTGAAAAGTAAGAGGAACAGCTTGCGCGAGAAGCTAGAGAAGCGTAAAAAGGAGCGGCAGAATATCCTGGGGTCTTCGCTTGTTGGAGACAAGTCGGAGGGGTCGCCGGGAGGGAAAGAGAGGCAGAGTGCCGGTGCGACTGCGACAGCTAAAACTGAAGGTAAGATAATGTTCTCACTATTTTAAGCCAATGTTCTCTCGGGCCGGACATCAGATATACCTACAACAGATTGCCTAATCTCCATTCTTTTTACACAACTGCCCAAAAAAGAAGTGTATTGTTTTCACTGTTTTCAGGGTTCATGTATGTATGTGGTTTGTTAATATCAATAAATCTTTCAGAAAAACCTAAAGCGGTAGTCCCTGTAGCGTCGCTAGAGGTGCGCCTACTTCAAGTGTTGTCAGACATGCAGCTGCAGCTACCTGCAACGGCCAGCGCGCTGCTACCCGGGCTGGGAGATGTTGACACTGAGATTGTTGCTAGCTTGCTGCAGAAGTTTGCTACGCAGAAGCTTATTACGTAAGTTAGAGATTATTGCCACTATTGGGTAATTATTTAAATACACACAGGTAGCTATAATCCCTGAAGCGTCACTAGAGGTGCGTCTACTGCAATCAAAGATTTTTTTATTCCTCATGATTTTCTCATTTTTTTTGTAGTATCCGGGATAGACAAGAAGGCAGTACAGATCTGGGAATTGAAGTGGTCAGTGCTGAGTCAGTCCGGCTTGCCGCTGTGCTTGCGGCTCTCATGGAGGAGAGCTCTAATAAGAGAAAAGGTAATGTTCATGTTTTAATGACCAAAACCTATTGCATGTTTAAGGCTATTTTAACTTCAACTTTCATGGATTCCATACACTTTTTAAATCTAATGGAACTTAATTACTTAAGCATACACTTACATATTTTTTTCTTTCTGACGTTTCGAGCATGAATTACATACAATAATTATTTTGTTACTTATCCCTGCTAGTTAAAGTTGAAAGCAGGAGGAACTGGCTTGCTCCCCAGCTATACTTTTAAGAGTTTTAAGTCTCTCAACTTAAATATTTTATTTATTTTAATATTTAATTTGATATTTATCGTATCGCTAGCTATGGTCATTGATTTTGTTTCTATTGCCATAGCTGAAGATGTTCCGGAGGAGGGAACTAAAGTAAAACAAGCTAAGAGTGCTACAGAAGAAAAGAAGGCTGCAAAGAAGGACACTGATTTGATGGTATGAAGTTATTTTACTGTACAATATTGATTATATCCTATTAAGCTAATCTACACAGGCCGAGCAACCACGCGTGGAAATTGTCGAGCAAAGCAGCTCGGGCAGAAGCAGTGTAAATGAGCCTCAGCCAGCAAAGAAATTTCTGACAATAACTTATCAAAAATTGAACAATCAATTTAGTTGCGGTTTTCAGTAAAGATCTTATCATAGAGTAACTTATATAGTAGAGCAGCATAGCCTAAGAACTTTTTGAAGCTCAAGTCAATTCCGCCCTCTGTCCGAAAGCCCCCTAAAGATACCGAAAATGTAAGAGGAAGTGTCACCTGCACTGCTACTCCGCCTAGTGAAAAATACAATAGCATACTAGTAGTATAGTGGCGTACAAATACAGAATTAACTTTTATAACTCACAAGTGCGCTATTTTTTGTAGTCTGTTAGAATACTCTGAGAACTACTCCTTATAAAAAAATATATCGGATCTTGACGTAGATTTAGGTATAAAGTAGGTATTTGTTAGCAGGCCTTATTAATTCAAGGTAAGATTATACAAGCGGTCAGTTTCTTCATTAGCCTGAGAAAATTAATAAAATCAGGGGAAATAATTCGTGTAGTTTTGTAAATTGGTACAGTTATACCTTGTGGTGCCCACGTGACTATACTAAAAGTCCTCGGGGGTGGGGGTTGTGCTGAGGGTGTAGGGGGGGGTTGAAGGTACCTTTGTTCAGATTTTTGGTCATATCTCGAATATCTTTAAGAATATCACTATAGTTTCTTCGAACAAAAGTTTAAACATAAAATTTCGCACAAAATTGGTTATATTCATTTTTACTCTACGATTAATACTTTAGGAGCTACAGGGTGTTGAAGTTAACGAAGAGATTAAAAAAATAGTCGATTTGAAAATACGTCGTTTTTTCTTACTTGTTCATCATAACTCAGATTTTTAGCTTAGTTACCTGCTGATCGAACATAAAATTCCCATGTTGATCATTGAAAACTCTAAACAAAACAAAGGTGGTAATGTAAACGAGGTTCAAGTGGTCAAGATTACCGTAAGTCCTTAGCTACTATGGGCGTCGCGTCAGCGCGGCGCAGACCCTCCCGGCCCACCGCGCCTCGCCCGCCATTAGCACCACTACTATTCAGTATGCTTAAAACAGCGACTGGTAATATACCTAGACTATGAAGTCGATCTACAAAATTACCCCACAAAAGTTGTGCCGCGGGGGGCGGAGCATACAAACTGAGCCGCCACGCCGTTTAGTTTACAAATGGCGGTTTTGTGACCAGTCGCGGTCGCAGCCTGAAATTTGGGGGGGGGGGGACTAATGCAATTTTTTTTTCCAATTTTTGAGGGAGTCAGAGTTTTACCATTTGACATGTACGATTTTGGGGGGGGGGGTCATGTCTCATGTGACCCCGCCCCTGGGACTGCGCCTCTTTGTGACACGGTGGTAGTGACGTCTATGAAAAAATCTAATAAATAAATAAGCATGCCTTCTTATGCCTTTTTAAAATGGTGTCAGAGTAAATCTGGTAAACATAATAAAAAAACGTAAGGTTGCCAAAGAGCTCAAAGGGGACCCAGTGTGTTGACGACGAGAGGCCTCTCTTGTTCCTTTAGCCGTCAACACAGCGAATCCTCCTGTTTTTAAAGGGTCGGCAACGCGCATGTGACACCTTTGGAGTTGCAGGCGTCCATAGGCTACATTAGCTGCTTACCATCAGGTGGGCCGTATGCTTGTTTGCCACCGTCGTTGTATTAAAAAAACACGATAATTTAGTATCTGCTTATTTCCTTAAAAATAAAATTCAAACCTATTCATTACGAGTATTCCACCAAGTACAAGAGTGGCTGGGTAACAAAATGCCTCCTGATATGTTGGGTTGGAAGCGAGGAGCTGATGGAACCCTTGAGCCAATTATGACCACTGGTCCTCCAGCTCCTGACACCGTGCTGAATTCAATTTTTTGTCGCTGCAAAAGCGGTTGCACTGGAAATTGCGGATGTCGAATGGCTGGTATTTCATGCAGTCAAGTATGCACCGGATTGACCGGATGCTTGGGTTCATGTACAAACGGTATACCCGTACATTTTCTAGAAAGAGAAGACGAAGATTACGATATCGAAGATGATGAGTAAAATAATAATGACGATCTCATATGTTTTTTCTATTTTTAAATATATATAATATGTTAGCCTCTATGCCTCATAACATAAGCGACAAATTACGATCAAATCGCCTAGCGTGGTACGGGCATGTTATGCGGAGGGATGAAAGTCATGTTACGAGAAAGGTATTAAGAATGAATGTGGAGGGATGTAGGAAAAGAGGAAATCTAGGAAAAGATGGATGGATTGCGTGAGAGATGATATGAAAAGAAAGGAGGTGAGTGATGAGATGACGGGTGACAGAGATGTGTGGAAAAAAAAGACATGCTGCGCCGACCCCAAGTAAATAGGACAAGGGCAAGCGAATGATGATGTTAGCCTCTATGCGTCCCACTGCTGGGCACAGGCCTCCTCTCATACCCGAGAGGGATCGAGTTATAGTCCCCACGCTGGCCCAAAGCGGGTTGGGAACTTGGAACTTCACATACACCTTTGAATTTCTCCGCTTTATCTATCTATATATCTTTGTTAACTTAAACACCCTGTAGCTCCTAAAGTATTGATCGTAGAGTAAAAATAAATATGACCAATTTTGTAGGAAACTTTATGCTTAAACTTTTGTTTGAAGTAACTATGATGCTATTCTTACAGATATTCGAGATATGACCAAAAATCTGAAAAAAGGTACCTTCATCCCCCCCTACACCCTCAGCACAACCCCCACCCCCGAGGACTTTTAGTATAGTCACGTGGGCACCACAAGGTATAATTGTACCAATTTACAAAACTACACGAATTATTTCCCCTGATTGCCCATATTCGGCTTAATTTTCTCGAACTACATGATATAATCCTATTTAACTGTTTGAACATCAACTGTCATTTACTAACGCATTTGTCAAGAGTTTGTTTCAGGATAATATAAAATGCTGAAAAAAAATTTTTTTTCACAAAAAGATTACTAAAGTGTTTTATGATTACTGAAATGTATTGAAAGCTATCAAAGATAACTATCAGTTTAATTTATAATAGATTCATCAATAGATCGATTTTATTTAAGCATTTGAATTTTAAAAAGCGTTGTCTTGACCATAAAAGAAATTTAGAAAATTTCCAAGTCAGCGTGTTTAGTTTATTATCGTTATAGTAATGTATATACACAAAAACTAACGAATTCATCAATAGCTGAACAGTGCACGAGCTTATCAGTTCAATTCGTCATTTGAACGCAAGGAGATTTGCGCGGCAGTCTAAGGCGCGGTCAGCAGGAGCGGTTCCACCAATCACGACGCGCCGTAGCTTGTCATTCACCTTTCATACAACATTATGATTAACCCTTAACCGGGCCAGGCAATGTTTTTACTTTTGAATACGAATTGCGGTAGCCCACAGTATTGAAATAAAATTATTTTTTTCTTGGTTTACTTTTATTTTCATTGTGCAATCATTGAAATACTTAAACTACTGTAAAAGTAAGTACAGAGCTATTTATGGCTGTGGCTCGTGAACTTAACCGTTGAATTAAAATTTCATTCATAACCAAATGTATATTAAAATCTTTATTTAATTTTAATATTTATTGTACTACAACAGTTTATTCATACTATTCATAGTAATAATCTAAGGTCAATGTGGGGAAATCTGGAAATACTTTATTTAAAGTTAGGTTTGATCGAATGAAACAAGGTTATAAAGAGTGTCCCAAAAAGGACGCAAGATTTGAAATTGATGAAAAACACATTTTTTTTCGTTATCGTTATAATATATTTGTATATAAAATCTTGAAATACATAAAATAGGGTTATTTGTGGAATAATACGTCAGGCAAATGTCCTCCTAGGCTTTGCTGGCACATACGCACTCTTTTGTCAAAATTGTCTATGACCATTTTGCATAGATGCGGCTGAATTTCTCCAATGCAGCGTCGAATTTCCTCTTTTAAAGCATGAGTGGGCTTATTGGCATAGACTTTTCGGTTCACTGACTAACCGTCCCGCCGGCGGGTCGTGGCAGGCTCCGGCGCATAGGTATTTAACCGAGGCCGCGCGGGAGAGTTTCATAAGCCTGCCATAATAGTCTAGAGGCAAATTAAACAAAAGTCGTCTCCTTCACGATTTTCGTAGACATCTCTTCTAACTGCCTAAAACTGGTATGGATGTGTTCCTCGTAGTCTCCTGACTACGAATTGACGGGTTTTAGTTTATGGAGGGGGGGGGGGGGCAAGTCGGTAAAAAGGGGGAGGAGGGCAGATGGCGGCCGAACGTCATCGATTATTTTTACTTCTGGAGTCCTATGAGACCGAACGATTCGTATGAGATGTCATTCGAAAGATTGTTAAATGTACTACAATTGTTTATAAATAACCGTAGTCATCACTTTAGTCTTTTACAAAATACTTATTTGACAAAAATATGTTTTTTTTATCGTGCATGTTTGCGTAAATACTGACAAAACATGCTTATAACTCAATAAATTATAACTTTACCACAATTAATGTTATGACAAAATATACGGGAAAACTATGAGCTTTCGTTTTGATAATGATTAATTTGATAAATAACATTTCGCAAATAATCACTGAACAAACAACAATTCGTTTCAACAAGTCATTGCTAAATATGTTCATTTTTATAAATCATTATTAGACAAATATACATTTAGTAACTTGGACGCTTTATAAACATATTGTAAGACAAATTATTATTTAACCAACGTTCATTTCGTGAATAAATCGTTTTTAAAATCCGTTATTTTGCAAAATGTCAATAGATAAATTATTGTTTTTTACTGAATATAATAAGTACAATAAATAAATGCAAACTAATTGAGAACTCCCTCCCTTAATTGAAGTCGGTTAATAAGTCGGTTCCGGATAAATTTAGGGACAATAGTAAAATAAGATAAACAAGAATGGCTGACTGACAACTGTATTTCTAAGCAAAAATAGCATTTGCACAAGACAAAATATTATAAAAGAATTTCGTTTTCACTGAAATATAAGTAATTCATGGATATTTTTACTAAAACTAAATGAAAATGGTAATTTTATGTGTAAAAATTGACAATAAAGCCGTGACTGTTTTTTAAAAAATAAGTGATGGCGAAGCAATTAAGATAAATGGGTATGTTGACATTACGGGTATTTTACATTTCTATTAACCCCGACATATGTAAGTTACTAGAACTGTAAGGTCGCAGTTAATCTACCACGCTCCTCCTCGCTTTGCTCGTCGTCGCATCTATCTGGGCTCTCTCAAATCATAGTTGTCCGTGATAATATTCAACAAAAACAAACTTAACTTTTAAAGTACAAAATATATTTTTAAAATGTTGTACTCGTAGATAATACACGTATAAATGGCATACACACCATGAGATTATTAAACGAAGAATTCAGGTACCAAATAATGCATTTTACTAACGTTTTACCATGCGTTATTTTGTTAATTGCCCTGAATAGCAAATGAATAATTTGCCAAATAATGTTTTGTAATATAGTGTTTTTGCAAGAAAATAATTTGTCTTTTGAACTATTTGTGAAACAATAATATATAAAATTATTTATGGGAATCATTGTGAAATGAATATTTTATTTTGTTTGTGAAATGAATATTTTATGAAATGTTGTTTGCCAAATGATTGGCTACCCTATGTAATACTATATAACGGAGTATTGATGAATTTTGTTCAGAACGTCACTACGTTTCGTCTTACAATGGCAGCCGACCGTCGTCGTATTTTCATTATTTCTCAGAATCTATTTAACGGATCAATTTGTGATTTGTGTCATTTGAAATTATTTTAAATTTACTGAAATAATCAGTTCTTTGAAGTCTAAGTTGCAAAATTAACCATTTTTTTAGGATTGTAACATATGTATTTACTCTAATACACTGGAAGAAACGGGCATATTTGAAGAAAAGTCATCACCGACATTTCTTCCAAATACCTAAAACTGGTATGGATATATTCCTCATTGTGATGGATGTACATGAGTTGACCAGTTTTATTTCATAGAGGGGGGGGGGGGGAGTCAATAACCGGACGCGGTAAAGATGGTGTCCGATCGTCATTGAAATATGTTCACATTTCGGTCTATGAGACCGATATATTCGTTTGAGATGCAATTTTAAAGATCATTAAACGTACTATAATTGTTTTTGAATAATTGTAGTCATCACTTTAGCCCTATACAAAATATTTGAAAAATTATGATTTTTACCGTGCATGTTGGCGTAAGTACTGATAATACATGCTTATAGCTCAATAAATTGTAACTTTACCGCAATTAATGTTATTTTCAAATGTTTTGTTTTGTAAACGAGTACATTGATGACTACGGTTATTTAAAATCAATTATAGTACATTAAATAATATTTACACACGAATCTTTCGGTTCCATAGGACTCGAGATGTAAATAAATTTCGATGACGGTCGGCCACCATCTTTCCCCCCTCCTTTTTTCGACTCGGCCCCTCCTCTTAAATAAAATTGATCAATTATTCATATCCTGGAGACAAGGAGGACCATATCCATACCCGTTTTAGGTATTTGGAAGAGATCGACGACTTTTCTGCAAACAAGCCTGTTTCCACCAGTCTATTAGGTAAAAATGTTACGTTTTAAAAAAAAATCTAAAAACTGTTAATTTTACATCTCAGACCTCAATTAACCTATTATAGTAAATTTAAAATGCATTCAAATGATACTCATCAGGATTTGATCCATAAAATAAATTCCGAGCAATAAGGGAACGTACCCAAACTACGTGACCCGTTTAGGGGGGGGGGGGGGAGGGGGGTCGTCAAAATACTACTCTAGGTCACAGGGGGAGGGGGGGAGTCTTAGGTTCTGTCACGTAGTCAATAATTATGCTCAAATCTCGCGCTTCTAATTATAGGTTTCCACGCACTTTTGGCGTCACGCGGCCAGTGTCGTCTTAAAAAAGGGCAATAAGTATGTAAAATTATGTTTTGTTGCTTTCTATCTCCAAAATTTCACTCTAAACCATATGTGTGAGTTTTACTACGTGACAACTAGAGGGGAGGGAGGGGGTCTTGGCAATTACTACGGATGGTCACCGAGGGGGGGGGGGGGGGTCAAAAACGGAAAAAAAAATGGGTCACGTAGTTTGGGTACGTTCCCTAATGAAAATACGACGTCGATCGACCACCACACGCTAGTTTTTTGAAAGCTCATACATTTTCCCGTCTACTTTATAATAATACATACTTTATTTATTGAGTTATAAGCATGTTTTATCACTACTTTATCTAAACAGGCACGGTAAAAAATTCATATTTTTTCAAATATTTCGTAAACGACTAATGTGATGACTGCCTCTATTTAGAAACAACTATAGTACTTTAATGGTCTTTCAGATGACATCTCACACAAATCGATCGGTCCGATATGATTCGAGTTGTGAACAAATTTCGATGATGGTCGTCCGCCATCTTTCCCTCACTTTTTTCGTATCCCCCTCCATAAACTAAAACCAGTCAATTCGTATTCTGAAGACCACGGGGAACACATGTATACCAGTTTTAGGTATTTAGAAGAGATATCGACGACTTTTCTCCAAACAGGCCGATTGCCTCCAGGGTATACTATTTCCTACCGAATATGGAACAATACAACAATAATTTTGTATGCCAATAGGCAAAACATAGAGCACCTTTGTAAATTAAGACCCTATTTGTACCACCTGTGTTATACAAATAAACATTTCATTTCATTAAAAAAATACATTTTCGGAAAATAGTAGATTGTTTGACAAGGGTCTAAAGTAAGCCATATTACTAGAGATGGGCCGACTAGTCGCCGACTAGTCGGGAAAGCCGACTATTCGGCATCATTTGTAGTCGGCGATTAGTCGGCGACTAGTCGGCAAAAAATGCCGAATATTCGGCACTTTAATACCTACAGGAAAATAAGAACTTGGCAGTAGTTATTTATACTGGTCAAAACATGAACGCGTGATCGACAATGGCACGGAGGACGAAGTGATACGAGTGTTTCCGATTGCACCCGAACTTAGCCAAAACCTACAATCGGCATTGCCGACTAGTCGGCCGATTAATCGGCAGTTTGAAAACCGATTAGTCGGCCGATTGTGTAGTCGGCAAAAACCCTAGTCGGCCCATCACTACATATTACCACTAGGTGGTTATTTTCCCGAACCAAGTGAGGAAAAATTGTTCTTGTGGTAATATGGGTTTTAGACCATAGTCATACATACTATACAGACTTTACGAAATTAGACTTAAAGGACATAACAATGAGAAGTGAAATTATGTATACATATTAGCACTAGAGCTTAAATGTACGACAGACTTTTAGACCATGAGAAGTGAAAAAGTAGGAATGTCCGCTTTTTCATTCATTCGCACCATAGAGGGGCATGCTCTCAACAAAAAAAACATCGCACTTTATAGTAATCATTATCAAACCAAGCTTCGCATTAGGCAGTCATATTATTCACTCTGTGGACCAAACGTAAAGATACAATATTCGCGTGCCTACTGGGTTACCATGGAAACAGCAGACATTCAACGGCGCGCAGCGGTCAGGCAACAGCGCGCGGCGCGTCGTGATTGGCCCCGCCGCTAGCGCCATGCCATGACGCGATAGACTCCCGCTTTAATCTCCGCGCGTTTGGATTATGTTTAGAACTGATAAGTTCAGAAAACTTCGAGCGATTGATAAAATCGTTAGAATTTTGATGCCAGTTTTAGTATAAAGATAATGAACAGAATGCGCCCACTTGAAAATTTCGGAGATTTCTTATATAGCTATTAGAACGCTTTAAAAATTCAATTGTTCATTAAAAAATAATCTATTGAATAATGTGTTATAAATCAAATCTATTGCTCGCCTTCGATAGTTTTTAATATATTTCAGTTAACATATACCACTTAAATTATCTTTTGGAGGAAGTATATTTTTTTATTTGTTTTAAATTTAAATAAATACGGCCATTGGTAAATCTGTTAGTAAATGTCAGGGTACATTCATATAGTTAAATCCGATAGTCGAATGAAAAGAAATACCACTCGAATTATCTTATCTTGAATTTACGAGTGTCGCAAACAAATACCTATATTATACCTACAGCATCCTCGAAAATAGTTAGAAAAAAATTTTCGCTGTTAGTGCTCATTGTACTCTTACTGATAATAAAATAAAATCGGACTTGTGAGTTATAATTTTTTAAGGCCAAATTTAACGTTCCAGTATCGGCCTAGTACACTAGTAGCTACTAGGTGGAGTAGCAGTGCAGGTGACATTTCCTCTTACATTTTCGGTATCTTTTGGGGGCTTGGGACAGAGGGCGCAATTGACTTGAGCTTCAAAAAGTTCTTAGGCTGTGCTGCTCTACTATACACTTTCATCTTATGATACTGTAGCTGAAGGTATTTAAGTTTGGTTTAAATTTGTTCAGTTTTACCCTCATAAATCTTTTGGTGGGTGGTGGGTGCTTTCTTGCTTCAAGAAAGTAGTACCAGAGACTATAGAGATATAGACGACCAAAGCCTAAGAACTTTTTGAAGCTCAAGTCGATTGCGCCCTCTGTCCGAAAGCCGCCTAAAGATCCGAAATTGTATGAAGAAATGTCACCTGCACTGCTACTCCACCTAGTAGCTACTAGTGTACTACTAGTACGCTATTTGTTACTAGGTGGAGTCGATTGCGCCCTCTGGCTTTCGGCGCAATCGACTTGAGCTTCAAAAAGTTCTTAAGCTGTGGTTGTCTATATCTCTATAGTCTCTGGTAGTACTTTGGATTTTAAATTTGTAACACCAAGTTACAAAAACTTTTGTTTTTGGAAAATTTTGTAATAAACTAACAAATATTTTACTCTGTTTTGCAGTCTCTACTAGCCATGCCGTCGAGCCGCGAAAAGGCAGTGAAGCGAGTGGGAGAGGAGATCATGGACCTCCTCAGCAAACCCACGGCTAAGGAGAAGTCCCTGGCGGACAAGTTCAAGAGTCAAGGAGGTACAGTTGACTTCTAAAATATAGATGTGATTCATTGGATAAAATGTGTGTATACAACCTTGAAGCCCATAAAAACCTGACTGGACTTCAACATTTGTGATATTAAACTACTTATGAATATAGAAATTAGAGAAATGTACTAATGATAGTCATAAAGTCTTTCTTTACTGCATGGCTAGCACAAGTGTACAGCGACAGTATATTGAAGGCTAGATAGACATATCTGTTACTTTCTAACTGCTATCTTGCTTCCGAGATACTGTCGCTGCACACTTGTGCTAACCGTGCTGGTCAATTCTTGGAATAAAGAAATTCGACAGTCGTAGTTTATATGGGAGCTCATACATTCTACGACACATTTCTTTCCGGACTACTATATTTTCTACGTATTCAACAAATATGATTGTTAGAAACGCACTTTACTGTGTGTTATATTATATCGCAATTATAGGCGCTCAAGTAATGGAGTTCTGCCCGCACGGCACGCGGGCCGAGTGTGCGCGCGCATCACAGCGGCAAGATGGCGGCTGCAAGAAACTGCACTTCAAGAAGATCATACAAGCGCACACCGACGAGTCGCTCGGGGACTGCTCCTTCCTCAACACCTGCTTCCACATGGACAGCTGCAAGTGAGTCTGACAGTAGTCTATGTAACAACAAGATGGCAGCTGCAAGAAACTGCACTTCAAGAAGATCATACAAGCGCACACCGACGAGTCGCTCGGGGACTGCTCCTTCCTCAACACCTGCTTCCACATGGACAGCTGCAAGTGAGTCTGACAGTAGTCTATGTAACAACAAGATGGCGGCTGCAAGAAACTGCACTTCAAGAAGATCATACAAGCGCACACCGACGAGTCGCTCGGGGACTGCTCCTTCCTCAACACCTGCTTCCACATGGACAGCTGCAAGTGAGTCTGACAGTAGTCTATGTAACAACAAGATGGCGGCTGCAAGAAACTGCACTTCAAGAAGATCATACAAGCGCACACCGACGAGTCGCTCGGGGACTGCTCCTTCCTCAACACCTGCTTCCACATGGACAGCTGCAAGTGAGTCTGACAGTAGTCTATGTAACAACAAGATGGCGGCTGCAAGAAACTGCACTTCAAGAAGATCATACAAGCGCACACCGACGAGTCGCTCGGGGACTGCTCCTTCCTCAACACCTGCTTCCACATGGACAGCTGCAAGTGAGTCTGACAGTAGTCTATGTAACAACAAGATGGCGGCTGCAAGAAACTGCACTTCAAGAAGATCATACAAGCGCACACCGACGAGTCGCTCGGGGACTGCTCCTTCCTCAACACCTGCTTCCACATGGACAGCTGCAAGTGAGTCTGACAGTAGTCTATGTAACAACAAGATGGCGGCTGCAAGAAACTGCACTTCAAGAAGATCATACAAGCGCACACCGACGAGTCGCTCGGGGACTGCTCCTTCCTCAACACCTGCTTCCACATGGACAGCTGCAAGTGAGTCTGACAGTAGTCTATGTAACAACAAGATGGCGGCTGCAAGAAACTGCACTTCAAGAAGATCATACAAGCGCACACCGACGAGTCGCTCGGGGACTGCTCCTTCCTCAACACCTGCTTCCACATGGACAGCTGCAAGTGAGTCTGACAGTAGTCTATGTAACAACAAGATGGCGGCTGCAAGAAACTGCACTTCAAGAAGATCATACAAGCGCACACCGACGAGTCGCTCGGGGACTGCTCCTTCCTCAACACCTGCTTCCACATGGACAGCTGCAAGTGAGTCTGACAGTAGTCTATGTAACAACAAGATGGCGGCTGCAAGAAACTGCACTTCAAGAAGATCATACAAGCGCACACCGACGAGTCGCTCGGGGACTGCTCCTTCCTCAACACCTGCTTCCACATGGACAGCTGCAAGTGAGTCTGACAGTAGTCTATGTAACAACAAGATGGCGGCTGCAAGAAACTGCACTTCAAGAAGATCATACAAGCGCACACCGACGAGTCGCTCGGGGACTGCTCCTTCCTCAACACCTGCTTCCACATGGACAGCTGCAAGTGAGTCTGACAGTAGTCTATGTAACAACAAGATGGCGGCTGCAAGAAACTGCACTTCAAGAAGATCATACAAGCGCTCACCGACGAGTCGCTCGGGGACTGCTCCTTCCTCAACACCTGCTTCCACATGGACAGCTGCAAGTGAGTCTGACAGTAGTCTATGTAACAACAGAATGGCGGCTGCAAGAAACTGCACTTCAAGAAGATCATACAAGCGCTCACCGACGAGTCGCTCGGGGACTGCTCCTTCCTCAACACCTGCTTCCACATGGACAGCTGCAAGTGAGTCTGACAGTAGTCTATGTAACAATTTAACAGAATGGCGGCTGCAAGAAACTGCACTTCAAGAAGATCATACAAGCGCTCACCGACGAGTCGCTCGGGGACTGCTCCTTCCTCAACACCTGCTTCCACATGGACAGCTGCAAGTGAGTCTGACAGTAGTCTATGTAACAACAAGATGGCGGCTGCAAGAAACTGCACTTCAAGAAGATCATACAAGCGCTCACCGACGAGTCGCTCGGGGACTGCTCCTTCCTCAACACCTGCTTCCACATGGACAGCTGCAAGTGAGTCTGACAGTAGTCTATGTAACAACAGAATGGCGGCTGCAAGAGACTGCACTTCAAGAAGATCATACAAGCGCTCACCGACGAGTCGCTCGGGGACTGCTCCTTCCTCAACACCTGCTTCCACATGGACAGCTGCAAGTGAGTCTGACAGTAGTCTATGTAACAACAAGATGGCGGCTGCAAGAAACTGCACTTCAAGAAGATCATACAAGCGCACACCGACGAGTCGCTCGGGGACTGCTCCTTCCTCAACACCTGCTTCCACATGGACAGCTGCAAGTGAGTCTGACAGTAGTCTATGTAACAACAAGATGGCGGCTGCAAGAAACTGCACTTCAAGAAGATCATACAAGCGCACACCGACGAGTCGCTCGGGGACTGCTCCTTCCTCAACACCTGCTTCCACATGGACAGCTGCAAGTGAGTCTGACAGTAGTCTATGTAACAACAAGATGGCGGCTGCAAGAAACTGCACTTCAAGAAGATCATACAAGCGCACACCGACGAGTCGCTCGGAGACTGCAACTTCCTCAACACCTGCTTCCACATGGACAGCTGCAAGTGAGTCTGACAGTAGTCTATGTAACAACAAGATGGCGGCTGCAAGAAACTGCACTTCAAGAAGATCATACAAGCGCTCACCGACGAGTCGCTCGGGGACTGCTCCTTCCTCAACACCTGCTTCCACATGGACAGCTGCAAGTGAGTCTGACAGTAGTCTATGTAACAACAGAATGGCGGCTGCAAGAAACTGCACTTCAAGAAGATCATACAAGCGCACACCGACGAGTCGCTCGGGGACTGCTCCTTCCTCAACACCTGCTTCCACATGGACAGCTGCAAGTGAGTCTGACAGTAGTCTATGTAACAACAGAATGGCGGCTGCAAGAAACTGCACTTCAAGAAGATCATACAAGCGCTCACCGACGAGTCGCTCGGGGACTGCTCCTTCCTCAACACCTGCTTCCACATGGACAGCTGCAAGTGAGTCTGACAGTAGTCTATGTAACAACAAGATGGCGGCTGCAAGAAACTGCACTTCAAGAAGATCATACAAGCGCACACCGACAAGTCGCTCGGGGACTGCTCCTTCCTCAACACCTGCTTCCACATGGACAGCTGCAAGTGAGTCTGACAGTAGTCTATGTCACAACAAGATGGCGGCTGCAAGAAACTGCTCTTCAAGGAGATCATACAAGCGCACACCGACGAGTCGCTCGGGGACTGCTCCTTCCTCAACACCTGCTTCCACATGGACAGCTGCAAGTGAGTCTGACAGTAGTCTATGTCACAACAAGATGGCGGCTGCAAGAAACTGCACTTCAAGGAGATCATACAAGCGCTCACCGACGAGTCGCTCGGGGACTGCTCCTTCCTCAACACCTGCTTCCACATGGACAGCTGCAAGTGAGTCTGATAGTACAGCAATTGCTATCCAATTATGAACTCTTTGAGAATATAAGCGTTTTCAGATACAGCCCTATAGTAGATCCTACCGACTCAGGGGCGGATCCAGGGGGGGGGGGGGGGGGCAACAGGGGCAATTGCCCCCCCCTGACACGCAAGTTTTGCATACTATGGGGGACATACGGGCGGACCGCAAGATTTTTTGTGAAGGAAGTGCCCCCCCTGAACAAAATCCTGGATCCAGGCCTGTACCGACTGCGCCAAATACTAACTAGGTAAGTACAACAAGATGGCTACCAGCACGCCTAGCACATGAGTGACGCGACAGTATCTCGCGCGCGAGATGGTCTATCCGTCTCTTTTTAATTGACACAGCCAGAAAATGACGGATAGACTATCTCGCGCGCGAGATACTGACGTGTCACTCATGTGCTACGCGTGCAGGCCATGTAAGAAAGAGTGACAAATAGTAAAACTAGCATCTCAGACACAGCGAGTTAGAAAGAGACAGACAGATCACATTGTACAGATATAAACAGAATAATTTTAAACAAACAAAGAACCGACTTCACTTAGGATCCGCTATTCCAAGAGGAAGTGGCCGAGTTGCTGTAAAAAATAGTGAAATCACTATAGGTGTGCCTATAATAGTTGAAGAGTTCCCTCGATTTCTCCAGGATCCCATCATCAGACCCCGACTTGGTGACAATGGGACCATCTAGGGGTTATACCTACTCGTTCAAAAATTTTTTTTTTTTAAAATCGGTTCACGATTCACGGAGGTATCGAGTAACATACATACAAAAAAAAATGATAAAGAAAAATCCAGTCGAATTGAGAACCTCCTCCTTTTTTGAAGTCTGTTAAAAATATTAACTCCAACACTAAGCTTATACCTGCAGAGCATAGATGGTCGTAGCGAGTTGGAGAGAGTCAGTACGAGTTAAATTAGAAAGCTATAGACGGAGAGCTACGTAATTGTGTCATTGCTGACGTGGCCACCTCTTAGGGTGGGTTGCACTACGCACAATTAACGGACTGATCAACGTTAAATATGGCGACGGAGCTGTTATCCCATTGAAAACTGTCATACTTTTCATACAAGATTTTTTAACGATGACGTTGACGTTAACAGACTGTTTGGTGCAACCAGGCCTTAGTCCAATAGCAACAGTCAAAATTACTAACAGAGAGCCTTTTTACTGCATTGATTGTAACAAAAGGAAATCCGTGATCTCTGCCTACCCCTTTTGGGGATATAGGCGTGATTGTATGTATGTATGTATGTAAAATTACTCCAAAATTACTGTAGGCACTGTAGGTAATCCCTTGTACCTAAGACCTTTTAAAAATGTTTTTTTTTTTTTGCAGATACGTTCATTATGAGGTTGACAACACGGACCCAAACGCAAGCGCGGCCAAAACTACCGACGTGGCGCAGAAAAATTCACAAAATGGTATGTCTATCGTCAAACTTTAACGAGATGACCGAGCGAGAGAAACGAGCGTTGCGTCGCCTTTTTAGCTTGAGCAAAAATCATATGTTTGGGTGGCGGGAGCATTTCACTGCAGAGCACATTTCACAACCGATTTTATAAATAATCCGAGCAGGTTGTTGGGTACAGTCTACCAAAAATGTGGTTTACCACCCTACGTTGAGGTTCGTTAGAACGTCATGAGACAACAAGGTTGTGCATGTTTTAAACTCTGTTAGAAATGACAACCTTAGCGATCGTTAGATCCCGCAGAAACTTTTGTCAAAACTGGTAGACCACTTTCTTGGTCCACTGTACAACCCGTGTTTTTACAACCCGTTTTATGCTTTTAAGAATTGTAGTTTACCAAGAAGCTACATTAATTCATTGGATTTTAGCTCGAGTAGTCAGGAAGACTCTCTGATCTAACCTCTGACCGTGGTTTTTCTATGGGAGACAATTTTCTAGGAATAAAGCAGATATGCAAAGCAAATTCCATGTACCTTCCTCATAATGAAACCAATATGATATGTTCTTAACTTCAAAAATGTTTTTTTTTTTTTTTATGTTCGCTTATAACTTCGTATTTTTTTAGGAGTGCAAGTGGCGGCCAAGCCAGACGGGGTATTGACGTTGACGCCCCCCCAGTGGCTACAGTGCGACCTGCGATATCTAGACATGACGTTCTTAGGTAATTTCGTTACTCATTTAAGTGAGATTTGCCGCCCACGGGCGCAGCGGCAAATCTCACCTCACACCCAGGTGAAGACGTAAAATTGAGTACGCACCACGGGCGGTAATAAAGAAGGCCTCAGATCGCTTGTTTATGGTCCTTACCTTCGGTTCGGGCCACAAATGCCCGCGATCTGAGCCGTTATTTTACCGCCCTAGGTACGTAATGTACTATTGAATATTGAGCAAAACTTCAACGATTCTCCTATAAATAGCCCGGGGATTACTTGGTAACTTAATTAGTGTTAAGAATTATTTCGCTGCTGTAATTTACGTATATTTCCGACACGATTGTTCATTGTTATGGAAAATCTTATCAACCAGACTTTAGATGGGACCCTAACCTAAAGACTTATGTACGGAATACTATTTAATATTTACTATTTTGGTGAAGGAAAGCATCGAGACCGGATTTAATAGTTTTAAACAAAGCATAGATTCCCTTCAGGGTGGGAGTTGAGATGGCAGGCGATTTCGGAAAAACTAGTTGCTACACCAAATCTTGGGAAAAAGGAGGATGATGATTGATGATTGTTAACTCAAAAAAAGACAAAAATTGTAGTTTACAATGGTACATTTCTTGCAGGGAAATTCGCAGTGATAATGGCGGATCCCCCATGGGATATTCACATGGAGTTGCCGTACGGCACCATGTCGGACGACGAGATGCGGTGCCTCGGAGTCCCGCAGCTGCAGGACAAGGGCCTCATATTCCTGTGGGTCACTGGCAGGTACTAAAAACCACCAATCCGTAGAGGATTTTTTTTCTCCTTCTAACTCCATAACCACTTAATCTGCTCATATACGAACTCTCCAATTTTATGTATCTCTGCTACAGCCCCAACAAATTTCATAAGGATCAGAGAACGTTACTAAAGTTATCGTCGGACAAACTAACTAAATCAAAAAGCCATCCAAATGCCGAGACCTCCCAGCAGCCAGGTGACAGTTGGGTCTGGAGTTGTTTGTTTGTGTCGATTAGGGTAAGTAAGTATACAATGCCAAACCATCTGTTAACATCAAGGTCATCGTTTAAAATCGTGATGAGTCCGTTAATTGTAATCCGTTAGTTGTAATTGTAGTAAATGGCTTATCAATTAAATGAAGATGGTCGATTTTGGTGGACGGGTCGATTTGTGTAAGATTGTCCCAAACTTTTTTTTATATTTCCAGAGCTATGGAGCTAGGACGCGAGTGCCTCAAACTGTGGGGCTACGAACGAGTAGACGAGCTGATTTGGGTGAAGACCAACCAGCTGCAGAGGATCATTCGGACCGGCAGGACGGGCCACTGGCTCAACCACGGCAAGGAGCACTGTCTAGTGAGTGAGATCTATAGTACAGTCGACTACAGACGAGCTGATCTGGTGAAGACCAACCAGCTGCAGAGGATCATTCGGACCGGCAGGACGGGCCACTGGCTCAACCACGGCAAGGAGCACTGTCTAGTGAGTGACATCTATAGTACAGTCGACTACAGACGAGCTGATCTGGTGAAGACCAACCAGCTGCAGAGGATCATTCGGACCGGCAGGACGGGCCACTGGCTCAACCACGGCAAGGAGCACTGTCTAGTGAGTGACATCTATAGTACAGTCGACTACAGACGAGCTGATCTGGTGAGGAACAACCAGCTGCAGAGGATCATTCGGACCGGCAGGACGGGCCACTGGCTCAACCACGGCAAGGAGCACTGTCTAGTGAGTGACATCTATAGTACAGTCGACTACAGACGAGCTGATCTGGTGAAGACCAACCAGCTGCAGAGGATCATACGGACCGGCAGGACGGGCCACTGGCTCAACCACGGCAAGGAGCACTGTCTAGTGAGTGACATCTATAGTACAGTCGACTACAGACGAGCTGATCTGGTGAAGACCAACCAGCTGCAGAGGATCATTCGGACCGGCAGGACGGGCCACTGGCTCAACCACGGCAAGGAGCACTGTCTAGTGAGTGGCATCTATAGTACAGTCGACTACAGACGAGCTGATCTGGTGAAGACCAACCAGCTACAGAGGATCATACGGACCGGCAGGACGGGCCACTGGCTCAACCACGGCAAGGAGCACTGTCTAGTGAGTGACATCTATAGTACAGTCGACTACAGACGAGCTGATCTGGTGAAGACCAACCAGCTGCAGAGGATCATACGGACCGGCAGGACGGGCCACTGGCTCAACCACGGCAAGGAGCACTGTCTAGTGAGTGACATCTATAGTACAGTCGACTACAGACGAGCTGATCTGGTGAAGACCAACCAGCTGCAGAGGATCATTCGGACCGGCAGGACGGGCCACTGGCTCAACCACGGCAAGGAGCACTGTCTAGTGAGTGGCATCTATAGTACAGTCGACTACAGACGAGCTGATCTGGTGAGGAACAACCAGCTGCAGAGGATCATACGGACCGGCAGGACGGGCCACTGGCTCAACCACGGCAAGGAGCACTGTCTAGTGAGTGGCATCTATAGTACAGTCGACTACAGACGAGCTGATCTGGTGAAGACCAACCAGCTGCAGAGGATCATACGGACCGGCAGGACGGGCCACTGGCTCAACCACGGCAAGGAGCACTGTCTAGTGAGTGGCATCTATAGTACAGTCGACTACAGACGAGCTGATCTGGTGAAGACCAACCAGCTGCAGAGGATCATACGGACCGGCAGGACGGGCCACTGGCTCAACCACGGCAAGGAGCACTGTCTAGTGAGTGACATCTATAGTACAGTCGACTACAGAGATCACTGTTGAAAATGAGGTTACCCACACTCCCACAGATTATTATTGGTTTCAAATGTTGGGTATATAAATCGAAAGTGTTCATAGACGGCGCCAGCATGCAAGTATGTCAGGCCTATCAATAGCAGGGGGGTACAACTCAAAGTAAATCTGTCAAAAAATTTGAGTTTGACACGACGTATCCGATACGTTTGCATAAGTGCGAAAAAGAACTTCTCATGCGTTAAGAAGGGACAACATGATTCGTGACGTTACGTGACATTACAGAGGTCTCTCTGTATTATACTATTATTTACTCTGTGTCAATAGTGAGATTTTTTTTTTCAGAATTTTGTGATCCGGATACTAGCCCTTTAAGTCAAATCCCATAGAAAAATACTAGTGACAGGGTATATCCTGTGCCGGCGCCATCTGGCCACACTGTTGGCTTTCCCTAGGGCTCGGATTTTCTCTATACTAAGATACAAAATCATTAACTAAAATACAATATTGAGTTCTACATAAAAATCATAAAATAATTAAAAATATTGTGTTTGTTGCGGAAACCGTTTCCCCAACGCACCTTTTTGTCGGCAGGTCGGAATGAAGGGCGACCCGGACAACTTGAACCGCGGGCTCGACTGTGACGTCATCGTCGCCGAGGTCAGGGCCACCAGCCATAAACCCGACGAGATATACGGCATTATTGGTAATTACCCTCCTCCAGGGCCGGCAGCGCGCATGTGACACCCATTCGCTCCCTTTTTTTATAGCATTACTGTGGCAAACGAGCATACGGCCCGCCTGATTGTAAGCAGCTACAGTAGCCTATAGCTGTAACTCTAGAAGTGTCACATGCGCGTTACCGATCCAAACATTGCATGCGCGTTTGTTTAATTTGTTTGACGATAACTTTAGTAACGTTTTTCGGATCTTCATGAAATTTGATAGGGTTGTAGCTGAAATACATACGGTTGTGGACTTCAAAAAAAAATCTTCATTAGCGGTCCAGACACTGTCAGTAATAATGTCATTATTTCTGTACCCGTCCTTTTCTATGTATATGAAGAATGAGAAGGATGGGTATAGAAATAATGACATTATTACTGACAGTGTCTGGACCGCTTAAGAGTATCTCGCCGCGAGTTCTCAGTTCGAGGCGGACTACTAGTTATTTATAGTATCTGTCTATCAGTGGCGGTGTACATAGAATACGATTCCCGTCGGCTTGCCTAAGTTTCAGGCGCCCAGTTTTCCTACAGCTTGTGAAGAAATTTTAAGCCAAATTCAGCAACGGCTTGCCTAAAAAAATGTTTGACCCGCCACTGCTGTCTATAGCTATACTTAGGTTTACTCTTTTATCATCAGTCTTCTTTAGTATTCGCTGTGTGCATGATTGTGGCGCCATCTCTTGGGCAGGTGGTCAATCTCTTTTTTTCCTTTTTTATAAATAGGTTGTATTCCTTGCTTATATGAAATGTAACTGGCTGATTCACTATTTTGACAGCAGACAGGGGATTTGCAGTTTCATTTCTTGTCACATTGAGCACTGCGATCGTTCTCGTTACCCCCACCATGCACTTCGCACATAGCGAATAATGTTATGTTATGTTATATTACAGAGAGGCTAAGCCCGGGTACAAGAAAGATCGAGCTGTTCGGGCGACCACACAACGTGCAACCCAACTGGTGAGTCATCAGACATATTTAACGCTTTGACCGCCAGACGTTAAATCACACGCTCGGATAATCTTGCCCTCAGAGCTAGCGCGTTATATCACGTTCAAGTATAACCGTGCGCTCTGGTGTCAGTGGCACGATTCTACCGTTAAAACGGCCTCCTAGCCTAGTCGGTATTGACCTGTCTATGAAGCAGGAGGTCCCAGGTTCGAATCCTGGTCAGGGCATTTATTTGTGTGTTTATCACGGATATTTGTCCCTGGGTTATGGGTGTTTTCTATGTATTTAAGTACTTATATGTATATATCTATTATTTAATATATCGTCGCCTAGTACGGTCGCCATCAAATATATCGAAGCGGTCACGGGACTCAAGAATATCTGAACATGCACTTTATCGCCTTGACAATAAAGGCGTTGTTAAGATATTAGTGACCACCATGGCCGCTCCGATATATCTGATGGCGACTGTACCCACAACACAACACAAGCCTAATTGAGCTTACGGTTGGACTAGGTTGATTTGTGTAAGCTTTTCCCATGTTATTTATTGTTTGCGCAGGATCACGCTGGGGAACCAAGTGGATGGGGTCCGGCTGGTGGACCCCGAGCTGATAGCTGCCTTCAAGAAACGGTATCCTGATGGTAACTGCATGGCGCCGCCGGCCCCGGAGACCCTCGCGTAACCAGGACAAGAACACCCACTCGCTATGTCAAGTGCATGAACGATCGCAGTGCACAGTGTGACAAGAAATGAAACTGCAAAAGCCCCTGTCAGCTGTCAAAATAGTGAATCAGCCAGTGACATTTCATATAACTCATATAAGCAAGGAATACAACCTGTTTATAAAAAAGAAAAAAAAAGAGATTGAACACGTGCCCAAAAGATGGCGCCACAATCATGCACACAGCCATTCGTCCGAGATTTTGGCGTTAGTGACGTTTTAATATATTTTGTATGGCGTTCAAACTGTTATAGGGCTCAGGGCCTACTTAAAAACTACCACCGATACAACTGTCTATGACAATAAAATAAATGCCCTACCTCAGCCTTTTAACCCCCAAGCATCGGACAGAAAAATCGCGCGAGGCGCAAGCGCATTCGGTTGTATTTTGGACGTGACACCAGGTGCTGGGCTGGCGCTGAGGCCACGCTTTTTCGTGTGCGTGATTTGACGTCTTTGGCGATCAAAGGGTTAAAATTAGCGATGCCCTACCAAAAATTAGCACTGTGCTATCTTAACTTCAAGTACTTACTGCAACTCTAGCTACGGCTCCTGCAGGGGCTGGCAATGGTTTAAATTAAAATTAACTGATTTCTGGGAATACAAATTTATGAACAGGGCCTTTGTTGATAAACAGTTGGTGGTCCCTGCTAAAAAACAAACTGAGTGGTCATGTTGTATCACAAAAAAGTTAAGAACCTCTGGTTTGAAAGTAGAAGCTTTTCGCACAGAGTCCAAACTCTGTAGTTATTCTTATTTAATAAGTCTTAGCCCTTAAAGATTTTGTCTAATCATAATGTACATATTAGTAGCTAAGCTGTTACATTGTAATAAAATTATTATAAATTAGACAATAAATGTTTGAGTAAATATTACAGGATTATCATTTACAAGAAATGCAGTTCCTTTCCAAAAGCTATTACCAAACTATTTCCATTGTGGTTTGTGGTAATATTTATGTTTCAATTTCTCAGAAATAGACACAGGGACATGTGTGATATTTTATTTAAAGAATCCCTATAAGTTTTTTAAATATACAAACGTGTCTCTGGCTGTAGACTTAGACCTCATAATCATAGCAATACTCTTTATGACAATAAGAAACCCAAAATGGTCCTAAGCGCCATAAACAGTTACGGAGCTTAAGTCCTTTGTCTCAATTTCCACTATTTGAACATTTTCCAAAAAAATTAAAAAATATATATATACGTAATTACAGAATCTGCCAACTGTTCACGGGAATGGTAAAAATGCGACTTGTAGAGAACAGCAGTACAGACATACATCATGTTATTGTAAAATTGAATTAAAAACATATTTTGAAAACAAAATGTTTTATTCTTGGACTAAATCTAAATCACATTAGTTTCACATACGCAAATAAATATGAGTAATATTTACAAGGATCTAAAAGATTTGTTCTAATAATTCTCCTATAAGAACACAAAAATATATTCATACAATAAAAGTACTTCATAACTACAGAACATAGTATAAACTGCCTTTATTTATTTTGCATAATATTACATTTTTACAAGCTTCTTATTGGTCACTTTTATGTGTGGTGCGACCCGCCCACTAGACGTGGCCATACATGTGAATGCACCAGAATATTGTGACGGTACTTTGCTGTCTATGACAGAGTATAAAGAATCTACAAGTCAGATTTGAACAAGTTCTTGAAATCATATTAAACTGAAATTTGAAATATTTAGGTACCATGTGCCATTCTGATGACGGATATCGGAGGTGGTCATAAGAACTGATAAAACAACGGAAGATCATTTTTATTTAGGTTTAGAATAAACTTATTGATTAGTAGCTGACAGTTGGCTTTAATCTTTTTTTTTTCAATTTTATGCAAATGAAATTCATCATACCAGCTAATTATGTCATTAGAGTGTAACCATGTTTGGCCATTGGTTGCCACCTGGAGGTGCTGCCTTAAAATGTTGGGCACTACCGGGTTCTCAGTATTTGCCCATACAAATAATGTCAATGGTCAATGGTGGACTGACCCTGAAAGTTTGCAACAAATGAGACAAAATATCATAAAATCATTGAACTATTTCATTAATTAATAAAATTGTACTGTGATATTTGGGTTCTGTAATCACTGCCTATATTAACACTTTCACGACCAGGAACCCGCTAGGCTCTGTTCATAGCTACTATGCGCTACATACGACGAATACCTGGCTACGGACTACCAGCGTAGCGCGTAGCACTAGGCGGCAATGAATGTGTTAAGAGGTATTTATAAATTGTACCATTCAACATAATTATCTGCCCTTGTTTTCATTTTCAACCTCATATTTTAAAAAGCTGCGTTCTTTATTTTCTTTCTTCTCCGTATCTGCTTCTATTTCCTTTACATCTTCTTTATATAACTGTTTCCTTAAAGTAGCAGGTCCAGCAAACATGGCCGCTGACTTCTTGGTCTCCGGTAGATAAACTTCATAAGTTTTAAAGTATTTAAGTATATTTTCTACATCTCCCTCTTTAAGTTTGTACTGGACCGCTATTTTAGCTGCTGTGACTTCTTTAGGATCTATTTGATGTGCTGAAATAAATTCTACAGCGTTTCTGAGTGTTGTGTATCCATATTTAACTCTCTCTGGTTCTTTGAAGCCGTAGTCGAAGTCTTGCACTAACCCGCGGTCTTGAGGTAATGGCCTATTCGGGTTCTGCCGCTCCCGAGTAATGTCGTCTTCGGGTTTACCATGAGAAGTTACATAAACATTCTTCAACCTTGTGTCGAGCCCTGCATCTTTTTTGTCAAGTTTCTCATCTAAATTAGGGTCAGACTCCATAGCCCGCTTCAGATCCTCGAGGTTAGCAGCGTATCGCGGAGCCGGCGTTGGTTTTTCCTTCGATATCACCCGATGGGCTCGATTTTCTATGTTGAACGATTTTAAGGGACGGAGGGCTTTTGTCGCTAAAGCACCCATCTCAGGCGGCAATAGAACAAAGTAGTTAATAAAAAATATATACCTTTACATAAAGTATTAAGCAGTTATCTCATTAAAACAAATAACTTTAATCTTATAAACATTTCCCGAGTTATCGAGGTTATATTTTTAATTTGACATTTGTTTTTTTTTCTGGTCTTATAGCCAGTTGCAATTAAATTCTGAAACGGAACGCAACCGACATAGTACTGGGGCGCTACCGCGAACACCGAAAATCGGAAATTCGAATGTCAAATTGGCATAATGCTACCGGGAAGACCTTCGTGATCGATTCATTCAATCGAAAGACGATTATGGATCGAACTTCGTTACATAGCCCTACCGCGAAACCCAATCTTCGGTGGTTTTGACAGCACGATTTTCGTGCAGAACTGTCAAAACTAGCCGTCACCTCAAGAGGTAACGTTTTGCTTTCGATAATCGGTAATGTTGCCAAATACCTCAGTTTTTTTGCTTTTTCCAGATTTTTGATCAATGTATCCGCGCTTTTTTTTGGAGATTGGTTGAAACTACACATTTTAAAGAGCTGCTCCTGTTTGATTCTCTTGGTTACACTTCGAAATACTTCGAAAATCCGCGATCGTAAAGCTCGACTCCCGCTTTTTTCGATTTCTTCATATGGCAACCAATGTCGCCCTTTTTTTCCTTGTGCTAAATGTCATTAAGTGGAGTGGAGTGTTTTGGTGTTTTGCCGGTTTACTCGGTTTACATTTGGACACTGTGTTAAGATTTTAATAAGAAAACATTTTTCAATAACAATTTTACGAACTATTTGAGAGGTTGGAGTACTTTATGTCATCCTTAAATTGTTATTTTACTCATTATATGTACTTATTCATATGCAGCATAATGTCTTATTAAAGTTGTGTTTGTTTGATTGTAAAATATGCAATAAATGCCTTACTTTACCCTGTCGTTATCTATTTTAGATCAATGGCTGCAAGACTATTCCTCCTTCAGCAGGCTATGGCTGAGGAAAAGCGGAAGCAGACTGAACTAAGACGGCGTATGCGTGAGACATTCCGCGGATTGGAAGTGCCCGACAGGGAGTTTGAGAACACCTTTCGGGTCACCCGCGAGGTATTCGAAACTCTTTATGCGGATTTGGCACCCTTGTTGCCACCGCAGCGTAATAGCCGTGGAATCACTCGTATTGAAAAGGTAATACATTTGCTGTGTTGCAGGTTATTGTGCTAGGTCCCTCAACAAAATGAGTAAAACAGTCACGATCACAAGGAAACACATAATACCTAAACTGGCTGCATATGTTATTAGGCGTGCCTAGGCTAGTGTGGATATGCATCGCTCGAGACAAACGCAGGCGCGGCCATAGTGCCTCGGGCGAGGCACGTCTAGTTGTAAGATCCTATTATCTTAACTTCATTTTAGTCTTTATTTTAATTATGTGAACTATTGAAGTTATAGAAATTGATATTTAAATACTTACTATTGGTAAAAATGCTTTAATAAACATGTAACAAAAATTAAAATAACTAAACTAATATTAAAATAAACTAAAGACAACTATAAATATATAAAACTACCTAAAAACTTACGTAAAATCCCAGTTACAAAAAGAATACCCCCTCCAAGAGGTCCCCCTGCGGCAGGGAACCCATAACGCTGGCGCCTAACTTACTATTGTATTAACTACATGCAATACACTACATCTTTGTCCATTCCAGATTTTAATATCTTAAAAATTTTTTGGAAGAGGTGATTATCAGTTTGGAGTGGGCCGGGACCAATGGTTGCCTATGTCCCAGCAGGCTGTATCGGACTGCTTAAAGGACGTCTCAAAAGCCCTCAATGATCCGGGAGTAATCCAACGCCACATAAGATTTCCGCAATCACAGGCAGCACGCGCTGTCATCAAAGCAGGGTAAGTAGGTACCTACTGATTCACTTACTTTTTTCATGTTGACATTACCATCTAACAGAACAAGATTGAATTTAATAAAAAATAATTTTTTTGACAAGCTTTTACTGCTAACTGTATTTTTCTTTGTACATACCTCTCTCAACTGCTCTCATTTTCTCAGACCAAAATAAAAAGAGGTAAATAAATAAATAAACAATCAGCTCACAGCAAGATGAATGCAACAAGCCTAAACACAAAGGGATAATGTTGAGAAGTTGAAGAGTTCCTATGACCACCTTCTAGCTCCATCATCAGATCAGCTCCATGTTATCGTAATATTGGGTTGTCATGCAATATACATCATCATCATTGGCCACATCATCTGTTGTAGATGTTTGTTGCAGCGCTTGTGAGTTTACGGATTCCCGCATCTCCGTTGATGACTATAGAGTCCTATAGCAGCACGGCATTTCTTGCCACATCGATCGCACACAAAACGTGAGTCCGCAGGAGGCGGTAGAGCACGTCGAAGACTTTTCTGCTTAAGGTTCTCCAGCCAGTCATCGTCATGCTTCGAAGTTCCGACTTTAATATCGTGACGCCACTCGGGTCTCATCTCGGCCCGTTTCTCCCAGCCATCGGATGCAATATACATATGCGTGCAAAGTTTCAGCTCAATCAGATACCAGGAAGTGGGTCACATTTAACTTGTAAGATTTGATTACAGACAACAGGACAGGTTAAACTAAATAAAAGCTTGTAAAAATCCTGTGTATTCTAACACAAACCAGATACCTTCTGCTTCAGGAACTCCTTACCAACTGTGTTAATGTGTAAATGTTAGTGTCTGTGCCAACAAGGGTTTGCAAATGTTACTCATTGGCTCAACTTACAACTAAATATTTATGTAAATACTATGTACATTTTACTTATTTATTTTTCTGCTTTTGTGTTTCACTTAAGTGAAGTTCTTACAGACAACTTCGTAACCTAGACGTCTGAGCATTTAGATAGATTTTTGATTTTGAATAGTTGTTCTGCGATGACTTTAGTATAGATTTGCTGATATCTATAAAATTTGGTGAGTTAGTAGCAGAGATAAATACGATTAGAGAGTTAATTTATGAGCAGGATCTATAAAGGAGTTATGGAGCTAGAAAGCGCGAAACGATCTTCATAAGAATCTGGTTAGAAAAGAAGATCCTCAGTCATGAGGGAATGACGAAGAAGAAGAAGAGAAGATGTAAATAAAAAAATTCAATAATTATTCTCATGTGAAGTGTGAATGAGTGAATTTTCAATAATAGATTTTTCTATAATGCATCACTGTACCACTGTACTACTCCCCTTGGTTTTAAGCTCTAAGCTGTACCAGGATTATAATTGGTCTTTGGTTGCAATAACAGATAACATACTATCTCATATTGAATGTGTTGAAGTGTAGCAACATGGGTTTAATAGTATAAGTGCTCATGCACAAATAACTAATTACAGATGTAGTGAATAATATGCATCTATAAAAAGGGGGTTAAAAGGGGTGTGGAAGCTTGTATGAGGAATCAATTACCGCTGAACTGATTTAGATAAAATCTGATATGAAGATAGTTTGAGTCCTTTATTTATAGGACTTTATTACAGAATTTGCTTAAGGGGGTGATAGTGTGTGTGGGAAATTAACCGCTGAACTGATTTAGATGAAATCCATATTTATACTAACATTATAAATACGAATATGTAATACGTGTGTCTGTATGTCTGTCTGTTGCCCCGTCACGCTTAAACCGCTGACAAAATTAAGATGAAATTTGGTAAATTTAGAGATAGGTGAAATCCTGGGAAAGGACGTAGGAATAGTTTTCGTGCCGAAAATCAACCCTTAAGGGGATGAAAAGAGGACTGGAAGTTTGTGTCAATACTAGTAATAGTTGAACCGATGTAGATGAAATCTGATATGAAGATAGTTTGTGTATTGCGGAAGGAATTAAGATAGTTTTTGTCACTGCTTAAGGGGGTGAAACTTTATGTGGGGATAACTACTGAACTGATTTAAAATATCCCTACAAATTACAAATTATTTACCTATTTGTCAAACATAGTTAACATCGGATCTTACAATTCATTGGGATCTCTATGTACGTATGTATGTTTGTTACTAATATTATAAATGCGAAAGTGTGTCTTGTCTGTCTGTCTGTCTGTCCGTCTGTCTGTCTGTCTGTCTGTCTGTCTGTCTGTCTGTCTGTTACCTCTTTACGTTTGTTACTAATATTATAAATGAGAAGGTGTGTCTTGTCTGTCTGTCTGTCTGTTACCTCATTACGCTTAAACAAATTAAGATGAAATTAGGTAAATATATTGTGTTAGTCCTGGGAAAGGACATCTAGGATAGTTTTCACTCCGAATATCAATCCTTAAGGGGGTGAAAGTTTATGTGGAGAATCAATAACAGCTGAACTGATTTAAATTAAATCCGTATCCATACTAATATTATAGTCTCTAATATAATATTCTTAATGCGAAACTCTGTCTGTCTGTGTCTGATACCCCTTCGCGCTTAAACCGCTGAACCAATTAAGATGAGATGTTTTTGTTTATAAAAGTTTTAGGAAACCGTAAAAATCGTGCAGAAAATAAAAAGGGTGAGGAGGTTCGTATGGGTAATTAATTGCCACTGAACTGATTTAGATGAAATGTAATATGAAGAAAATTTTGGTCCCGCGGTCAAGGACATGATATATATTTTTTTCACTCGAAATCGCCTAAGCGCGTGAAAAGAGCCAGGGAGTGAAAGTTTGTATGGGGAATCAATAACTGCTGAACTGATTTAGATGAAATCCATATCCATACTAATATTATAGTGTCTGTCTGTTTGTTTGTCTATCTGTCCGTCCGTCCGTCAGTCCGTCCGTCAGTCCGTCCGTCCGTCCGTCAGTCCGTCCGTCCGTCCGTCCATTTGAGTCCTTCGAAGAAGTCGCGGGATAAAACTAGTTACGTATAACTAAGAAATACATACATTAACAATATTTAAAGTAGAGGTTTCACTGATCCCTACGATAGGCGAAGCCTGCCTTAGCCTGCGTCATAGACATTCAATTCTAAAACATGTTTAGATACTTAGTTACACCTTATATGTGTTTCAGTGTGAGTGGGTTTTCTAAGCTACTTGGGTGAATTGCAATTTTTTTGTAATTTTATCTAATCTGTCCTCAATCTTATCTGTCCTCAATCTTATCTAACTATAGTTTACAGTAATTGACCCAGTTACTTTAAAAACTAGTTAGTAGTTATATTAAGTACTAACATCTTAGTTCATAGGTAAACTAACAAATGAATGGATCTATTGTTATCTGAAAAATAAATAATTTAATTTAATCATGTTTATATGAAAAAGTGTATTTATACAATCTTTTGCCCATATTTATTTGTATAATACTAACACGCGATCATTTTGCAGTTTCTTCAATAAATTTGGTATTCCGGGGGTATGTGGTGCTATTGACTGCACTCACGTGGCCATGCATCGACCAGCAGTAAATGAAGAGCGGTATTTCAACAGGAAGCATTTTCATTCGTTAAATGTTCAAATGGTAGGTAAATTATGTAAGGACCTTTGCACACTTTTTAAATGCGCCGTCGACGCGCGTTTGTATCTACATATAAAAACGCGCCGCGCTTAATGAACGCGATGTGCAAAAGCCCTAATTCGTTATGAATGCTATTATTATTTTTATAATTAAGAGGTGTTGGTAGCCTAGCAGTAAGCGTTGGTAGCCTGGCGGTAAGACGTCCGACTTTCAATCCGGAGGTCTCGGGTTCAAACCCCGTCTCGATGATATAATATAATTTGATATTTACCAGTCGCTTTTCGATGGGGGAAAACATCGTAAGGAAATTGGACCTAATCCCGATAAGGCCTAGTTTCCTCTCTGGGTTGGAGGGTCAGGTGGCAATCTCTTTCGTAAAAACTAGTGCCTACGTCAATAGGGGTGATGACACATGTTGAATTATGCAATGAAATTTAGTTGATAGGATGCAAAATGATCAAAATATCCAAATAAAGTAAACATTAAAAAAATCTATTGAAATGGTTCAAAGATATCGGGCTTCAAAGTTTCAAATTTTTTCGATTTTTGTAAGTACGAAATTTAAAAAACCAATGATACCATTCGATTTCTAACATTTTATTGTGAAATAAATTGTATAGCAACCATATACATAAACGCAACATTTCACTGTAAAAATAGCAATTTCATAATTTTTCCATACTTTAAACAGGGCAAATATGAAGCCGTGACGTCAAGGCTTTATTTTATTTATTATTTATTTTGTTTATTATACGGGACACCAACAGAGTACATAAGATTAAGTGGGATACAGAAATTCCTCATGATGTATATGGGTACTTATGCACCCCAAGGCTAAGGCTTTATATCATTTTGTTAGGAGCGTTTTGAGAAACAAATGCAAATCTCAGACTTTAAGTCTTTTTCCTGTCTTTTATGTTGATTTAAGGCAATTGGCCCCATATAGACATTTGATCCTCACAACAAAACGAATCGATTGATACCATGCATGAAAAACATTCATCTAGCCTGTTCATGGGATTACGTTGTCAAGCGGAACCCAAGCCGGGACTAATGCTAGGAGGATTAAGGTAGCCTAGCAGTAAGATAAGCTACTTTTATTCCAGAAATCGCAACTACTATTGCAGTACTTCGCTGGCCTAGGCCTGTGCGCGGGCCGGCGGCGCTCTGCACCCATGCCTGAGCTCCCGGTGTTGTGTACTGGACTGATGTAGGACTGGACTGATGACCTGGTGAAGGTCGCTGGAGTCCGCTGGATGCGGGTGGCACAGGACCGGTCATTGTGGCGTTCAGTGGGGGAGGCCTATGTCCAGCAGTGGACGTCTTTCGGCTGAAATGATGATGATGATGATTGCAAAGGCATAAGGTGCTAAAGTGTACCTCAACATATATTTGATGTCTACTGTACATAAAACTAATTCTTTATAAGATTTCTAGGGTGGCTTTTTATCCAGATTAACTTTTGCTAGTTAGTATGACAAGAATTGTAGAGTATAGCCCCCACTTTTCAAAATCGTCCGTTTTTGTGAGTTCATATTAGTGTTAGGTATAAAGTGAATTCATGAAAGTTGTAGATAATTTTATTAGTTTTAATTATGTACTACAACTAAATTGTCTATGATGCATAGTTTTAAAGATTTAAGCAAAAAAACAAAAAGCGGGACCTTCTTTGCCTCCCCCCTCCTTGGGCGGCCCGAGGGATGGGGACTTTTAGTATGTTAGTCTCCTAACTAGTCTTAACAAAGTTCCAAAGTCAAAATTTCTGCTTTCGACTTTTCCAGCTAGACCCCTTTTTGAGCATTCATTTACCAGGCTAATTCTATTTTCATGCTTTTAATGAATTTTGACGTTACTGTTATTCACTAACTCTAAAAAACGGGTAAGTAGAATAATTAAGTCGAAGAATCGATCAGCCGAAACAGTTAGTTTCGCCAAACATTGATTTTTAACCGAGTTCAATTCCATAGAAGAAGGAGGTTCTGCATTCGGTTTGGTTTTTTTTTTTATGTATGTTCACTGATTACTCCGAGATCCGAGGTCCGATTTGAGTACCTAATTCTTTTTTTTTTGTTTGAAAGGATCTATTTCCAAGGTGATCCCATATTAATCTGGTGCTGTTCTGATGATGGGATCCATGAGGAATTGAGGGAACTCCTCAATTTTTAAACGCACGTGTAAGGTGATTGGGGTGTTTTCTTAAGCTAATCAAGCATTTTCTAACGAAAACTACCAATTTGGTGGAGTGGACCTGATGATGATGATTGATTTGATGATAATGATGAAGATTTTTTTAAATGTAGGATGTTCAGCGATTACTCGGAGACCCGTGGTCTGATTTCAATAATTCTTTTTTTGTTTGAAAGGAACTACCTTGAAGATGGTCCCACATTAATCTGGTGCTGTTCTGATGATGGCATCCATAAGCAACTGAAGGAACTCTTCAATTTTTAAAGGCACGTGTATGACGATTTGTTTGTTTTGATGCCAATGATGATGATTTTTTAATTGCAGGATGTTCAGCGATTACTCCGAAACCCGTGGTCCGATTTGGATAAATCTTTTTTTTTGTTTGATAGGAACTACCTCCAAAATGGTCCCACATTAGGTGCTGTTCTGATGATGGGATCCATGAGGAATTGAGAGAACTCCTCAATTTTTAAAGGCACATGTATGTTGATTTGGGTGTTTTAATAAGCAACTCAAGCATTTTCTTTCAAAAACCTCAAATTTGATGGAGTGGACCTAATGATGAAGTCCACATATGATACGTGGAACTTTCCTTAGATTGAATGGGTGTATTATGAACTTTTTGATATATTTTTACCAATTATTCCGAGACTCCTTGTCCGATTTTGATAATTATATAACCACTAAAAATGGAAAAATAAAATTTGCCATACTGTTTAGGCTTTCGGAAGATGCTGCTGCCCATCTCCCAGTATATTCCCTTAGCAGACTCCTACTGCAACCACGGGACGATATGGTGGGGGACAATTCTAAGTCCGGGCACCCCACGGCACTACACACACAAAACATCGGTACCTACTAATAATACAAAGGTGAATGTGAAAATGAACCTAGCCATTGAATTCTTTTATAATTCCAATTTAACCTTAGATGAAGAAAGATAAATAATTAAAACCGAACCACGGGCTTCGTTCGAGATATGGATAGTGCGAACTGTGTGTTATACTTTCTGTACCTACTTGCCTAACAGTTAACGCATGGTCGAAACGAATGTATACCTACATGCAATCCATAACGGATTAGATTAGATATATAGTAAAAAGAACAATTCACTAAACACATCGCCTCGTTAGTATTAACACTTCCAAATTTGACTTATTGGCACCGACTTCAAACACTTGGTAACGCATATAAATAATATAATGATGAATTACATCCTTTTTGAAGTGGGTTTATCTTTTTTTTTAAAGTTTTTATGTAAAATGTGTATCACTTCGGCTTTCAGATCTGCGATGACGTCAACAACATTTTAAATGTAGATGCGTCGTACGGTGGAGCGACTCACGACGCATTTATATGGACAAATAGCGCCATACGTAGACACTTCGAAGAACTCAGCGGCACGGGTGAAACAGCATACCTATTGGGTATAGTACTTTTATAAATATACAAATATATAATAAAAATATCTTCTTCAAATTACCTGAGTGCCAAAGTAAGTACCTAAGCTCAATATAAGCTTCTGTTTCAAGCACTTATTATTATGTTTGTATCTCCTTTGAGAATCACGGGCCTTTACATCCCGGTCTTTTGGTAGGCTTACGTGGGGATACAGATCCAACACGCAAAGGCCCTTTTGGAGAAATTTCATTTAGGAGATAGAAGACTTGGTGTCTGAGCCAAACATTATCGGAGAGACCAAGTCTGCAAGACTCCGCTGGCTTGGACACCTTGAGAGAATGCCAGGCGATAGGGCGGCCAAAAGAGCTTACGCTGGACGTCCTCTAGGTCGACGTCCATCAGGTCGTCCTAGGTACCGCTGGAGAGAACAGGTCGAAAGAGATCTAGGCGCCCTTCAAGCAGAAAACTGGGAGGAGATCGCACAAAACAGGACGCTTTGGCGCCATCTCGTGTCGGAGGCCAAGACTCACTTCGGGTCGCTAAGCCAGAGGAGTTAGTTAGTTAGTTTATTTTATTTCCTTGATAAGTAATACAATTTATAAAGAAAAACAGCATTGTATCTAAGAGTAGGCAAGGATTCCCCCGTACTAGTAAAAACTGTATGACGGCAGGAAGCACCACCTCTCCCGGACTATAAACTACCTTAAGTCTAGACGCGATTTTACATAATTTTTTCATTATAATATGTAATTACTCTGTTAGTTGTTGCTAATTAAGTGCAAGACAAATCTTAGTAGTGGAGGTTATACATAATAAAACAAAAGAAACAAAGAGGCAATAAAAAGTACCTTTGTTGGAGAACCTATGTTCTCCATATACATATACAAGAAAATACGTATATCTGAGTGCGTGTATGAATGTTTGTGTGTGTGTATTTGTATGTGCTATTGTAATCACTGTTATCAGTGATTGTTGTTTCCACTTTCCAGAGAGACTATACCTATAGACTAATAGAATGTATGGATAAATAAAGTTACAATATGTAAGTATGCATATTTTCCAACTAAACACGCAATATAGGAAGTATATAGCAAGAAATGACAGGAGGGTATTCAAAATTAAGTGATAAAATTATTAAAATGAGAAGAAGCATTGGTTAGAAATATTAGGTTAAATATTGAAAGAATTTACTGTCAAAGTTAAGATGATATAATGAATATATATATACCTACTGAGACCAAAATTAAAGCAATATATGTCCGTGTATCATTAAGTTTAGATTAAGCTCCAGAGGTTGCACATGGGCGTTGCCGACCCTTTACAAAAAAGAGGATTCACTATGTTGGCAGCCAAAGGAACAAGAGGGTCCCTCGTCGTCAACACACTGGGTCCTTTTTTAGCTCTTCGGCAACCTTACTCACCAGCAGGAACACAACACTATGAGTAGGGTCTAGTGCTATTTGACTGTGGTTTTCTGTAAGGTGGAGGTACTTCCCCAGTCGGGCTCTGCTCCAGATTTGATCGAGATAACATTAGCAGTACCCATACCTCTTGGACGTGCTTTAAGGTCATAGACATACCCGAGTCAAAAAACTTGCAAGATTTTATTGCAGAAAACGCTTGTGAAACTAAATAAAAGCTTACCTTCCAGCTGCATCATCAGATCAGGTCCGTGTCATAATAATATTGCATCATTTGTACATTGTGATATATATACACGTGCAAAATTTCAGCTTAATCGGAAACCGGGAAGTAGGTCAAATTTAACTTGCAAGATTTACTTACAGACAACGGGACAGGTGAAACTAAATTTAAAAAAACTTATAAAAAACTTACAATAAAGTGCTACTACTACTACTACTATAAATGAAACTAATTAAAAGCTTGTAAAAGGAGTTATATATCTGTTATACCCCCGGATTAGGCACACATTCTTATCACCTTAGGTTCTATAAAGACGATATAGTGGGGTTAGTGGATGGAGTAAGTGATATAAGAGCGCTATAGTAGTGGAACTACAATTGCAATAGCGTTAATTAAAGTTTGAGGAGCTAAAGGAGTGATAATATATATAGAACAAAGTCGTGTCGGTTACACCATTTATAACTCGAGAACTGGCTGGACCGATTTTAATGATGATCTTTTGGATTTATCTCCCCCCTGAATAACAAAAAATAACTATTACTACTTCGCCGAGTCAGCTAGTTTATAATAAATTACCTTAATGTAATTCAAACCCGGGGCCTCCAATTTCGTAGGCCACTACCAACTAAGCTACAGAGGCCATGAAACAACTGGGTATAGAGATATAAAAATTGTTTACACAAATATTATTACATACATAAGATACTAGAGATAAAATTATCCAACATTCCCTTTTTATGAAAGTATATAATACCAATTTCAGGTGACTCCGGATATCCACTACGGGAGTACCTGATGACCCCTGTGGACGGCGCCGCAGAGGCCTCTCGCGAGGGGCGTTACAACACCATACAAAAGAGAGCGCGCTCTACCATCGAGCGAACTTTCGGCATATTAAAAGGTAATTTAGTGTTCAAATGTAGGTATTTGGTTTTAATTTAGTGTTTAAATGTAGGTATTTGGTACATTACCTGTATATATTATGTAACTATCTGGGGCCCATTTCTCGAAAGCTTGTAACTTGTAATGTAATACAAGCGGAACTCCCTTTCTAGCAAAAGATGTCGATAAGTGACATCCGCTTGTATTACAAGTTACAAGCTTTTGAAAAATGGGCCCCTGGTGTATTTTATCCTACAAGCGTTTTGGTGTAAACTGTTAGCCTGTAAGTTTTTTTTACAAATAAACAAACAAACAAATAGAACTGAAAGCACAAATCAAATTATTTTAATGAATATTTTGATTTGTTTATTATCCCAGCCTTGGGCACCGGAGGCTTTGGTCACTTTTTCCTTTGTATATGACATCTTTATACATTTATAAAAAAATAATTACTCAAATCGGACCACGGGTCTCGGAGTAATCGGTGAACATACATAAAAAAAAACACCAAACCGAATGCAGAATCTCCTTCCTCAATGGAATTGAAGTCGGTTAATAAGCAAATGTTTCAAATTTTAATATATTTATATGAATTTTATTACATACTGGCCACCCTCGAAGGATTATTTTTATCGCTTTAACCCTTTGGCTGCCAAGCATTGGGCAGAAAAATTGTGACGCCAGAGCGCCAGGTCACGTGGGGTTGGGAAAGTCCAGTAGTCTAAAATTCACTTCTAGAATTTTTGAGACTTATTTCTCGAAGAAGTCATCTTCCTAAAAACTTTATGCTGCCAAAGGAAACGGTTCGGATTGAACGAAGTACAGATCATCCGGTGATGACCAAAATACCAGGGGGGTTTCACTGTGTCTCTCTCCATTGTACCTGTTTTTAATCTGTGCGCGTCACGAGCCAGCGGACTAATGAGGGCAGGGTTGGCACATCGCTTATTATTGACTGAGGAGCCGAGCGTAGCGAGGCGACGAACGTCCCCATTTTCACTGGTACGACGATTTGGCAGATTGATGTGTGTGTATTGGTTGGTTGGTTGGTTGGTTGGTCAGTGTCGGTCTAGAGGTCGCATTTTTCATCCGATTTTGATGAATCTTGGCATGTACGTTCCTTGATTTATTTGCTAAAAATTGTCGAGCCATTTTTTTGATTGGGGGAAAAATTAGGGGGAAAAGGGGGAAGTTTGCTGTCGCGATATTTATGTTCTCCGAAGTCTACGGTTCACAGAACCACTAGTAGTAGTAGTTTTGTACTAAAATAATAATTAGATTGGGCAAATAAGGTAATCGATCTGATATTTGTCTAGTTTTGTATTAAATTTACTGATAGATTAGGTAGATGAAGACAGATTGACTAGTCACTTTTTATCTGTAGATACCACGTGCACGGAATGAAGCACGTTGACAAAATCAGAAAGGAGAACCTTCTGTACTCTAGTACTATTCATTATTCTGTGAAGATACCTACTCAGTCATGAGGGAACGACCGAAGAAAGAGATAATGGAAAAACTGACCAAGGCCTTCGGTGCCCATGCAGGGCTGGGTATTGGGTTGCCAAGCGGACCCCAGGCTTAATTGAGTTCCGGGACAAAGGCTAAGAGGATGTAGATTATGGCCTTTTTTAACCGACTTCAAAAAAGGAGGAGGTTCTCAATTCGACTGAATTTTTATTATTTTTTTGTATGTATGTTACTCGTTATCTCCGTGAATCGTGAAACGATTTTCAAATTATTTTTTTTAATCGAACGGGTATAATTTGAGATGGTCCCGTTGGCACCAAGTCGGGGTTTAACACAGTGAATCCTCGTTTTGTAAAGGGTTGGCAACGCGCATGTGACACCTCTGGAGTTGCAGGCGTTCATAGGCTAGGGTAGCTGCTTGCCGGTGGGCCGTATGCTGTATTGCCACCGTCGTGATATTAAAAAAAATCTAATCTGTACTGGTAGCTGGTATGATTTTGTTTGCCGATGATACATCTTTAATTTTCAAAGTTGAACGGCAATCCAATGATTTATCTGTAATTAACAATACACTAGCTGGCGTACTAAACTGGTTTACTACTAACATTCTGTTACTTAATGCTAAGAAAACTAAATGTATTCGATTTGTTTTGCCAAACGTGGCACCAATGGACACTAATATAGTTATAAATGGTGAATGTTTAGATATAGTAGATAAAACTGTGTTCCTTGGTTCAACGTTGGACAAAAATTTACAATGGAGTCCTTATATAAAAAAACTCGCTCTTAGACTAGGTTCAGCCGCTCATGCCGTTAGAAAAATTAGACAACTGACTAATATTGAGACAGAGCTTAGTTTATTATAGTTATTTTCATAGTGTAATGTCATATGGAATTCTGGTTTGGGGCAAAGCAGCTGACATACAGACTATTTTTGTTTTACAGAAAAGAGCCATTCGCTTTATGTATAACTTAAAGGCAGGTACATCAATTAGAGAATTATTTAAAGAAATTAATATTTTAACTCTTGCGTCCCAATATATGTATGATAATATTATTTTTGTTGTAAAGAATATACACACATTCAAGAAGAATTCTGACATCCACAGCTATAACACTAGAAATAAAAACAAGCTTGCTATCAGACGATGTCGTGTCCGCAAAGCATATAAGTCATTTTTTGGCCAGGGTATTCATATTTATTACAAGTTACCCGTCGATGTTTTGAATCTATTATTTCCCGCTCTTAAGAAATACTTGAAAAAAACTTTAATGTCAAAGGGTTATTACAGGGTTGAGGACTATATGACAGACATATATGCATGGCCCAAACCAGAATCTATAAAATCATCTAACATTTAGAGGACACAGTTCAAGTAAGAAAGAATATCAAACGTATTGCGAAGCAATATCACAGATTTGGATTTTATTTTTATTTTTCATTTTAATTACACAATAGGCAGGTACATGTCTGTCTCTCAAGCTGTTTTGATATGCCTTCTTGAAGAACTACGCATTATTGTATATAGTATCTTTAATGTATTTGTAGTACTGTTTTGAAAAAATAAGTCCTGCCGAGTTTCTTGCCGGTAATAAGTAATACTTCTCGGGTCAGAGGTGTAGGGTTAGAACCGGTGGTAGTTTCTTTTCTCTCTGACGTTCATAAGTGCATTGTAATGTGCCTAAATTGAAGAATAAATATCATTTATCTTTTTTTTATCTTTTTAGCTATTCCTAGAGTTGGAGTATAGTCAATTAAATAAATATTATAATAAGAGACTCAACTGAAATGGCAGTCACTAGGTATGGTTAAAATTAATGCCTATGCCATTTCTTAAGATCATGTAGTCAAACGTACCAAGCTAGATTAGCGAACCGTAGGAAAAAGCCGGGGATCCGTAGGAAGATCTAATTTTTAACAGACTTCAATTCTTGAAAACGAGGAGTTTCTCAATTCGTTAGCATGTTTTAAAAAAATTCGGGAACCCCCGACTATGAGAATATGCCCGATGCGCCCTGCGGAAAGCGTCATGTCATTATATTGAACCCGCAAGGTTGAGAATGCTTTCCTACTGAAGTTGACCCATACGTTTTAGGGTTCCGTACGGGATCCTATTACTAAGGCTTCGCTGTCCGTCCATCCCTCCGTCTGTCACCAGCAGGCGCGGTATCAGGGGGGAGGGGGGTCACATGAGACATGACCCCCCCCCAAATCGTACATTACAAATAGGAAAAAATTTACTGACCCCCTCAAAAATTGGATAAATAATTTCTGCATTAGTGTCCCCACCCAAAATTTCAGGCTGCGACCGCGCCTGGTCACCAGGCTGTATCTCATGAACCGTGATAGACAGTTAAAATTTTCATAGATGGTGTATTTATGTTGCCGCTAAAACAACAAATACTAAAAAACAGAATAAAGGTGATTTCCATACAACAGACATGTTTTTTTTGCGGTTTTTATAGATTTTTTTTATACCACGACGGTGGCAAACAAGCTTACGGCCCGCCTGATGGTAAGCAGCTACCGTAGCCTATGGACGCCTGCAACTCCAGAGGTGTCACATGCGCGTTGCCGACTCTTTACAAGATAATGGTACGGAACCCTTCGTTACGCTAGAGGAATTAACTCATAACTAGAACCCCCTCGCTGCGCTCGGGAATTAAATCTGGAGTCCTTCGTTACGTTCAGGATTCAATAACGCGCCCGTGACATAAAACTAATATCATAATCTACTATATTATCAGTCAAAACCTTTGTGACAGATATGATATTATGAACCAACTATAGTAGATTGTACACCAACGGGATAAATCACTGTTTTATGTCACGGGCGCGATATTGAATCCCGAACGGAACGAAGGAATCCAGATTTAACTCCCCAGCGCAGCGAGGGGGTTATGTGTTAATTCCCGTGCGTAGCGAGGGAATTAAGACTGAGTTCTGAGTGCAGTACGTGAGGGGTTTAAGCGCACCCGTAACTAAAACAGCTTTATCCCCAAGGAGTATACTCTACTTATTTCACCTCTTGCGAGACAATTTTACGAAACAATAAATTCAATATTCAAATCAGTTGGCCGCGGCTGCGGGCTCCGGCTCGCGGGGATGGGCTGAGCGCCGTGCGGACTTTACGAAATTAGACGTTAAGTACATAACAGTAAGAAGTGAAATCACATTATTAACCGGCGGGTTATAATACTTGTAATGAAACATTATTCCACGCTAAAGCCAAGGGCTGTATTGATTTGCTTTCGGTGGGGTTTTCATGATACATCATTTGGTATTGTCGAGCAGGTGGTGTTAAAAGTATGTTATACTATGTATGTTTAGATGGTGGCAGTGAAGTAAACTCGATTTTTGTGTTTCGTTAAGGCCGATGGCGGTGCCTGCTGGCAGCGCGCGAGCTGTACTACCGGCCCGACATGGTGGGCAAGATAGTGATCGCCTGCAGCGTGCTGCACAACATGTGCATGGCGGCGCGCCTCGAGCCGCTGGAGCTGGAGCCCGACGAGCTGGCGGCCGAGGAGGAGCGCCAGCGCGGCGCGCGCGTGCTCTACCGCCCGCCGCCCGCCGCCGAGGCGCTGCGCCGAGGCCGGGAAGCCAGAGCGAGGTTGATTGCCAACATTAACGTACCGTAGGATTCTAATCCCGGTGTCTCGGGTTCAAACCCCGGCTCGTAGGGCTGAGTTTTTGGAACTTACTCATCTTCACGAATTATCATTTGATGTTTACCAGTCGTTTTTCAGTGAAGAAAACATCGTGAGAAAACAAAGCCAAATACGAATAAGGCCTAGTTTCGCCTTGGGAGTGGAAGGTCAGACGGCATTCGGTTTCGTAAAAACTAGTGACAATGGTATCACATGTCGTCCTCATAATATCAAAATAAAAATAAACTTCACAACATTGTAGGTCACACCTATGGTATGGTCACGTCATAAAAATAAAATAAGGATACATTTAATGTGACAAAAACATATATCCAAGACTTTACGCCTTGCTTGAGTAATCTTTATTTTCAGACGTGACCGTACGACTGTTTACACAATTTAAACAACTACTGTATCTGTGATACTACCGAATTCATATATTACAGACGCTTTGTACCAAACTGACATATTATCTTCTTCTACCTAGCGTTATCCCGGCTATTGCCAGGGTCCGCTTTCCTGCTCGCTTTCCTCCACTTTGCACGATCCTGGGCGTCTTCTGACCAAACTGACATATTATAATTATAATTATATAATTTTTCTACAACTTAACTTCATTTGTTTATCCTCGCACAGCGCGGCTTTAGAATAAAATTAATAATAAACACATTACTCACAACATATCCTCGCTGCGCTTGTAAAATCCGACATGTAAAAAAACACAACTTTACAGGAGACACAAAAAACATGTTTATTTTTTTACTGTATAATAAATCAAAAATCTAAAAATGACAAAAATTAAAGATTCCAATATGACTCTAAATAATGTTAGGTTTGAAATTTTACTAAGTTATTTTAGGAGCTACAATTTTTTTTTCTACATTTTAAGCACATAGCTGAATTTATTTTTGTTGTAAAAACCGCTATGTGATTATCGAGGCACATAACGGTTTAATATTTCTATAAAGCGACATTTCGAATCGTCACTAAGCGAATTTATACTGCAAATAAATTAAAACCATAAAAATGCGTATACGACTGTTTATTAACACTGCTGAATATATTACATATTTAACTATATATTATTTGTCAAGAACCAATTTCATAAAATATTATATAAAATCCGCTGTGTGCCCATCACAAAGCGCAATATTTATTATAATGCATTCATTGATAAAAACAGCTTTGTGATATTTGATCACATAGCGCCTTTGCGCGGCTAATTAAGGCCGTTTTCACATAGCTGATTTTATTTTTTTGTGATCCAGTAAACTTAGAAAAAAATGGATTTTTGAGGAATATGCACCTTTAAAAATACTTTTAAATGAAGTCAAAAACCATTTTTCAAAAAAAGTCACATGTCGGATTTTACAAGCGCAGCGACGTTATCCTTAGTCATCTCTAGTGGAAACGCAGCCTAACTTATATTTATGAGTTTGAGTTAATTCACTAAATAAATAAATAAATAATAATAAATAATACGTAGCAAAATTCTCCAAAGGGCCTCTGCCTGTTGGATCTGTATCCCCAGGCAAGCCTATCAAAAGACCGGAATTTATAGGCCCGTGAATCCATAAAGAAGAAACAAATAATTAATAAATATCAGAATAATCTAGCACAAACCGACCTAGTCCCACAGGAAGCTCAATAAAGCTTGTGTTGTGGGTACTAGGCGACAATATATATAATAGATAGACATAGATAAATACTTAAATACATAGAAAACTCAGGAACAAACATCCGTGATAAACACACAAATAAATGCCCTGACCAGGATTCGAACCTCGACAGGTCCCGACCTCCTGCTTCATAGGCAGGGTCACTACCAACTAGGCTAGGAGGCCGTTAATAACTAGGGTGATTGTGCTAGTTTTCGTCCACATGAGTCAGTTTTCCGTCCACACTTAAATTCAAGTTTTACCCCAAAAATAAACGCTCAAAATTAAAAAAAATCTGCCTAAGAATAAACTATAAATAGAGCATTTCTTCACCTTTTAAAGTTTTCCCCATATAAATATTTGCAGCAATTTAATCAATAGGGCGGTAAAATGGACATGGACGGGAAACTAGCACAATCACCCTACCTACCTCTATTATACAGGGATCATCTCGTGCTTACCCTCATATTCAAGGCGAGTGCTTCAATAGAATCTTCGGCGTGTGCTGCAGAGTGTAAACAACAACAGTTTTCACAAAACCATGGCAGTGAATAAATTGCGATACGAATGGTAATTAGGCTTCTTACACCTGGCGCACCGCCTGGCGAGGAAATTGCCGCGCGCGGCAACTCGGCTAGTGTGGACGTGCCTCGCCCGAGGCATTGCGGCCGCGCGTGCGTTTGTCTCGGCCGAGGCACGTCCACTCTAGCCGAGCTGCCGCACGCGGCAATTTCCTCGCGAGGCGGTGCGTCAGGTGTAGAAACTGCAATTAATAAATGGTAAATAAAAATAAGTTTATTCTTTAATAAAAATTTAATAGCCTTTGTTTGTTTGAGTTGTATTTTCTATAGGATGACCGAATGGTTTTTAAGAGCTTGCCTTTATGACAATGGCATTAAGCGCTTTGTTAACCTTAACAGTTAGATTCATAGATAACAACTACTAATTAGCAGTTTAGAATAAACAATGATATGTTTAAAATAAACACGATAATCCACACCAATAACTTCTCCATATCCTTCCAGTCTAAGCCATAAGGTTCAAGTTGTTAAAATCAGTAGCTGTCTATGCACGCTATAGGTAATATACGTGGGCCGGTGTGCTACGGCCGCGATATATCAAATGTTTGCATTTAGTCTGCTTTGCATTTACATTGTTCTCATTATTTGACCTTATAACTTGGAGCAGAAGGCGATTGTACTGATTTCTTTTACAGATATTATTTTATTCTGAAGTGCTAACTACATTTTTGTTGTAGTTAAAAAAAAGCACGTTACCATTGTTATACAGATAAGATCTCAAGAACCATTCGGACACATCTTATAAAAATATAACCAAATATATATAAATGTGATATGTGTAAAAGTGTCATTGAGAACGATATCGATAATACCTAAGTACTTAGAAGGTATGTTAGCTCAGTCATATTTAACACCAGAAATCGCTAAAATGGAAACCTAACGGCTAGTTCTGTTTTTTTGATATGTCGTTAAGATCCATACCAGTATCATATATCTAAGTTTGCAGCTTCGAAAGACCTGTGCTAACTTTGCAGCACTCGAGAAACCACGAAAATTTCGCACTTTTTTTGTATTCTTATTATAAGTCCTAAACTATGCGGTTTACAAAAAAACTATATAAGACGGGTTAAGAAGACTAATATTTCTACAATTTGAGACTAGAATTTGCTCTGTCGGTGATATACTTATCGAAATACAGCTCTTCGAATATTGCTTAACCCTTTCGACGCCATGTCAAACGTAAAACCTACCACTCAAACGCCACGACATCTAAATGTCAAAAATGAAGTTAAACTTTATGCGCGTGCATGTAGGTCTATTTTGCTCTGTGGTCGGTGACCGATATATCGGTCTTTGGCGTTGGACCTGTGGTGCCGATATATACGTCTTTGGCGTGGAAAAGGTTAATTTTTTAGACTTTCGGAGTGATTATTTCTGAAAATATCCACTCAATCAATTTTTTTTAAAGAAACCTATATGTTATTTTTAAGGACCTTTCGATTGATGTACATAATGTTGATATTTGACAAAAAAATTAAATTTGACAATTAGTTACATATATGGAAAGCCCCCCCTAAAAATATCTTTTTCACTAATTTCACTACAAAACTAAGTAGCGGCACTCAAAATACACCTTATGTTAAAATTTGATAAAAATACGTCTTAAAGTTTCCCGAGTAAAATGGAACTCCATAAAAAAAATTAACAGATAGTTACATGTATGGAGACTATGGAGTGCCATTTTACTCGGAAACTTTAAGACGTATCTTTATCAAATTTTAACATAAGGTGTATTTTGAGTGCCGCTACTTAGTTGTGTAGTGAAATTACTGAAAAAGATATTTTTAAGGGAGGCTGTCCATACATGTAACTAATTGTCAAATTTTATTTTTTTGTCAATTATCAACATGATGTACATCAATCGAAAGGTCCTTAAAAATAACATATAGGTTTCTTTAAAAAAATATTGATTGAATGGATATTTTCAGAAATAATCACTCCGAAAGTCTAAAAAATTAAGCAATATTTGAAGAGCTGTATCTCGATAAGTATTTCACTTACAGAGTTAATTCTAGTCTTAAATTGTAGAAGTATTAGTCTTCTCAAAACTCGTTTTACATATTTTTTTGTAAACCTTGTATAAGAATACTAAAAAAAGCGAGAAATTTTCGTGGTTTCTCGAGTGCTGCAAAGTCAGCACAGGTCTTTCGAAGCTGCAAACTTGGATATACGGTGCTGGTACGGATCCTAACAATATATAAAAAGATCAAAACTAGCCGTTAGCTTTCCATTTTAATATTAGGTATGACTGAACTACGTAATGTAACGCGAGTTACGATTTTACTAACTGTCAATTGTTTTCTGATGTAAATGTAACTAACATGATAATTTATCTCTACATAACATAAATTTATTCCTTGATATATTTACAATTAAATTGGTAGCTGGCGTTACTCCTTGCCGTGGATTTACCGTCAAATGGAGTCATGCGACTCGCGGGGTAAATGGAGACAATGAATTTAGTGCAAGTTCCTACTTACATTGGTTTTCTTTAAAAACTATTGTCTTTAGCTATCCAGCCTGTCGCAAGTTACCCCATTTGATAGTACCCAAATTAACAATCAGTAACATAATAATTTTAAACAAAAAAAGAACCGACTTCACTTAGGATCCGCTATTCCAAGAGGAAGTGGCAGAGTTGCTGTAAAAAATTGTGAAATCACTATAGGTGTGCTTATAATAGTTGAAGAGTTCCCTCGATTTCTCCAGGATCCCATCATCAGACCCCGTGGTGACAATGGGACCATCTAGGGGTTATACCCGTTCGATTAAAACAATTTCTTTTTTAAATCGGTTCACGATTCACGGAGATATCGAGTAACATACATACAAAATAATAACAATAAATAAAAAATTCAGTCGAATTGAAAACCTCCTCCTTTTTTGAAGTCGGTTAAAAATAAATATAACACCGTTAAAAACATTGATAGGCACCTACTCTTTCTTTTCATATAATTTTAACTATATATATCCATATATAAGTAGTGTACAAACTTAGTGATAATCAGTCTTATTATTACAAAAGTACATAAGTAATTATACACATTTCAAAATTACTGATTATAGTTCCACATAATGCGAGAATAGAGTCATTAACCCTTCATAGGGCAACGGTCTCAAAAAAGACCATCCTGTAACATCATCTTTTTGTATTTTTTTCCTGTAGAATTTTTTTTAGGACTATACATAAACGATGAGGCTTGAATTGAGGATTTTTTTCAGTCTTGCCCGTTAAAGGGTTAAAGGCGAAACCGATAAATAATTATCAATAAATATAACACCATTAAAATAAAAAAAATTAACCAGTTTTATTCATATACTGCACTAACATATTCTCAGTCAGTCTTAGGAATAACTACTACTTAACAAAAGTTCTTTAACAATTGATCGTTTCAAAATCACATGTGCCTAGTTGCATATTTTTGAGCAAAGGGCGTTGGCGATTAACTATGTATTAATTTAACATTTGTTTTGTATAGCCAAATACTATCAACTTTTTTCTTCGCTTGGCTATTATTTTATCATTTTAATGACTTACATACCAATAATCAGTCCAAAAATTTGAAATCATTAAGTAAAACTCTCTTGAAACGATTTTGAAGGGACCCGGGCAAAAACGCATAGTAAGCGGGAAAGCGTATTATGCAGGACTGTTCTGCGGGAACCCAAGTTAAGACGTAATCGTATTAAGCGGGTTCTACTGTAATCAAATAGAGTAACTTATATAATAGAGCAGTACAGCCTAAGAACTTTTTGAAGCTTAAGTCTATCACGCCATCTATCCGAGAGCCACTTAAAGATACCCAAAATGTAAGAGGAAATATCACCTCCATCTAGTAACGAATAGCGTACTAGTAGTACACTACTCGTTACTAGATAGAGCTGATATTTCCTCTTACATTTTGGCTATCTTTAAGTCGCTCTCAACTAGATGGCGCTAAGTACTTGGAGCCTCAAAAAGTTCTTAGACTATGGCCGTCTATTATATCTTTAAGTCTATGATAGTAATATTAATAATTAACAATTCACTTTTTCAGACGTCGACGATAAATTAAAAGCATCTGCATGCAAGTGTTTACGTCCACGATAAAGTATAAAGGCGACTAAAGCGTAGAAATAGATAAAATAAGTGAGAATTAACCAACTTATTTTAAACTGAAATAGATGTCATATACTTCAGAAAAAGTGACCAAGATGCCCTTAAAGATGGTCAACGGCGCCTAGCCGTTTCAAATTCAGTAGATTGCGTATACTTGAGAAAATTCGACCGATTGTGACCGGGTGGTGTAGTGGTCAGCGCGTCAGCCGCGATAGCTGAAGACGCCAGTTCGAATCTGGCCTCGGACACCGGAGGACTTGGTCACTTTCTCTGAAGTATATGACATAGAATCTAGTGTTACTACTTAAAAAATTGCAAATTAAAAATTTTTTAACAAAATAATTTGATTTGCTTTAAGATTCATACTTATTTTATTTATTTCTAATCACCTCAACAAGCTCCACTAGAGTGGAATTTATTGAGGCGACCTGTATGTTTAAATTATTTAAAGCTTCGGAGATGTCCCCCAAAGTTCTAACTTTTAACTCATCCGTCTCCATCAGCCGCTGAACGGGAGTGTTGTTTCGTGTCGTCGACCGTGTTCGACGGCGTTCCCCTCTATCTGAACTGTCTAAAAAGAAAATCATTTATTTAATGAAATTGAATAGATTACCCGCCAATAATGACTAATAATGAGGTTGGTGTAAAATTGAGTCATTGTTAAAATTACATTTTAAAGACAAAACTCAAAATCCAATTTTGTAATTACTCGTGCTAAAGTATTTCTAAAATGAGAAATAATTCACTGCAAAAATAATTATTTTCATATGTATTGATGATACATCTCAATTCTCAAGGTAGTAGAAAGTGGTTCAATTTTGCACCTAATGTAGTTGTTAATGTAATAGAATTTCACCAGATGGGCGTTGTTGCCGAGGTTCCTCTCTGGCCTCAGCTCCACCATCCTCCTCTGGCTCTAACTCCTGTGGGGGCAGAGAAAAATAGAGGTGGTCATTGTCATTAACCACCTCCATCTCTATTTCCTCTTCGCCCTGCGGCTCGAGGACTGGCTGGCGCAGCAGGGGGACTGGCGGGTGCGGCGGGGGGGCTGGCTGGCGCAGCTGGACTACTGGCAGGTGCGGCTGGAGAACTGGTTGGCGCAGAGGGGGGACTTGTGCTTGCGACTGAATGATTGGCTGGCGCAGCTGGGGGACTGGCGGGTGCAGCTGGGAGCCTGGCTGACGCGGCTGGGGGACTGGCGGGTGTGGCTGGGAGCCTGGCTGACGCGGCTGGGGGACTGGCAGGTGTTGCTGGGAGCCTGGCTGACGCAGCTGGAGGACTGGCGGGTGTGGCTGGGGGAGTGGCTGACGCGGCTGAAGTGGACTGGTTGCCGCGTGGTGCTGCAAAATTATATTCCAATTGTTACTACTCCTGTTTAGCCCAGCCCTGGTGAACCTAAGCAATCAGGAACAAACAGTTTAGCCAGATGGCTCCAACATAGGTTGTACCTGTCACTAGTCTTGTTCTATGGTATTTAGATTACAGATTTTGACACTATTGGTAGGATTGGCAGGTACAATACCATATGCTGCTGCCATCTGTTAACATCTTAATTCAATTATAATAAAAGTTTTGGGAACATCTTACACTAGACCAAACCCTTAACTAAAGTTTCTATTTTTTTTAATGTCATTAACTGCTTTTTTGTGTTGTTTATAAAATAAAATAAATAAGGAAAAAAATCTTTTTATTTCTAGATATGTACCTGAAAACCTATTTACCTCGTATTATCTAAAATTTTAATTAATGGTTTTTAAGAGATATATCCATTTAAAATTATATAATGTGAGAAAAGTAATAGTAACTAAATATTTCACTATTTCACACCAGAACCACACTACTCATAAGCCATCAGTAAAGGCCTCTTCCAACGCTTGCCATAATTTTCTGTTGCTTGCATAAATTTCTCTTATAAATACATACTTAAATAAAGACTTAAGCCCAGATTCTACCCCCATAACCCTCCCCCATAATACCGAGCACTCGCAGCTCACTATCAGTCAGCCTGGAGCATGTGGCTGGGCCACCCCCAGTCCCAGTGGCCCCTTGGTGGAGCGTGGCAGCTTTTTTCTTAGCCACATACTTTTTATCGGACCAAACCTGTTGAAAACCAAGGAATCAAACTATAATTTCCACTTGTTTAATCATGTTTTTGATTTGACACTTTATAAACTTTATATCTTACTTTTTGCCACTGGGAAGTCGTCTTACGGGCCCCCCCAAGCCCGTTGAGGACCCCAGTAATATGCTCCCACAGGCGGTTTGACCGTTCGTGACCTGCAAGGTGCCGGACGTGACCCTTGGCTAGCCCAGGGTGCTCCTCCATGAACTCCAGCAGGGTCGAGATCTGCTCACTAGTAGCGTTAGTCGACATTCTGAAAAAAGTAGAAGAACAATTTATAAATGAAAGTAAGATTCAATAACATGTTATATAAAGGGCTAATTGCCTGTGTATAATACCCAGTTCGACAAGTTTTGTACTTTGCGTTATTTTGCACAATGAATAAGAGTACTTATTATTAGTGTCGAACAAAGACATTGAGTACTTGGATGTTAAACTTAACTTTAATTCCACAACAGCTTGTTTTTAAGAAAGCTTAGGAAGCCCTATATTAAATAAGATCATTATCTTACCTTTTTAAAGAACTACTTACATTTTACAAATCGAAGGAATACCACCGAACTTATATAAAGTACAAATGAAGACTTTAATTTGTAATAACTGAACTTGTACAAATGAACTTTTTGAATATACTTATAACGACCGCGAAATTCTCACGACACCAACAAAAACTAAAAATATTTGACAGTTTTGACACTGACGTATACCATATTGTCATTTTACAGGAAAAATCATTAAATTAAGTATTGAAACTTGCTCTATGTGAGTTTCTAATATCGCTGCACTCTAAGCATATATAAAACGAATTATTTTCATAAATTTATTTTAATCTTTAGCTAATTATTAATTTACCGGTTTTTTATCGCTGCGTCACAACACTCACTTTACGTCTCGTTCATTCTTTCCATTCACGTCGGTCAATTCTATGGATTCGATGATTCGAAGACATAATCGAAGTTAGTTCGCGGTAAGGCCATCATTCGATTATCGATCGATTTTAACTAGGAACGAACTTCGAACTTCGGATTTTCGCGGTAACCCCCGGATTGTACACAGAAAAGTACAGTTAGTAATAAAAGCTTCTTACAATAGTGAAATCAAATAAAATACATTATTTAACTATAATGATTAGGCAATAAGACTAATAATTTAAAAACTAAAACTACTAAAAAAACTTATTCTAGCCAATCGGTAGGAATTTTGTTAAAATTTACAGTATGTCTGGCTCCAGCACCATTATTTTCACTGCTGAGAAATGGAACGTTCTATAGACGTCAAATGAGTTTTCGTATGTCATCGGCAGAGGGCGTCTTTTGAAGTCTTTTCCGGTACGAAAGGTAAAGTGTCAAACGTTTCGCTGTGCAATTTTTCATATCGTCGATTATTATAGTGATCATTTGATTTAAAGTGACTGTGAATATAATCCAAAAATGTTACAACGCTATTCTATCCAATACATTTCATATTTCAGGTTGTTAAATCGTCATAAACCATGGCTGATGTTGAAGTGTAAGTACCTATTGTTTTGACTTTAACTTGCTTTCTTTCTATTAATTACACCTTTTTCAGTGATGTAATCCCTGTATCGATAGACAGCTTTGATATTTAGGTTATCATTTATCATAATTCTGTAATAAACAGTACATCAACATAACCTACAAACATAAGGATAACCTCTCTCCTCAACGCTGTTCGGTTGTTTCAAAACTGCTCCCTTATTCTAAAAACTAGATTTCTTTATGTAGTTAATGTGCACCGGTACTGTTTATTAAAAACGTTTCTTGAAACTAACAAAAATAGAAGTAGGTTAACTAAGTCGCATCCTAACTTCCAGACCCCTCATTATATTTATAATTATCATTATATATATAATACATAACGCACAATCTATTTTGAACTTTATCGGTAATGAAAGGCTCCAAATTATATTACAAAACTGCTTCTGAAAAAAAAATGTACTAATATTGAGCAGACATGTTCTAAACAATTTAGTAACTTAGTTTTTTTTTTTATTTCATATTTGTAACAAGCTATTGATAACTGTACTTTTACTTGTGCAATCCTTAACTGCTCCCCAAGTTAATGTTAGTTAGATAGTTAAGGAGTTCCTATGGTCACATTTTCATCATCAGATCAGCTCTAAAGCACTTGCGTTATAAGCCAGACATCATGCTTAATAAAGTTCTCCCAGTAATCTAAACTGCCTTGTTTCAGTGAGGTACCCAACAACCCCGTCCTGAGCGGTGGTGCTATGGACGTAAACACCGCCCTGCAGGAGGTCCTGAAGACCGCCCTCATCCACGGAGGCCTTGTCCACGGACTCCATGAGGCTGCCAAGGCCCTTGACAAGTAAGTGACGCTAGTGTTCATAAAAATGTATTTCATGTAATTATCGATGGATTGGCAAAAGTGTAAACATATCTTGTGTGTTGATGTTGACTATACAGTGATTTTCATTGTTTTGATGATTGTTAAGGTTGAAAAGAAGAAGAGTGAGAGTCAGAGAGAAGATTAACATGCATAGATATGGCTTTTTTTATTTTGATAGAAGTTTTCAGAAGAAACCTTTAAAACTTTTAGAAACAAAGTATAGCTCCTAGTGTTGCTTCAAAACTTAAATTAATTCAAGTTTTTATTTGAAATTACACTTTTAGAGAGGGCCCTCAGCAATCTAGGTCCCAGGAGGTTAAAAACACATTAAAGTTCAACTTCTCTGCTTTACCTTAAGGTTGACTGGGAGAGAATGCCTTCTGGCATTATATCCGCCTTTTGTACATCAACATTTTCTTTTGTTTCATTAAAGTTTCAATAAATAAACTTGACTTCGTACAATTTTGCGTCATTTTGTGCAATAAAGTTTAAAAATGTAATAGGTATTAGGTGCAATGGAAGCCTCCCAAACATTCACATAGTGTGGGGCTGTTTTAGTTCCATGCTGTGTGGAAATATCAGTGACCGCTATAGTGCTCACCGATTCATTCCGTTGCCAATATTAACGCACATACATAGTACCACAGTACTTGCGATCTGCAAAATTGTGGCCTCCCAATTGTGCTACACTACGCTTAATACTTATCCTAAATACAATCTCTCAAATTGGAAACAGATGTCCATTAAGTACAATGAAAAAATGAACTGTGGAGAACTCTGGAGCATCATGGGATTCGAACCGGCGTCCTTCGGATTGCCGATACAATCTCTTAAAGCTCTGTCAGACGGTCGCCAACAAGCACCTCAGACTCTAGGTAATAAATGAATCCTGTTAACAGGAGGCAAGCCGTGCTGTGCGTGCTGGCCGAGAACTGCGACGAGGCGGCCTACAAGAAGCTGGTGCAGGCTCTGTGCAACGAGCACCAGATCCCACTCGTCAAGGTAAAACCAACAATGCTGATGTTTTGACTACAATTTAGGTCAACAGGTGGAGGCGTGAAGCCTTCCTTGGGGCAATGTCATTAAATGGCGGCCTCACTATTACTGTACAGTCTTCCGAATTTCGTTACTGTGCTTTGAGACTTACCTGATGTAACTTACCAGAATGTGAATATTTTGGGGGCATGGTGCACGGGCATTATCCTATAATTTGTAGATATTTGTGACGAAATGCGTCGACTTGGACATCAGCCAGGTCCACACAGGCCGAGCAGCCTCGTGAGGAAATTGCCGCACGAAGCAGCTCGGGCAGTGTAGAAGCGCCTCGGCCGGCAAACGTGTAAGGGACCTCGCCGAGGCGTAGCGCCTATAGCCCGAGCTCCTTTGCGCGGCAATTTCCTCTCGAGGCTGCTCGGCCTATGTGGACCCGCCTATTGACCATCACTTTTGTCATTGGTAATTAACGATACACAGTTAAAACCCCCATTTAATCTCATACATGCGCTCCGCACGAGCCGGCCCTGTCCCTTGCAGGGTTCGGCATATTGGAGCGCAGAGCGAACTGAGTGCCCCTATGGTGCCCCGCATATGCGGTGTCAACTTTCCTAGCACTCAAACATACTCATACTCGTCGTAATATATGTATGAGTAATACATACTCATACATAATGAAGGTGACTCTTTGAAATTCAAAAGTAATAATCTCTGTAAGCTGTAGTTCTAAAAAAAATCCCAATCCCTGCTCTAGAAGGTGTTACTTGACACCATCTTGCGGAAAAAGAATTTAAAGTGCTTTCATAACTGAAGCAAGAACTCGTGTATTGAAACGTTGTATTATTACATCACATTGCATCAACATTAGTTTAAAAGCTTGTATTCTGTACATTGCAGGTAGACAACAACAAGAAGCTAGGAGAGTGGGCGGGTCTCTGCAAGATCGACAAGGACGGCAAGGCCAGGAAGATCGTCGGCTGCTCGTGCGTCGTCATCAAGGTGAGCCTGTTTACTCATTCTTTTAAACAGAAAAATCGTACCATGTAGAGAGTGCTTTTAGGAGTTACCTGATTACTCAAGCATTTCAACTGCTGGTTCATTTGTGATACGAATTTGTGTGTTTTTGTAAATTATTATTACACATGACCTGGACGCACTCAAAACCGTATTAAAACATTGCATATTGGCTAGGGCCTCCAATCTATCAAGTCGAGCATTCAGTAGACTAACTGAAGCTGCTTGCGAAAAAATCACTAGCCCATACGCGTTGTCACTTATAGCAGTTTGGAGTTTGTTGAAATGTTTAAGGGCCTTTGAACATCTCTGCGACGGAATCAACAACACGAAACCTGAGCGGACTGAGAGCGAAACGCTCTTGTTTCGCGGCGAAACGTCCGGCGCGGCTTCGATTCCGCAACGGGGATATGCAAAGGCCCTAAATACCGAAATGCGCTAAGCGCGAGCGCTACTGACGTCACCTCGTCTCTAGTGCCGATACTTAGCGCGAAAGCACGCGAGCGATCACTATAGTGACCTGCTTTTGCATTGCTCACTTTCCAGTCGCTCGTACAATACATACAAAAATACATGGTAAATTGAACACCCTGTCTTTAATAGTTCTGACGTTTCAATACTTTGCCGTGGAAATCGATGGTACAATGTCAGGTTTCAGCGCCACGATAATAACACAAATGTATGGATTATGGAATTGTATTGAGGACTTTTCTGTCGACGGTCGACGTCAAAACCTGAACATTACAATTTATTTAACCTTTTGAACGCCAAGCATCGGACGGAAAAATCGTGCCCTCAGCGCCAGACAAACCGGTTATATTTTGGACGTGATATCACGTCCTGGCGCTGACGGCACGACTCTCCTTGCGCGTGATATGACGGCTTTGGTGGTCAAAGGGTTAAACGCAACTAACTTACTCGTACATATAGGTCCCTTGGAGTTGGACACTAAACACAAGTATTGATATAATGTACCACTCTTGCCAAGCCTCTACCTACAAAACCATAATTAGGTGAACTAAATTGACAGGAGATTTCATAAAAAACTTGTCAAACAACTGTCAGATGTATGAACCCTCCTGTCAATTTAGTCCACCTAATTATGGTTTTTAGTTTAATAATGAGGTGGTATTTTCTATCTTATGCTATGAACTATAAGTTATTAATTTAAATTAATTTCTCGTTGCTTGCAGGACTTCGGTGAGGAGACGCCAGCGCTCGACGTACTCAAAGACTACCTTAAGTCTTCGAGCTAATCTGTAGGTCTTAAGTTCTAATAAAAACCAAAAAAAACCGATGCAGTTGTTTGTTTCCAATTTTTTTTACAAGAGCTTGGGCTAAGGCCGTGTCCTGCGTGGATGAATTGAAGCGTCTAATTCGCGCGAAAATCTCATACAAAGTGATCGCGTTCGCTGCGTTCGCGTGTTGTTTAACTATGTAGGAAACTTCAATCGCTGGTCGACTGTTTGTTTCTTTAGCGCCGCACCGCGCTGCTTCACGTTCGCGTTTGATTCGCTCACGTAGGACAAAGCGTAACTCGGGACTGATTGTACTACTACCCCTGACTTTCCCTCCCTAGTCTCCCCTACCCTACCCTCTAGATATCCCGACTTATTGCATACTGGCCTAATCCGAGAAATAGTGTAGTGTAGTACTGACTATAATCATAAGAAGCCTGTCACCGCCAAGTACTGCATTGGTTGCATTGCAACGCATTGTTTCTATGGCGGGGAAACCGTTGAGGCACACACGAATACCTGACTGAAAAATGTAACCGAAAGAGACTACAGAATTGTATCTCAATTCTAATTTAGATTACTGGAGTGTGAACTTGTGTAGGTGAAAAAGATCTTAGTACTAACTAAGCGGCACCGCAGGCTGATAATCAAAGAATGTAATACTCCCTAGGAGCTGATAATATCATCCACACTTATGTGTGGTGTGGTGCCTACTGCGGCGGGCTTGCAATTATCCGGATAATTCTATAGATTAATTACTATTTGAAATATCCGGATAGCAAGCCTTAGTTTTCTCTTGTCCTATGATCGCCTGATGCTACTCGGCATTTAATATGGTTCGATATATAAAATAAATTGAGTGCGATCTTTTTGGACATTATACAAAGGTACAGTCGGGTTCTAAAATAACTACTATAAGTATATAGAGCATATTTCAAAATACGCGCCACCGGAAGTAGATACAACCATAATCTTTAAAGGATATCCGTGGGTCGACATAAAATAAATAATAATATTCCTGTAAATGTATGTCATCTGTTACCTGTGTTATTTGATAATGTTTGTTCATGAGATAATACGTTAAAATTCTTAAAAAAATAAGTTTCTAATTAAAATCGTCGATTTAAGTAAGGTCTACTCGAACTGAGCTGCTATAATATTGCCATATAAAAAAAATGTTTAAAAATGGCCGACGCAGGAACTCTATCTTCTCTATGATTTCTGATCTGTCTTTCTTTTGATAATTTGACACACGTGCCGCGTGGAGTTTTACTTCGCAGGTTGTTAAATATTTATTAATTTTGTAATTACTTGAGTAAATTGTAATCCTAATATCACTAAAAAGTAATCACCAGTGCCTGTTTATGCAAGAAATAATGTGTTATCGTTCAAAAGTGCCCTAAAAGTTGATCGGATTGGCGGATGGATGACATGCCGCCTCACTGTGACCCACTGTTTCTTATCAATTTTGGTTTTAAACTTTAAACCTTTCTTGCTTTTATTCGTTTCCTACGACATTCCCTATTCCAGAAATTAATAATTACGCCTTACACCTTGGATGCGATCATGAAATGCACAACAAAATCCAACATAACCTAAAAACAATGTTGTCACGCCAAGAGCACGATAGTACTTTACTGCACTATTCATTCAATAATATTACTGGAATTAGCTGATATGTCAATATAGTTTCATTCTTTAATGGAAATAATGGTATATAACTTAGTTCATTCCATTGATTTAATTGTAAACATACCCTCTTCCCATGATCATCATTTTTACTTCAACCAGAATAAAGTACTACGATTGGGTTGTATTAGCTAATTCAAACATTACTATGTTTAGCTACCACGCCTAGCCTAGTTCTTATCAGTTATTCTTGTCAACAATTCTTCTGCAAACACTTGAAATCCCATAAGTCCAAAATGTGTTTTCAGCACGATGGTTGCCACGACACAGAAGAAGGCTGCGGCCGAGAAGAAGCCCGTGAAGGGCAAGGAGGACAGCAAGAAGCTGCCCGCCGTCCCGGAGTCTGTGCTGAAGCACCGCAAGAGGAGAGAGGCTCTCCGCGCTAGACGCGTACAGGTATACTCATACAGATGATTTTGTTAGATCTCTAAGTAATGCTAACATGAACTTGTAATTAACCTGATTGAACTTAGAGAATACTCATGAAAGTTTTATTATGACATTTTTCCTAAATTAGGTTGACTACAGATTTCCATTGATAAGTCGAGTGTATGAATAAAATGAGTAATAACTTGGTATCTAATCTTTGGGTAAAAAATATTTAATAAATATAAATAAATAAATAAAACCGAATGCACGCAAAATAGTATAAATGTTGACTATTTTAGTTTGAAGAAAAAGTAAAAAGTGTTCAATAACAACTTATATTGAACAAAGTGTGACACAAAGGTGTGTACAGTAGCTTGAGCTTTGAAGAACCTTCGGGAATCGACGATGACACACGAAGGTAATATTGCTGTTCTGCTTTTTCATCTGTCACTGTTGATTGATACCTGACGTCTCTTTCTAAAATCCGAAGGTTCTTTTAAGAGCTCACGGACTGTATGTAATTGTAAATAACACTTATCCCCACAAAAAAGATTTTAATTCACCACAATAACCTGACAACCTCCTGCCATTGTAAACCACTTTGTATGGCAAGAGCTGTCAGATTACTGTGTTGAATATAAATACTACTTTAATAGAATTTTCACATGTTTATATTGTTTATAATTATGATGATACACAATTTAAAGGCATAGTTCATCTGATCACAATGCTGTCAATGTTATAACTAGTGTCCGACCGAAACATGTTTTTTTGCCGAAACCGAAACCGAAACCGAAGGTTCGGCTCTAGGTGCAGTTTCGGCCGAAACCGAAACCGAAACCGAAACTTTTATAGACATGTTAAAATCGTTGAGTTAAATGTCAATAAGCCGTTGTAACTTGTATAAGATAGGTGGTATAAAGAAGAACAAGGTTAGTAAGTTTTTATTAATCATCCTAGTAGTGTCTGTGCTGGCGTTTTCTCACGGACTCCACGGAGCCTGGGGTCCACTTGGCAACCTAATCCCATGATTTTTTCTAGTTTGTAAACAACTCCAAGTTATATCAGTGTAAGGCGTATTTTGATCCTTAAATTCGTTTTGCTTTGTAGAATTTTACATCGCTCTCGTTTGTTATGTAGCCGAGTTACGCATTGTGCGGATAGATCTTTCAGCTTTTTTTCGCGAAATAAATGCAGAGCACGAAATATTTTCTGTTAAAGGTTTCATATGAATAAACATAATGATGTAACTTTTTAACAACTTTAACGTAAAAAATTTCCCCCCTTATTGAAAGTATAATTGTCACAAGTCGACCGTGTTCGTACATAGATGTGTACGAAAACATGGGAAACAGACAGATGTCTGACATCAGTTTTTTTTCTTTGGTATTTTTTTAGGTTTTGGATCTGTATTTTGATTAAATAAATAAATAAATGTGCTACGTTAAAATTAGCAATAAAATAACCCACACGATTTTAAACTTCACTGATGTATTTACAGAGTAAAATTACGATCAGTAAACAAAATAAAAATATCACTGTTTTGTTCGATACTTGTAGTTAAAGGTTTATAGCATCTCTATGATTTAAATAATACGTATTGTTTAAAAAAAAGTACTGAGGAATATATGAGTCGGAAAAACAAACATTAATTTGTGCTTTATTAAAATTGGTATGTTTTCTTTAAAATGATGAATACGATTTTGTAAATTTGTGTGTTATTCATTAGTTATACTGCAGTTAGTTATACAGCAAAGTTTCATCGACTGAGACATCAATGCTGTTAACAAGTCTCTATAAAATAATTCGCCAACATTGCATGGATTATTTTAGTTTTACAATCAGTATTCAAAATAAATAATCTAGTGTTTTTACTTGATTTCTTCGTGTATCATTTTCAGCGTAGGCCGACGCAGTTCCTTGGGCAGTCCCTTGCATGAACTCAAGAGTTTACCGTTTGATAAAATTAATACTTAATAGTATTTTATGCAATAGTTGTATAAGAGGGTTCAAAAAAGGTGAGTGGCGTGTGTAACAATTTGAGGCGAAGCCGAAAATTGTTAATAAAGACGCCATGAGCCTTTTTTGACCTACTTATACAACGTTGCATACATTACTTTTTCTACGACTTGTGATTAAATAAAGCACAAGATTAAACGCAGTTTGCTTTAAGAAATAGCGAGAAGTTGAAAAGTGGTGGCAAATGACAGTTGAGAGAACGTAATCATAGACGGTACGGTAATATTTTTTTTTTCAAATGTCATCAACTTACTTGCTTTAAACGGCTATTAGACATTGCAACCTGCAGGGCCCAATCTGTTGTGTACCCTGCCTCTCCCTGCCCTCCTTCAGCTCCATACGGGCCCTACATTTAATTACACCTACCAACCTGACAGATTGGGCCCTGCAGGTTGTTATGTCTAATACCGCTTTTTTTCCTTATGTTGGCAGCAATTATTTTAGTTTTGTTATTGTTTCAAACCATATGAATTCAGTTGTTTGTTAAGTTGGCAGTTTTGATTTTCGTTGTAAATTTAGTGTTGTTTTTCTTTTTTATCTGTTGGGTTCACAGGGCACCACTGTTAGCAGTTGCTTTTTATCACATAATAACCCTAGGGTCTTTATGAAGAATAGACAAGATAGACTTTTTTGAAATGTCATAAGACATGCTTTTATATTCGTTGGCGGGACTATATAATTGACAGATAAAAGTACCGGAGTAGAAAAATGATATTATCATATTACAATTTATGAAATAATCTTCCAAATCACATGTACACTTTTTTGATATTTATTTATTATAATTTTATCACTTAAAAACGTTACTGAGACAGAACTTGTGGACCGATTAAGTACAATGTTGTAAGTTTCGGCGCGGCCGAAAGTTTCGGCCGTTTTTTGGCCGAAACCGAAACTTAGGCCGAAACACGATTTTTTGGCCGAAACTGGCCGAAACCGAAACCGAAACCGAAACTTCGGTCGGACACTAGTTATAACCTGATATCTTTCCATATAGATACCAAACCCTTGCTTATTTGCACAGTTTTAAGACTAAATTGCCTTCCAGGTCACGATCAAGAGGCGTTCAGCGGCCATCAAGAAGAAGAAGGAGATCTTCAAGAGGGCAGAGCAGTACGTTAAGGAATACCGCATCAGGGAGCGCGATGAAATCAGGCTAGCGAGACAAGTATGTTGTACATTTAGTTTTTTTACCACTGAACTTAGAATAAAAGTCAGCACACATAAGTAGTGTTGGGAAACTCATTCGTGAGGTACCTCATTTGAGCCCCTCGTTCTGTTATTTTGTCGCAGTACTTCACACCGGGAAAATGTCTTACTTCATTTCTATTGAGCCCCCTCTACTCATTCCTTCACTCACGCTAATCGCATATAAAAAATACACACACTGCACATTCTTCCAAACACTCTCAAACCGTCACACATTCATTCATTCATTCGCGGTATTCGCGCTCGCCGGCAATCAACACATTTTGTCACCTCGTTTGTGTACCTCACCTCATTTGAAGTAAGACATTGTACCACCTCATTTTTTTAAATGAGGTGCTCACTCAAACTCATTTTAAATTGATGTCCTACCCAACATTACACATAAGTGGCACAGGAAATACTACGTACAACCCTTTTTGCTATGAAGAGTATGAAGATGAAATTAGAGTTCAGTATTTTTTTAAGTTTAATAGGATCAGTCTTAGTATCTTAATAAAAGGATTTTCTATTTTAAATTTGTTTATGACTTACAAAGGGTCTAAAAAATTCTTTTTAATGGTCAAATTTTTTTTGGATGTATTTTCAATATGCGATAGGACATTATGACTTAGACGGGTTAATATATCTTACTTGCTCCGCACGAGCCTTCTGCACTTGTGTGTAGTTCGGCATTTTGGAGCATACAGCAACTTGAGCGCCCCTATGGTGCCCCGCACTATGCGGTGTCAACTTTCCTAGCACTCGAACATTTATTCATTTAACACAAATGCTGTTTTATATTATCCTCTAATTTATGAGGCCTTGGTAATTTTTTATTAAATATATGATATCTATTTCAGTTATAATTTATAAATAAAAAGTAAATTTAGTATGGTCAACTGCTACAACTTTGCCTGTGATGTCCAACTTTGTCTGGGTTGAAAAATATAGTTTTCTTCACCAAACAGCTATTTATATCTTATCCCTGCAATGGGAGACGGGCGTGTATCTTACCTATACTTTTTGTGGTTTTCTATCTGATTTGAAGCCTAATAAATGGGTTTTAGTAAGCTACAGCGTAGGTAAGTAAAGCTTCATGAATGTTTCAGGCGCGCAACCGCGGCAACTACTACGTGCCCGGCGAAGCCAAGCTTGCCTTCGTCATTCGTATCCGCGGTATCAACCAGGTCTCACCCAAGGTCAGTATATCTTTTCTTTTCAACCAGTTTCAAATTCATACTGTAGATGTAAGGATTTTTGCAAGTTAAGTCTTAAATATTTTGCATGAGGAAATCAGTACAAAGTCATATTTACCGAAAAAAAATATTTTTGCTTCAACTTTATTTCAGTATCCCAATTCCTTTGGTTCTCATAAACATTGGGTATTTAAAAGGTCACTTTACATAGGATTATTGTTAGAAATATTGTTTTACGGCAGTTATCACTGCGGTTTCCTCACACGGCGATGGTGTGCGAGCTAGATAACGCCATGCATGTCTATAATACCGTCTCGCTCACACACCATCGTCGCAGCCGGCGTGATAACCGCGTGAATGCGCTCCGCACGAGCCTCCTCCGCCCCATGTGGAGGTGGCACATTGGTAGCGCAGAATAATACGAGCGCCCCTATGGTGCCCTGCTATATGCGGGTGCAACTTTCCTAGCACTCAAACATTTCTGATAATCAATATTTTATTTCTGTGTTTTATAATGGTCAAAAACATTGGTTTATTTGGTATTACGGTTTTTTCTCTAAAATAATTTCCATTTGTCCTCATCATACCAAACCGCTCGCTACTGAAGAGGGGACAGATAGGAAAAAACCTACCTCACTGCGTTGCGCAAAACACATTTGAGCGGAGTCAGTTATCATAGACAAAAAACAGCTGGAAAGCGGAAATTTGTCCATAGTGACTTGGTCACTGAATTCTTGTATGAAGCCGATAGACAAAAGCCGCAAGTTGTTTTTTTCCACCTTTGTCTACCATAGCTCGATTTCGCGCTAAATCCTGCTTAAGTGTGTGTTGCGCCTTAGACGCTTTTTCTACACACCATTAGGCGTGCGTGTTTACATCTGACGCACCGCCTCGCGAGGAAATTGGCGCGTGACAGCTCGGCTAGTGTGACCGTGCCTCGCCCGAGACAAACGCAGGCGCGGCCGCAAGCCTCGGGCGAGGCACGTCCACACTAGCCGACTTGCCTCGCGCTGCAATTTCCTCGCGAGGTGGTGCGCCAGGTGGAGCCACGCCTAATCCCCGAGGACCGCTATTTAAATAATAATGTAACATTTTGGCAGAAACTTAACTAGTTGTTTAACAACAGGTCCGCAAAGTCCTGCAGCTGTTCAGACTGCGCCAGATCAACAACGGCGTGTTCGTGCGGCTCAACAAGGCCACCGTCAACATGATGCGCATCGCCGAGCCGCACATCACGTGGGGCTACCCCAACCTCAAGAGCGTGCGAGAGGTAAACACTACCACCTTCTGTCTCTTACAGTATACCTAGTCTAGCAGTATCGTGCGCCACATCATGTGGGGCTACTCCAACCACAAGAGCGTGCGAGATGTAACTATAACGCATCACAGAATAGTTCATTAAATTCGAGAATAATTTAATTCGCTTGGCAATAAAATACTGATTAGGTGGGACCACACTGAACAAACCGCCTCGCGAGGAAATTGCCGCATGAATCTGCTCGGCTAGTAGCGGGGCACACTACGCGAGCTGCTTCGCGCGGCAATTTCCTCGCGGAGCGGCTCGTTCGGTGTGGGCCCGCGTATGCACATCAAGGAGTATCATATGTTCAAACAGTTTTTGACCACACCTGCATAGCACTTAGGCAACCTGCTAGCTAGTCACACAAATCTGGCTGGCCTTGCTTGATTCAGTAAAAAATATCTTAAGAGCTCAACTCTATTTTAGTAAGGTTTGCACTCAATAAGACAGTTGTATGAAAAAGAAACTGGTGGAAGATTCTATCAGCTTTGTCCTCCTGTTTTATCAAGTAGCCTGACTGACAGATTGTTGCACCATTTGTTGTATTAACTAATGTAATGCTAAATAATTATGTTTGTTATGCTTCAACCCGCCCTTATTCTGTAAATTATGAAATCGCTAACCGTAAATATTCTCACACAGCTGATCTACAAGCGCGGGTTCGCCAAGATCAACGGCCAGCGAGTTCCCATCACCAGCAACAAGATCATCGAGGACAAGCTCGGCAAGAACAACAACATCATCTGCGTGGAGGACCTCATCCACGAGATCTTCACCGTCGGAGACAAGTTCAAGGTATATGATATTAGACACTGCATTCTATAGGATTGTTATGGCAAACTTTTTTTTTTTTTTTCTTATGGACTTTAGGCGGTATTGCCTGTAGCCAATGTCAAGTATAAAAAGGCGGGAAATAAGAGCTTGTAAGATTCAATCTTTAGGTACAATGCATGGTACAATGTCTTCAATCGATAAGTATTTTGTTTAATCAAATAAGTTTTAGGCAACGTTGTTCGGTAGAAGTGGCATAAGCCTTGTTAGTTGCTATTTGTAGAGTGATAGCTCCCTACAAAAGGCTCGAGGAGGCTACAGGTTGTTCTGAACCAATCGATGGTTACACGCCTTTTAAGACTAATTCTTCATTATCCGCACACTTGTTTGTTAGATCACCGCACAATAAGCTATCTATATTACACACTGAACCACGAAAATGAACAAAAGACAAATAATTAATCCTAACGAGCTGCGACCATGATGAGCTCAACCCATAGACTCTATGGCAAACTTGCAAGTTGTATAAGTAGACATATTGACTAACATTTAGGCTAACCCCACACTAGCGTCTTCCGAGCGTCGTCGTCGCCCGAGCGCCCGCGTCTCACCAGCGTCGACGCGACGTCAACCCATCCGCCCCCACTGAGAGGGGTTCGAGGGGGGGGGGTTGACATCGCGTCGACGCCGCGTCGCCGCTGCGCGGGCGCTCGGGCGACTACGAAGCTCCGAAGACGCTAGTGTGGGGTTAGCCTTACTATGGAACCAACTGTAATATTTAGAAAAAACTGTTAGCGGTTTCATTAATTTATGCCACCTGGACGTTGACGTTTTCTATGGAACAGTCTGTTTTTGCACATTTTCAGGAAAATGAGCACTAACCTACCTAATGTCATCATTCAAAATTAATTACTGAAGGTTGAAAAAATACTTTGCATGAACATAATACCTAGGTTATTTATTATTATTAGCCAAAATTCGAACATCATGACCTTAGGAAGTCACGCTATAAGCGTATGCGCTCCGCACGAGCCGCCTGCATTAGTATGTAGCGCGGCCTTTTGGAGCGCACAGCACTCGAGCGCCCCTATGGAGCCCCGCCACTTGCGGAGGCTACTTTCCTAGCGTTCGGACAGTTATTTAAGATATTTTCTCGTAAAAGTTCGTTTTTATCGTGCTCTCTCAATCAGCTTCTACCCGTTTACTGAAGCTAGTTGAGAGAGCAAAAGACGATTTTTTCCGAGAAAATACGATGGAAAACTATTATTATGCTCTACATCTGTAGCCCTCTGTAACATCATGTCATTGTGACAGACGATAATGGCGTGACCATCATATTGATTACTGTGTTCGGTAAAGAAATAAATACACAAGCGATCTCTTAGAGTTGTTATAATTTCGTCAGAAGTTTTACATTTACAGTTATTGCATTTTTTAGGGTTCTGTATCCAAAAAGGCAAAAACTGAACCCTTATAGTTTCGTCATGTCTGTCCGTCCGTATGTCACAGCCATTTTACTCGGAAACTACAGGACATCTTTATGAAATTTTAACAGGTGTATTTTGTGTGCCGCTACTTAGGGTGGGTTGCACCACGCACAATTAACAGACTCATCAACGTTAAATATGGCGACGGAGCTGTCATCCCATAGAAAACTGTCAAACTTTTCATACAAGATTCTTTTTACGATTACGTTTACGTTCACAGACAGTTTGGTGCAACCGGCCCTTAGTGTTGTAGTGAAAAGTTTGTACGTGCTAAACCTGAACGTATTGTCCACAGTACGCCAGCAACTTCCTGTGGCCGTTCAAGCTGAACAACCCGACCGGCGGCTGGCGCAAGAAGACCATCCATTACGTCGACGGAGGTGACTTCGGCAACCGGGAGGACAAGATCAACGAACTGTTGAGGAAGATGGTCTAAATAAATACTTACTCTAAGTACTCCTGCTTTTTATTGTATCCTGGTACCTATTTATTCTCAGCTTTTTGCCACGGCTCAATACAGCCTGGGGTCCGCTCGGGAACCTAGTCCCACGAATTGGCGTAGGCACTAGTTTTTACGAAAGCGACTGCCATTTGAATTTCCAACTCGGAGAAACTAGCAGTTTTTTTGGGGGTCAGGCAGGGCAAGTACGGTTTCCTCGCGCTGGTTTCCTTCACCGACAAGCGACCCCTAATGCCTAATGCTCTAGGTATCCTCAGGTTTGCTATACGTTCCACCTTAAGGTACGCACGAAGCTACATTAAGGCGTGCCGGTCTTTTCCTTTTTCATTCTTGGGACCTTATCAGTATGACTGAGTAAGAAAGACTTTAATAGATGAGAAAAAACAGTCCAGAAGATGGTATTACTCTCGTCAATTAAGGGTTAAAGCCATGGTCGCCATGAGACAAGACACCAGAATGTCAATACGTATTTTTGGGTACCATGGTCGCTCCGATATGTTTGACTTTCTCCGTCAAAGTACACAGTTTCCATCAGATACGCCAAGATTGTCACAAATATCTGAACTATTTTTTGGTGACTATACGTTCGCGAACGCACCATACGTGTTTAAAGTGGTGTCTTGAATTAAAAATACTACTTTAGTGACATGGTATTATCACAGAAACTCCGTCCATCATGCGCTAATCTCATTTAACCCTTTCACCGCCACAGTCGGCTGTTACCGACATCAAAAAGTCATGCCACGGACGCCACCGTCGGCAACAGCCGACAGGCTTTGTAGTGCAATAGGGACCTACGCGGGCTTCCGCAAAGTTCAATTTCGCTTGACAAAACGCGATTACGTGGCGTCGGTGGCGCGTGATTTTTGTTCAACGCTTGGCGGCGAAAAGGTTAACAGTTACAATTACAAGTTTTGTGATACAGAAATGTATCAGATATGTGAGATATGCTCGCAGCAGTCTCATCAACATAATAATAGGTAGTGAAATTTGTCATTAACTTTATTTAAGATACAATTACATTATACAAATTTTATGCTTATCACAATTTTACTTCGACATCACAAATTTAAAGTATTGTAACTATAGTATTGTCTAATATCACATATGTAGTTTTATCTACACCCATATCATAAACCCTCCATGATGTGTTCAAAAACCGCACGTTATGACCACCATAAAAATAAACTGTTTTGTTAGAAGTTAGAACAATAGTAGATTGTACAACAAGTGCATAAAACGCACCATTTTACGCGAGGCGTTTATCCATACGAGCGAGCTTGCGAGCGAGGATGGATATAAAGTACGAGCGTAAAATGGGTTTTATGGACGAGTTATACACTCTACTTTTTACTTCGATTGTGAGGAAATAAAAAGAATAGGAATTTCTTTCATAAGAAGTTTCACTTTATGCTGGGTATAGGCGGACTAAAACTCAATTGTATGCACAAGTGCATAAAAAATTGACTTCTAAGGCTATTTTGACAATGGCAATTTTTTATGCACTTGAGCATAAAATTGAGTTTTAGTCCGCCTATACCCAGCATAAAGTTACGAGCATGAGAAGTAAAAATGTCTTATCTGTAACGATGTTATTATTATCAAATAATAAGCAAAAATTCGATATCATTATGAAAATCCGGCCTGCTCCCCGACAGCCGGCACGCACCCATCCAACCGCCGGCACGCGCCCCCCCGACCGACACAATCGAGTTGGCCATGGCGATGGCGGTGCAATCCGTGCAATGGCAGTCATTCATTCATCATTTAGGGTTTATAATATGTGCGTAGATAAAGCAGTGTATGCAACTGTACGTACGTACTCACTTCGTTCGTTTCATAAAACCACAATCGTGTTTTAAGGACCCCTATTACGTAACAGTTACATAAACTACTATTATTGACTAATTTCAATCAAAACAAGATGAATCTTAAATAAAATAATTATACTTCCGTTAGATTTCTTCAATTTATTTAAACTGGTAAATTTCCTATTATCTTCTGTAACTGTTCTGCCAAATCTTGAAAATTTCCTGAATGTGGATTCTCCGCACTGTCTTTGATAGCCTTTTGCAGGTTCTGAAAAAAAAAACACTCTGTCATTTCATGTGGTCAAATAAAAAATGTGATGTTTTTTTGTTAAAAAATATTTATGTCATGAAATTTGATTGTATATCTTAATAGAATAAAGTAAGGTTCAATTTACTGTAACTTAACCATCAACAGTTTCCGACTGTAGTGGTCAAATAAAAAAAAATTTGGAATATTCAATACCTCAACATGGGTATAAAAAGCGTAGTCAGTAAACTGGGTTTCTGGTCCTGCCATCTTGTAGTCTCCATACAGAAAATTAGCAAAAAAGTTCCTTATACTCAGAGCTTTACTCATATTCCGACTACTGACTTTGAGTATCGCGGTCTCATCCATTAATATCTCAACATCCACCTTGTCTCTTCCAATTTCAAACGTAAGGTAACTATTTGATTTCAAAAATTCTTCTGAAGAATATTGTTTCGAAAGATACTCCGCTTTTCTAGAACTGAGGTTGAGTTCTTGATTTTTAAATATTTCTATGTAATTCACAGGTAACTTAACATACATGGAAAACCCCGGATTCGAAATATTTGTTGTGTCAGTGATTTTGAAAAGATTTCCATGCTGGTTAGTGGCTGTTTTAGCTATTAAATCATCAATTGTTTTTTGAACTTCTTTCAAACTCTTAGTTCTTCTTGATAGCAAATCTGTTTTGATAAAATGCTCTGAGTTAAGAATAATTTCTTTTGTATATAGAGTAGTCCATATTGGTTCTTTAGAATCAAATGCGCCAGGGAGATGAGTAACTATTTTGATGCTTACTTTAATAATGGATACATTTGACATAGCTTTGTAATCTAGCGGTATTAAGACATTAATTTTATATAATGACTCTGATATATTGAGGCTGTTAGTCTTCAATAGCTTGTCTTCCGAAAACATTGATATATGGATCTTGGAATTTTGGAATAATTGTGATAATACTTGATTTACTAGACGCTCCATTTGCATTATATTTATTTTCAGCAGAAAGTAAATGGATTCTACTTTGAAATACTCTTCTAAATCTTCAGTTATAGTTAAATCTGGATTTTCTTTGACGGCATCTTCATAATTTTCATAGAAAATTACATTGTTTTTTAAAATGCTGTCCATTAGATCTTGCCTGTTAGATAAGGCTAATGCTGTGATGTAGTTGCCTTCTTCATTTAGTTTTTCAATCAATTCATTGTTCTTATCAACTTCTTCCAATAATTTGTATAAGTATTCTGAATTGTTTAATAATTTCTCAGCAGGGCAGTGCTCTGATTCCGGTATCAGATAACTCGAGTCATCATCTGGTATAATATAAATAAGCTTTGAAAATGTTGTGCAGATGAACTGATCTCCGACTCGCACAAAATCCTTAACTTGCCGGAGGAAATATTGTTTAAATTTGATTTTTGAGAAAGTATTCTCAGTTTTCCACATAGACAGTCCATCTGTGTATATTAACGTATCTTTAAGCAACATAAATTTATTGACTGCAGTGTTTAAATGGATTGGAACAGTTGTTTGTGAAGTTTTCTGGAGCTCAATTTTTAAAACGGTGCCAGACTTGAGAACTATTACAACATTAAGTTCTCCCAACTTGTCGACTTGAATATTGCATATTTCGGACGGACATGAGTATAGCTTGATTAACTGAATGTCATCTTGCCCCATGATAGAACTGAATAAACAGGCAAACACATTCATTCTATCGAAGGATATAATTACAACATTTGCATCCCGTGCAATGATTTCCTTTGAATTAAATAGCTGTTTTATTCCTTCTTCATTGCCTGCAACCTTGTGAACAGCTAACAAACATTTCTCTTGAGTAGTTTTCCTCAATAGATCAGTCTCTTCTTTATAAGAAATAGGAATTTTCCTTTTCGCTTGAAACTCACTGCTGATTTTATTTAAACAAAGGAAATAAGTTTCCGCTTCCGCTTTTAAGCTTATCACATATTCACCAGATGATACGAAGGCTAATATGTTCTGTTCTCGTGGTGAGAAGCTCGTCTTTAAACGTTTTTGAGTATTTTTGAATTTAAGCGAAGTTACGTGAACATTTCCTTGACTGTCTAGGCAAATTAAGTAATTATTCGATATTATAATCTGACGCACACGAAACTCAGGAGTGAATATTCTTGCAGCGTCCTCAAAATTTAAGTTTTCATACAGAAATAACTGGTACTTATTCCAGAAGATGAAAATTGAATTTGACGAGTTGTACGCAACGTTTAAATTGTCCAATAATTCGTACCCACATTTGAAGCACTTCTTTGTCTCTAATTGTTCATCGTCACAAACGTCCATATCACCCATACTTAAATCCATGTTTATTGTTCAATAATATTGGTAAATTTCTTGTTTCATTTATCTTATCTACGAACCGACCGCCAGCATTTGCGTTTTCACGCTGTTTAGCGGTAAAAGCGGTATTACACATTGCAACCTGCAGGGCCCAATCTGTTGTGTACCCTGCCTCTTCCTCCCCCTCCTTCAGCTCCCTACGGGCCCTACCTTCAATTACACCTTCCAACCTGACAGATTGGGCCCTGCAGGTTGCAATGTGTAATACCGCTTTAACTTTTCGTTTTCATTTCAAGTCACTTTGACATTTTGCTTTCGTTCAGAAACATTTCAGAAATAATACACGTTCGAATACTACTACTTAGGGTCAAAACAGACCTAGCGGAATTAAGCCAATTCATAGACAAAATGCTTAATTTTGTCTATGGTAGTGGAAATTTGTCTATAGCTTCCATACAAAAAATCTGCTACCATAGACAAATTTCCGCTACCATAGACATTTTGTCTATGAATTGGCTTAAATCCACTGTGATTCCGCTAGGTGTGTTTTGACCCTTAAAGTTGTTGCGTTCCGTTGATGCTGTTTCATATACGTATGAAAAGAAATGCAAATAGGTCGATAACAAGTCAAAAAGTTAATTTAAATTTTACAAAGTTTATTTTACTATTATATATTAGTATAGTGACGCCAATGTACCATATTTTAGTCTTAATGATTTTTATTTACCTACTGTAGAATAAGGAGATGCAGAAAGAATTCGAACGCAGCTCTATCCAATAGAAAAAGGCGGCAAATTATAAAATTGTAGGTGTCAAATAAAATATCTCTCATATTATGATTTAATTTTAATAACTCGTGTCACGTAGATGGAGTAGGTATCTGCTGTTATTTTTATTCGCTTCGATTATTATTAATATTTACTATACCTATGTAAAGCAAGCGGTTGCAATAACAGATCGAGCCTATATCCAAGTATTCTGCATGCTCTAAGTATTATACCTTCTGATTATACTGCAGTTATTAACATAACATAATTTTAGAATGATAATTAGTATTTAAAGGGAATAACTGAAACAATTTATGAAATAACATCATTCATTTACTCCAGGAAATGAAACAAACACAATGTTATCGATATTTTCAAGAAATATCAATTCTTAAAGATGACAATAGTACAATTTTACACTCCAACAAAACTGTATTCAAAGTTCGTGTCAAACAGACATTTAAATTTAAACATTAACATATAGTGCGTTTAAAAAATGTGCGTGGCAATTTTACCCTGATTCAAAAAGTTCACAGAGCCTTAAGTGACAATGAGGTAAACCGCGTAAAGTAAATAATACAGTGAAACTACAAAAAAGTCGTATGTAGAATTAAATTACTTGAGAACCCTATTCTACAAATTTACAATGGCTGACATATAACGTCAGTGGCTGGGTTAAGACACAAGTATTGGCGCAAAAAATATCATGATAAGTTTGCACCGACTCAACTTGGCAGTGGTAATGGATGGGAGTGATTTACTTGGCGTGATTGGCGCTTAACGTGAAAATGAGTGCTGATTCAATGTTTTTTATTCAAACTGGTAATACTGATAACATGCCGAGAATTTAAAACTTAAAAAAATGTAACGTGTAGATTTATAAAATAGGGCTGAGAACGGTTTTTATTTACTAAACAGATTTATTGAACCTGTTTTTGACAGAAGAGCTACGATGACTATTTTAACCTTCTAACCTTAACGTAAACAAGGAGATATTTTTTGCATAATGATTGCAAATAGTAGATTGTGTAACAAGGGAGCAAAATGAAATATTTATGGCGAGGGCGTGCATTGATTCGCAAACGAAACGATCGATTTTAAAGCAGACTCCTGAGCGTAGTGAGGGATTCAAGGTTTAAAAGCGGTATTACACATTGCAACCTGCAGGGCCCAATCTGTCAGGTTGGAAGGTGTAATTGAAGGTAGGGCCCGTAGGGAGCTGAAGGAGGGGTAGGAAGAGGCAGGGTACACAACAGATTGGGCCCTGCAGGTTGCAATGTGTAATACCGCTTTAACGGCCAATGATAAAATTGTTTTGCTCCTGTGTGACACATACTGCTTTTCATAGCACCTTAGAGGAAAACAAAAAATGTTATTGTCGAATCAGACTTATTTTAACTTTATATGTGCTGAGTGTGCTTCCTGATTATAATAAAATAAAAATTGTTTTCATAAGAAATTCGTCTGTAATGACAGATTGGCTGAAAAAAATCTAATGTCGTAAAACAGGAAACTGCCACTTTGTTCCCTCCTAGCAGGGAAGAAACAGCCCGTATAGGAATAGGTAGTGTGAACATTTTTATATTAATTATCTCCCTACCTTACTACCTTTAAACCAGACAAATTGTTCTAAAAACAATTAAGGCATTGCTATACAAGATTGCATTTTTCCAATTAGGTTAAAAGGTTAAAATTGTTTGTTTAGGTCATATTAATATAACAAATATGGCAATCGTCTTAGGGAAAAAATGAAATTATAAAGTAGTCTTTGTGGTACTTAGTAAAAGTCGAAAAAGTCGCTAATCTACTACAAAGTTAAAACATTTGGCACACGATTACAGATCATTGTTCGGTTTTTAATTGGTTGAGCAAGTAGATACAAGTGCTATGACATTTTAAAATTAGATCACAAAATATTGTAAAGGTTCTGCTTCGATTATTAATACAAATCGATAAATAATGAATGTCACTTGATATAATAACTTTTTTTTAATAGTTCATTTCATTGAAAATGAGTCTCGTTCGTAAATAGTTGCCGTTGAATAGCAATTGCGAAATCTTAAAAAAAAACGGCAAAATTGTTTGTATCGAACTAAATATTCAGTGCTGCGAGTGTCGGGTAATTAATTAAAAGTATGTGCCTTGCCTTTCGATTTGGCACCTTTACGAGTATCTTTTTTGTGGATTTTATGCAAGTATTTAGTTCGCTGCTGAAAATTTGTGCTTCACACCAAAGTAATTTAGTTCTACAAACACTACAACTGATAAATGGCAAGACAGTACTCATAATTATTATATACATGGGACAATAATAATAAATATTAAATACTTAATCATCAGATACCTACAGGTATCTTTTTAAACTAATTGGCACACTTTCACATTGAGTCACTAGCAAAATTATATCTAACCTTAACTAAAGAGGTTTTTCTCTAAATTCGAACGATCGGTGAAAATGCTATGTTATCCTTTAGTATGCACAGTCGTCTTCGAATATATCGGAGCAGCCAAGATACTCAAAAATATCAAGACATGCACTTAATCGCCTTGATCATAGAGGTATTTTTCCGATATTTGTGACCACCTTGGCCGCTTCGATATATCTGATGGCGACTGTAAGTATGTACATACTGTACAATAAATTATTTACAATTTGATATGTGTTACTTATTGCAGTGTTTGTCATTGCGTTTATCATAACCTCGTAATAAAAATAGTTCGTCTCGACGAAAGCACGAAATCATGGCCTGAGAATTAATTCTACATTAAATGCTAATTAATACTATGGGTATTCATTTTAAAATCTATATTTACAAATCTCACAATCTTGAGTATTATAATTGCACTTTATTTGTATGCGGGCCACAAACGAAGATCATCATAAAAATAAATACGCAATCTCCATTTAAATTTTGTATGTTGGCAGTACAACGATATGAAGACGAAATTTTCGTCAGAATGGATAGTTCCTTGGTCACAGTTTCACTTGCACATTCTGTGCAGCAGGCGACGTTCCCGTCGTTATGTTGGTGTTACTTCTTAATGTCAGGGTCCATTTTGGTTTTGTCCATTGATGACGATACCATACCGCTTTGGGGGTATAATTTGTCTAAATGCTTGAGGGATTCGTTCAGGAAATTCTGAAACAAGAAAAAAAATTAATCAACTATGAGGAAAATGCTCAAAAAATATGTTAACCTTTTGACCATAAGAGTATTTTAATGTGGCCGGTCCTCCGAACCCGTGTGAGATGAGCGAGAAGTGCGTGAGACTGGGATGTCGCTGTATGGCCGGCTCCAGTATGTATTAGGGTCACTATTCTAGATTAGGTCGATCAGCATAGCCATCTGAATAACTACCTGTATAGCAGTAAACGCAGCTACTATAGCCGGGCCTCCGAACCCGTGTCGTGAGATGAGCGAGAAATGCGTGAGATGTCGGTGTATGGCCGGCTCCAGTAGGTGTTAGGGTCACTGTTCTAGATTAGGTCGACCATAGCACAGCCATCTGAATAAGTACCTGTATAGCAGTAAGCGCAGCTACTATAGCCGGGCCTCCGAACCCGTGTGAGTTGAGCGAGAAATGCTTGAGATGTCGGTGTATGGCCGGCTCCAGTATGTATTAGGGTCACTATTCTAGATTAGGTCGATCAGCATAGCCATCTGAATAACTACCTGTATAGCAGTAAACGCAGCTACTATAGCCGGGCCTCGGAACCCGTGTCGTGAGATGAGCGAGAAATGCGTGAGATGTCGGTGTATGGCCGGCTCCAGTAGGTGTTAGGGTCACTGTTCTAGATTAGGTCGACCATAGCACAGCCATCTGAATAAGTACCTGTATAGCAGTAAGCGCAGCTACTATAGCCGGGCCTCCGAACCCGTGTGAGATGAGCGAGAAATGCTTGAGATGTCGGTGTATGGCCGGCTCCAGTAGGTGTTAGGGCCACTGTTCTAGATTAGGTCGACCAGCACAGCCATCTGAATAAGTACCTGTATAGCAGTAAGCGCAGCTACTATAGCCGGGCCTCCGAACCCGTGTGAGATGAGTAAGAAATGCGTGAGATGTCGCTGTATGGCCGGCTTCAGTAGGTGTGGGGTCACGTATCCTAATTCAGGTAGAATCGTCTAGTCAGCTGAATAAGTACCTGTATAGCAGTAAGCGCAGCTACTATGGCCGGTCCTCCGAACCCGTGTGAGATAAGTGAGAAATGCGTGAGATGTCGTTGTATGGCCGGCTCCAGTAGGTGTGGGGGCCGTGTGTTGCACAGTGGCGACCGGTCCTGGTTTAACAGGTCCATCAGCTCCTTGGTCACCTGAAAGAGGGTATAGGTATAGTTTTATAACACACTAAATTTGGAAATGGTCTTAATGAGGAAAAGGGATTAAATACAACTTAACTCGGTGCTGAATAATAAATAAATAAATAAATATTAGGACACTCTTACACAAATCAACCTAGTCCCACAGTAGTACTAGTAGTGTTGTGGGTACTAGGCGACGATATATATAATAGATAAATACTTAAATACATAGAAAACATCCATAACTCAGGAACATATCTGTGATAAGCACACAAATAAATGCCCTGACCAGGATTCGAACGCGGGACCTCCTGCTTCCTCAAATTGTATTGCGGGACCAAGACGAAACTAAAAAGCGGCAGAAGCAGAGGGGGCGTCTACCAATTACCAAGAATGTTGTTTATGTGCCTTGTTTTAGTTTTTTTTAAGTTACCTGCTTGGTAGCCTGCAGCAAGTCGCGTCTTCTACGTGCGTCGTGTTCGGCATACTGCCGCGCGAGGTACTCCGCCAGCGCGCGGGCCGGGAACTCCGTCTCACACACGTAGCCAAAGTCGCGCGCTAGGTGCACTGCCTCCGCTGGAAATAATACATCAAAATAAGTGTAGAGAACGAGTCGATATAATAGACAATGAGTATCCCTTTCCTTATTTTGACACAAATGCTTGTATATATCCAAATGTAATCAACAAGACTCGGAATGAGTATGAGTACTATGGAATATGAGGAAACTTTAATTTTTTTATAACTACTCCATAGTTTTCTTTCATCTTACTATGCGATGAAAAATCCAAGGCTTGGAAAACAATTAGCGCAAATCAAGTAAATGTCTATGGGTATATGGAAAATAGGAAAAATATGATGCTAATATTTTTGGCATTGTAGAGTAGGGTCTAAGTCTATTAAAATTTTGTGTCAGTGCAGGAAAGAGGTGCCACTTTGTCGATATAGATTTATTAGTAGGTACTTCCTAAAACTAAAACATATATATACGCTATCAGCTATTCTCAAAGTGTGCTCCGCGAAGCCCTAGGGCTCCGCAAAGCCTCTGTATGTATCGACAAAGTGGGGCCTTTTCTGACTCGTCCACAATTGATGACTTTTAATTGTAAAAACGTATGAAAAAGGACTGAAAATAAAACACAAACACAACTTGTCTTCTTAATAAACATTTTTAAATCTGTCTTATGCCATAAAACATACCTTCGACTAGGCTAGTAAGGAGAGTGACGTTGGCAGCTTTCCGCCGCCCCGCCGGCAGATTCAGTCCAATTTTTTCCAGTTTCTCCCGCAGCAGGCGTCCGCCATTTTTGCTCTTCGCTCTACAACAAACGCAAAAAATCAATCAAAGTTATGAATAAATTAAACTATAAAATTAGAATGTTTCAAAAGAATTTCTTATTCGCGAATACAAAATTAATGCTGTTAAGTTAAATTTTATATTGTCGATTTCGTTATATTATAAGGTTAAAAAATAATGGAATTAGGGTGGGTTGCACCACGCACAATTAACAGACTCATCAACGTTAAATATGGCGACGGAGCTGTCATCCCATAGAAAACTGTCAAACTTTTCATACAAGATTTTTTTTACGATTACGATTACGTTCACAGACAGTTTGGTGCAACCGGCCCTTAGTCTATTTGATGCATTTTTTTAATTTACGTCGTGTGTTAATGCTAGAAAATTATCGATTGTAAACAGAATTAGCCTTTTTGAGTATAAGCGCGTATACTCGATAACAAAGAAAGTTAAATAAGGCGCGAAATTATTTCGACGTTTATGAACTATTCAGAGAGAACGAAATATTAGGTAATTTATTGATGCGTTTAAACAAATAATACTTATTTTTGAAGAATTTAACGATTCCTTATAACTTATTCGACGAAAGCTTTAGTAACGTTTTTCTGTTATTTATGAAATTAGTTGGGGTTGTAGCAGAGATACATAAAATTTGAGAGTTCGTTTATGAGCTCGATCAAGGGGTTGGGGACTTAGAAGGCGAAAAAAATCTTCACATAGGTCTAGCTTCTTATATTGGTCAACTCGTTTGCAAGTAAATCGCGAGCTCTCAGTTCGAGGCGGACTACTAGTTCATTTAGAACCTCAAACATAGAGATCGCAAAACGTTAATTTAAATTGTATTATAGCATTTTATGCTTAATATAATATTCTAAGGTGGCTAAAGAAAATCATTAAAATAAAAGTGTATACTCTTATGCGGATTATAAATCAATTCATGTATGATTTATGAGTTGTTTTTAAAACAAAATGTCGTATTAGTCGGCCACTTATTCAAACTCATTCAGAAGCCGTTGGACCCCACGCGGTAAAAAAAGTAAAAAATTACGTTTGTCAAACTTTTGACAGGTCGCGTGTAGTATCGCTACTGGCCGGTAGATGGAGCTACCGATAAACTATCGATTACCGCCAAATGTACTTACTTGATTGACGCATAGAAAGTTATTCGAGACCGTTCCGATTTACGTAGCTGAAAAATAATAACTGGCTTATGTCAATGGGGTGAGGTTTAAAATAGCTTAAATTTTATTTTTAAAGATGAAAAGATAATATTGCCGGTATGTATGTCGGATGTAGTTACTCCGAAACTGGCTACCAGTATTAACCGCTGGAATATAAAGGCTCGTTAACGAAATTGTTTTCGATAAATTTCTTTGATGAAGTTTCCGAATAAGCGAGCGAGGAATGCGACTTGTAGATTATGATTGATTGAAATTAAAGTGTATTTCGAACGTTTTTGGGTTAGCACGTGATAAAAATGATTTAATAGATTTTATAGACGAGCCGTTTTTTAACCGTCTGAATAACATTGGCTTAATACAGTTACGTTACTTATGTTATACCTACACAAGATATGAAGTTGCATAGTACCTATAAATTGCGGCATGCGGGAAAAGTCAAACCACAAAACAGATTAAATATTCCGTGAGCCAAACTCAACGCTGATTGGCTGTCCGTGGTTACCCGCTTCTTGATCTGTTTCGTCCTGCGTTCCGGTTTGCCTCGGCCTACCCTGTCGGTGCCCAGTTGCCCACTGAGTGAGGTCTCGGGACTCTCGGGACCATAGCACTTTTATACGCGTTTAGCGTCTTTCCTATGCGCGGTTCGAGTCCCCCCAAAATCGTACACGTCAAATTATAAAATCTTCTAAAAAATAAATAATGTAGGTACTAAATAATTTTAAACAAAAAAAGAACCGACTTCACTTGGGATCCGCTTTTCCAAGAGGAAGTGGCCGAGTTGCTGTAAAAAATAGTGAAACACTATAGGTGTGCCTATAATAGTTGAAGAGTTCCCTCGATTTCTCCAAGATCCCATCATCAGACACCGACTTGGTGACAATGGGACTATCTAGGGGTTATACCCGTTCAATTTAAAAAAAACATGAAAATCGGTTCACGATTCACGGAGATATCGAGTAACATACATAAAAAAAAACAGTCGAGTTGAGAACCTCCTCCTTTTTTGAAGTCGGTTAATAATAAAAGGATCTTAGTGACCCCAAAATTTCACGCTGCGACCACGCCTGGTTTTTCAGCAATTAAGAGTCATTTACGAAAACATAATAATTATGTAATCGAGACTCGAGTCTCGTGACGGTATATTTTATTGTTTTATCCACAAAAGATAATTTTCAAGAAAATTTGATTGATATTAAGAAGGTAGAACTCTAGTAGAAGTCTACTTCAGTACATTTTGTGCTGCGTTACTTTGTAATATAGAAAAATAAAAAATGAATACTTAATGAAATTATTTTCAAAATTGCTTTCTTGGGATTAGATATGATATGAGGATATCAAGTATCATTTGTGATATATTGTACAAAAAAAATCAGCCATATCGTATCTGGAGGAGCCCAAACTTGGTATGTTTTGAAAATGTTTTTTTATTTTTATTTCAACCATGTGACTAAAATGTAATGATGTGACATATTTTTGGAATCAGCTCAGAAAGCCCTTTCATTTGATGCTACATACGATAGGTTTCAGACAAATTTTTTTCCCTACAAAAACAAAATGACGAACTGCAATCTGTTTTTTTTGGGGGGGGGCGTCTACGGGCCAAATTGATTTATATGGTCTAAAGATCAATCGTTAAAATTTTCATGCTTTTAATTTGCAGCGTTTTTACGCGTACCGCTAGCACTAATAGGAAATAAAATAACAACCGTGGATGGCCTTTGTTTTGAGGTAAGGAACCCTAAACACAAACACAACTCAAACATATTTTCATAATTTATTGTTTTTAGTCAGAAAATTGAATACCTATTTTTACGGTTTAAAAAAGCTTTAATGACTGTAAACGACAAACGTTTATATTATTGTTATTTATTACTTCCGCTAATAAAATATGACATTTTAGTGTTGTTTGAAATGATGATTAGCCAATATTATTGGTAAAATATAAATATATTGAATTTATTGATTATATGTATAAATGAAACTATGTATAAAAATTATAATGACACGGTATTTTAATATCTATAGTGATGTTTAAGTATAGCTAATGATCTAACATCGTCATTTGTATATATCGTATCCTCATTTAGAAAAACGAATAAAAAATTATTCTCGCGAAAAAAAAAATGGTTTTGTATGGAAGGCTGGGACAAAAAAAAATTAGACTCAAAAAAAGTGTATGGGACCACTTTTTTTGAGTTTAATTTTTTTTTCTCTTACTTTTTCTTCACCTCATCAATCACAATATATCACAAGTATTTTTGTTACATCCTGTATAACAAACATGGGGAGGGGATTAAAATAAAAATTGTAAAAATAACACCCAGCTAAATTACTTAGCAAATTACTGCTTTACGTTACTGGGCCATTCACACATTCAAAGCGTATAAAGTGATAATCTCGCTTGCACGGTCAATGAGTAAGATATTCCGATCAAAAGATACCAAATACCGTAATTAGAGAAAACACCGTTACGTCCAATCGTTAATATTTTCACACGTTCGCTTAACCAATGACAAAAGATCCAACCGTCCGCGACTAACGAGCTTAACAATCATTTGAATTTAGAATCAATGGAAAACTAAATCGGATGAATCGACAGATCACAAACTAATGGCCAGTACGTATCGATTCGAACGGCTGATTTAAAAAGATTATTGACTCTGCGATTATTTAAAAAAAAATAGTATTGCGTTCCGTTTTTGAAAAGCATTGGAAGCTTTTGACAATTTTACTAGCGCGTATGTCTGGTATCTCTTCGAGTTCAATTACTTTGAAAAGTTATACGTAAAATAGTATAAGTAACGTATATTGTGTAGCTTGGAATCCATTAATAATCCACGATTGATTAAATCGAAATGGCGTGCCTACTTACGAGACATTGTGTTGGGTTTCGAAATAATAGCTGTGGTACATACCACCAGCATCACACCGTACTGATTCTTGGTGGACCTTATTCCCTTATAATAAGGATTAAGATAACTGTCAGTTAATTACTGTTGTGACGGAGGTTTTTACGGGTCATATCGAATGGGTTCTTTATATGTGTTGTTAGATAGTAATGTTAATTAAGTGAGCACGTGTAAGGTGCATTCTTCGCATTGATATGATACCACTTTGCCCTCAAAAAAGTTTTTACTCGTCTACTGTAATGCTTGAATTGATGCGCGGACCGAACTAATAGCGCATACTTTTCGATAGAGCTTTTATGGTCGCATATTGTAGCATCACCAACGATGGTCCAAAGGATTTTCATACAATATTGTAACAGTTGTCGGATCCCGCCCTGCGCCAGATTGAAGTTACTACATTGTATAGACAGCAGGTCTTTCTTCGAACTCAATTCTTACCGGCTTGCCTATATTGAGCACTCGTAGAAAAAATATTGTATACAATAGTGACATAATCTAGCTTTTCAATCTCGTACCTTTCTTAGGCCACTCAGCAAGCTTCGTGGCCTAAACACGGTACTCGACTGAAAAGCTCTTGATTATGTCACGATTGTATAAAATACTATTAAGAGCCAGTTAACCAGTGGCGAAGCGTCTTAAGAACTAAATTCGACTTGACAGTTTTTTTGACATGCAGGGACATTTCCTACAGCAGCTACGCTATTATAGCTGACAAATATTAAAAAAAAAGTAGAGCCCATTAGCTTAGTACCTATCTGCGGCTTCCCTACGAATATTTTTAACGCTGCATCGTACTTAATCGAAATATTTAGACTCGCACATGTAGTTACAAGGATAAAACCAGTATTAATGATAAGTTTTTAAAAGGAGGCTCAAAAACAAAGATAATTACAAGATTTATGTACGTCAAAATGCGTTGTAGAAATTGCCTACACCTCAATAAAAATACCATGTTCCGTATAAAAAGGAACTTTGAAGCAATTGGCAGTTACGTATTGAAGAGTCGTATTTGTATTTAAATATTTTTAAAAATGGCGTAAACGCCAAGATATTTAAGTACTATTTTAGATGTGACATCGCAAATAGGCAAATTACTCTTGAATTACATTATCTATCCGGTCCATTTAATAATTCATGCAGTATCCTTATAATAGCCATAATTACAAATTAAAAGCCGTTTCACACAATAAATAACTGTCGCTCGTTTTTTTAAATTGAATTTCGAACGCGCTCGTAATTGCCCTTATTACGCGGCGATTGTCAAAACGGAGATATTTTTCGCTTTAATTAAATAGGTAAATGTACCATATTTTATTGTTAAAATTATAGCGGATACATAATACGAAAAAATGCAAAAAAATTTTTTTTATTGGTAGATCGGTACCTTTGGTAGATATAGGTACACTTATGGATGACCCCAACAGGATTCCACAGAATTTCATGTGTTCAACACTTTTACAAAATTTTGGAAAATTTACGTCGTTTTGCTATTGTAATAAAAAACAACTAGGTATGATTAGGTTACAAACTAAGTATTTTAGTAATTTTGTATTGTTTGTTGCATTTTATATTATTTTAGATATAAAATGATCTAGTAAATGGAATAAATGTAAAAAAAATTATGTCGTGTATCATGATATTCATGATCGTTGTTGAATAACGTACCTATCGATGGTATTTTTTTACACATTTTCTATGCCTAAAGCAACACTGCAAAAAACAATTGCAGTTTTTTTTATACCACGATGGTGGCAAACAAGCCCATATCCTTGGTCATAAAAAAAAATTACACAGCTGCAGTTTGTATTTTGACATTGTAGCGAATAATTTGCATTCCCTAGCTTCGTAATTTTACCTAGGAATATTAAATATAAGCAGCGATGCGTGTAAAGTGGGAAACTGTCACATGACAACTAATTTACGTGTTAAAACAGCAATTTTCATGTTAATCTTGAAATTGTATCGTATGACCTATTCAAGTTTGATGTAAGATGTAAATAGCCTTACACTACATAGAGATACATATTTATGCAAAGTGCATCGTGGACAGTGCTGACTTAATTAAGCATTAACTGACCTCATTCGGGATATTTACCTATGCCTGGGTTAAGAATTTTGCTAGTACCTAGTACAAATTGAAAAACCTTGTGACGGTAATGAAATACCTAAATAAATAGCTGATGAATAACCAGTTGTCGTAATACATTTTGTCAATTCACGAACGCATATTTCTTAGTCGAAATTAGGTGTTTTGGAAGTCAGACTTTATCGTTTTGTTTGTGTGTATGAATCAACTATGAAGTGATAAACATAATTAGGTAGCTATTTACTTCCTTTAAACTTAATATTATTTTTAATAAAAAAAATAACTTATCCACTGTATTATAGATTAATCGCGTTTTTAAACAATTTATCATATATCATCATATTTTTATCTGATAATAAGATATACCTTAAGAAATTAAACCGCTAATAGAACGTCGCACGAAATGTGATTTGGATATTTTCAGGATTATTAAAAAAAACTTGTGAACTCATTGGGTAACGTGGACTGAAATATTTTATATTTACAAAATAATCGACTGTTAACACTTAATGATTATACACGGTGGGCTCGAGTAAACTAAGAGTTAATACCAATATATATTTTTTATTTTATTATTATTACTTAGCACAAAACGCCTTTTTGATGGCGTTGTTGCCACTATTGGGCATAGTTTACATATCCTTATTGAGAGACACCAAAGTGACAAGGAATACTTTGCATACAATTTTTTTTATTTTAAAAAGGGATCATGTTGTTTTAGGCGATCCTTTTATTAATAACATTTATCTTTCATGTGCACAAAACATTAAAAAAATTGAAAAAAAAAAAGAAAAAAAATTTTTTTTTGGTGAGTTTCATCTAGTCACATGACGTTTTTTACTCCTTTTGGTCTCAGAAATGCGTGGTTAAGATCTGTCGGGTTACTCGAGCCCACCGTGTATAATGTAAATTCATGGTAATTATGCAAAATATTTGATTACAATATAGTTGCCATGTAGTTGTCACCCGTTAGATAGTATTAGCATAAAACAAATTACATTGTTACACTTATCACAGTGTTGCCACACTAAAGTCAGGAACGAGGCCGATTCGTGATTTTCGTGACCGAGAAGTGAAATCAACAAAGTTTTTAATTTAGATAGCCTGGTGAGTTATTGATTGTGAGTAGTCTTATCTTAGCTAAGACGCATGGCTTTGATTAAATAATTTATGAATATTTGTTACTCTATAGGTAGTATATATATCTAATTATTAACAATAATAGTATAATAAATCTAATTATTATCAATTACATATTTTCATTGCAATCATATTTTGGTATTGTCATATACCAAGATTACCAAGTGTGCCAATGCCCAGGATTGAAATCTAACCACCGTTTTATGTGTTCGCGCCAGACGCCACCGTTTTCTTGCATATGCATATGAATAGGACGTCTATTTAAGTTTGTTTCTACTTTGGGCAAAAATGAAAAATAGCTCTCAAATTATGTTACAATGAAAAAGCGTCACACCTGGTAGCTATGCTATCTTGTCATGCTAGCATCATTGAGACTGTTTAGTTTATCGACTGCCTACCTTCTAATTTCCATTTATTTATCTACGATCAAATCAAGAAGATTGTGCTCGTTAACAACAAAAAACAAGTTATATAACCGACATCCGCTTATCCTGGAAGAAACTAATAAAAGTGTGACTGTAAATTATAGTCACTATTGGCAATTATTTCACGGTCGCTCAATCATCGTGTCAAGCGACTGCACCTTTGTCGCGCGACAGCGTTTCAATTAATGTACCCTATTAAGTAAATGAGTTCTTTTTGATGTGTGAACTATTTCGGCTCATTATTTTTTTTCACATAATTGTTTACTTTTTTTCTGTCACAATAGTAGCTAAGACCCTTAAACTGTAGTATTTTTTAGCAATAAATATTTATGGAGTTTACAGGGTGACATGCGAAGCGGTTTGTCTATTCCACTGACATTTAATGGGATACTTTTATTTTATCATACAATGTAGGGAATATGAAGTTCACTTGACCTTTTGCTATGTGCTGTCACATAATCTTTATAAAAGACATCCGGTCTGTCAGCTAATAAAAAAAATGCGTCTATGCTCAGAAAAAGAACCTTATGATACTTTAACAAAAATGTGGTACCTTGCGATGTAAAGACTATTCACTTTAAGGACTTTTTGACTTTTTCAGGATACCGATAGTACAAATATTCATCATTGTGCTTTAGACAGACTAATCTAAGTAGGCCTTTCGGTAACGTATATTTGTTATAAATTACGGGTCTAATTATACCAAGGAAGAGCGGTTATAAACCAGTTACGAATGTATGGCTGTTTAAACACGACCCAGATCCAACCGCGAATAAAAAGCATCTAATAGCAGACTGAAGCACTGGCCACAAACCGAGCTACACAGTGTGGCCGGTGCGGTGCAAAAAAAGTTTGAACGACAGCGTGTCGCTCACCTCACGGGTGTGCGGTGCGATAACTTTATCATCGATTCATCGCTTACCTATTCAGGGAAGTCGTCATTAAAATACATTTTTTATAAAATAAAAAAAATTATATCTATAGACTAGGGAGACCAAACGTACAAAATACAAATGTATGTACCATCGGGTTTAGAATTGCATGGTCAATTTATCAATGAATTCATTCATAAACTGGTAATGCAATTCTAAACCCGACGGTACCTAGTAGGTACCTACGCTAAAAAGCCCTAGTGATATATTTTTAGGTATTTAGTATTTACTATGTTTTCATTGTTTTGTAGCAAATTACCAAGGCGCCCCAGACACAAATCAAGTAGAAATTAGAGTTTCATGTCTTATGTGCCTAATTTGATGATGTTAAGCATTAGCAGTCACCAGAATTAACGAACTTTAGGATATTTTGTTCAAAGCAATATTTTTATTGATATTCGTAGTTTAGTGAAAAACATACCCAAATGAAAAAAAGGTTTCGTTTGCTTTTCTATGGATGTTAGAATAAATGTTTCTGAGAATGCCATTATCAAATCATCCAATCAAAACCTATAGTAACGCAGCAATAGGAAAAGCTAATAAAAATATCCCTTGTAATGCATTACTTCACCAGCCTTATTATACTTAAGCAAGAGGCCTGGCAGTCGCGGCTTGTACTTAAAAAATATTTAAAATGAATTATTACATTATGCATGAAGTTAACTGAAATATTATCTAGCGTTTATCGTAGGCATTATTATAATGGCCTGACGTCAGGTGCGTATTTTTTAATGGTTTGTATGTAGATTTATGTGTGGCAGGTTATTTAGACGCGTTCTAGCGAATTTCGCTACTTTTTACATGGGCATTGAGTACGATTCCTAATTGTGTTTTTATGCAATAACCGTATTATTGACTGCCGACAAAGTGCTGCTTTTTGTTTGAAACTGCACATTTTTCCCGGTCGGTTTCTTTGATAATACTAAAGTGCATCAGCTGTGATAAAAAAGTAGCAAAAGATGTATATTGTGGATATTTGCATTAAGACTTCATAAACCAAAGCTTTCGTCAGCTCAGCTATAAGGCATCGTCCTAATAGAACGCGAATCGTAGGCGATTGTGCAATTGTCAGTTAGGGCACCTCTTCGAGTTCAATATGTTTGATCGTGCGTTCGTACGAGTACAATTCGCGCGAACCTACGATGATTGCCTATTCTCGGTCTATTAGGACGATGCCTAAGAATTCCACCCAGGGGCGGCCTTAAACAACGCGAGGCCCCGGTCGGCCCTTATAAAATTCTGCTCTGCGAGGCCCTTGCAATTTTTTTTGCAACAAGGCCCTTGCAAGCGCGAGGCCCCGGGCGACCGTCCCGATCGCCACTTCTTAAGTCCGCATGTGATTATATGGTCTACGAATTGACGTGCTGTTTGCGTTCTCTTTATACTCATAGAACAAAAGACACCAACGTATGATGACCCCATGCTTGTACTTCGTTTTACAGGACGTACTTTGTTTAAATAAGTATTCCGGTTTACTTGTAGAAAAGGTATTGTAAACAGTAGTAACATAATTATGCTTTAATCTTGTGTGTTCCTTAGACCACTCAGAAAGCTTCGTAGCCTTAACACAATGGAGTAAAAAACTAGTATTTATATACCCACGTAACTGATTAGCCTTGACTTATGTTACCTTTAAACACCTAAATTAAGATTTAATTGCAATGTATCTGTCTTGTCGAGACCACTCAAGTCAATCTAAGTTATTCAGGAAATAATATCTTCTTACGATGCTAGTCAGAAAAAGTGCTAAACGTATGTGTATTTTAAAACTTTAATGACAGACAGACTTTTAGATCTTATTCAATGTTATACCTATTTGGTACCTATAAATGAGACCTTGATTTGAATAAAGATATTCGACTTTATTGAGTATTTAAAGTTGAAGTGTTTATGTAATTTATCAGAACAGGTTTGAATGTGTAGTCTTAAGCACTATCTTATTCTTAGGCAGTAATAACAACTATTATACTGTTTCCATCATTAGTTTGTTGGTTTATCGACCACAGAATAATAGTTCCGTTGTCCAGAAAAGCTTAGTGCTTAAGACAGGTTTGAATGTGTAGTCTTAAGCACTATCTTATTCTTAGGCAGTAATAACAACTATTATACCGTTTCCATCATTAGTTTGTTGGTTTATCGACCACAGTAGTAATAGTTCCCGTGTCCAGAAAAGCTTACAAGGTACTTACCGTCGTAAGACTCCGCCAAGCAGCGACGCGTTGAGACATTCAGGCGGCGACAACCGACGCTGTACCTCTCCGACTGTCACTTTGTACTTGCTCGTCGACGACAGTAGCGACAACCGTCCCGGTACTGAGCAGAACACGTCGTTTGGTGCGCATGAGCCGCCGAGACCGTCGCGCCCTTTTATCGCTGCGACAAAGATAAGTGATATAAAATAGGATATACGGCATAAAAGAAGGAGAAAGGCTTGTCTTGAGAAAGGGTCGTCGACTTCCGGTCTTTAACTATTAACACTCACTAATTAAAATGACCTGTTTCTAACCTTAAGTACAAAGTAAGATTATTGACTATACTTAAGCTAAATACAGTTAAGGCCTAGAGGGGCGAGAGGGTTAGATAGGGTAGAAGATATTGCTAGGAGGGATATATGATAACATTTCGCTAACTGACGTGTTTACTTAGTCCAAAAATTTGTTGCATGTAGAATGAAATGAAGAAAACATTGAACTTGTTACATATCAGATAACGTAGATTCAAAAGTCATTCTTCGTGAAGACAAAATATTAGTCTTCGCTACAGTTTCAAACGTCCCGTACCTACTTCCAATAATGATCTAGCTACTCCGATACATGTTCGAAGAACTGCATATCATTCAATGTACCCCAAATCACCAGACCCCATCTACCAGCACGCCTATTACTGCTACAATACAAATACAGCTAATAAATGCGTATCTCGCATAAAAAATACGGGTGATTACAAATTTCTGAGCACCGTGTTCTACAATGGCACTCCCCGCGTCCGCCACGCCCCAAACATGAGCGCAGCGTGAGCCATTCACATTGTAATATTTCTTTATGGCAACCCTAATACAATAAACATTAGTATGTCATTAACTCTGCACCATACTGGCTCTTAACACCCTGCCATTCGAAAAAGAAAACTGCCAATTACGAGTTTTGAAATTGGAATGCAAGAACGAATTTGGAAGTGTAATTAAAAATGGGGTATCGAGTTTTTACGAGTATCGATTCCAAATTCGAATGCTCTATTCAAATATAGATTGATTGATCGATAGTTTTATTTTGTCGATATCGATTCATTGGCCCGTTGCATGAGATGAGATGGGTCTTTTTTACAATCTATTTAGAAAAGTCGATACACCTATCCGATAAGTGCGGTATGAGGCCTAATTACAGTTTTATCTGTAAGAGGTCATCTTTGAGCGGGTAACAATGAAATATTTGATAAGTTAATAATATGTATTTATTGTCGAGGCACGTGCAGTTTGAATTGTATCAGTACGGTTAGGAAAACATTAATTCTAAAAAACCCATAACATTCTGTTAGGTAGGTACCTACGTTCAAAATTTAGCTTATTTTTTGCATGCGCTATAGACTACTACTGTCTGAATTGGAAAGTCGTTAGGAATCGAGTTGTGAGACCCGCCACTGAATCTTGTAGGTAAGTACCTATAGTATGTTAGTTGATTTGGGAAAACTTACAGAGTCACAAAAGTTTTGTTTTATTTATGATTTACCTATGATTTATTTTCTTGTACATATAACAAAAATAGTTTTGTAATGGAACCGTTAGAAAACTTTTGCTGTGCCTTATTAAAATATCACGACAATCGCAAAAACAGTATAAAGTATCATTTTATACGTTTCACTACATATAGTTTTTGTCTGTCTATACCTACCTACTCAAGAACCGATGAGTCGACACAAATCGTCATCAAGTGTTGCTTGATTGCTTACTTAGCCGGTTTAATTATACGTTAATATGGCAATACTATTTATTTTACAAAGAAATAGGCCTCTTTGGACTAACGGGTGACGTCAAAATATTGATAGATACTTTTTCAGGCACTTCTTTATATGCTTTGATATTCATAATTTGGCTTTGACTATTGTCAGGTTTTTAATGAGGTACACTCTCTTTAAATTGAGAAGTATGTGTATAATAATAGGTAACAGAACAATGTAAGCAAGACTGACTATTTGCAAAGAGACAAGACCATCAGATCTGATGGGGGCCAATTTTTAACTTTCGAGCGCCCGAATTCAAAAAGTTTAAGCTCGAAAGTAATCGCACACAAAAGCTTAGGTACCGCCAATTTTTTTGCATGAAATTAATAATTTAAATACTCGTGATTTTAAATTCCTATCGCTGTTATTTTCAAAACATTATTCGACACGTCCGAGTACTCGAATCTCAAAAATCACCCCCCTGATGGTCTTGTCTAAGTCTAAATCCTAAAACCTTTTGTATGAGGAGGCCACCCAGTGGGACGTATATGGGCTGTTGGTTCTGTTGTAAGTTTTACTATATTTTTTACAAACTTTTATTTAATTTCACCTGTCTCGCTGTCTGTAAAAAATCTTACAAGTTCAATTTTTCCACTTCCCGGTTTCCGATCGAGCAAATTTTGCATGCATGTATAAGTATATCGCGTGACAATGCAATATTAAGATGACATGGAGCTGATCTGGACGGAGGCCGAAGGTCATAAGAACACTGTGATAAAACTATGGAAGCTCGTTGTGTTTGGATTTGTTAGAGTCGTCTGGTTAAGCAATAGATAACTTTTGCCATAAAAACATAGTCGATGTTAAAAGCTGGTATTAAAAGAAATTAGAAAATCTTAGTATTCTGTTACTTCGTTGTATTATGTTATGAGCTACGTAGGTACCTACTACCTAGTCTACCTACTGAAAATGTTGATTATTCAAAAATAAAAATAAAAACTTACTTTTTAATAAAGGTAGATCAGTCATGAACCCTGTAGTGTCATCCATGCCGGCATTCTGAAAAAAAAAAACAAGATTATCTATGATTTCCCAATATGTTATTGGCATATTAAGAAAACATTGGAGGGAAATGTATGGATAAAATTCCGGCATACCGACTACGGTTCGTCTTAATTTGCTTTATTAAATTCCTGTAGAAATGGCGGCCATATTCGTTCCTTGTTGACCGGGGGTGACCGATGTTTCACGACTTTATTATAAACCAATAGAATGTAATATATTACATTAAATACCTTTTACGATGAATATAATTTCCAATATTTAGGATATTGGATTTTAGACACACAGATTAAAAACTTATAAGTCTAAACAAATAAATAGGTGTTTAGTAACTAATACAATATTTTTACGTGTAACAAAAACATGGTAAGCAACTAAATATTTAGGTTGATGAAAGGTTACATTTTAATGGCTTTCACTTTTGTAAAGAAACCGATGCCAATACTTTAGCGAATCTCACGATCTCCTCCTACACATAGCGTCACATTGTATAGGATTGAGAAGACAATTCGCGATTCGTCATCGCAGCCCAAACCGCGGTGCCCCAACTGTTAGAAATTCCATTTGAACTGACCGGCGCCTCCTCTGAGTGCAGCGCGTGATGCAGTGCGATCTCATGCTGCTCCCGCGCCCCGTAATCCGCGCTGCGCTCCCCGCCGCCGTAGCCGAAACCACTGTGTCCCAGCTAGGGCATGCAATACCGGTATTATTTATATGGGCTAATACCGGACTTCCGGGATTGTCCATACAAGCAATACCGGTATTGCATGCCCTAGCCCCAACCCGCCCAAATTGTTACAAAACCTTCCAAATTTGAACTGACCGGCGCCTCCTCTGAGTGCAGTGCGTGATGCAGCGCGATCTCATGCTGTTCCCGCGCCCCGTAATCAGCGCGCCGTTCCCCGCCGCCGTAGCCGAAACCACTGTGCCCCAACTGTTCAAAAAACACAGGTATAAGTATAGTTAAATACTTCTGACATACCACTGGGTATTAATTATATAAGATAAAAGAATTATAAAACAATCTTGCTGCTAACAGAGACCTAAGTAATGTGAAAGTGAATTGCTACATCATTGTTAATATCTGCAACCATTTCAGCAAATAAAATAGCCTTCTAAATTTCATCGCCAATCGCCATTAAATCACAAAATGACATAGAGTTTCCCGCCAAAAGTGAGCTTTGTGTTGCCAGCCCGTCTCGGCGGGACCGGGACATTAGGGCTAATCTGCCAAAGTGCCACCGCTATAAACATGTGCCTTAGATCCTAATGGTCTTATGCATTGAATAAGTCTATTGAATATCCGACTTTTGAGTTTTGAGCTTGGTATTGCTGGCCGAAAATATGATACGTTGAAATTAGACGTTCGATTTTTGAAAAGAAATCGGGTTCTGTATTTTTCGTTTTCTGGTAAAATGTGACTAGTTTCATTTTACAAAATTACCAATAATGACCTTTTAATAAAAGTATACGGATTTACTGTCAATTGCTGTAATGAAAATACTTGAAAAATGTAGTCAACTTTTTTCAAGTATTTTCATTAGAGCAATTGACTAAAAAAGTATAAAAATGTGAATTTTATTCACCCATTTACACATTAATGGCTGATTATGGTAATTTTCAGTACCTAAGGTTTTTATTTTGATATTTATTTATATTATCTTTAAATTAAACGTCCGTTATTGTCCGGGTACCTATTACTTAACATATGTATATGTCATCTTTAAACTTAAAAGTAGTTCTTGATAGAGGTAACAGTTAGGGTGTCAACTATTGGGCATTAGCGTGTCGAGTATTTATCCTAGGTAGTATTTATCAACGTTTATCCTAGTTGATGACAATTTTTTGAGGAAATGATAATCACGTAAGGAATTCAGTTATTTTAATTAATATTACTAATTATTGCTGGTTAAAATGTAAGCAGCATTTCTTACAAGTTCCCCTTTGAGCACCGTTATAACATATTTGCGAGGGGAGAGTATGCGAGCGCAGAATAGTTCGGATTCGTTGTATAGATATTAATGATTAACTTCTTACGTGCGTTTATTTTGGAGACTGCTAGTTTATTGATAGTACAAATTATGTTATGTATTTTTAACCGACTTTAAAAAAGGAGGAGGTTCTCAATTCGACAGATTTTTTTTTTATAATTATTTTTTGTATGTATGTTACTCGATATCTCCGTGAATCGTGAACCGATTTTCAAATTTTTTTTTAATCGTACGGGTATATCCCCTAGATGGTCCCATTGTCACCAAGTCGGGGTCTGATGATGGGATCCTGGAGAAATCGAGGGAACTCTTCAACTATTATAGGCACACCTGTAGTGATTTCACTATTTTTTACAGCAACTAGGCCACTTCCTCTTGGAATAGCTGATCCTTAATGAAGTCGGTTCTTTTTTTGTTTAAAATTATATAGTAATTACTTCCTTTATTTTTTCCTTCCTTTTTGGGCACTGGGTTTTTTCGTGGCAGGGATACTATTTAGATAGATTACACAACTAAAATTTGGCGAATTTTATTCAAATTCAAAATAAAATGTTCGTTTTGAAAACGTAGCTTTAGTTTTCTTAAACCAAATTGTTTTAACTTAGATTTTAACCAATAGGCGGGGGGAGTATCTCGATATTGTTCCATTTTTCGTAGCGACGGCGTAATTCACGTGCATTTCGTAGAGCGATTTTCAGTGCGGATGCAATTCATGCAATAAGATAGCGGTTTGTTTGTATATGAAGGGTACACGGAAAGAACATGTCTAGTCCCTTTTTTCGTAAAATGAGATTTTTGTATCAAAATGTAGAACTTGCAATGAACTATTAACAACAACTTCTGTAACAGCTGGAATTCTTAACATAAATCCACTTTTTAATTCATAAAAACCATCTAGTTGCGAAAATAGTATGGTTAATTGAATCGTTCCAAACTTTACACTTTACACAAACTTTAAAACCGCTATAACTCAAAATGTTGTCAAAGTGACTAGACATGTTCTTTCCGTGTACCCTTCATATAGGGTTTACCTACCGCGCGACCTACCACGGAAATCTATATTTCGTAATTTCCGTCTCTGTCGCTCATGCATATTCGAAAGATAGTGATGCAAAAAGATTGGTTGACTTACATGGTGTGTATGGATCTCGTGGTGGTCGCGGTGCAACCGCGCATGCTCGTGGTGCGTGTGGTGCCGTGGTAACAGTTGCTGCGGGGCGTAATGTTGCGCGTACGCCTCGCCGCCGCCGCTGTATTCCATGCCATGGTTCTGCGAATAAGGTATGGGTTTATCTATGGTTTAAATATTTAGTCATTACTCATTAAACACAGGAAAAAATATTAAAGTTTAACTTAGGGCGGGGGAAAGTAGAGGGAGGGAAAGTAAGTAGATAAGTAGAAGGCAGCCGGTGAGCCTGACGTATACTTAGTAGTGGTAGTGCGGGCTGGAAGGATGCAGAGCAGGGGCGAAGCCGAAAGGTAGCGGGAGGTAGGGCGGGTTAAAGTCGACGAGCAAGCTCTGATGGTTAGATGTCTATGCCGTTGTTGGTGATGTGAGCTGAGGGAGCGAAGGGCGGCGGGAAGTAGGACAGATGGATCGGCGAGCGAGAGCTGATGATGTGAAGAATAAGATGTACTATACCTGTTGTTGGTGGTGCGGGCTGGCGGGGTGCGGCGCGGGGGCGAAGGGCGGCGGGAAGTTGGACAGGTGGATCGGCGAGCGAGAGCTGATGGTGTGGAGAATAAGATGCTATACCTGTGGTTGGTGGTGCGGGGTGGCGCGGTGCGGCGCGGCGGCGAAGGGCGGCGGAAGTAGGGCGGCTGGAAGTCGGCGAACGAGAGCTGATGGTGTGGTGAATAAGATGCTATACCTGTTGTTGGTGGTGCGGGCCGGCGGGGTGCGGCGCGGGGGCGAAGGGCGGCGGGAAGTAGGACAGGTGGATCGGCGAGCGAGAGCTGATGGTGTGGAGAATAAGATGCTATACCTGTGGTTGGTGGTGCGGGGTGGCGCGGTGCGGCGCGGCGGCGAAGGGCGGCGGGAAGTAGGGCGGCTGGAAGTCGGCGAACGAGAGCTGATGGTGTGGTGAATAAGATGCTATACCTGTTGTTGGTGGTGCGGGCTGGCGGGGTGCGGCGCGGGGGCGAAGGGCGGCGGGAAGTAGGGCGGCTGGAAGTCGGCGAGCGAGGGTTGCCCGCCGCCACGGAAGCCACCGCCGCCCAGGCCCAGCCCGCCGCCGCCCAGGCGCTCCTGAGAACAAGGAAGATACAGGTAAATATATAAATTTTAACAAGAATACAGCATGGGAATACAATATGGGGTCCTTCATAAAATAAGTGTACAGATTTCTAAAGGATGAAAACAATTTTGTTATTTAACTTGAATTTGGCTTAAAATTACTTCATGAGCTGTAGGAAAACTGCCCAGGCGCTTGAAATGAAACTTAGGCAAGCCGACGGGAATCGTGTTCTAAGGACACGCCGCCACTGAGTCTTATCAGACATTATTATCAAACTAAATCGTAATCTAAAACGAAACCACCTGACACACACTTTACACAATAACCGCTCGTAAATTACATCCACACGTTTGTAAAGAGATTTGATTACAAAATTACAATGTAATTAACCTTTCTGGCTTAATATGGTAACGGCGACTAAAGAGGCGCAGACGCAGTAATTATTGCGGTGTTAGGTGTGAAGTCATTAGGCTTTTTGTATGGATATCAAAGTGACATCGGTGTTATAAACGAGTGGTCAAAGGGTGCCGTAATATGCTAACTGTACATAGGCAGAAACAAAAGTCTTTTCTGCGTGCTGTTAAAAGAGTATGTAGTTTCTTGTGTTGGGTATTTTTTATTATGAGACTGACCAGCGCTTGACCCTAGTCTCACCTGATGGAAAGTGAAGACAGAGACTAAGATGGAGCTCACCGGTTCAGTAATGTAATAGCCTATTCACTCTTGCTTTAAAGAGACCGAGATCGTATTTGTCAGAGAATACAGATGACGGCAAGCATATTCCAGTTTTCAGAATTTACAGGTAAATTCACAAGAGCTGTCTATGAAAATGATGACAGTTCGTGGTTCAAAGTTTTCATGAAGAGTATTTTACTACTAGATAGAGATATCTAGAAACAGTTTTGAATTTACAGCGATTTCAAAAATCTAAGTAAGTATCGATTACTATCGCTACGATATTAAACTTGATACCAATTTCATGAGTTCACTCTAAGTATTTCGAGTTTTCCAAAGGAGCAGATTTCAAAAAGGGGCTTACAATTAAAATATAGCAGGTACAGTCGCCATCAAATATATCGGACCGGTCAAGGTACTCAAAAATATCCAGGCGCGGTCGCAGCCTGAAATTTGGGGGGGGGGGGGCGGTTGTCACTAAAGCAAAAAAAAATTGGGTTTTTTCAATTCGACACGTATGATTTTGGGGGGGGGGGGGTCATGTCCCCTGTGACCTCCCCCCTGGGACCGCGTCTGAAAATATCTGAACATGCACTTTATCGCCTTGACAATAGAGGCTTTGCGACCACCTTGGCCGCTCCGATATATTTGATGGCGACTGTAAGTACCTACGTGAGGTAAACCGAACGCTTGACACTATCCCAGTACAAGTCATCTTTATACTTGAGTCTTTCGCAATTAAGGTGACAGCAGGGTGTCAATTATTGGGCATAATATTTCTCAAAAGGCAAATGTTAGTCGTTAAGATCGGAGCGTAGCGGTGCCATCAAAGCCTATAGTTAATTGTATGAACGAATAGACAAGCACCTAATGATATGCAGCGGACACGCGAACTCTGAATTAGTTTGGACAATCTTTGAATTCATTTGATAGCATGCATTCTTTTTGATATATGGTTTTACAAACCTATGTAATTTGAGATTTATTTAATTTTGTCGGAGGGTGTTAACTAACTCGTACGAGTTTTGAGGCACAACTTACTTTTTCAGTAAACTTTTCGAAAATGTTATTACTATGAGTACAGTCGCCATCAAATATATCGGAGCGGCCACGGTACTCAAAAGTATCTGAACATGCACCTTATCGCATTGACAATAGAGGCATTGTTCAGATATTTGTGACCACCTCACCTTGGCCGCTCCGATATATCTGATGGCGCCAGGTAACGTAAAAATATGAATTTAAGCTTTTTTGGCATTTTAACCTTCTTCCTCCTAGCGTTTATCCCGGCTTGGGGTCCGCTTGACAACCTAATCCCATGAATTGGCGTAGACACTAGTTTTTACGAAAGCGACCGCCATCTGACCTTCCAACCCAGAGGGGAAACTAGGCCTTTTTGGGATTAGATCCGGTTTCCTTACGATGTTTTTCCTTCACCAAAAAGCGACTGGTAAATATCAAAAAATATTCCGTACATAAGTTCCGAAAAACTCGGTGGTACGAGCCGGGGTTTGAACCCGAGACCTTCGGATTGAAAGTCGGACGTCTTACCGCAAGGCTACCAGCGCTTCTGGCATTTTAACCTTGTGATTATAATAAATCAGTTATCATTAGGAAATGCAAATCAGAAAAAAATCTATGACAAGGAATCTGTAAATTAGCGGTTATCGGTAAATATTCACACAAAATTCTTACCCGCTATTACCAATCTGATACCAACTTAATATAAATTAAGTATGTTTACTGTTTCAAGGCAACATAAATCTCTTTTATATGATATCAAAGAGATACTTGCGCAACTTGCTTTTAGGGTATTTGATCTACTTATTTGAATTATTTTGAACATAATATATTACAAGTAGCTAATGTAATAGACAAATTAGCCACAAATCAGGTTTAATCTACATTTTACCAAATGCTGGTAACCTGTCAACCTAATGGTAATGTGTAAGATTTACTGGTCACAGTTTTGGTCAAGTGTCGAGTTAACTTTCTCTAGTAGGGCAATTATTCTTTTTAGGTAATCGTACAGTTAGATCAGCAATTTCGTTGAGTCTTTAGCCATAAAATCCAAATGCTGGCTAATTTATTTCCGTACAAATTGAAGTGAATCATTTGGTGTAGGTTTACACATTATCTATACGTCCAATTCAATCAAATGCCGTTATACGTCGTGCAACCCAAGAAGCAATTTTTGACACCTGTCATCTCAGTACATTTTATAACCTAAAATCGGATTTTTGTACTGAAATGAGAGGTGTCAAAAATTGCTTCTTAGGTTGCACGACGTATAGGGGGGTGAGTCTCCAGATGTGTACCTGAATCAAAACCTTGTCAAACCTTACTTCCTTACCTCTTCACATGGAAAGTTAAATTCGACCACATACAATTTTAGAATTACGCAGAAAGTCAGAGACAAAATAGTGGTGAGTCAGATAGGAGCCATTAAATTATAGTCTTTTTACTGCATTCCTTTTACTATAGTATGGGTTGTATAAAATATTCCTTTTTATACTCGGCGACTGTAATACTTGAATTGAGATTGTGGTGGCGGAACTACTAGCGCATACTTTTTGATAGAGCTTCTATGGTCGCATATTGTAGCATCCATAACAATCACAGAAAGGATTTCCATACAATATTGTGAAACTGTTGTCGGGCCCCGCATTGCGTGTCGCCGCCGGCACAATCCACCGGGAGATCGAACGTTACGAGATTACATAGAAGCAGTAGGTTGTGCACGGCTTTCGTCGAACTCAATTCTTACCGGCTTGCTTAAGCACTCGTATAAAAACTATTGTGTGCAGCGGTACATAATAAGGGTTCTTAAAATTCTCGGGTCTGTTTTTACAAAATTCGGCTTCGCCTCATTTTGTAACTTCGACCCTCGAATCTTAAGAACCCTCATTATGTAACTGTTGCACAAAATACTATAGAAATATCCTGGTCATTGCACCGAAAATGTACCTAGGTGTAGCGGATCCTTATGGAAATCTATTCTTTCCACTATTTATTTTCTGTGAACATTCTACTACAGATGATAAAATATCATATCAGGTAAATTCGTCATTCATAAAAAATATTAAGTTAATAAGGCCGATTGAAATAACTTTATTGTGTAACTTTAAAAGGCGTCTTAACCCTACTGTTTTTTTTGCTGAGTAATCTTAGACCTAAAGATTAAGGCATAATCCAAAACAAATAAACATGAACTTATTTTGTTTAAGAGAGTACAAATGTCTCAACTTTCCGATCGGGTTGAAAGATATCATCTACGTAAACAATTCCTTTCTTCGAAAGTAAGTTACCACTCAGATATTTATAGATGTTTGTTTCGAGGTGATTTCGAATCAAATTTGCTAACATATACATAACTGGAAATACTATAAAAATCAACAGTAAATTCTTGCAAAAAAGAAGCTGCGAACGCCCACCAAACCCGTCTTGGGTGACAATAACTTTTACTACAACAGTCAAAAATTCCGTCTGACTCACAGTACCTGCCACACCTCAACCTGCATGTAATTAAAATAATGGTATCCGAGTGTACATTATAAAAAGATCGATTGGCAAACGACAAGCAATCGATTACGAAGTGATCTAGTTTAATTATTTATTCGGAGACCGGATGCGGTCGGCCGGATCGAGTTACGGTAAGGTGTAATAGTAGAGCGGTTTTTGTAGGGCTGGGAATTAAAACAGTAGCGTAGCGTTTTTCCTTTTATACTCTAGTATGTAAATATGCCGATCTCATTCATCAAGAAAAAAAAATTGGCCCCCAAAAGGGCTCTTAAAATGTATCGCCAACGCCATTACCTTCCTTGTTTACATTTTCAATGAATTTGAATCATAATTAACAAAATAAGGCGAAAAATTGCGTTCCTCTGTAATGAAAAAGTAAGAGATAAAAATTTTCTCGTGAAAAGAATTGGTTTTGTATGGAGTCCCATACAAAAAAGATTTATTTTTCGTGTCCAAAATTTTCCTACCTTTTCTTACTCGAAATTCGAAATACGATACCAATTATGACCTTAAACGGATAAACAGTATTTTTGTTACACCCTGTATTCGTCCATGGTTATGGATCATAAATTAAAATATTTGGAAGGTATGTCCCTAACTGTCTTCTATTGATTTTACTAATACGATATTTAGTCGCTCTTTAAGAGTAATTATCGATCCGTAAAACACATAAACGTCGAAATCTAGTCGATCGTTAATGAAATGTTGTCACTAACTAAGGAAATGGGCTTAGAAGTATAATTATCTGAATTTGGATCTTGACTGCAAACTCTTAAGGTTGAATTTAGTATTGTTTCGTACAAGGATGTTTACATTGTTGCTCATAAACTTTTTTGGAAAGGTATATTGATTTTGTTATGATCATGTAGGACCTACATTGTAGGCTGTTTGGTGATAAATCGGACCGAAGGTGTCTTGAATAAAGTGGATTTTATACCAGTGTTTTTTTAATAATAATAAATATTATGGGACAATCTTACACAAATCAACCTAGTCCCACGGTAAGCTCAATAAGGTTTGTGTTGTAGGTACTAGGCGACGATATATATAATAGATATATATATAGATAAATACTTAAATACATAGAAAACATCCATAACTCAAGAACAAATATCTGTGATTAGCACACAAATAAATGCCCTGACCAGGATTCGAAGCCGGGACCTCCTGCTTCATAGGCAGAGTCACTACCAACTAGGCTAGGAGGCCATGTTGCTTGACATATCCATAATTCCAAGCTCTATCGAACTTAAGTAAATGTAGATAGGTATAAGATGATTGACGGAGTTGAGTCTGACTGCAAGTATAAAACTTGAGAATGGTTCAAAGATGCATTGCAATATTTACACATGGGCTAGCTAAAAAGGCGACAACCGTTTTAATGTCTAGTTTTTTTTTGTCGTTCGAAGCGTTCTTATTTTTCGGAACCAAGGTTGTAAGGAGATGAGCCAACTCCAAATAAGGCGCCCTACCTCTATACTGACCTGGCAACTAATCACCGCTGATTTTCAATACATTGCGGTTTGTGATCCATCGATTGATTTCGTTGCACCTACTTAGACGGCAACGCATCGAAATTGCCGGCGATTTATGCGTCGAGATTGTGGCTAGTAGGTATAGACCTCGTAAAACCAGTTCAATCGTTGACAAGTGAACATTCCAAATCTCATCAAATCGATTTATTGCTCGATAAAAATCGATTTTATTACGTTTGCCGATTCTTAATTAACACGTTATTTGACCGTTATTCTGTTTATATACCGCCATTTTCAATTTTGGAACACGTAAGTTTATGGTTTCCGAGTCAAGTAACTTACCAATTAGAAAAATCACTTGTATCTCAAAGTTGTATAACAGGTTCGAAGTTTATTAAGAGTTAAACCTTATTTCAAAGCTATAAGGTCGTCATTAAAAAGATGAAGTGGCGAAAAATAAGAGTTTTAGAAAATAATTTGATTTGTTATTATTTTGATTGGGCGCTCAGTTTTTGGTAGTCGGAAATATCGAAAATATGACGGTCATTTAGAACGGTACTTCGTAATAAAAGTAAAATAAATTGATTAGATTTGTTTTATAATGTCAATTTAATCTGGCACCGAAAAAAAATTGGCGAGATGGTGTTACCATCACGTGCTACAACTTTGCCTGGCTTGAAAAACATGGCTATCTGCACCAAACAGCTATTTATATGTTATTCCTGAGATGGGAATCAGCGGCGGCTATCTCAGGAATAATAAATAAATAGCTGTTTGTTGAAGAAAACCATATTTTTCAAGACAGGCAAAGTTGTGCATCGTAGGCAATGTTTTAGCACATAACGGTAATAAATCTTGTTGTTTTTTGTTACTTAGGCCTTGTTGCACCAAACCGTCTGTTAACCTCAACGTCATAGTTAAAAAAATATTGTATGAAAAGTTTGACTGTTTTTTTATGAAACGACAGCTCCGTCACCATATTTAACGTTGATCGGTTCGTTAACTATGCCTGGTGCAATCCATCCTTAGTCGTGAAATGGCCGATCGTCATGTTACAACATAAGTTCTCCCCATGTCACAGACTAGGTACTTAGGTCCATCTAAAGAAATCGAAATCAACTTACGAAACATACCCATTAATAAAATATAAAAATATATTGACACATTAAAACTAATTACTAATTACGAGTTATATTAAAATCATATGGTGTCAGCCCTAAGGCCGTGGTCTCCTATAAACGCCTTGGGCCGCGTACAGCGTCTGCGTCTCGATGCCTACTATAGAGAAGTACTGTTGTGTGTCTGTTTCAGACGTCGACGTTGGCGTCTTTTTTGTATGGGAACGTTGACGCTGACGTCAGACGTCGCGTATAGCATAAAATAGGAGACCACGGCCTAAGAGTTGAAGTCATAGTACTATCAAATACATACCGTCAAATGGCCCAACTTTGCCCTCATACAAAACTTTGCCCAAGAAGAAAATTCTTTTTGGGCAAAGTTTTGTATGGGGGAAAAGTTGGGCCATTTGACGGTACTATTAAAACAAACTATAAACATAAGGAGTTAAGGATCAAATCGATTTACCTGCACCTCAATCACGCTGGATAGGTCCACGTACGCCAGGGCCAGGGCTGCGGTTCACTCTTCACAAAAAACTACGGTTCCTTTTCTTTATATAGTCACACTTTTGATTTTTTAAATTTATTGCAGTTTTGATCTTTTAATTGTAGGAATAGGTAATGATACCAATACTAATGATGTTTGATTACTTGTAATATACTTACTATGTATTTTAACCATAGGTTAAGTTTCGTAAAAATAAGATAAGCTAGTTTATTAGAGGAAAAAGAAATTAATGACTTAAGTTTAAAGATGACATGTAGAGTAGACCGAGGCTAATCGGATTGCAGGGCAAAACGGATCAAAAAGCATGTTCGTAAAATGCATACGATTGCGGGATTTGCGGGTAGCCACGGACAGCCAATCAGGGTCACGCGTTGGGTTGCTTAGCTAACAAAATTCTTAATTTGATCCGTTTCGCCCTGTTTGCCGCGTCTACCCTACTGGGTCAGTGTTGAGCACTTGGACGTCCTCAGAGACCTCTCGTCAAAAAAAATGTATTCCCTAAATGTATTCCCTAAATGTATTCTGTAAAGTAAATGTATGTGTAAATAAGTAAAAGAGGCGTGCGTCTCGCCGATTGATGCAAAAAAGTGTAGCGAGGGTAGGCACTAATCGATATTTGGGAGGAGAAAGTCGATAAAAATATGTAAATTGGAATTACGACAATTATAGAACCCTTTTAAGGCGATTGATTCCGGTTCCAACTTTTTTAGTCGCTTGATTTTGTTGAGATGTTTTATCGATATTGATATTCGATCGATTGATATTTTCCGGTGCATTGGATTTTTGAGGAGCCGTTTGTTCAAAATATTCAATACTAAACATAATATTTTGTTAATTTACATATTTTCAGCGTATGGCAGTTTATTTTTAAATTATTGATGCATAGGAAATTATGTTTTTCAGTCGTGTTATACATGTCATATAATATTGCATGATTGGTTCGATATAAATATTAGGGTCACCACACACCTAGCGGAATTCCTCGCGGAATTAGCGGAAGTAGCGGAAATTCATAGACAAAATGCTTAATTTGTCTATGGTAGCGGAAATTTGCCTATGGCTTCCATACAAAAAATCTGCTTCCATAGACAAATTTCCGCTACCATAGACAAATTTCCGCTACTTCCGCTAATTCCGCGAGGAATTCTGCTAGGTGTGTGGTGACTGGTGACCCTTAGGCGGCATTTCAAAAAAGGAGTGTATAGGTTCTCAAAGGGTAGGTAACGCGCATGTGGATCCTTTGGGATTGCAGGCGTCCATAGGCTACGGTAACTGCTTACCATCAGGCGGACCGTATGCATGTTTTCCACCGCCGTGGTATAAAAAACGGCATATTTGATTACGTTTTCCAATAAACTAGATTCGACATGTCTCGCTATTATTTATCAAATTATCAATCAATTTTGATAAAAGTAACGTTGGAAAAATGACTCCAATTAGCAGTATAACTTAATAACAGTAACGAGTCGTTCAATAGTTAAAATATAATTCAATCTGCTAACGGACAGTCGGACACTTGATTGGACCAATCAAGTTTCACAAAACCGTTATTTATGAAATAAGTTCGAAAATTGATTAGAATACAAATTAGATCGATACGTTAATTGACAATTGTGACAAATCAATATTAAAAATAAGAACACTTATGTTTGCCCGCCAATACGCAAAGCCGTCAAAACTTCAGATATCGCAGGTGTATGTATGAGTTTATCGAGCTCCTAGTTCGAAATTTCAAAATCACTTTCGATTTCCCGCCAAAACGCGGTGTTGCCAGGCGGGTTGCAACCGCGCGCGCCGCGGGACCGTAGCCGACTGCCGAGGGCGGACGCCCTCGGGGTACCATGTGTTCTCACCGACCTTACGCCGTGACCTTTGCGTTTTGCGCTACTAGTGTTTTAGTGAGACATTGAGTGAGTTTACTACTTTTGCAAGGCATTTTGCGCAGATACTGAAATCTTTACGAGAAACCCTTAATAAGCTAACTTCTTCGAATAATTCCATAAAAACGTTGCTAAATCTGGGCAAACATTCCCGTTACCAACATTCAAACATTTTGTTCTTAAACATTGGTTCATATATATTTTTTCTCAAAAATGTCCCGCAAGGTTGACTTTTACGGTTTAATATCAGGCGGTGAAGTGCTTCGTTTATGGTCAGTTAAAAATTTAAAAAGTTACGGAAATTGCAGTCTCGATTTCGATCCGTAAATTTCCAATACAAATTCCATTATTGTCGCGGTACATACTTTTTTTTTACGTAGTAACGGCTATAGAACTAGGTGGAACAGTTCCTAAACAGCCAAAATAGAGAACGAGTTACAATTATTTATAATGTTGGTACCGCGTGTTTTTAGCTGTCTCAAATAGATTGGCGTTGTTCGGCAGAAAAATACACTTCTATTGAATATTTAAAAAAAGTAAAAGGCGGTAAAGCAAATGTTTTTACTTTTTCTATGAAAATTTTATAAGTAGCTAACGAAGTAAACGAAATAGTAATAGTAGTAATAGTGAAAGTATTTATTTAAAGAAAATGAGTCCCACTTCATGTGACGAGAATATGTAATATACGCCTCCAGAATTAAGAGCAGAGGCGAATTCTGCAATGAATAACTTGTTTCCAGCGAAATCTAAGGACAAAATTTATTTCGATTGACATACCTACTTATTTTTATTTTCTTGCACCATTTTTGAGAAAAGCACTATATTTGACTCGGCGTGAAGAGCCATTGCCGGCTTCGTATTAACTTAAACGGACTCCCGTTCCGGTCGTCCGTTTAAACATAATACTCAGCCCGCAATGGGCTACTTCACCTCCTCGACAATAATGTACTATTAAATATCGCATGGTTCGTAATAGTACCTAAATCATATTAAATACAATTCAATAAAATGTATATGATCCGTTGGTAAGATACTCTTTATTTATTTTTGCTCAACCGTCTAATCTAAGCCGAAAGTGCGCCTGATATTAGATGTATGAGAATTTAATGTAGGTAGGTATACTTTTCGTAGCGTGTTGAGGCTTGGATAAATTAATAACGTGTTAAACTTCAAATGTGTTATAATCAATTAAATCATGCTTAAATGAAAGTTAACCATGTAATGATAGGCTATGTCGCTACTCTCGTTAAAATCAAATTACGTTTATCCGTTAAGAAAACTTTAATTATAAAAATAGAGATTTGAATATATATTTATTAGTAGATACTATTTTTATAACCTCAAAAGTTTATTTAATCATATTTAGACTGAATTATGTTTAGCACACTCAAAATTAGAATGACACGAGTTTCACGAATCGTAAGAATTTATATTTTATATTCACTTACCCATTTTTGATTTATATTAATAAAGGATTTTATGTAGGTACAACATTTAGCTTAGCAGAATCCGTGTAAAGTTTAACACTTTTATTTTAAAATCTAGTCTACGCTAGTTTTCTAGGTTTAGTTTTAATTTGTGTTATCAGTTTGGTAAAAATAGAGTATAATGTAGTGATTTTAATAATTAATAAATAAATAAATATGACTAAGTTGCAACAAACCAAAATTTGCACATGTAAATGGCCATAACATTTACAACTATAACCTTTAAAAATACTTACCAAAAATAAAACAATGAAATGAAATACGTTTATTTTAAGGCAAATAGAGACCCATAGTTACAATAAATACCTTGAAGACTAGCATACATAACGCATTATACCGCGTGTATATTTGATATTACCACAAAAGGAAACCAGAAGCAGGTTTTGATATTTTAAATCGACATTGCAATAAATATTTAGTTAGTTGTTAATTAACACCGAGTAATTAATTTTTTAATTTATTTCACTCAGCAATGTACTGCGTATACAGTACATTGTGACACATATCAATTGTGACGTTTTAAAGGCAAAGTAATCAGGTAGGAGCAATACATTGCGTGCTAAAATATTTTATATGGAAAAATAAAAGTCGTAAAATTTTAATAAAACATATGGAAGTATGTTTATTAGGGTCTATACTAACTACCCATAGCTTATGTGGTAATATCAAAAATACACGCTGTATAGGTACTAAAACTATTGTTACAATGCTATCTCACAACAATTTCCCTTCGAGTTCCATTAGTACCTCGCCCCTCCCTCTATTAATTAGTAGGTATTGCCGCGCACGCCGATTGGCGACTATCCAGCCATGGATTATGATCTCAATAGAAGAACGACGTATGTCTCATACAAACTTCTGTTAGGTTAGGCCTTTTTGATCTGGTGTGTTGATTGAGCATTATGTGGAGTAGATGTTAGAAGAAGTAGCAATTAATATCTACTAGGTATATTGTAGATCGCTATGTGGCGCTTAAAAAACTTAGGTTAATTGGTCGCATTTCTAGGCATGGCACTTCAAGGTAAAACTCTATGATCATTCATAAATCGACCCGATTAGGCTCAAAACACATCTAGCGGAATGGATGCAGTAATGTATGGAGGCCATAGACAAATTTAAGCTACCATCGACAAAGCTCCATACATTACTACCTCCATTCCGCTAGGTGTGTTGGTTTTGAGCCTTATATATGTATAGAGATTATAGAATTTACGCTATTTATGAATGAAATACCATAGAGTTCTATCGTGCCGTGGATGTCCACGGAAATATACAAAAGCGACCATTGGCTACTATTTAGAGTGGTAGGGATAAATATTATCTTAATTATATATAATATGTACATAAAATCTTAGTAGATAAATAGTAGCATTTTTAACTTGTAAAAAATAGTTGCCTTCTAAAGGCCTCTACAAATGTAAGCTGACTAGTCACCTGCGATTTTTAATACATTGCGGCTTTTGATCCATCGATTGATTTCGTTGCACCTACCTAGACGGCAATGTCTCGAAGTAGCGCGCGAGTTTTGTGTCAAAATTGCGTCGATTGTAGAAGCCATAAACATATCTTTAATTATTTGATGGGACTCTATGGTTTTATTGAAAGCAACCAGGACATATCCGACGGACAAAATAAAGTAAAAGTCCGTTAACGACATTTTGTTCGAAAATAGCTTGAAGTTTTAAACAGAATAAAAAAAATACTAGCAGACTTTTTACGATGACGAGTTAATGCATATGTATAGGTTCATATTCCATATAATTTTAAACAAAAAAAGAACCGACTTCACTTAGGATCCGCTATTCCAAGAGGAAGTGGCCGAGTTGCTGTAAAAAATAGTGAAATCACTATAGGTGTGCCTATAATAGTTGAAGAGTTCCCTCGATTTCTCCAGGATCCCATCATCAGATCCCGACTTGGTGACAATGGGACCATCTAGGGGTTATACCTGTTCGATTCAAAAAAAAATTTTGAAAATCGGTTCACGATTCACGGAGATATGGAGTAACATACATACAAAAAAAAAATTATGATAAAAAAAAAAAAAAATAAAAATTCAGTCGAATTGAGAACCTCCTCCTTTTTTGAAGTCGGTTACAAAGTGCTTCACTGATTTGCAATAAGGACTTTTCATTTACATCTGGCAACACTCCCCTAACGAATATTCGAATGATCTGTCAATTGATTCACTTTCTGCAATATCCGCCAGCCACCCTTCCCGGGGCTAATGGGTTGAGTAAATAAGGGAAATGTATACATATAGTTGATATGTAAGTATATAGGAAGAGGAAAAATGTGACAGTACCTATACATATAAAGATATCATTTGAAGGAGGACGATTACGCTTTTATTGCTTGAATATTATATTGAATCTGTAATTCTGTACGATGTATGCGCCTTCCGCCAAATGGTACCTTTTGTATTAGACTTTCACAAATGTTTCATAGATTGCCCGGTGGGCCATTCGTGGTGATGTATATGTCGGCCGCCGACAATACATAGACTAAGAATGTTATCATACTTCTCATCTTTAGCGCTTTAGCTATCGGGTCAAATAATTTTTCAAATCGATCCAGCCCTCTTCGAATAATCGGTGAACATTAAAACAAAACAAGCAAAAATTAAGATCCCGACGAATTGAGAACCTTTCCCTTCGAAAGTTGGCTGAAAAAGTAAGGTCGGCTTTCGTTATATTCTAGGATTTGCGCAGGCTCCGTTTTTACGTGACTTCCATCCTTTGACTATTCAACCAACAGGACCGGCCATGTCTGTCATTTTCTATACAAAAAAAGTCTGCCGATTTTTGCGGGGGAGGGGAACGTCAAATGTATGCGAAACGTCAAAATAGCCACGTCAGATAAACGTCAGTTCATACAATGAGTATGACCACTGGTCATACATTTTTGGCAGAGGGGAACGCCTGTCAATGGCCACTCCGGTTGGTTTAAAGCTTTAAGCTTCCATCAGACCTTTCAATCGCAAAACTAAGTTAACGCTACTCGTCTACAAACCCAAATTGGCAAAAATACTCAACGATAACGAACCAAAGGATTTTTAATAATATTTTACTACAAAATATCGGACAAGCGCTGGCCAATTAGAATAAACTACTCAATGGAAAGAAAAATGAAAACCCATTGTTGCAGAAGCAGTTTGAATTTTTGAATAAAGAACGCGCGCCTATTGGCCGCGTAGCCTCGGGCGAGACGCGGGGGGGTCGCGTGTTGCCAGCCTTTCGGCCGGAAATATGAATTCTATTTGTCTAATGAAGTTCGAAATTTAATTCAAGAGTTTGAAATGTTTTGAGTACGTATTGTAAATGTGTTAATAAATAGAAATAAGTACATTATTTACCTAATCTATGTTAACAGTTATTACTCATACGAAATGCGAGGTAGAGTTTAGACGGGAAGTAAAGTGTCGTAGTTTATATGGGACCTCATACATTCTACGACACTTTTCTTACCGGACCGACTCTATAATGGTCCCACTGGATATCTAAAATCCAACGTCAAAACTTTAAATCTTTAATGACTGATTGGCTATCAGATATGCTTTAGTCCTAATGAGAATGGCTTAGTTTTCGAGACTTTGACACTTTTATAGCAGAGCTCGAATTTGTAAAAATTGTGCGCATCGAGAAAAAGTTGTGAATTTTTGACCATGGATAGAATGGCCCACGATAAATATTTTTTAGTATTGGAGGTCCGTAAAATTTTTGGACCTTCACGTCAAAATCAGGGGTCCTGTGAAATACGTTATTACTCTATGGTTAATGCTGCTAGGGGTTGTGTGGTATCATTTCCGTGTAAAACAGACATGCGGAATTCATTTGTGATATTAAAAATGTAAAATTTCTTATTAAAAAAAAAGTTGTGTGGCGGAGAAAAACACAATTTTTTATTTTTTTTTAGAACGTCATATAACTAATATATATCATTTTTTTTTCTAATATTAAAAAATATTATAAAGGAGCACATTTAATGTAGTTTCTAAATATATACAATGTTTAGGCTTATAGTATACAAAAACTACGCGAAAAAAAATGTTTGCTTCGTGGTGTATATGTTTTCTCCATAGCAAGTATCGATAATCAATGTGAACGTGGACGTCCGTAGCGTATTGACCTTAAAATGCATGTATTGCTTGTTATTAGTAAATTTTATTCATAATAACTTCACAAAATTCCGGAATATAAAAATACAATAAATAAAAACATATTTTTCCTCCTTAACTTTAACATAAACCGTCACAATTCAAACGACGCGACGTCTGTTTTGCGTTGCTCAACTTAAGTAAAAAAAAAAACCAGAAGTTTTTTGTATTAAAGGTGTATAAAATGTATATGTTTCTATAATCTATATTAAATATGCTTCTTTATAATATTTTTTATTATTTGAAATAAAGGATATATATTAGTTATATGACATTCTAAAAAAATAAAAATAAAATTGTGTTTTTCCTCGCGGCACAGCTTTTTTTTTAATACGAAATTTTACATTTTTATTATCAGAAATGAATTCTGCATGTCTGTTTTACACGGAAACGATACCAAACAACCCCTAGCAGTCTTAACCAGAGAGTAATAACATATTGCACGGGACCCCTGATTTTGACGTGAAGGTCCAAAAATTTGACAGACCGCCAATACTAAAAAATATTCATCTTTGCTCACTCTATCTATGGTCAAAAATTCACAACTTTTTCTCGATGCGCACAATTTTTTTCGCATTTGTACTGAGACAAAACCCTACTATTATATTGCATTTTGTTTGGAAATAAATTTTTTTTCGCGCGTCAAATTTGCCTAATCTGATAGCTTATCAGCTATTCTATAAACTTGACGCACTTAGTCTTGACTTTGGTTTAAGGGACACCCTGTATATCTATTTATAAATTTTACTCTAAAATATTAACTCTTAAATCCATTACTATACCCTCAAATGAATTCCTAATAAAAAATACTATCTTTAAACGGTTCTTTGACGTAAAAATAACGAGACAAAACCGACCTTTAGAAACGCCGGTGCTATAATTGCATTTTTTTAATTTGAAAGGCAATGATTTCACGCACTCAGCCTCATTTACGGGTTATTATTACTAATTATTATTTTCACGTGACATTGGCTAATTCACTAATAGCCACAAACAAAAAAAAAAAAAATATTATTTTTAACACAATAGCCGTTAAGCCTTTAAGGAAGTTTTTATGGCGCTTGATTAATTTGGCTTCCAAGTAGCTTCGGCAAAAGTGGGTTACAAATTACGAGTTATAATTATAATTATGCCGAAATGATTCATTTTCCTGTGTTGCGGAGCAGATCGGGTTTTGAGTCCGTTTCACCTGCAGTTGTACATATATAACATATATCTTTTGGCGTAGAATAAGTAATATCTAACATACTAATATACATATAGACCTAATAATAAAGTGAATAAGTACCGACGTATAAGTTAAGTATGCAATAGGGTAATGTGATGATAACTATGATACACTACTTAAATTAAGTCTATTGCGAATTAAGATTACCTAACTGATACAAATAAAAATTAGCATAAGTTTCATTAAATATTTTGTTTTGACTCTTTATCATCAAAATGCTACTTACGTTCCTTGTATCACGTTGGAATCCATCGATCGTCTCTTGTTTTCGCCGGGCCGCATTCCCGCTATATTCGGCAAAAACGAGTTAATTACGAAATTTTGAAAAAGGAACGCAATGTGACGTGAGTCAAGCCGTTACTTCGCGGAAGGACGTGATTGATTCGATGTTCGCCTTTCGTTGGCAACGCTAGGTGCTCCTATACGTTTTTTTAAATTATGAAATATTGAAATCAAATGGATTTTTTTGAATGGAGGATGATAGGGCTGATGTTAAGGATGCGTAACAGAAATTATTCTTAGATCAGAAAAGTAATTTTTTTATACACAATTCTGCAAGGAATATTATATATGTACCTATATGTCCCTATACTAAATGACATATAGACAAACGGATGGACATGGCTCACAAGGAGAAACTAAGGTTTCCCTAAAATGATCATGCTATTTTCTAAATATGCGTTAGTCCAGGGGAAAAGGAACTTACTTTCTAAAGCTACGCAATATGCACTGTCTATTAGTGAGTGACAAAGTGTCCCTTACACTAAACTCCACGTATATATTACTATAATATTTCTAATTAATAACGGTAGCCGTATTGAGATTACGATTTTGCCCAAGAAGAAGCCTTTATTTTTTCACTTCAACCACCTAATTAGCTCCAAAACATTTGACCCATTAAACAAACCGACTTAAGACAGTTCCGGTATTACGATACGAAATCCCACACCACATCCTAAATCCCTTATAACCTTCGATATAAGATCTATATTGCCATGACAATCGGATACAACGTTGTCAAAGTAGTCATCTGTCACTGATTGTGACGTTGGGCAAGTAGATCAACTTTCTACATACGAACGGGTCTTATTATATATGTATGAGGCTGCGTAATGCCATGATTTTTTCCTTATCTATTTCGGCTTCAAGCTATCTCATTGTAATTGCGTAAAATCAATTAATTAAGACTTTAAAAAAATTAGAATTAATTGCCAAGCTTCGTTTGGGTAGAATCATAGGTATTTCGGGTCGCTGCCACAATCAATTCCTAAGTTTCCTACTCCCTTTTTACCCCCTTAAGGGATGATTTTCGAAACTATCTTCGTTCGCAATTTTGTCTACTTAAATCGGTTCAGCGGATTAAGCGTGAAGAATCAACAGACAGATACTTTGGCATGAATAAGATTAAATAATAGAGATTTAACTACGATTCATAAAAAAAGTAAAAAAAAGTTTCAAAACCTGGGCCCACGAAGTTTAAGTTTTTGCCAACGAGCGTGATTATAGATTTAGGGGCAACACACACTTGCTTGAGCAGAATTCAGCTAAGTATCATAGACAAATGAATATACATTGGGCTCCATACACAAATTCAGTCACCATATAAATATCCGGTTCTGGCTGATTTTTGTCTATGATAGCTAAATTCTGCTAAGTTTGTTTTTCGCATTTAATTCCCTTGTATCCCACTGAGGCCATACCTACTTAAATGTAAGCCGTGGATCACTTATGTATGTAAATTTTGGATTATCATACGCAACATTGTACCCCACATTTCTCCGTACTCGGTTAACGGATTTGTATGTCATATTTACATTACCACCTACGCTACAAAAGCTTCCAATCGCAGAGATGTAACGGAGAGCAAATGATATAGGTACTGCTATGCTATCTATCAAATAGTCAAATAGTTGCCATACCTAAAAAATACAATGGACGTATTCCAAATGAACTGGCCATATATATTATTATTCGACCAAATGGTTTGTTAAGAGTGGTAACACTGGTTCTCGTTAACATCTCTCCGGTTAGTCACAAAGGTGTCGGCTTAAATTGATAGATATTTTTTACTTTGTAAAATCAGAGACTATAGAGATATAGACGGCCACAGCCTAAGAACTTTTTGAAGCTCATGTCGATTGCGCCATCTATGTCAAAGCCCCCTAAAGGTACCGAATATGTAAGAGAAATGTCACCTGCACTGCTACTCCACCTAGTAACAAATAGCGTACTAGTACTACACTAGTAGCTACTCTCTGTGGAAAGTTGGCTCCTCAACACAGGAGCCAACTTTCCACAGAGTGAGATTTAGTGAGATTAATTTGACCCCCCTCCCCTCACCAAAACAAGGATTTTTTAAATAAAGTTTGGCTAATGTTATTGTATGGTTTAGCTATTTAAGTTTATTCGTAACAAACAATATGAAAGGCCTTAGATATGTATTAAACTCATCGCCTTTAAATAAATTTTCTCGAAATTAAAACGGTGTAACAACCATTTTAATTTTTTGCGTAAAAATAAAATTCCGTGATATTGCCATATAAATAATTGTGACGTTCTCAAGTCAAAGGTACATCATTGCCTTTGTCAATACGGCGTTACTGCCATAAAATTCATTTAGAAATAAACCGCCAATGATACACGTTTAACTTCAAAACGTCGCAAATGTACGAAAACTTATGTCCGCAGGTGACAATACTTCGACTCGAGAACCACTCGTAGCGCCGCGTTGTGAAATTGTCGAGTACGCACGCGTGGGCTGCGCGCGCGTCGCAAACGAGTTGGGCTGTTACGTCACACATAGAACAATCGTTTTACAATAGGTATAGCGTACAAATATGTTCTTTAATAATCAATGCTATCGCTATCATGCTTAGACTATTCAACCAACCGGACCGGCCATGTCTGCGGTTTTCTATACAAAAATAGTCTGCCGATATTTGCTGGGGAGGGCAAAGTCAAATGTTTGCGAAACGTCAAAATAGCCACGTCAGATAAACGTCAGTCCATATAATGAGTATGACCACTGGTCATATATTTTCGGCAGAGGGAACGCCTGTCAATGGCGGCTCCGGTTGGTTAAATGCTCTAAGCTATCATGGTCCCACCGGGGGGTCTCACTTCGGCGCTTTGTGTTCGCACGGTTAGCTCAAGTGTGTAGCGACAATATCTCGCGTGCGAGATAGCCATCTGTCACTCTCTGATGAATAAGTTAGAAAGTGACAGATGTCAGCTTGAAATAGCTCAACTTCCATTCAATTGATGGCGTTGCGGAACTTGAACACAGAAATGGATGGAACTTAGACCATTGAGTAACAGGAGATGACATCCCTAAGAAATTTTATGCACCAAATGTTATAGAGCTATAGAAGAACTATAGAGTTATAGAAAATTACTAAAAGCCTAAGCTAATCTTTCAATGAGTGACAGCTGTCAGCCAAACATGGCGCACAAAACTTGCCCATCTACTAGAATTCATAATAAATCAATGACTTAGCTAAGACTTAGCGCGTCTGCATTTTAGAAGAACGCGATTTAACATAGTACGAGTAAGTATAGCTTCCACATTTACCCGCTTATTCATAAACGTGTTTCAAACCTCATTTAGTTAAAATGTATTTTGTCTGTTTCTAACGAACACAACTGTCAATGTGACAGATAAGGACAAAAGATGATTTAGTTAAATGAGGTTTGCAATACGTTTATGAATAAGCGGGTTATTCTTTAATAAATATCGGTTGTCATGGTAACACCGGATTAAGGAGGTCTTACTTTAATGTTTTTTCCGAGGTTGGAAGAAAGCAGCTATACAGAAGGCCATCCTTGGTTGCCATTTTATCGACTATCGCGTCATGCGTCAGTTTCGAATACTTGTTAAAACGTGACAGCTATGGTGACAGGCAATAAAAACCCGACCATATTAGGCTGGCATGATAGATTTACCAAACAAGTAAGTGAGGGCAGCTACGAGAGCCCATGCTATACCTTGTCCATCCTTATTTGCCTTATCGTCTAAACAAACACTTTTCAAATAAATTATCACTCCTTTCTCTGGGATTAGCACATAAAATGTTGTTATATACCTAAACAAACTCACAAAAAATATAATTTTTAATATAATTTTCACCGATAATCGAAGTAACGGACGAATAACTACCCGAAAAATAAATGACATTACGATGCCTAGATTGACAGACGTTTGTTTATACGATAAGACAAATAAGGATGAATAGGGTATATACGAAAATGGTCATAGGAAGCTTTTTAATCTAATCAACGACGATTGACAAATAGGTGCAGTTTTAAAGATGTACAGTCAGCGAGAAAATCGTAATTTTTCCGATATTTTTTTAGTCCAAATGAATTCACTAACGGCGATGAAAACTCTCTTACTGCCCAACCGGCATAGCTGCATAGGTATAGGTTGGGCATTAGAAAAACCAAAACTCAAAAATTAACTACATAAACAGTATATTGCGTGCACCTATTGCACGTTATTGGTAAAAAAGTATTTAAGTAAAGTTAAGTTCAAGGTTATCCACAGTTATCAGCCTCTTAAGTTGTATATTTTGGTTTTCCCGACACTAACAATCAGCGTGCTATGTCGATCACAGCCAATAGTTATAGATCTTCATTTATTCGTGATCTATTGTCAATGTGCAATCGTGCGCCGTAGATCAAATCTGATCGAGACGAGAATTTGGGAAGATCCGGTTTTCGGAAAAAGCAAGACCATGTGAAACTTTGAAGGAATATTATGGCTTTATCACAGATTTAACTAGTAGTCCGCCTCGAACTGAGAACTCGCGATTTACTTGCAAACTAGCTGACCTATACAGGTGTCCCAGAAATCGACGTCAAGCCATGAATGGATGATAGACCAAGCTATAACAGTTAACAGAAAAATACAAAAAAAAATCTATCTCGTAGGTAATTATTTTTCTGATAACTGGTACAACTTGGTATATCATCCATTCACGGCCTGACGTCGACTTCTGAGACACCCTGTATAACCCATGTGATGATTTTTTCGCGCCCTAGCTCCATAACACCTTGATCGATGCTGCTCATATACATAGGTACGAACTCTCAATTTCTATGTGTCTCTGCTACAACCTCAACAAATTTGAAACAAACTCTCAAATTCATAAAGCTATCGTTACGCTCCACTCGTTCGACTACGTGTTTTTACAAGGCAACGCGCATATAGTGTGCTGAACGAATGATTCTAGCTGGAAAAGTGGGTGTGTGTTACACCGAATAAAAGTGAAAAGCAGAAATTTTGAGTTTGGGACTAGTTAAGAGAGCTGGGGACTTTTAGTATGGGGGCTGGGGACTTTTAGTATTGTTAGTCTCCTAACTAGTCTTAACAAAGTTCCAAAGTAAAAATTTCTGCTTTCGACTTTTCCAGCTAGACCCGTTGTTGAGCATTCATTTACCAGGCTAATATGATATTTACCACAGTAATTGTAGTCTGCTGCAGCAGGCGCGGTCGCAGCCTGAAATTGGGGGGGGGGGGGGGGTCACTAAAGCAAAAAAAAAATGATTTTAAATTTTGAGTGGGTCTTTTTTTTTAATTCGACACGTATGATTTTGGGGGGGGGTCATGTCCCCTGTGACCCCCCCCCCCCCCCCTGGGACCAAAAGTTTGCTTGTATGAAATGTTTGATAGTAGCTGCGCCGCCATATTTTGATCACCTTGTCCGTTTAGCATATTATGTTACTGTACTTATATATAAACTTTAACTTATTGTGTGATTACTAGTGCCAAGCCCAGTATTTAGAACCGTTAGATAATAGTTATTTGTTATACAAGGGGTGAAAGTTGTATTTTACGTGCGAGTGTTATTTGAAACACGAGCTAGCGAAAGGACTCTATTATTGACCACGAGCGAAGCGAGTGGTTCAAAAATAGAATCCTGAGCGTAGCGAGTGCTTTAATACACGAGACGTAAAATAACTTTCACCCGTGTATACTACAAAACTTTTCACCTCACTACATAACAGCGAGGAAAATAAGAAAAAGGGTGCATTTTGCTCGGTTTCCCGTAATTCCTCAGGTGTTTAATACTTCTTCATCACTCGAATCACTAATTTTTAACAAAACAACCTAGAAAAATATGCGAATATTTAACGTTGATATGATGGATGAATTGAAATGAAAAGTTTTGACGTAAAAGGTTTTATTAAATGTCAGATGCGTTTTGTTCGTACGTAGACTTATTCGGCTGTCAGAACAATTTATCCGTTTTTACAAAAAGAATGAAGATTAATGTTGAATGCTGATATTTATGAATTAAAATAAAGTTGTAAGACTGTATTAAGTGTTTTTACTCGATGCAATTCATTAATTGCGATGTTAAAAATTCTGCACTTTTAACGTTTTACGTTTTGTTAGCTGTCAAATGTCACTTAAGCCACTTGTCACTTATGTCAAAACTCTTTCACCACATGTGGATAAAAAGCGATTTTCACAATAGATATTAAACAAACAAAAAGGGCTTTCCGAGCTAGTGAGGTGAAAAATATTTTATGCCACACCTGGCCATAAAGTGTCTTTTTCCGCACGCTGCGCGTACGGAAAAAGACGCTTTCGGGCCAAGTGTAGGCAAAATGATGTACACAACACGGGAGGTAATAAAGAAAGCCCTCAATCGCATATTTACGTCCCTCGCTTTTAGCTCGGGCCGCAAACTTCTGCGATCTCGGCCTTTCTTTGTTTTACCACCCTAGTTGTGTAATGTACTAATACGTATAACGTAGTACAACTTATCAGACTTCGAATAAACTTTAATATCAATTTGAGGTCTGACTGGGCCGTCACACTTAAGTGACACAAAAACGGCAACCTGGCAACTGACATATTTACGACAGGGCACCGACCTCACACACACATTCGCACATCAATAAAATGTATAAAAAACAGTCGCTAATATTTTATTGTGAGATTGATGAGGATGGTAATCGGTCATGAAGTCTAGCCAGATAAAGTAGTAATAGAGTCCATTTTAGGATCTTAATAGAAAATGGTAAGAGTGTTATAAATGTAATCTACTACACAGCAGTAGCGGCGCGTCCATAGAACACGATTCCCGCCGGCTTGCCTAATTTTCAGGCACCTGTGCAGTGTTCCTACAGCTCATGAAGAGATTTTAAGCCAAATTCAGCACCATCTTGCCTAAGAAGATTTTTGACCCGCCACCACTGCTACACAGGCACTCTTCCTTATCAGGCATAGAAGCCTTATATTAAATTTAAAAAAATTAACAAACCTCAAAATTTTCCTTTTTTTAGATTTCGTTCAAAAACCAGTTTAAATTTGGCATTTATTGTGCGCCTGGATACTATTCCTATTGCGGCAAGATAATATCGATTGATATCGTTACACTTACCTAGACGGCTCGGCTATGTATCGAAGTTGCATGCCATATTATTAGTGTCGAAATTGCGTCATGTAGACACGGACATCTTAACAGAAGTGTGCTAGGCTTTATAAATAGGAACGAGGGCCAACTTAATGGATTTTTCTGACCCCAAAATATTACGAAATCGGCGTAAACTTGACTAGTGTTCTCAATCAACAATGAAACATTAAGAATTTTCAAGCCAAGCCAAGGGCGCATCTTGTTGCGCTGCACTGCAAGTGATATCGATATCAAATCAAAATGAGATCACTTTTTAAGTCCAAATAACCTTTCCACATATGACATGTAAATAAAGCTGTTCGAGATAAGCACCCATGGCATTATAAACATACATATTTATGGCTGTAAATGAGCTTAATTGCGTAATAAAGCACGCGGACGACATTTTGGTTTTCTCACGATCTTATTTCACGCATTTATCGGGTTTTATTGAACAAATGTTTATGTTATGCAATGAAAGTAAGTGTTAAAATAAAATATATAGTGGCGAGTGTATAAATGTATTGTACAGTCGTCATCAGATATATCGGAGCGGCCAAGGTGGTCAAACATTTCTGAACAACGTCTTGGCTGCTGACTGTAGGTGTTATACAATCTGGGTAAATCGAATAATGCTTGTAAGTATAGGTAATTACCTACTCATAACAATTATTTTTTACTTAATACCACATAGATGCATGAAAATATTGCACTTATTTTTCTCGTTAATTAATGGACCAAGCAACACTAAATACTGATTGTGTGTTTTTTTTTGGAATTAAACTGTAACGGTAATGAGCCGAGATCAATCCTTAGTTAATGTTTTTTAAACTTATTGTTTTTAATACAACCTTTTGTTGAACTTGCCCTGTTTGGATCTAATACAATATTTGAAATATTGTTAAGTTAACTTTGACCTACTCTCAGTAGCCGAATTGTCTTGAAATTCCATAGGTATGGATTTGTGAATTGGAAAGGAATAGAATAATACTAATTAATGTAACTAAAAGCTTTTCTAAGAAATGATCTTCTTGAGAAAAATTAAAAAAACCTTTTTTTTTGTACCGTCAAATGCTACAACTTTGTCTACGATCGATGCACAACTTTTATTTGCCTGGCTTGAAAAACATGGTTTTATTTTCATTCACCAAACAGCTATTTATGTCTCGTTCCTGAGATGGGAGAAAGGTGGAATAAGATATAAATAGTTGTTTGGTGAAGAAAACCATGGTTTTCAAGTCATGCAAAGTTGTGCATCGTAGGCAAAGTTGTAGCACTTGACGGTATGTTCTTGGAACCAGTAATTAATAGATTCAAAAATATAACTTCTTAAATTTGCTTATAAATTCTGTAAACAAAGAGAAATGGCATATTTTGAATTATTTGTAAAATTACACAGTGTTCCCAGTCTAATACCTATGAATTAAAAGCTTGTTGTCAATCACGACACACGTCCGCCATTCGCGTGTAAATAAATTTACTGTAATTTAAAAAATACAGCTAAGATCCGACATTTAATGTGACTGGAGCGGTGTCGTTATCGTCAAAGGTAAAAGGGTGAGGAAGGAAATCGGACGCACGCAGGTGTCGCAGGTACTGAAAGGTGAGAGTGGAGTATTTGGGTAAGGGTTCTGCTGGAGAAATTGCTTTAATGTATTCTTGCAAGTGAATGCAATCGGGACAATGTTTAGATTGAGAAATACCGGTATTTTCTTTGTATTTTTACTGGTTTGTAGGTATTCAGTAATTTTTGTATGCCTGCATTCTTTTCAGAGCAAGACTTAAGAATTGCAAGACTGATTTGGGGATTTTCTAGTGTAAAGCGATTCTTAGTTAGATTTCCATCATGTCAGGATGTGATTCTGTAGAAAACGAAGTAGGTACTTAAGTTTTCAAATATTCATAAGGTATACTTATAGACATTTGTTTATTTCGAAAATGGGTTACCACTGGCTGGCTGTCACTGGATTTTTTTCTACGCATTAAATGTATTCTTGTAACTTCGTAAAAACTTTGAAAATCGACAATAATCAAGTCGAAAGCTTTTGGGACCGTTACGCGCACCCTCTGCGCATGCGCGGTAGGCATCATGCGTCAGCGACCCACAAATTGTAACCTTTGAGTTGCGCCGACCGCACTTCGTGTTCACCTCGGCCGTGTAAGATGGTGAGAAATTTGTAAGCGCAACACTAAGGCTGAAAAAAAATATCTTTAGGCTCCATAAAACAAAGAAAAAAAACAGAATCTATAGAAAAAAAATTCAGCCCAATTTTTTATGTTTTGCTGCTGAGAATTTGCTGAGAATCCACTCAAATATGTGTGGTGTCCTGCCACCTTTAATGTTATCGGATTTTTATAGCTGTCACGATCTAACAAGTATGTAAGTGCGAAGGTGATACAAGACGCGATAAGTGATAAAATAGGAACTATGCTATCCGTTCTGTAACAGGAAGAGGTTTAAGGGACGAACAAAGCAAAACTTGATCGCTTTGTAATTAAATAAAAAGCTATAGTGTTGACAGGTGGAACTCTGTTTATTGTCTGCAGGATCGGTTTTGGTTGTGATGTACCTATTTAGACAGCAAAAGATATCTTTCAGCTGAGAAAAAAATAAAAAAAAATTACTGAGTTTTGCAAGAAATCAAGGTGGCCAATGGAAGCGTTGGGAAGACGAGACCTCAGTAGAGTGGCTGGCCCTGGAATGCTCAGACTAATAAGAGACCGAGAGAGATGGAAATCTTTAGAAGAGGCCTTTGTCGAAAGACAAGCTGTTGTTACAAGACCCAATCATCGGAAGAAATAAAAACTGAAATAAAGGCAAATTTTACCTTATTTTATACATTTTATCTTTCAGCTATATGTACCTATACTCACACCAGTATATTCGGCTTCAGCACTCCTAATCCTAATCTCTTTTTAAGGCGAACCATTGTTTTAAGGCGGCCACCAACTATTTATTAGTCCGCCTGACGATCTCAGCCTGTCAAGAACAAAAATTTGCCAGCTCTGAACAACTGACAGGCCGATATCGTCAGGCCGACTAATAGTCAGTGGCCGCCAAAAACTACAGGTATTAAAATAGTTTCTACTTGCTAAACTTGCAAGAAGATTAGACACAATAAATGATTAGTATATTTCAGCCTAGACAAAACTAGCGATTAAGCAAAACGCTACATAACGTTTTAGCATTCTAATTTATATTTGATTGTGACTGCAATTATATCCGCGTTTGATGTTGCAAAAAGTTTCGGCCATTTTATCTCTGCAAATCTGTTTTGGAACAGTTATGTCCAGTGTTGGGTAAAATATTAGATAATTCGTTTTGTTACAGGTAAATGTATGATTCAATCTCTTTATATCAAATTTCTGGGTCACCAATTAGGATAACTAATAACACGGAATTTTTCAATAAAAAATGCCAGCGGCTTCGAAGGTTTTAAAAACATTCAGGAAAGTTGCTTATCGACATATGTATATTTTTAAATTATATTTTTGATACATGTACGGTTACGTCTAAAAATATGTATAAGTACATTTAATGGGGACCGGAAGCAGTCAAGCTGTTCAAAAAGTTACCCTTCATGCTCATCCGGTCCTCCGGTGACCGTAGGGCTGGCTCGTTCCTCGCCCAGCGAATTGGTATCGCTGTCCAGCGAGGCAACGCAAAAATGTAGGTATCCAAAACTTTACGCCTTTGTGGTCGTTGGTTCTCATAATTTTGTCACGTCACATTCAATGTGTCCATATTTTCAGACGTGACTGTACCCTGTACCTTAACCTGTTGTGCTATTTTGCTAACTTAACCAACTAGTACATCGACTGCTTGCAAAGCTTAAACTGATACAGGTACTACTTACATCATCCTCTCCATTCGGTATGTATTCTTCGTTGTTCACGATATCTCCTATAGTTTTGTTATCCTGTACCGCAAAATCCTCAGTTAGCAGTGATCTCTCGTCAACTTCTTTTTCCAATCCATTTTTGAACTCATCCTCAGGTTGCCTCAGTTCAAGTCTAATAGTCTTATCTTTGTCTAATTCTATATTTATATCTGTGGTTATTTTATCTATGAAGTCTTCGTTAGCTTTTCTTTTTAAAGTATCTATTTTGATACTGTTATTGTTGGTAAATTTATCAGACATTTTGTCGTCTAAATCGTAATTTGTTTTTCTTTTATCGTTTAGAATGTCGTCGACTAATCCGCCAGTCATCGTGTCGTTGGTTTTGGTCATCTTGGCGAGCTAATTGGTCATATTGTTGGGTTTAGGCCGCCATTGTCGGGTTAGCGCGATATAAGTCATCTGCAGATCATTATCTCCAAGATGACCGCTTTAAAGGTCCAATTTTTCCTGACCTCTGTGCGAGGAGCTGACGTACCTTCAAAATCGATTAGTGTGAGCTCTACTTATCTGGCCGTTGCATTGTTACCGCACCGTTGGGCAACTATCGTGAACTTTTACATTATTGTTCCGCCATTACCTTTCGTATGAGAAATCTATTTTCTTTAGATCGATTATTTGTTCCCCATCTCACTCTTTCGCGTAACTGCGTTTCGTTCTAACAATAAATAATATTGTTTACCTTGCCCCGTTATTGGTTTACGGTGGATCTCACATCCAATATGTGATTAGGCGTTTGATTGCTTTTTAAAACGTGATTTGCCTTTTAAATCTATCAAAAATATGTTTAACACTCACTAAAGTTATAAGTTATGAATTGTAGTATGAAACTTAAATTATTATTTTTATTGATGCAAAAACAAGACGCTAAATGCAAATTCACAAAAATATCACACCAAAATGGCCGATTGACAAGCAGCTGTTTTTATTTTTTATTTTCCCGCGCGTTTTGATTTTTTAAATCGGTTCGTATCGTACGCGGCCGGCGGCGACCGCTCGCGGCTATCACATGCCACGATACGAAGGTGCTGCGAGTACAAGACGAGATGTGAGATGAAACGAAAAAGTGGCACGATTGACTGGCTGAGATGGCTTCAAACGATAAGTCCGCTTCATGAGTTGTATAAATTATTGATAAAACATTGTAAATTATTTCAGATCAATCTTATACTTTTGCGTTTTCAATAACTTTTCTGGATTCCTTAAACATATTAGTACAGGGATATTCGTCAACATTAAATTCCAATAGGGAATCTGAGCTAAAAATGATTTTGGCAAACAATTTATTACAGAAAATAAAAATTAAGCTGGACATTTTTTTGATTCTATCGATTCCTATCGCTGTCTTTAATTGTTAATTCTAATTACGCATACGCAGTTAGAAAGAAAAGAAATTTAATCAAGAACTTTTAAGTATGGTAAAAGAGAAGAGATGTTTGTCGAGAACCATAGATAACAGGAGAGGAGACATCTGCTACGGTACGATGAGTTTATAAGAAACATCATAGAAGGTAGAGTTGAAGCAGAAGGCAAGTCAGGAAAGCCAAGGAGAGCATACATGGATCAAGTAAAGGAAAAAATAAACGTCGTGTGGTATCAGGCTGTAAAGGAGTAGGCAAATGACAGACAGGAATGGAAATTGCTCCACCGACAAGAGCCTAGCTCTTAATGATGATGATGATACTTAGTATTGAAGTTCTATGAGAGCCGTATTGTAAATATTCGAGGAATATGGGACAGCTTATTATCATTACAAAAACTATTTAAATCGGGGAATACCCCGTTAATACAGGGTGTAACAACAATACTGGTGATCCGTTTAAGGGCATAATTGGTATCGTATTACGACTAAGAAAAAGTAGGAGAAAAAAATTTTAACCGCGAAAAAAATTTTTTTTTTCTATGGGTCAGGTGGTCCCAGCCGGCCAACCCTTCATACTAAACCAAAATTCTTTTTCGCGCGAAAAAAATTTTTTCTTACTTTTTCGTAATAAGAATACGATACCGATTATGCCCTTTAAAGGATCACCAGTATTTTTGTTACACCTTGTATACTATGTGTATTTGTTTTGTCGAGTTTCCTATATTTCGGCACAGTTGCATGCGCCCATTATTTTTTCACAAATTCACCATGTTAGCTTAAATAAAGCTTATTAAAAGTTCATGAATATTTTGATATTTGTATTACAGTTAGCCGATAATTACCTTGTATAGGTACAGAGATACTATAGTTTAAAATAGAGGAAAACGAGCTTTCGCGCTGCATCCGACACCTCTACATATACTACATCCAAAAGCTTCCTCGTACAGCGGCGAATCTATAATATTGTTTCTTTCATATCCAGTTTATGTTCTTATGTGTGAGTTCGTGTGTGTGTGTGTGTGTGTGTGTGTGTGTGTGTGTGAGCGTGTCGGATGGAATTGGACTTTTTTAATGAGCTCGAGTAAGGAAAGTGACGAAGGAACCTTTGATTGATGTCGCATTATGCCAAAAATTCGTTTGGGCAGATTTCGTAAAATCAGGGTCCACAATAATAGGTTATGTCATCAAGTCATGAATTAAATATTAAAAGATCATTTCCTCAATAAGAATATTATTGCATACAAAAAAAATTGGGATTTTGAGCTTGGACGCTACCTTCCTATATTTTTTACAAACACTGAAATATTTAAATTTATTTTATTACCTAAGCCAAGCAGAAATTGAAAATTCTCGCAATAAACCAAAATATTGAATTAATAAAACTCTTACTATCGTTAAAACTACCTACTACTAAGGGCCGGTTGCACCAAACTGTCTGTGAACGTAAACGTAATCGTAAAAAGAATCTTGTATGAAAAGTTTGACAGTTTTCTATGGGATGACAGCTCCGTCGCCATATTTAACGTTATGAGTCTGTTAATTGTGCGTGGTGCAACCCACCCTAAAACGTCTACTACTTAAAACAGTTAAAACTCCCCTAATATAGAAATGGATGAACCGATAATGATAAAACATGTCTAAGAATCGTCGCCTCAGAATCGCGAGCTTTTTCTAATTTATTAGGACAAAAAATGTGTCCAAAGTTTTTTTTCTAGTCCGTTACCCTTTTTCTATAGACTTCTTATGTCGGTAACGGAATGGAAATACGAAAAAAATTATGAAAATTTTGGTACACTTTTTGTGTCCTACTCAGATCGATCGAAAGAGCTCGCGATTCTGAGTCGAAATCACCTAAAATTTTCTAAATTGAAAACAAAAGTGGAATATACAACTCTAAATAAAATGGCCCAAATACGTATTTTACGAATTACGAGCAACTTTTTGTGTCAATTTATAACACAAACCCTAAATGTAACTTTACGTACCATTCACTGATAGCGAATATTGAATTTTCCTAATTTTAATCGTGGGCAACTGGGCATACCTAGGGGAAGATGGGGAGGCTTCGTACACTTTTTTTTCGGAGCCTTGTAAAACAAAATGTAACAGATATTTTACAATGAAACGAATGCTATGTTATTGTCCATTTATCTGCCTATAATAATAGCACATTTCTGGCTTGATATAAAGCAACTTGGCCGAGCTATAACGATTTTTCCAAAAAACGGGAACTGTACGAATTCACCCCACCACGCGGGGTAGCTCCGTACACTATTCGTTTCTCCCCGGGATTCATGATTTTACCGGCTATTTCGTCAGTTTCAACCTCTTTTTAAACATATCTTACTGACCTGTTTTTGCAATTATGTTATTCTTGATTTTAACTTACATGGGGTGCATTCGTACAGTATGAAATTACATACATTTTTAGTGTACGAAGGTACCCCAATCCAACAGACCAGAAAAAAATCAAAATAAAAAGAATATCGTTAATATAATCCCAAAAGTATTGTTTAAATAACAATATTTAGCATATATTTACAAAACATACTAAAGCATTTTTTCTAAGTCCATCCAAACTTTTTGGAAACAAATGCATTCAAAGGAGAACTCAAAATTACTTGCGAGTGGCGAAAACATATATCAGCTCTTTCTGGCGAAATCTTGTACCGCACTGCCATTACTTTTGGAAGGTAGCCTATGCATGTAAGTAGCCGTGTTGCATACAAATATGAACGCTTCAGCGTGTTGGATAGCCGAGATATGACCACTGTACGAAGGCTCCCAGTGTACGAATCTACCCTGTCTTCCCCTACTTAATGCTCTAGATATAAGTCACTTTTACAAAGTTAGTACTACGGTAAATACTAATAAGGAATACCCGACCGAAATAATTTCGGGTCAAAAGTCTTTGCTGAGTTGTTGACATGTCAAGTTGGTACTCCATGAGTCAATAGTTCATCGGAAAGAAACAGCTAAGAGTGTGTGGGAGTAGGTGGTATAATGATATGTTCTTTTGAACGTCTAGATTTATTACTATGTATTTTAAATTCAACACAAAACAAATTCAATCATGCAAACACTGCATTTAATTAAAAGCACAATATTTAAATGGTATAGATGAAGGATATGTAGCGCCATCTTTGTTTCCCTAAATGTATTAAATCAAATGTTATTATGAGTGCTGCCACCTACCGATGAGTAGCGCAAGTTGGAAAGTTCACTCGCTATTCATACGTGTAACTATTATTCGTATTAGTCGCTAGGTGGCGCTGTAATCAAATTTAAATATCGGTAAGAAAATTATTTAGGAATGTATATGTTAGTGTTATTTGTCAATACTTTGCTATTCAAAAATTGGGTATTGTATTTCTTAAGTATCGTAAACTAAGTAAAACCAAGTTTTTTTATTCCACTTTACGGGCTACTACAAGGGCCATCTAGCGGCGAGTAGTAAAACTAAACAAAAAAATGTTGTACAAATCTTACCCAGGTGGCGCTACTGTCATTGGACACTGCTTGGAATGTAGGAACACAACGAAAAGTCATTTTGATAATATTCTAGAAGTCTACTTGTGGTTTCTTCTCACAGCTTACCTAGAACAAAGCAAAACACTTACTTAGTGATCATTATAAAGAAATGAAATAGAATAAATACCTACAGTTTTAAATAACGAATTTCGGGTAAAAATAATCATTCTCCTTTCAAACCTCAGAGAAATAAGCCAATCAAAGTTTCTAACAAATGAACTCTTAAAAGTTTAGCCTCGGTACTGAAGGGACAACTTAGGGTGGGTTATACGCAATTAACGCACTCATCAACGTTAAATATGGCGACGGAGCTGTCATCCCATAGAAATCTGTCAAACTTTTCATACAATACTTTTTTAATGATTACCTACGTTCACGTTAACAGACGATTTGGTGCAACCGATCCTTAGTTTCAGAGACTAATAATTACTCTATGGTGTAGATATATTGAATACTATAGCTTTCATATTATCTCATCATCATCGAAAGTAAATAATGTATATCTCCCTAGAGTCCTAGTCTCACCAACAACAGTTTGTTCGGATAGAGAAGTGTATTAGTTTATATGGGAGCTCATACATTCTATGTATGACACTTCTATTTCCGAACATACTTCTATGAAAGAGAAGTCAAACTAGATAATTGCATCTCGTTTTAACTAGTAGTCCGCGATTTATGTGGTACTTGCAAACGAGTTGACTAATGTAACAAGACCCTTATGATGTTTTTTTTTCACCTTCTAGCTCCACAACCAAATGATCGATATTGCTCATATTCGAACACTCAAATTACATGATCTCGGTTACAACCCCAACAATTTTCATAAAGATCAGAAAACGTTACTAAGCTTATCGCGGAACAAACCATAAAAATCCAAAGCCATCGAAATGCCGAGTCGTCCCAGTAGGTAGCCAAGTAACAGTGTGTACGAAGTTGTTGGAAAGAACTTCACTTCGCTTACGCTCCGCTCATTCTATAAAGGCAGTAATATAGCTATTAGAAAACAGAAGTCTTAACCCACTCAGCGCAAATAGCCGGTAACATGGGTTTCCCGCTGTGTAGTGAAAATGCTTCGTAGAAGCGTGACAATAACGTGTGGTGATTTGCGACAAATCACGACACGTTGTCGTCACGCTTCTACGAAGAATTTTCGCTACACAGTGGGAAACCCATGTTACCGGCTACGGCGTAGCGCTTTGCGCGTAGCGTAGCAGTAAAAATGTCAGTTTTTGACTAAAATTTTATTGAACCGCTGTCAACTGCACCCTAAGGGCCTTATCACACGAGTGATTTGGCAACTGTCAACGGTTTGGCCAGATGGCACCAGCATAGCTAGGTCCCTTTCACTAGTATTGTTGTATGGGATTTGGCTTAAAGGCTAGCCCATCCAGTAAAAATTTTTTTTAAAAAAAACGTGATTTTGACACTATTTGTAGGACTGACAGGTACCAGCTATGCTGGCGCCATCTGTAAATACTTTAGACCGGCCAACCCCATTGCAAGTGTGATAACTACTTCCTACTCTCTAAGCGAAGGCAGAGTAATAAGGTACCTGGTAAGAAAGGTAAAAAGTGCTTCTATTTGAGTTACTGAATCCTAAACATACTTCAAACTTCTGATTCTGATTCTGAAGCACACTGCAGGTGCTCATTTGTTCGAATGGGGGCTAAGAGACTCCCCCAGTCAGTGTATCGGCGGCGCCCCAGACCAAACCTTATTCCAGTTATTCCACATTGTCGAACAGTGCCCGCTTTACTGTTTCTCTGGCGGCCTAAAAGATCTTCACCACCTTTCCCCAGCAGCAGAGGACTGGTTGAAAAATCTCTCAGTCGAAATATAGCGAATTTATGAAGATCGCAGTGAAATAAAGCCATACAATATGATGACTCTAAGTGCGATCAAGTGCATTGAAAACAGGTATATTTCTAAATAAAGCGACTCGTTTTTATTGAACTCCCACCACATGACAAAAACTATTTAAAACGGGATATTTACCATGTGAGCTTATTATTGTGAGCTTCCGATATTTCGTTTTATTATAATAAACTCACATGGTAAATATCCCGTTTTAAATAGTTTTTGTAATGTTAATGACCATGTTAGCTTAAAATCGTATATCCCACCACATGGTTTACTAAAGTTCGACTACGCTAATTCTGCACGGACTTAGCTTGGTTGACTAGTTTCTAATATTATTTGACAATGAATGTCTGTTACGACTTACGAAACTTCTCTCAACGCTCGGTAAAGTTGAATAATCCAATAATATTGATTTATAGACGTACCGTCCGACAAGATAATTTGCCAATGATTGCCAATCAGATTGCTTTGCACAGATTAACATTGCTTGAATAGCTGTGTAGTTTATTACTATAGGTTTCTTAGATGCGGCTTTGTAGACTAGGTTATTAGAAAATTGGTAAAAAGATGATGTAAGTGTATTGTGTAGTTGACTCGCGTATAACAAATATAAGTATAGTCGCCATCAGATATATCGGACCGGCCACCTTGGTCACAAATATAAAATACTGGGTCATTAAACAAAGCTACATATTAAGTGTAAAGTGAAATAAATATCTCTATCTCTCTACTCGATTATTTGTCGTTGTTCCATTGTAGCATAAGGTTACATTTTGTTAAGAATGTAGAAACAAAAATTACCCCACTTCCCATTAAAACTTTTACCCGAATCCATTTAAATTTCAAACTTTTTCAACACCAGCCAAACATAGACCATAAAAAACTGTAATGAATCATCCAGATATTCAAAGCGAACTTTTCGCGTTGACCTGACGGCCACAGATTCAAAATGATCCTAGGCGTGGAGCGCGGCTCGTGCCATGCCCGCGGCTACGCTCACGTACAACTTTTTTATTGACCAACTTACAGAAAAAAAATACATACCTTAACCAATTTTGAACCTTAATAGTTAACAAATACGGTACGTTTTTGATTGGTTATACTTTTTTTTCTTAAAGTCGATTTAGGTGCACTGACGGCGAGATTTTATGCTTCATTGTAGAGCCCGAGTTAACAGCACTTACTGAGCGATAAATCATTTTAGAATGTTAAAAGAAAGCGTAATATAACAATTATCCGTAAAATTCCAACAACAATGCGTACGGTGTTTGTATTTAGTCGAGGACTGTCGTTTTGGTAAATAGCTCTTTGTTTTTCTGCTACATGAAATTATGCTCAGATTACATGTCGAAAAACGTACCGTCGTATAAGAAAAATATGGTGTAGTAGGCTGGTTCTATCATTAATTCTACATCCCGTCCAAGTAAAAGTTGTGTACGGTGTATGATAATTTTATGAAACCAAATGTATGTAATATCTTTACTCGGTAGGTCCCTATTTAACCAGTATAAAAAAAACTATTTTTTGAATACAACGGCCAATATGAGTAATTTTCGATGTCCTTTGGATTCAATCCTTCAATATGCAACAAATCAAATTATTTATTAAATATTTTCGTCTTTCATCTTTTTAGCTTTCGGAAAAAGAGGGGTGTGTGAGTCCAACATGAGTATTTATGTAAGTATTGTGTTTGTTTGTCTATTGCATCGTAGCTCCCAAATGGTTGGATTGATTTGAATGTGTTTTTTTTTTGTATTTGGAAATACATTTATTTACATAACTAAATATACAGAGGTACTACAGTACAAATACTAAACTAAATTAATAACTAGCTCAAATCTAAACTAGGCCCTTGCGGCATTGTACCAAGGATGCTGGCGGCATTTCCTCGTTGTATCGCAATGCTGATACGCTGTGCGAGGAAACCGCCAGCTCTTCGGTCACCAGTTACATCAACCAGACGCTTTGCGATTTCTGCAAAAAACTTGTGTGCGCTGGGACCCCATGGACCTAGAGTTTCAACTCCAAAAGGTAAAAAATGGTACTCTCTACCGAGACTTTTATATTTGTTACGTTTTGAAATTTCGGCGCTTTCCGCCGCTGCGCCCGCTTTTACGTTAGTCCGTTGGAGGTGGGACGGTGCCAGTGTGTCTACGCAGGTAGCATCCCACACTAACATCCGTCCCAGGCTCCAAGGAACCAAAGACACCCCATCAGGCCGCTTGCCATCATCCCTGATAATGCCAGTCGGCTCAAGAAGAGCAGGCACATTGATGGTGGCAAGAGACCGACGGATTATGTCGTTAAGCGACGCGTGTCTTGAAAAACGGCCCGCACTTTTTTGACAAGATAGTCCATGGTGTCCTAGTCGGTCCACGTCTGTGCCACAAGAGCATATGTGTGGCGTACACACCGAAACCCCGAGTCGCAGACCAGTCGCCAGTCTAAGGGAGGTCGGATCCAAGAAAGTACCAGTATTAGGAGAAGGATGGGCATGTAGCCAGTGACCAGCTTCCCGGGCTCCGACCGCCAAAAGCCTCGCGCGATCTGGACCTGTACAGTTGTTTAGAAGAATATTGTAGCTTAAATCACAATAGACATTATCCCAACTCCTTTGTGATTTTGGGTTGTCAGGGAATGTTTTGCCCGGGCAAGCAATTTTAAAAGCATTTTTAGCATCCTCAAAGCCCGCAATCTCATAGTTTGTGGGCAAAGCCCTTAAGATATTTCCTATGAGACCAGACGTGCTATGGGTGGATGCCAAAAAGGCTGGGCAAGCCACACTGGAAATTTTGCGGATTCCTAAACCCCCGAACCGAATAGGGAGGGACGCCTGAGACCAGGAAGGCTCACTTAGCTGAATATTTAGAATCGTCTCTAAACTAATTTTGATCAAATCATCTATAGGTGACAATAGATTTTGATGTTTCCAAAAAGGACAGCAGCGGAGCACATATGTAAATTTAGGGACAAAAAGACAGAATTTAAGAATCACAAGAGCATAATGAGGGCTAATTTCGATTAAGCGATTCGTGTGACTTTTGAATTTAGATATAGTATTAGAAATATAACCAGGAAAAGATTCTTCGAATATAGGAGAACCCAGGAGGCAAAGCGAATTTTTGTCTACTGATTTGATATTAGGGGCCAGATCGTCAAATTTGGGTTTTAAGTCGGCTAAAGTACAAGACGATTTTTGAATAAAGAGTTCGCATTTGCTGAAATTTAGATCTAAACCAATGTTTTCAAAGCTACTCTTAATAAAGGACAAATCAGAGAGCACAGTATTCACGTCGCCTCCTAGTGTTCCGTCATCTAAGTACCAGACATTAAATTTTGATTTCAAATTTTTGATAATTGGATTTATAGCCAAACTAAAAATTGCTGGCCCGAGGGGGTCACCCTGCTGACAGCCAACCTCAGAAGATAGTTCATGTGACTTGTACATTAATTTGGAAGAGTCTGAATAGCAAGAAAAAAGGTAATTGTACAGCTCCGGAATTTTTTCCTTAACTTCTGTCAGCAAAGTGTCCCTACTAACCGAATTAAAAGCATTTTTAACGTCAATTTTGACTACAATTTCGCAATCATCGAGTGAAAGGTAGGTCCTTAGGGCATGGACGGCTGCCTCGCACCCACCTTTCGTGCCAAAACCTAGCTGTATAGGTTCAAAAAGGGACTGCAATTTTGATCTAAAATGTCTAACCGCAATTTTTGAAGCCAGACGCCGTAAAGTGGACCCCACCGCAATGGGTCTCACCCCTCCGTCCTTTTTGGTCAGGGCGATCAAGTTTGCGCCGTATAAAATGGGGGCAATATCAGTGTTAATTTTGCCTGAAAACATGAAATTTATTAATTTAGTAAGGGAACCGACAAGCTGCTCACCTGCATTACCCACGGAATGAGAAATGAGATCTTTCAAATGTTGGGGTGAGATCCCATCCAGGCCAGCCGCCGAACCGGTTTTAAAAGAAATTATGGCGTCAATGACGTCCTTGCCTTCGATTTGGAGGCAGGCCTGGTCTGCGGAAGGTGGGGCAAACGAGTGTGGTACTGAAGGAGCTGGGGGATGTTTAGAAATTAGGGCCGAGAGGGTATCAGGAGTATCTGGCGAAAGCACGTCGTTTGTGAAAAGAAGACGAGCGGCACCTTTAAGATCGCCGTCGCTAATTTTGCTTTCAATTAATTTAGTTCTATTGTAGGTGGATGAGGCGCACCCTTTAGAAAGTCTAGAAATGTGTGGATTTGTATTCGAAACGCAATTATTTTTGATTTTTTGTGTTAAAGAAATCGCCTCATCATTTTTTGCATGAAGGGTATTGAATGAAAAAAGGAAAAGATTATGCCAATCATTAGTTTGATTATTTTCCACACATTTTATAATTAGGCTTGAAAGGTGGTTAGCGACCGTGATCCTGGCGCCGCGCGGAACTCTTTTAATGACGGGCACATTATTTTTAAGTTCGCTTAGGTATAAGTGGAAAGTGATAGAATTTGGTTGGTCAGAAAGGGGGGTGGTTGAAAGGGATGGGTCTAAATTTAGAGCAGCATCATTTTGGCTGATACAGAGACGGTGTTTTTTGGAAATATGAATATTTAGGCCTTGGTTTTGTATTTTGTTCTTCGAGATGGTCTTCAGATAAATTTGAACTGACTAGATGGCAATTTTATAATTTATCGGAGTTAAAAAAATCGTGTTTGCTATAACTTTAATTTTTACTTTAGACACCTAGTTTTTGATGACATGGTTTTTCTGTAGGCGCTATAACGCCAATTTACAGGCGCACGTAGACCAATGTGCAGGTGACTTCGAAGGTTAGAAGCCATCATAGTTTATTTTTAGCCCGCATGTCTAATGTTCACCATAATTAAGGTCACTCTCCGTACAAAAAGGTCATATGCGACGATAACCCCTACTTACTTACACCCTTTAATGTACAAGCACTTAATAACAGCGCGATGGTAAAGTAATTGCCGGGTAAGTCCGTTTTTGTGATCATCGAGATCACGCATGCTCAGAAAGTCGGCTCGAAAATATAGTATGTAGTATGTAGCCCATATCGGGTGAATTTTTCGATGAGATCAACTATTTACTATAACAAGAGTAGGTAACTAGGTACCTATTATAATAATCGTAATTTTTAATAAATAAAAATAATATGTAAACACGCTAAAACGCAACTTCATTTTAGTGTGCGTTTTACCGTCTATGGCTCTACATGAGCCTTAAAATTTTAAGCTGATATGACTGTGTAGTGTAGTAGTGTACCTGGGCGAATCAACTTTTTAATGTTGTTTACTCTGTCCCCGTTGTCCGAGGGACATCCTCATACTATTTCATAGGACATCTTTGGTTGTCCAAGGGACGTAACCATAGTAACCAGGCGCTATAAAAAGTTGATTGACTCACCTGAACACTTCTTAAATACTGAATGTAACTACACGAAGTAACATATGAAAGATAAACAATAATAATTCGCAGGATAAAAAAGATTAAACATACGGGCTCTGGTCGACTTAACTACCCTGCTCATTTTCAGGGTTCCGTAGTTGACAAGGAAAACTTATGGTTTTGCTATGTGCGCCTGTCCGCTCGTTTGTTTGTGAAAAGTTTTACTCTTATCAGTAGGTACTGAATAATACTTTTACGTAAGTATCGTTAAATACCGCGTGTTTATTTGATATTTATTACCTCAAATGGAAGCCAGACGCAAGTTTTGAAATTATAAATCGATATTGCAATAAATATTGAGTTTACTCTTAGTTAACATAGAGCAATTGATTTTTTAAATTTCTTCGGTACGCAATGTATTGCGTAAACACTTATTTGAAACATCATCAAATGTGACATTTTAGGGCAAAGTAATCATGTAGGAAGCGATACATTGCGTGCTGAAATATTTTATATGGAAAAATAAAAGTCGTAAAATTTTAATAAAATGATGTTTATTAGGGTCTATATTAACTACCCTTGGCGTATGAGGTAATATCAAAAATACACGCTGTATAGAAAACTGGCCAAGAGCATGTCGGGCCATGCTCAGTGTAGCGTTCCGTAGTTACCGGCCTGTTACAATACATCTGTTATTCACAGGAAATAATGAAAAACGTTTATTTTTATATTTGACGATCTTCAAATCTTACTGATACCTAATTATTAAGATATTAGAAAAACGCGTGACGAATGATCTCAATAATTTCTTAAAATTGACTCATAAAGTCAAATTGTGTGCCCATTATATATCCAAAACATAAGAAAACATACAAATATTAATTGGCTTAATATTAACATTCTTTCGAAAAAACGGAAGTCGTTTAAGGCCCCGCTTTAAAAAAATACTATATACAGGAACATTATCAAAAGAAAATGCTTTCTATAGTCTAAGGAATAGTGTTTATTTTCACAATTGAGTTCGCAAATGCGTATTCAAAATTGGTAGCCTGTTGATTTCAACATTCCATGCTCGAGTTCTCTTTTTAAATTCAGGTGGTTTAACTGCCAGTGATTTGTTTTCTTTTTTTAACTGGCCAGTAGTTTGGACTTGGAATTTTCATTAAGGATGTTATTACCGATTCTGAATAATCCTTGACATTATTTACGTAAATCTGAAATACCAGAAAAATTGTGTGCGGCTCTAATTGTGTGCGGTTAATGTCATTTTGAGTATTGCCAGGTTAGAGTATCATAACAACCCAAAATTAGGGGTAATTTAAAAGTAACATAACACTGAATAAAATTACATATTCACGACGAAATGAGATGCAGCACGTAAGTAATTTGGTGTGTAAGTACTGTTTATTACTAATAAAGCACAAATGTGGAGGAGTATTTTATTTTACTACATTATACCGTTACTTTTTTTTAATGGGAGGTGATATTCAACCATTCAATTTTGATTTAGAGGCTTCCGAATCACCTCTTTTAGAATTACTTAAACTGATTTCCCGTACCTATGTATGTATAAATAAATGCGACAATTTATATAGAACGTTTATGGTTAATGACTTACATTAAGCAACCTATTGTCTTGGCCATCTAGTTTGAACAGTAACGGTCGTCCGATACCATCTGCATCACATTTGACAAGCCAAGCCCTATTCTTAAACGCTTTAAAGACATTATTAATATTTTAATCACCCACAAATCACCCAAGTCCGAGCGTTGTCGAAACACTCTCGTGGGGCGTGGTCGCTTGATGGATGCCGGTATGCTCGAGATTGAATGTCCAGCAAGCTTAATAACACACACAAAACACTTGCATACAATACGCGTAAAAATGTACTTTAAAGCTATAAAAATACAAGTGTTTCTAACTGTTTATTTATAGTGGCAACATTTTAAAACTTTTGTTTCCAACGCTTGGAAAACGTTAGAAAATGAATTTGATTTTAATGAAGGAAGCTGTGAGTTATTAATATTGGTTCGGTTGTCTGGCTCGTGCAATTTCTGTTTACAAGTCTTTAGGGGCGTAAATTACGCTTTCTGGGATGGTAATTATTGACTTGTATCGAGGCCGAGACATCGAAGAATCTTCATTACATATAGGAGCTATGTAACAGTCATATAATAAGACGTAAACATATGAAAGGTTAATAATCAGTGATCGGATTTTAGGGTGCAACACGGTTTAATTACTTCAAAAATTATGCTAAAATGGATAATCTTCGGGATTTTAGGACCCAAGACGTTATTGATTTTAGTTACGTCAAATACATTTTAATAACATTTTATAACAGCTAAAATCCGATCACTGTTAATAATAAGTCGCGTATATATTCTAGCTGGTAGTAGGAATCATATATACTATTTACTAATCTGAAGTGTATCTCTGCTGGGTATTAATATAGCCGGCTTTTTACTTTAATGCCGACATCTATTGTCATTGTCATGTCGTCATATGAGTCATTCATGACTTGTTCCATAAATCATCAGTTTTGTCTTGGTATTACAGCCAACTCTAAGGGATTACTAATGTATTACCAAAAATTATTTGCCAGATTTTCACTTCCCAAATAATGTTTCCCAAAAACATAAATACCAAATAATCATTTCCCAACTAAATATTACGCAAACATTTTTTTGGCAACTCAACAATATGCAAATAAATGTTTCGGCAATTCCTTATTTCGACAATTTTCACTTCACCAATTCTTAATTAACCGAATGCATTAGTTGCCAAAACATACGAAACGCAAAACAACTCATGGCAAACGTATCATTCAGAAAATATTTTTTTAGCAAATGACCCGTTTGGTAATTTTTTTATTTCACAAAATTTCATATGCCAAATCATCATTCAGCAAACTAATTTATCCCAAATCGTCATTAGGGAAATTATTTTTTAAACAAAAATCCGTTTGGTATAGTTTTTTCATACAAATACAAATCGTTTATTTACCATAAATTTGTTGACAATTGAGAAGTTACAAATAAATAATCAGCGTAACAAAAATATTCCATGGCGTGGCGTGGCAGAAATGTTAAAAAAATTCGTTCAATTTATAATCATAATATCTCAAATTATGGCATTACCGAACAAATTATGGCAAATAATAAGACAGTTAATGTTATCGTTTACTAGAATTTCTGACAGAAATTAATTTCCGTGGGGTCGCGGTTCTAACCTAACCTAACCTACTTTTCTGACAGAAGTTGGTTTCCGTGGGATCGAAGTTCTAACCTAACCTTACCTACTTTTCTGACAGAAATTCATTTCCGGACGCAGTTCTAACCTAACCTAACCACTTTTGTGACAGAAATTCATTTCCGTGGGGTTGCGGTTCTAACCAAACCTAACCTACTTTTCTGACAGAAGTTCATTTCCGTGGGGCCGCAGTTCTAACCTAACCTAACCTACTTTTGTGACAGAAGTTCATTTCCGTGGGGATGCGGTTCTAACCTAACCTAACCTACTTTTCTGACAGAAGTTCATTTCCGTGGGGTCGCGGTTCTAACCTAACCTAACCTACTTTTATGACAGAAGTTCATTTCCGTGGGGTCGCGGTTCTAACCTAACCTACTTTTATGACAGAAGTTCATTTCCGTGGGGTCGCAGTTCTAACCTAACCTAACCTCCTTTTCTTACAGAAGTTCATTTCCGTGGGGTCGCGGTTCTAACCTAACCTAACCTACTTCTCTGGCGGAAGTTCGTTTCGATGGGAGGTCACAGTTCTAATCTAACCTAACCTACTTTTCTGGCAGAGGTTTGTTTCCGTGGGGGTCGCGGGTCTAACCTAACCTAACTTACTGGCAGAAGTTCGCGGGCTTCTATTTCCGCTCTAAGAGGCAAAAGGTATCTAACAAATCTACATCGGTAATGTCATGCCAAGATGTCGACGAAGCCCCGCTACGCGGGGTTCTATTTTCTCACTGAGGAACATATTAAAACTAACACACCTACATCGGTAATCAACCTAACTTAACATACTATTCTGTGGGGGTACTTTTCCTTTAACCTTAAAGAACAAAATATTATGTGAGCATTGGTTTGGAATATTTGGAGAGTGTTTGTTTTGTTACTGTCATTTATTTGCCAAAATAAAAGCTGCTTGTTCAAGTACTTTTGACAATCACTATTAGCTAGGGGATACACGTACAGATAGTCTGCTCGCTGGATTTTTCCGGTAAATATGCTCGGCGGTAAATATGGCGCTATTCAGATGCATCCGCAGACAAATCTATGTCCAGTAGCTATTTGACTAAACATTGCTTTAGATTTAAATCATTTGTCCAGTAATTTATTTGATAAAATAAAAGTTGAGTAAATATTTTCTGTCCAATTAAAACATTTAACAAACAATATTTGACTAAACTATGCTTTGGATATATATCATTAAGTCCACTGATTTATTTGACAAAATGAGGGTTGAGGAAACATTTGTTGTCCAACTAATACTTTTGATGAACATTTTTTGTCTAAACATTTATTTGGATAAAAATCATTTGTGTAATCATCTATTTGACAAAATTAAAATTGTGAAACATTTTTTGTCCAAGTGAAACATTTGGCAAAACATCAGTTGGTCTATTGAAACTTGTTTGAGTAATAATTTGGGAAATGATCATTTGTCGAAACTTTAAATTGACAAATATGGGAAAGATTGGGTTGACAAATGTGCGGTTGGGAAAGTTTGGTTGGGAAATGAAATTTGGTCAAAAATATTTTGGTCAAATGGCAGGATCCCAACTCTAAGACATGAACAAATTCTACTTTGATTTAACATTTGCAATAGTTTTTTGATGAACAGTGTTTTTATTATATTCTATAAATATACGGCGGCAACGGCAACATCAAAAATCTATTTGCAATTAGCTCAATCCCGCCTTAGACGTAATCAAAATATTGATCGCTCATCGACTTTTTACGTGTTGCAACACTCGCGGGTCGTGACCGGGCGGGCACGCGCGCCCCCGGCTTACGCCGTAACGCGGCAACACTGTAATTGCTCGGGTAATTCGGTTTTAGTGGGCAACACTGGGCTGGCCAGGGCGGGAGCGGTTAATGCGGTTCTTAATTGAATCGTGTTTTTTTTGGGATTTTTATAGGTTATAAAGTGGGAGGGTTAAGCTACTGTAAGAGTGTATAGAAAATTAGGTGTGGATCTTGAATTTTCTAATGGCCAGTATTGCAAATCACTGAAATGCCTGCTATGTTGAAGTACACAAGCTTTTTTACATAATATATATATATGCTAAAAATAACCGTATTATTATGCAATTAACAACACAAACCATTTAAAGCTGAGAAGAGACATTTTTTCCTAACAATTCCGTGGTATTTATCTTATTACCTACAGGATATACGGCTAAAAGGCTCTGAGGTCATCGTAAAACTAAATTATAATAGAAAGAGCATGCGAGCGAGACAGAGAATCTATTATAATAATTGATGGTTAGAGCGGTAAATCTGGAGGTGTCATGTCTTCCGGTATTGGAAAAAAATTAAAAGTACGTCGACTTGAAGAGTGGCGATCGTAAATAAAAATGGATAAATCGTTAAAGTTTTTTGTTGTTTTTAATTAAGATAGTTGAGTTGAGACCAGTTTTCATTCATAACGATAAGTTGGAGCTCTATGTATACTTAGATAAGTATTACAACTGCCTTTTGTATGTCTGTGCTTTTTATGGAGTGAATCTGTTTTCATTCTGTGTTTTCTTCTTGATTTGTTAGTCAATTTGATTACGTTCATTGAGCCAATCATATGCAATAAAACCAAATGCGATACAGCTTAGTTACTGACTATTTTGGTATACATTTTAAATTAATACGACCTAAATGCCTCACGGAAAACTCAAAAGGAAATCGCCTAGCACGGTAGGGCGGGCAAGTGGTGCAGCTGAGGAGTGACTGAAGTCCATAGACCAGAAAGATTTTAGCTATGGTAATGGATGTGGAAGAAAAGCAAATCAAGGAAAAGCATGGAATGTGTGAGAGACGATATAAAAATAAAGACTGTGGCGTGAATGATGATATCGGTACGGAAGACAGATAAGTGTAATAACGTGATGTATAGAAATATTGAAAAGGGAAAAATGGCAACACTGAATGAAGAATGCTAAAAGCCCACACTACGCCGTTAATGTGACTTTTTATAATAGCATAGACAAGACTCTAGCTTTAAGTCTGAGAAATACGTAGGAAACGTTTCAATTATTTATATAATATGTTGGTTATTAATCTGTTAAATTAGCCTATTAACTTTAACATAAGGTTATTCAAGAACTACAACATTGTACTTACAAACTAATAACAGACAACTCGTTTTATTAATTCGAATTTGGAGCCCAATGGCCGTGTTTAAGCTCATCGGCTCAATATAACCGGCCTGTGTTATTTGAGCTACGTGATCTCGGATACGGATGAGACTTGCACTTATCTGTGCACGTGCTGTCTTTAACGTTCTAATTTTGAATTGTTATGTCTTTGTTCCTTTTTTTCACTAGCAACATTGCTTTTGACGTTTTATGTGTGGGTTAATGCGTGCCTTAGTGAGTTTCAACTTTAAAATGACTAAAATAAATGTGCAGAGCTTCAATTTGCAAAGAACTCCTTTAGCATTGTAAATCGCACGATTATTTGTTTATTTGGAATGCATGCACGCAATACCGATTTGTATTTAAAAAAAGAATCAAGTTCGAAATTTGAAACATTTAAATTGCACGTTATTGCTACTGTGCACGCGGCGCTGCGCTCAAATACTGGCAGGCAGGTTGTAATTATGTTCGCCGATTTGCTCCGAATCATCTCGTCCCGATCCGATGCCGAAAATCCTTAGGTTCGTCCCGAATCCCAGGCAATTCAACTAATTCGTGGGAGTCCCTAGCGTGAGAAAATAATTTGAACGTGATTCACGAATCCTCACTCATAAGTGCCGTGTAATTGTCTAAACATTTCAAATCACGAATTAGTAAAATAATGGCATAAAACAAAAAAGCTTCTCAAATTAAAACGAGATAATTCGAACGCGCAACGGATGCAGCGCCCTGCTGCGAGTCGCACTTTGAAAAAAGAACGCCGTCAACCGAACTGTCAGTACGCAACCGCAGATGAGAAATGTTGCCAGACTGAAAAAAGATAGACCACAGTGTTCATTCATAAAAAGCCACTCACGTTTAGAAATTAGTTTATTTTAATTACTCGGTGAGCGCATTGTTGTATTAATTATTGCCGAGCCGTTTGTCGGACTGGACAATATATTTTATTGTCTTTCTGTACGGTTCGTGATTTATACATCTAGTTAGTAAGTTACTCGAATTTTAATTTAGGTAGACGAGTTTTAATGGGGTACGTTTGAATGGTTTCTAATTAGGGAAAAACAAGCGGTCGTGGTATGAATAATGTCAGATATAAATTCATGTTATGGCATCGGAAAGCGATGATCTGACCTCTGTTTGGCTGTCTGGGTACAATGGGCGCTTGCCTTTGCTTAACAAATGCTTTATTAGAAAAAGCGACGGTGAGAAATGGCTTGTCTATGGAGCTTTGTTGATCTACAGGCGCCGTAATTCAAATTTGGAACACAATGCGGTCTAAATAAACAAGCAAATAGGCAAAGTTAAACAAATATGTCTACCTATAGGTCGGAACTGTTTTACATTTTTTATAACTAAAATATAAATATAACAACTACTAATTCGAAAATAATTATAGAAATGAGTCTTCATCTAGAAAATTGTCTCTTGGTTTAAAATAAAAATACTCGAAAGCTAACCTACATACTATTTGAAAGACACTATCAGTCATAAAAGATGTTCTTTACAAAATTGGACTACAGGACGCGAGGTAATGTGAGGAGTAAATTATTTTTCTACCAACATACAAGTATATTAGGTCTATTAAACTGCTAATATTTCGAGTTAGGTACCTAATACATGTCTTTCCCGCCTTTTATCTACCAACAATATATGTATCAACTTAAAGTTTTCTTTTTAGACCGTTTATCATTGGTAAATAATAAAGCATACTGTATTGCATTGAATTGTATCTTTGAATCCTTGGAACCTTACGGAACCATTAACCTGATATAAAAAGCGTACGCCGCGACATCACTCTATATTTCATTAACGGCTGTTCACCATTCATTGCTTATAAATCAAATTCGAAAAAAGAACGACCCGCTCATTTGGCCGTTGGCCGGTGCCTTACACACTATTAAAGTTTCAAAAATTAAAAACAAAACAACCTCCATCTTTGGTCTTATTGCCTATTAAAAATATATCGGCAATTCTCATTGAAAATCCAATTTCGGGACAGCCAATTAGAAAATGTATTGTTTTGGCGCGTGTTGGAATTTATTGCGTTTATTTATTAAAGTTGTGACATTTATTCAGTTGAATGAAAATCTGTTGTATTTGTTTTTTGTACATTTGTTGTGTCTGCTGTATTTTAATACATGAATCTGACACGTTTGAATTGAGAACCTGATTGTCTAATAGCTGTCAATGGATCTGCAGTTTTGGTCAAAATCTAAATTTTCTTGCAAACTATGTCCGTGACAAGAAATAGGTAATTGCGCAATTAAAAAAACCTTTGGAGCAGAAGGTAGACCATATACAATTATACATTATATATGTATAATGTTTTAACATGTAATTTTTTTTGGGAGGGAAATATAATTTGGCTCGGTTCCCTTGTCAGAATATTTAAATAATAGTAACATTAGTAACTGCGTGTGGCGTTATAATATATTTTTATATTATTTTTATAAGTCGGCAGAAAGTGATTTCATGACTTCTAAGTGAACGTTTTTTATTATTTGCTTAAATTCATGCCAGCCTTGATAAATCAACTTGTCGATGTGTTGCTTCACGGGTGGCGCGAACCACGAACACTCAGTGATAAATGTTGTCGTGCGACAAGAAGCTCTCGTCACAGCGGGTGGTAGATGTGAGATAAACTAATCACATTGTTAAAGCTCTGACAAGAAATTTGATCACAATTCGCTACTTCCTGACGAGTCAAATCAGCTACTCTTTATGAAATGTCAACACTATTTTTACTATAATAATTAAATACTTACCCGCTTATTCATAAACGTATTGCAAACCTCATTTAACTAAATCATCTTTTGTCCTTATCTGTCATATTGACAGTTGTGTTTGTTAGAAGCAGACAAAATACATTTTAACTAAATGAGGTTTGTAACACGTTTATGAATAAGCGGGTTAGAAGATATACTTTGTGACGTCACATTCACAATATCTTATAAAGCAAACACCTCCTTAATATTAGTTTCTGCCAAAAATATAGTATTTTATACAATAGTGACATAATCAAGAGCTTTTCAGTCGAGTACCGCGTTTAGACCACGAAGCTTGCTGAGTGGCCTAATTAAGGTACGAGATTGAAAAGCTTAATTATGTCACTATTGTATACAATACTTTTTCTACGAGTATTAAGTAAGAATTGATTTTCTTTAACTCTTTCTAAATTTTTCCCAATCAAACGTCAATAGTAGATTGTACAACAAGTGCATAAAACGCACCATTTTACGCGAGGCGTTTATCCATACGAGCGAGCTTGCGAGCGAGGATGGATATAAAGTACGAGCGTAAAATGGGTTTTATGGACGAGTTATACACTCTACTTTTTACTTCGATTGTGAGGAAATAAAAAGAATAGGAATTTCTTTCATAAGAAGTTTCACTTTATGCTGGGTATAGGCGGACTAAAACTCAATTTTATGCACAAGTGCATAAAAAATTGACTTCTTCTAAGGCTATTTTGACAATGGCAATTTTTTATGCACTTGTGCATAAAATTGAGTTTTAGTCCGCCTATACCCAGCATAAAGTGAAACTTTACGAGCATGAGAAGTAAAAACACTATTTTTCAAACGGGAAGTAATTGTATCTGGGCCTATTCGGTGGTACAGACACCACCGAAAAGAGATACACAAATGATTTTGTGCGTAGTAGAAAGAGATGGATGGAATAAACTGTGTCTAAACTTACTTCCAAGATGTCGTTGTAGTTGTGATTGGTCTTTTTGTAATCCAATCACAACGTAGGAGCAAGTTTAAGTAGAAGAAAATTTTACAGATAAAGTACGTTCGGAAATTATAAAGTTAAGTCTGTCCGAAAAGAAAAGTGTCGTACAATGTATGGGCTCCCATATAAACCATGACACTTTTCTTTCCGGACAAACTCTACACATTTTACGGAGATGTGAATGACATTCTCTTTTCAAAATTATTTTAGTTTAGTGGCGGGTTATTTAATAAATCTATTTAATGATCCCGGAAGTGCCATAGACTATCCAACATTTAAATGTGTAAGGTTTAAGTTTGGTCTATAAAGTCCTAATACACAGATTAAAGTCGACGAGTAGAAAAAAATCATTGAACGAACAACAAATATTTTTAACCTGTTTTTCTTTGTATTTTCGTAAGTTTGATTTCCTCACTTGTGCAAAACAATTATAAGGAAATAGCAAATTTGCCAAATTCGATTGACTTTTATGAATTTGATTTTATACTTTTTTAACTTATTCTATTTTAATTCGAGTACAATAAATAGAAGTTTAGAGTTATAATAAACTACCCGTAATAATTACAATAATGACATACGAAATGAATATCAATACCGATTTACTACTTTTTTAATAACCTCTATGCTGTTTATGGCTAATTTTAAATGGCTGTGGGCGGGGCCGTGTGACATGTCATTAATCTTTGATTAAATATATTTAAATCTACCTTTATTTTTATTATGTTGTCAGCAGCGTATTAATTTCAAATGCTAGTTCTTAATTGCATTTATTTGCGTCGGTTGCCGCATTAAATTCATTAACGAACTATTAATTATTGTTTATAACCATGTTATAACCTTCGTTAATTTTAATTATAAAAATAAATATGAAGTCTAACGAAGGACAAAAATTGTATTGGCAGTTTATTTTGACTGTTTTCTATAGTATTGGATAATTTATATTTATCGTCCCCACAACCCACAACATCCGTACTCATAGCATAAAATTCTAACATAAAATTACAGTTTTATAAGTATAATCCAAAGAAGTAAAAAAGCGGCATTCGAACTTTATGAATTTGATCTTATTTTGACTGATAAAAAGAATATTTGTCGCGTCGGAGACAACTTCAGGTTAAGCTACGTTTCCATCAAAATGAGCGAGATGCGTTGCGTTGCGAGAAATGTGTTTGTTTACCAATCCTAGAGCTGCGCTGTGCGAGGATAGGTGATTTTATTGGCTCTTGACAAACGCAGTCCTAGCAAAGCATCTTCGCTTGTTATATACATACTGAAAAAAAGTTTAGTTTTTACTTGTAATAAAAAACGCATTAATTTAGTCTGGCTGGCCAAAAGTGGAAGTTATAAGTTATACTCATCCCTTATTCAGTAGTGAAGGTACTACCGTAACAATGAGATAGTATGATTCTCTCCGTCTATGCTTGAAGTAAAACAGCCCCTGGCTGAACAATAAGAAAATCATTATAAATATTATATTACTTGGGAATTTCGTCCATAAAAGTTAACCTAATAAAATTTTCAATTGAACAACCCTTATCCACATTAATTACCTAAAATAAAAGATCAACCGAGTTAATCCAAAATCACATTCATTGTCGTAACGGTCAAAAGGTTGGCAACACCGCTCCCGTTCGAAATTCGAAATTAATGGCGGATTTGACAGCGCTGTATTGTGGGGCTAATTTAAATCTTATCAAGCCGATGACAGCGGCATAATGGAACGGCGGTTTTTTAAATAATACTTCAGCGTTCCATTTTTGAATTGTTTTATTGTGCCCGCTGAAATTGAATTGGTTCTACATGTTTTGAAATGTTTATGTATGTTGCATGTGGTCGTTTGTTAGGTGTTTCTGGACGTGATATGTAAACATATTGACCACATAACAAATCATCTGCAATAATCATTACTGTATACAGGCAATATCAGTTGTCATAACTGCCTGCCTGCTTAGTAAATAATAAATAAATACATTGCGGCAATCGACGTTGCATGCGATTTTAGCATCCAAATTCCGCCATGTATAGACATTACGGCTTATGATATGATGGACGAAGTTATCTACGTGATACATTAAAAACCCTCTTGAAAGAGACCAATAGACTCTTTATCACGTAGAGAACTTGTTATGGTCGAGTCACAATCGAATCGAACTCATGCATTCGATGTTGTCGACGCTCAAACTTGATAGCATAACGTACTTACGGTCGCCCGCGACTCCATCTCCATACTTTAGGTTCGACTCGAAGTATGCAGTCGCGCGCGCCGATGTAGGTACAGTCGACGTCAAAGTTATGTCTACACTTTTGCACCCAATTAAAAAGGAGTAAGGCGCAAAAGTGTAAACATAACTTTGAAGTCGACTGTACGACATGATCGAAGAGGGTGGGTATTGTGAGTAGTACAAGAGCAAGAAAAAGACAGCGATATTTTTTCTGTCTATGCTCGAAGTGACAAATACCCTATTCTAACTGTATTACAGTTTATTTAGGTAATATATATTAAAACTTCAATCATAAAACAAATCAAAACACATTTAATACAGCAATTTGATTTGTTCAGCGATTGACGGGGCATACTTTAATCCAAACGGCATTAGTAAATACTCGTATTGACCGCCGGAATTGACAAATGCTTGGAGAAAGAGACAGTGATATTTTTCTGTCTACACTCTAATTGTCAAAAGGTCAAACAATATTGCAGTAATTAATATAGTATTTATACTTCAAAAGTAAAACAAAATCAAAACATTTGATACAGCGATTTCATTCGTTCAGCGATCGAAGGGGCATACTTTAATCCAAACGGCATTAGTAAATACTCGTATTGACCGCCGGAATTGACAAATGCTTGGAGAAAGAGACAGTGATATTTTTTTGTCTACACGCTAATTGTCAAAAGGTCAAACAATATTGCAGTAATTAATATAGTATTTATACTTCAAGAGTAAAACAAAATCAAAACATTTGATACAGCGATTTCATTCGTTCAGCGATTGAAGGGGCATACTTTAATCCAAACGGCATTAGTAAATACTCGTATTGACCGCCGGAATTAACAAATGTTTGGAGAAAGAGACAGTGATATTTTTCTGTCTACACTCTAATTGTCAAAAGGTCAAACAATATTGCAGTAATTAATATAGTATTTATACTTCAAAAGTAAAACAAAATCAAAACATTTGATACAGCGATTTCATTCGTTCAGCGATTGAAGGGGCATACTTTAATCCAAACGGCATTAGTAAATACTCGTATTGACCGCCGGAATTAACAAATGTTTGGAGAAAAAGACAATGATATTTTTCTGTCTACACTCTAATTGTCAAAAGGTCAAACAATATTGCAGTAATTAATATAGTATTTATACTTCAACATTAAAACAAAATCAAAACATTTGATACAGCGATTTCATTCGTTCAGCGATTGAAGGGGCATACTTTAATCCAAACGGCATTAGTAAATACTCGTATTGACCGCCGCAATTAACAAATTTTTGGAGAAAGAGACAGTGATATTTTTCTGTCTACACTCTAATTGTCAAAAGGTCAAACAATATTGCAGTAATTAATATAGTATTTATACTTCAACATTAAAACAAAATCAAAACATTTGATACAGCGATTTGATTTGTTCAGCGGTTGAAGGAGCATACTTTAATCCAAACGGCATTAATAAATACTCGTGTTGACCGTCGAAATTGACAATTTTTTGGAGAAAATGACAGTGCTATTTTTTATCCATGCTCTAATTGTCAGGTCAAACTATATGGCAGTAATTAATATAGTATTTATACTTCAAAAGTAAACAAAATCCAAAAATTTAATACAGCGATTTGATTTGATCAGCGATTGAAGGAGCATTTTTTAATCCCAACAGCATTAGTAAATACTCGTATTGACCGTTGCATTTTGCACGACAATTCCCTTCAGGTAAACGTCCTGGTGCCCAATAGTGGACACCCTGGTGTCACCTTTTTATTGCGGATAAATTGAATTTCAATTTGACATTATACTGTACCAGACTGTACTGTGTCAAATATTTACCAAGTGTATCTTGTTTTAACTGTAGTTCAATTACTCTTAAGTTAAGTATAAATTTGTAATTTTTACAAATATAATTTCTTTTAAACGACTACAGCGCCAAGCGCGTGTCTTTGCGCGTTTACTGTTATGCAAGAAATCTTTGTTTATATACAAACTTCTACTACATCTGCTTTGGCTTATAACCGCCGGCGAATCATGATCATTAACCGTCCTCTTTGGCCGGCGGTCGAACAAGGCCTGATACCGTACCTACCGCGGACCACTTCGTTATATTTTCCTCTCTATCGCTCGAATATACAAGAGCGATAGCGAGGCACACAGTTTTCAAATTGTGGCAGATCTTCAGTGCTTTCATTCTTGATGTTATCCTAGTCGTGTCACATTGCTATGTAGGTACCTACCGTCAGTCAGGGCTTGAAACCGGTTCTCATAAAAACCCCGAAATAACCCAAAATTATTAATTATTTTATAGTTTTTATGTAGAACTCAATAGTTAGGGTTGTAGGGACGCGATGCTTGAATACGGTGACAGTCCCGTATATACGGGACGTATGGCATGGCATGAAATAGTAGACAAAAGAACCAAAAATATACCGGTATTTTAGTATGGAGCAAATACCGGTTTCCAAGCCCTGCGGTGAGCATACGAGTGTCCTACCGCCGGCGATTAGCTGAAGAAGCGAGTGCAGCGAAGCGAAGTGTGTAAAACCTAATTTCTTTTAATAATCTTTCGTGAATTAAGCAGTATATGCATTCAACAACTAATAAGTATCATAGTTATTCCTGCGTCTTCGCCCACATGCGTTTTGGATAAAAAAAGTACCCTAGACGTTGCTCCAGGGGTTTAAGGTTTTAAAAAATATCAATGCATTATGTCCATCAGTAGCTTTTGTGTAGTTCGCGAACAAACAGATTTCTCCATACGCATTAATTATATTGTACAGAAATCGGATATCCGTAAGTTTTTGAAATAGTAATCCCCTTTACAAAGTTATCTCAATACACCTTATCTAATGTTTTGTTTTCTTCTGAAGTGATATTTCCTTTTCCTCTAATGATTTTTTAATTCATTTTACAGCATACCGCAACTACATACCAATTAAAAATTACCAAATAATTAGTCACATACATAGAATCACATCTAATTTTATTTGGTGTGAAAAAATTCAGCAAACTCGTTTTATTATTTACTATACGGACTATGGAGTAAAAGTATGCAAGTCATCTTTTAAAGTTTTTGCAACTTGTAAACTCTGCAAAAACTTGTCATTGAATATCAATATTTTTTACGTAAACCGCTAAAACCGCACAACTCAAAAACATTTAATTCTCAAAACTTTCAACTTAAGATACCGATATCGCAAAACCTTATTTTTTATTGTTTTACCTGTTTGAAAAGGATGTCCCGGCAATTTGTGCCAAGGACCACCAATTATAAAATTTCAAAGTATAACGTGCGTTGCCCGCCATAATTATACGCTTCAAGGAATGCTACAAATAAAGGATTGGGGCCTTTCTTGTGTCAAGTTTCTTGGATGAAATGTTACTTAGTTTTGGTTTTGAGACGGGGAAAGTATATTTTGAACTTTTAAATATAGGGTTTGTTAGTTTCTGTGACTGTTGTGTTCTTGGAATAAGTGTTAACCTTCTTTGTAGTTGAATATTACGGCACCTACGGGTTTTTGAGTTTTAATGATAGCGTTTGTTGAATAAAAGTGGTATGTACACTAATTCATGTGTTATATCGTATAATGAGTATTTTGCTGACTACAACAAAATAAAATTTGGTCTTAGGTTTCATCAAATTTCATAGCCTAGGACCTAGTTCGAGAACTGTGTTAAATTCTTGAATTATTTTTGTTATACAAAGTTAATCAGTTTATCGATAAACAAAATATATTTGAAATAAGTATATAATGTAAATACTCTCATTCAAACAAAACCTATATAATGAATTAAATCAACTATGTCGTGATATAAAAATAAAATGAAATAATTAATTGAATCTTATAAGATTTGAAGGAAAATAATTTGTTATCTTGTTAACGCAACCCCCGCGCCGTCGCAAATAAGGGGTGCTAAAAAAAATATACAGTTTTGATGTTTAAATATTTAAAATATGTAATTTTATTAATTAAATAATAAAATGTGAATGACGTTTATTTTACATTTGTTTATTATTTAACTAACCTATCAATTATTTATTTCCAAACAGAGGTCGAATAAACCTGAGTTCGCCGCATAATATTCTAAAAAAATTCACACAGTATACAAAGTTATAAAAAAACTAATAAGTTTTTCTTCAACAACACTAAGTGACTCCGATTTTATTAAAATATTACCTAAACCCATACGTATGTAAGTCACAACGATTTATGTTAAATGATCAATCACCATAAACATATACATAGAATGTATGAAACTATACACTTGTTAACCACAGCACTGCATATCTATAAACCTAGTAAGTAAGCAATCGTATCCATACCTCGCGGTGACACTGCATATAAATGTTCATATCTATACTAAGGCAAACATATCACAGAACACAAAATGTCTCATATCACAACAGTCACTGGCTTGCCTTCCGCATTATCGATTTTGCCTGGAGCCATCCACGTACCGAATGTAATAATAACCGACCATCCCCCAGGCTTATCGGTAAACGACTGCAGGCCAAAAGGTTTTCGCTGGGGGCGAAACGCCGAGCGGCGCTCGAGGCTCCGCCCCGGGGCTCCCCATTGGCCCGAAAGTGGTAGCGAGCCGTCAAACGGGCTCCCCCATTGGCGGTCAGTAGTCAGTGGGGGCATAGATATTTTGACGTTTTTTTAACGCGGTGGCATTTCTCGTCGCAGCGATTAATTGTAATTCTTTATGGCTATTGTAGGGTTGAGTGAGCGGTTAATATGTGACGTTTGTGTTCGATATTTGATTTTTTTATGGCTGTGTATAGAATGCGCTTGCGACGATTTGTTTGATCAGGCTGGTTAAGGTTTGCTCTTTTTTCGATAGATTCGTGTTTACGTTTACTTATTTCTATTGAAACATGTAGAAAATGGAAACTTAAACAACTTTATTTTTAACTGAAAGTAAAGACAACAATAAAGGTTTCGCAAAAAAATCTTTTTTGAGTTTGTTACACTTTACATTTTGGCGTACAAAGGAGCACAGTGCAGTGACTTCAAACATTAAAAAAATCTGAACGTTAAGGAAGATAGTACAAAAAAATTAAAAAATACACTTTTAGGTTTGCTACACTTTGCCTTTTGATGGTAGAATTAATTCCTCAAATACTGCAAATGTACAACCTTGTATAAGTGGGTACAGTATAGGTACTGTCAGCATACTTATACCCTCTTACAACTAACTGTACCGGTAAGTATATAGCTAGATAATTACCGGTATTTACTGGATTATCGGTAATTTTTATTTAATTTTATACTGGTTATATTTAATATGGCTATACAATCACACTTTTTTTCAAGTTTTGACGTTTACGATTTTTTTGCCATTATTATTTTTGTGTGAACTCTACGATTCCAAGTAAAGAAGAGCGGTCGATGCAATCATCGTATAGTCGGACCACGCTTACTCTGCATTGACTTAACAAGTTATGATATATAGAGTGTGAGAGCCAGAAAAAACGTCATATTTGTATTTAAAAAATCAGCATTTTTTTTGTAGAAGTTAGCTTGGCCACATTTAGTATCTTGAGTAAGTTTTGTACAGGTATAATATACACATTATACGTATGTGTCATGCCACTAAAATAAGCAATAAATAAAAATAATGTAGATACGAGTTATATGTGTTTTTTCATTGACTGAGGAGCCGAGCGTAGCGAGGCGACGAACGTCTCCGTTTTCACTGCTACGACGATTTGGCAGATTGATGTGTGTGTATTGGTTGGTTGGTTGGTGGGTTGGTTGGTCAGTGTCGGTCTAGAGGTCGCATTTTTCATCCGATTTCGATGAAACTTGGTATGTGCGTTCCTTGATTTATTTGCCAAAAATTGTCGAGCCATTTTTTTGACTGTGGGGAAAATGAGGGGGAAAAGGGGGGGAGTTTGCTGTCGCGTTATTTATGTTCTCCGAAGTCTACGGTTCACAGAACCACTAGTTTAAGTTTCTCGCCGAATACCTATGGTATGGCGATAATATAATAATTAACACAAACAAGGTAGGGCAGATGCCCCGGTTTTGGCCACTTTAAGAAGAGTTTGTCTATTCAGACGCCAGTAATTGTGTAAATAAGGAATTATGACACTCTTCATATACTGAGTTATTGAAAATATATTACTTTATTTATATGAATCACCGCTGTTAAGATTCTGACATTAGATCTTATTTTTTTCTTTAATGAAATGTCAGAAAAGGGCCCAGGAGCCAGTTTTGGTCACTTTTTTCTAAGGCTCCTGACGACTGAATAGCAACTGATACTGGACAGATGACAGTGTCAACGGTACTGCCATAATTTACTCTTATATTAAGTGTAAACCACAGATTTGTATTTTTTTCTATACCTTAATAAAGTTGAAAATGGCCAAAACCGGCACAGTGGCCAAAACCGGGGCATCTGCCCTATAACAAAAATACTGGTGATCCTTTTAAGGGCACAATTGGTATTGTATTATGAAAAATTAAGAACCAATATTTTTCTCTCGGAAAAAAATTTGGTTTTTTCGCTTCCAAAAATTTTTACCCATACTTTTTCTTACTCGCAATACGATACCAATTATGCCCTTAAACGAATCACCAGTATTTTTGTTACACCCTGTATATGAATTTTATAAGTTTTGCTACTACATAAACTTTAGGCTAATACTGAACGTAAATGTATTTACCTTCATGAGGCATATTACGCAAGATTATACAAAGAGACACCATCCAAAAAGCGGAATAACAAAGAATCTGTGAAATCCGAGCAGCATAGGTAAACATTCTTACCTACATACATATTATATATCCTACATGAATGTCTTACTGGGAGATTTCGTCCCTCCACGGAGGGTGAATACCAATGTCACACATACAGTATATGTTACGTATGTATGTATCAACGTACCATTTACATGTGTGAGTGTGTGTTTGGAATATACTCGTATCTCGGTGATGTCTCGAAAAGCTTGATCATAGTTAAGCGAGAAAAGTAAGACTATATTAATTATTAAAATCAGTGGCGTAACTATAGGGTGGCAGAGTTCGGGCCTCCAGCCTGGGGCCCCGGGTCTGAGAGGCCACGTCTAAAGAAGTATCCTAACATTTTCTATACAATGAAATGAAGTATTTCGATATTTTCTTCTTAGGAAATTAGAGGAATACTACCGGAGATTAGCTATCATAAGGGTTATCATACTTTATCGGTTATCATATCGTGATATGATATCATATCTTAGAAAATAGAAATGGCCGTGTAAAATAATAGCGTCAGAAGATGTTAGAGCTTACTTCTTATTTCTTGCTTCATGGTTTGTAGACTTACTTCTTGGTTCGTATATTTTCCTTTGGATCATTCCCTGCTGGTGTGTTTCTTGTGAAACAGTATTGCCATAGTAAAGTATCGGTCTCCTAGTCTGATTTTATATGATTACAGAATAAAAGTGCCGAAATTGGTTCCTGTCAGCTATTGGTACCACTACGTTACATGCAGCGCAGGACGTTTATGTTAGATAGATACTTCATTCTTCTTTATATCCACATTTCAAAAGCTTCTAAGTGTTTGCATATCGCTATGATCAAATTCTTAATAGTGTTTGTAACTTTCTGGCTACTTTTAAAATTATAGGTACTTAAGGTAATTTTTTTTTATGTCGGAATCATACTTAGGAGTTCTACGTTCTACTTAGAATTCTGATATCTGAAAAAGTCATATGTACTAAACCATGACTATACCTACAAATATAAACTAGGTATTCCTTCATTGAGTGGATAAGATAGTTAAAACAAAGAATATATAGAACGTCAAAAGACACCTGTAAACAAACCTTTGTTGAACACGCCTAAAGCTAAAACCGCATAACTCCAAAATTAATAAAATAATTTCACCGTCAGCTGTCATTTCATTGTGTGGTCTGAATTTGGTGTGGCGACACTGGCGATTTTCGAATTTTGGCGTTACAAATAATTAGTGTAATCAATTTTGTGTGGTTAGGTTTTTGAGTTTTAAGATCTCAGTCACTATAGGTATTGAAATTAGGAAATATGTTTGTGTAATATTTTTATTGTAATTTATTATAATTATGTTTAAGAAAAACATGTTGCAATAAAACATAATTATCGTCACTACATTGAAAAAAACTTGTATCTTGTTCTGTCACTCAAAAGAAAAATGTGGTAGTACCTACGTTTCAACATAGAGAAGAAGTGTGGGATACGAGACTTTTTTCAAAGTAGTGACGTTATAAAATATACAATCTAAGTAAATAACAAAAAAAACAAATCTCCATATTAATATACCAATGTAATTATATTTTGTTTATGTTAATTTATGACGTAAGTATTCAAAATTACCTAATGAATTACCGCTACAACTCCAAGACCTTACTTATTTTAAACACTATTTCTGTCTGTTTACGTGGGCGAATCCGCAGGCTAAATAAAGCTATGAGAAAAGCTGGCGCTTTAATAAACACCCCGAGGTGTCGGACATTTGGCGCGCGTCCAATTTTGGGGCTTTCTTCAAATTGAAAGTATTTTTTGTATTGTAAAGGTAATTATAGTGTGGTTTGATCGATATAAAACGTGTAATCACACATTTGTGTTATAAATGACAGCTCACGTCGATAAAAGAGAAGAAAGGGTTGATAATTTATTATTTAAAATTAAAACCGCAATTTCAATAGATCGAAACCACAAATTGCTTTTTAATTTAAAGTTCATACTCCTCTAACTATTTTAACACCGGTGATTTTTTTTTTGGCTGTGGGATATTGATATTAGTCTCAGCAGATCCGCCTTACACGGCTTACACCTTAAGATATTATGAGACTAATATATAAAATGAAGAAAAAAAAAAGTTTAATGTAACACTTATACGATTACAGTCGACTCAGAATCAATGCATACAAAAAAAATTACCTCCAGAAACTATACAAGAGATAGGTATGTCGTCCTCTAGTACCCTCAACACAAGCTTTATTGAAGTTATTGAGCTTACTGTGGGACTAGGTCTATGTATTTGTGCATAATTGCCCCATAATATTTATTTATTTATTTAGAATCAGTACTATACAATTCAATGCGATTACGATTACCAACTTTAATAACAAAACACGACTGATCACTTCAAAGAAAAAATAACCAAAAACAAAAAGCAATCGCAACCTAACCGTCCAATCTCCTTAAAAAACGCCGACAACCAAAAAAACAAATCGGCATGACACATTAACAGCTCATTTGTGTCAGATTATGCACGGTGACCCAACACCTTCCATCAATTAAAAATAACTAAAACTGCCAAGATTATTATTTATTTATTTTTTGTTACACAACTGTTGTAATAAATTTACACATTTCGGGGTTACGTGTTTTTGTTTTAGCCGCCTTTTGTCACGGTGCCGTTATGGGTCACGGTTACGTAATTCGAATTTGGAATCCGCGATTCTAACGGCGTTTTTTAGGATTTGAATGAGATTAACGAAATGGGTGACTGTTTTTATTAACATTTGAAATGGCATTCGTAATTTTTCTGTTCTGCTTCAAGTAAAAAACTCGAAATGCTTTAGTAAAGTGGATTTTTTTCTGAATTTTACGACAAGATGTGAGGTACTTATTTATCTAAATATTAGAGATGCAACGGATAGTGGTTTGGCCGGATACCGGATACCGGATATTCGGCCTGACCCTCCGCCGAATATTCGGTATCCGGCCGCCGAATATTCGGCCGGCGGTACTATACCTACAATTTGAGTTTCGCAGGTGCGCGTCGTGCAGGTTTCGACCTGTGTCGTAGTGAACGTTCGCGCGGATACATTCCTAGGATTTCTGGGCACCAAAACGAATTTTATTATGTCAGTACGGAGATTACGGAGTAACTTCTTTCAAAAGTACACACGCGCTCGCGTATTTTTGTGTAAAAAATAATTTTTGTATGACTAGTGGGCGACTCTGACTACATCCGGTATCCGGCCGGATAGTACGAAGATATCCGGTATCCGGCCGGATACTAAAATAAGGGCCGGATAGGCCGGATACCGGATAGTTACCGGATATTCGGTGCATCTCTACTAAATATCTAACGTCATATTTTATCGATCATCATTAAATCCATAATTCTTCTATAATATTATGGTACCAATAAATATTCTACAAATTACTATTTATAAATAGTACTTATACGGATTTGATCTTATTCAAAGACATGTATTTTTTTTATCATTTGCAGCACCATCTACGCGATTATCTTGATTTAATTCAAATACCTGCGTCTACGTTTGACATGGAGTACCTAATAAGTAATAATATTAAATTCTACACATGATTTTACCTAACTAACTTAGCTCTCTACGTACACCTAATTAAATTACGTACGTATTTCGTCTTTACTAATAAATCTAATAATGTTAATGTACTTATGTCAAAGGTACATATATATAACGAGTGATCAAACATAATACAAGCATGCGAGGAATAACCGTACTTAGATACAACAGGTAAGGTATTAGGTACCTTACTTACCTAGATATTGACTTTATAATTAATCCGTTTATTCATAAACTTCGTAAAGCCTAGTTTAACTAATAATCGTTTATCCTTAATTGTCAATTTGTCACTTTGACAGTTGTGTTTGTTAGAATCAGCAGGCCTATTCCGACCTTAGAAAATCAAAATTTCGTTATTTGCGTCTCTATCGCTCTTGTACATTTTAAAGAGAGTGATGCAAAGAGGCGATCGAACGAACGAAGCGGTTCGCGGTTACAGCCCCAGAACACAACACAATACATTAACTAATTATTTAATGAGGCTTGTTATATATTTATGAATAATCGGCCAACTAACCCAAGGAGATTAAAATTAAAATGGAGTTCGCATCTTTACTCGGTCGATAAAATGATCAATATATATCTAAACGTTTTTACCCATTGGATCTGAAGTATAGATGAAAATTGCGTTAATCCCACTCAAACTGCCAATACAACTGGCTACCGAGAACTCCCAATCCAAAAATAACGCGACAATCCCTAGACAGAAAAAAAACAAACGAAATTCCTCTCCAAATTCGGGGTTTAATCAAATTCCTTAGCTGGTCTATAATTTACGAAATATTCCAACAATTTTATTCTCAAAGTAATGTCTATGACAATTACTGAGGTATGTTGCCATGTGAAATAAAAAAGGCGTAAGTTAGTTGGGCATTTTAAGAGTTACGCCTTTTTGCCTCGCGGCGTTTGAGGTATGAGACACGCGACTCTGTCGTATGTTGTGGGCAATTTAGGCGTCAATTTTTAGCTGTAGGTTGGTATTATGGTGGTTAGGGTAGTCATACAATTTGTGAAGTATGGCGCTATTACGGTGGAACTACCTCGGTGTGCGTTTAATGTTTGGGAACATAATATAGATCGTTCGAGTACGATATGTACCTAAGAATACCATTAAGAAGTAGAATAATAACGGATGTAGTTAATTCTGGTTGATAAAAAATATCAATGTTATGTTTCTCAGGTGAGTTCCGGGACAACGAAGTGAATGATCGTTTTCAGAAATCGTTGCTTGGATTCTGTGAAATTTGCACGCTACTCGGTGCTACGGCACTGACTCAAAAAATGTATCAAATTACAATATTCTCGAATCTACTAACTCTAAGTATTTTATTGCAATTTTAAGGAAGTAGAGTTATTAAACGTGCAATTATATTATTACCTAAATTGAGACACGCAGATTTTTTTTTACTAGAAACAAGTAAAAAATAGTAATTCCCAGGACAAGAAAACGTTTACTAAAAACAAGTAAACCCTTACCTTGTTTTAGTAAAGTTTACTTGTTTTTAGTAAAGTTTACTTGTTTTTAGTAAAGTTTACTTGTTTTTAGTAAATTTTAACTTGGTTTTAGTAAACGTTTCCTTATTTTTAGGAATGACTATTTTTTATTTGTTTCTAGTAAAAATCTGTCTCCGTGGACGAATGTTGTGTCCTATTTAGTAGAACTAATTCTGTTCAAGATTCTGAGTAGAATTAATCTCAGAGTTTCTCAATTACGTTAGTATTTTTAGTTTTCAATATATTTTAGATATTCTAATTAAAATATATCTGTGAAATACATAGGGACATGTATACAACTTATTCTTATTATCTAAGTATACAAAAATAAAATCTAAGCAAATAACAATTGTCGTAAGCAAAAATTACATACTAACTAAGGTTCTTAATTTCCCCAAATGTCGTGTAACTTTAGCTTTATCTCATAAATAAGCGTTTATTTATAAAAACAACTTACTCGGACAACAAACCTAATATTATAAATAACATTTTTATATAAATAATGATACATTTCTCGTGGGTAGATCACAAAACGGTTTATAATTCCGGGGTCCGGCCCTAATTAGACCTCTCGAGGTCTCTGCGCTGACCGTATATTATACACACATAGTCCGGCCAAGCTAACTTATAAGAAAATAACTGCCTTCATAAATGACATTTACCCCCGACGTAAAAAGGGGGGTAGAGTAGCTTTTCGAAATCGCGGGGCGTAAGTGAAGTGAGTTCTTTCAAACAACTCCAGACCGAATTTAACTGTCACCTGGCTTCTGGGACGTCTCGGCATTTGGATGGCTTTTTGATTTCGATAGTTTGTCGGACGATAACTTTAATAACGTTTTTCTGATCTTTATGAAATTTCTTGGGGCTGTAGCAGAGATACATAAAATTTGTAAGTTCGTATATGAGCAGGATTGATCAAGTGGTTATGGATCTAGACGGAGAAAAACCTCCGAAGGGTCTTGTTATATTGGTCAACTCGTTTGCATGTAAATTGCGAGTTCTCAGTTCGAGGCGGACTACTAGTTTTATTTGGACACAGGTTTTCTAGCGAGAGATCAAAATCTATTTAGCCATTTCAGGATTATCCTATTTTTTTTATTTTTAACAGTTATTAACAGATTTGACGTAGCTAAAGGATGGCTCTTCGGTCAAAGGCGGTGTAGAGTTAGCTTGGCCTAACTATACCTATTCAAATTCACGTTGAAAATATTCATATTAAAGTCCAAATTAATGTGTCTGATGCCAATAAAATGAGGATTTTCCATACAAATCGGTTTAATACGTTTTAAAAAACAGTCAAATCTATTTTCTATCAGAGTAATAAATGTCTGTATTTCATATGGAAATAAAATAAAGCCGCATGAGGTAGTTAAAGTTTTTTGTGTTAAAATAAATATTAAATATGATAAAAAAACGCCTATGTAGAGTCAGCAGCAAAAGTAGCTAAGCGGGTAGGGTGTTCAAAATGACCTACTCACGCTCTTATCCTCTTAACAATAAAGTCGTGTACAACTCATTTTGAACACCCTACCCGCTTAGCTACTTTTACTGTACCTACTCCTACCATGCATTAACATTACCAAAACAGAATATGACCTAATTGAACATAATTATGTGTTGTCTAAAACTAAGTATCTAAACCAGAGATTATGAGCGTCAATAACGACCGAAAATACTGAGAACATGATTTTATCAGCGTCATTATGCAAAGCGTCATAGCGTCACAACCCATACTTAAGTTGAAGAGTCGTTAAACTTGCGCGCTTTTGTAAAAAGTTGGGTTACCTCATTTCGGTGGTTGGTCCATGCTTAGGGGAGAAAGTTTTAGGAATAAATTAAGGGAAAATATATCAACAACAAAGAATTACTTGATTTATTTCAGTTTGAATGTACAATTTCAATCGTAGAACCACAGACTATATACTAAGTAGAACCTAGAGTTATAAGGGGTCGTATTCTAACCATTGAGTAACAGGAAATGACATCCCTAAGAATTTTTTGTCTCAAAAGTTGTAGTGACAGTCTATTCTGTCACAGCTGTCAACCGCCAAACATGGCGCACAAAATTTGTTCTAGATGTCACATCTAGTAGAATGCATAAAAAAATCAATGATTGAATTGAACTTTAAAACACGTTACGATACGATCCAACTCCAATGCATTGACAACGCAATACAGTTAACTTAACCCCAATTACGCCTAAACGTCTGAATCAGAATTTGCTTGAAAAATTTTCCGATGCATCTCCAATATAACTCCAATATTGGAGTTATTGTGTTTTTAAAATATTGTTTATTTATTTTAAAGTTAGAACACGGCACAAGATCTACATACCGCCGTTTTTTTCTCATTGGTAATTTGGATTGAATATCTAAAGCAGCTTTCGTTTTAAATCACGATTTGGTAGATATGCATTTATTATCAATATGATTTATTTTTGATAACGCACTGACATTTAATGCATTTACATTTCGTTAAAACATTTGATATTTCATATTAACTTTAAGCAATTTCTTTTTTTAAATATATATTTGATACAAATTTGATAACAAAAAAGTAATGATTGGAAAAAATCAACGTACAGTGGGCCAAGAAAGTGGTCTACCAGTTTTGACAAAAGTTTCTGCGAGATCTAACGATCGCTAAGATTGACTTTTCTAACGGAGTTTAAAACATGCACGACCTTGTTGTCTCATGACGTTCAAATTTAACGAACCTGAGGGCCTACCGCGAAGTTCGAAAATCGACAAAACGATGGCCCCGTCTCTATCGCTCTTGCAAATACGAAAGAAAGTGATGCAAATAGACGATTCGATGAACGAAGTGCTTCGCGGTTATAGGCCTGAATCGTAGGGTGGTAGATCACATTTTTGGCGGACTGTACAGAAATCGCAATGTGGAGCCTCCATGTTTTACTCTCGCGTGCCTATCAAAATCTTTAAATAAATGGTTATTGTAGTTACAAATTTCTTAAAAGCTGTTTCCAAGAGTACAGTGGCCATCAGATATATCGGAGCGGCCAAGGTGAACAACGTCTCTATTGTTAAGGCAATAAAGTGCATGTCCAGATATTTTGAGTACCCTGGCGACTTGATGGCGACTGTACCACGACCAGTTTTGACTGATATCAATCATATTGCGGTTTTACTCGTTTTGTAAACAAGCTCAAATTATTATAATTCGGTTAAACTGCTGCCCGGCTAATCCGATAATGATCGATCCGAGTTTTTGTTACTTGGATTTTTCGATCGAAATCATAATTTTGGGTGTAGACAGAGTGACTGCATTTTAGATTTTTTGTCACAAAAAATATTGTGGTATAATTTTCACTTGCCAATGCCCGTAACATAGCTATGTTAGGCTCAAATCACACCTGAGCGCAAACATATTCACTGCTATGCTACGCGCGTAGCGCTACGGCGTAGCCGATAACATGGGTTTCCGGCTATATAGCGAAAATGCTTCGTCGAGCCTTGACAACATGTCGTCATTAGCAGTCGATGGTAGGTTAAATTTGTCTATGGCCTCCATACATTACTGCCTCCATTTTGCTCAAGGTGTGTGGTGAGCCAGATAGTAGGGTTTTGTCTCAGTACAAATGCGAAAAAAATTGTGCGCATCGAGAAAAAGTTGTGAATTTTTGACCATAGATAGAGTGAGCAAAGATGAATATTTTTTAGTATTGGCGGTCTGTAAAATTTTTGGTTCTTCACGTCAAAATCAGGGGTCCCGTGCAATATGTTATTACTCTCTGGTTAGGACTGCTAGGGGTTGTTTGGTATCGTTTCCGTGTAAAACAGACATGCAGAATTCATTTCTGATATTAAAAATGTAAAATTTCGTATTAAAAAAAAAGTTGTGCCGCGAGGAAAAACACAATTTTATTTTTATTTTTTTAGAACGTCATATAACTAATATATATCCTTTATTTCAAATAATAAAACATATTATAAAGAAGCATATTTAATATAGATTATAGAAACATATACATTTTATACACCTTTAATACAAAAAACTTCTGGTTTTTTCTTTTACTTAAGTTGAGTAAGGGAAAACAGACGTCGCGTCGTTTGAATTGTGACGGTTTATGTTAAAGTTAAGGAGGAAAAATATGTTTTTATTTATTGTATTTTTTTATTTCTGCATTTTGTGAAGTTATTATGAATAAAATTTACTAATAACAAGCAATACATGCATTTTAAGGTCAATACGCTACGGATGTTCACGTTCACATTGATTATCGATACTTACTATGGAGAAAACATATACACCACGAAGCAAAAATTTTTTTTCGCGTAGTTTTTGTATACTATAAGCCTAAAAATTGTATATATTTAGAAACTACATTAAATATGCTCTTTTATAATATTTTTTATTATTAGAAAAAAAAATTATATATATTAGTTATATGACGTTCTAAAAATAAATAAAAAATTGTGTTTTTCCTCGCCACACAACTTTTTTTTAATAAGAAATATTACATTTTTAAAATCACAAATTAATTCCGCATGTCTGTTTTACACGGAAATGATACCACACAACCCCTAGCAGCCTTAACCATAGAGTAATAACGTATTTCACAGGACCCCTGATTTTGACGTGAAGGTCCAAACATTTTACGGACCTCCAATACTAAAAAATATTTATCGTGGGCCATTCTATCCATGGTCAAAAATTCACAACTTTTTGTCGATGCGCACAATTTTTACAAATTCGAGCTCTGCTATAAATCCTGTAGCGTACATGAGACACGTAGGTATCGTTGTACGTTGTTAGCCAAAATAGGTCCCACTTCTGGGCCTGCTGGCCCACATTGGGTTGTGAGACTTCGCACCCTTCTGAATTTCTTCGTGGATGGATGCAGAGTTGCAGTCTGCAACTCTGCATCCACTTGCAGACATGCAAATTCCGTGCCAAACACATTTTTTTTCAATTTTTAACAGATTTTTGAAACGAGCAACAATATAATGGAGGTATAGACTCAAAAAAGATTTACTGACAAAATGGCTCGTGATTTGTTACCGGCCAGTTTTATAACGGTAATATTGTCAGAGAAACTGCTGCAGAAATCGTTCTTGAAGCAGTATTCTGGGGGCCATTTTTTTGGGCTGATTATGTATTATTGATCGGTGTTTTTAAACTTATCTTTAAAAAAACTTGCATTTAATTAGGATGTTTGTAATTCTCTAAATAAAATGCTGCCTTACTGGGTCCTCTTTCCTTTAGATTGCTCTACATTACATCAAATTACCAAAGCAGAATTTCCACCAATTTAAAACTTCACGTCACATCGCCCGATCCAGGACAATTTGGACCAATCTCTAAGACAATATAATTCGGCTGATTGATCGCCTTGGTCCGCACGCGAGGGAACGGAATTCAAATTTAGAATAGGTTAACTTTGTTTTAAATTGGGCCAATTTGAGGTTGTTTTCAGCCAGATGTGGGGTCAGACGTGTGAAGATCTTAATGCGTGTGTAAGTTTTTGTAACGGTTAAAGTTTTGTACATTTTAAACCCAAGCCAGGTAAAAAGAATTTTCCACGATTTTGGGAAAGTTGTTAATAACTATGAAATTCAGTTAAGTTTTATACGTGAGCTTAAGCTATATTCATATCATGAGTTCAATCGTGTTTATTATTATTAAAATGTGTATTTATAAAACTACACAATTAACGAACTCATCAACGTTGAATATGGCGACGGAGCTGTCACGTCATAGAAAACTGTCAAACTTTTTATACAAGATTTTATTTTTAACGATGACGTTAGCAGATGGTTTGGTGCAGCCGGTCCTTACTGTTATTTATATATAGGTAGGTTTGTTATGGCGGGGCGTCTACTGAACTGAGTTCAATTTTTATTGGCTTGGCTAAGTTGGCTATTAAAGCAATTGCGGACTAGGAACATTGGTATATCAAGCTTAACAAAAGAAACAACTTTTATCTGCGTAAGCATGAACACAGTATGAACCATAACCCTTTACTTTTTTTTGTTTCAGCTCCTTGGTATCTGGGGGCACGGCAGTGCCCCCGCCAAGTCGAGCGCGAAGCAAACACTGCCGTACCATCCTTTACTGGAACCATTTCGCCGCATTTTCAGGCCCCTATTTGAGAACCTCTGGATAAGACTAGAACGCAGAAATTTTCGTTATCCAGTAAGCTATAATCACATACCTAAAATCCAAAATTTCAAGTCTGTAGGTCATTTAGTTCCGAAGTTAAGCGAAAGCAAAGTTTCGCATTTATGAAACTCACTCACTCACTCATGATCATCAAAATAGAACTAGTACTTCCCATATACTCAGAGAGCTGAAATTTGGTACAGAGTTATGGTTTAATGGCCACATAAAGGGAAAACTATAAAAACTAGAATAATCGAAGATCTGGAGTACCTGGTGACCCTCATTAGAAAACACAAGAGCCAAACCAAACTATTAGAAATCGACATATACCGCCTTTACAAAAAAGATTCAATTTGGTGGGCCGCTTCATTTGATGTCAAAAATCGAAGGTCTGAAGTATGTGATGAAGCAGCTGGTCTCAGCTGTATTAGAGATATGGTAATGCCCCCTTCTACTACTGATACATAAAAAAATCGACTGTCATTGAAAAAATCCAGCGTATAGTGGGACAAATCTTTGACTGAGGAGCCGAGCGTAGCGAGGCGACGAACGTCTCCGTTTTAACTCACAAGGAGAGGCCGCACGGGCGCGCGGGCCGCGCGGGTGCGTGTTGGGTCTGGGGTCTCTTACTGGTACGACGATTTAGCAGATTGATGTGTGTGTATTGGTTGGTCAGTGTCAGTTTAGAGGTCGCATTTTTCATCCGATTTCGATGAAACTTGGCATGTACGTTCCTTGATTTATTTGCCAAAAATTGTCGAGCCATTTTTTTATTGGGGGAAAAATTAAGGCGAAAAGGAGGAAGTTTGCCGTCGCGTTATTTATGGACGGATTTCAATCATTTTCGGGTAAAAAGTCAAGCTCACACTTCCTTAGAGGTTGTTGTAAAAAAAAGTTTCAAGGGTGGGGGAAAGGAGAGAAAAAGGGGGAAATGCTCCGAAGTCTACGGTTCACAGAACCACTAGTCTAATTTAATCTAGCCTATAGCGTCCCACTGCTGGGCGAATGCCTCCCCTTCTGCTTTTAATACGCATGAAATAGTAGATTGTACACCAAGGCATACAAATAAAGCATTGTTTTATGTCACGGCCGCGCTATTGAATCCTGATCGTAACGAAGGACTCTTGATTTAACTCCCGAGCGTAGCGAGGGAATGAAGACTGAGTCCTGAGTGTAGTGAGTGATTTAAGCGCGCCCGTGACTAACACAGCTTTATCCCCAAGGAATATACTCTACTTTTCTCACCTCTTGCGAGACAATAACAATACCAAGGCTACAAGAAACGGAATTTTATGAAAGTAAATCAAAACAGAAAATGGATGTTTAGTACGTACTATTAGAATTTTATCTTCTACTTTAATAGTACTGAAGAGTGAAGTATTTCTCCGTATACTGCAGCGTCTTATGACACTCGCGGCAATTGTTTTAGGATTTAAAATCTGTTCCATTTTCAAATCAGTTCGGTGTGACGCCGCGGCTCGCGGGGATTAGCTGAGGCGCCGTCCGGACTTTGCGAAATTAGACTTTAACGACATAACAATAAGAAGTAAAATCACATTACTACCCGGCGGGTTATAATGTAACATTATTCCCCGCTAAAGCCAAGAGCTACAATGATGTGCTTCCGGTGGGGTTTTCATGATACAGGTATAAAAATCCCAACTACAAAAAGAATACCCCGTCTAAAATATCCGCCTGCGGCATGGTCCCCATTACGCTGGCGGCGTTACCTCTCTGCACAGCTAAGGATATACGCTGGGAGAGGTACGCACCAGCTCTATGGTCCCCTATAGTCTCGACCAATCGGGCCGCCAGGGCCTTCATAAAGTGCTTCATGATACATAATTTGGCATTGTCGAGCAGGTGGTGTGAAAATAAAATTAAAAGAAAACTCTGGATAAGACTAGACTGGCTTTTATACTTAGGTATACTTACAAGTTTACAAGAAGAAATAGTCGAACGATTAGCTTTATTCTACCTATGATACATGTATAATAAGGGTTATGCACGCTCCAAAAGTGAAGCCTTTAAAATGAGTGAATGCAAACAATTGTCACTAGTCGCGCACCTGCAAGCGAGAGATGCGGACGTGCCAATGAGCTGCCGTCACCAGCGTGAGAAAGAGACAAAACTATAATTTTCTAACAATGAAAGTGACAAAGACGTAATGATTGTCAAAATAGATAAATATAACGGAATCATTGCTAAAAAGTTATGAAATAAGTTGGAAGTATTTTTATGCACATTTTGTTAGAGTATAACCCATCCATAGTAAATATCTTTGTATTCTACTCGACTCAAACATTAAAGAAATTAAATACCTAAACAAATTACACTAAAATATTAATTTCGCTCAAAATTTGGTCAAAATATAATGCATTGGACTAAGAGTGGCGGTGATACCCGCACACGTCGCTAGATGGCGCTGACTGTATTATAAAACGCGCTTACGTTTGTTTTTCCGATAACCTTATATGGCGAAGTGGTAACCGGCCGCGTTACAGTTCGTTTACGACATTCTTCTACTGCGCTTGAAAACGTTTGCTAGGGATTAGGAGGGATTATTTGCATTTCGTTGATTTCGCTTATTATTTCGTGAGGTTTGCTAAGGTTAATTAGCAGGTTGTTATTAAAACAACTCGAAGATTTGAATTTTATTACTAGTGACGGATTACTGATTATTACTTAATTATTAGTTTTAAAAGAAGTTTTAATTGAATACTTTATTTAATTGTTAGCTATTTAGTAGGTACTCTTAGTTTTCTAGGTTTAATTTACAGTTAGGCAGTACTTCGAATAGCGTTCGTGTTTATAAGTAAGTACTTTTCTAGAATTCTAGGTTTAGTTTATTTAGTTAGGATATTACTTCGTACGTTTCTACAAAAAGAAGTGAAATCCCACCAAAAACATTCTGTAAAAAACTAGCCAAGTCTCGATTGAGCTGCTTGTTTATCTCTAAAAAGTAATGAAATCTAGACAATGTCGTACCAAGTCTAAGGTTCCTTACTGCGATTTCTTTATTATTATAGTTAATGTTGTGTGACTTGGCCGTTGAAGGGTACACAAGCGAGCCTGAAACAAAAAGTTTATAAAATTATTTCCAGTACAGACGTACTTCTAATCATTGATAGAAGTCCGTCTGTACGTCTATTTTATGTTAGATCGATGGTCGATTTGACGCTCCGAAAAGAAGTGTTTGTTTCAGGCTCGCCTATACATAAGTATTATTGAAATACGCAGCTTTATCAAGCCTACAATTGGCTAGTTATGGAATCAACGTTTTCCAAGTGGCAATTTTCCATCGTCAATGGGTAGCGGTTCTGGTGACAGACTGGTGCAATGGTGTCATGGAGCACCTGGTTGTGTACCCTTCAACGGCCAAGTCACACAACATTAACTATAATAATAAAGAAATCGCAGTAAGGAACCTTAGACTTGGTACGACATTGTCTAGATTTCATTACTTTTTAGAGATAAACAAGCAGCTCAATCGAGACTTGGCTAGTTTTTTACAGAATGTTTTTGGTGGGATAATACTTACGGGTCCACATACGGTTCGGCACGTTTAACAACCAATTAGTGAGGTGGGTGAGGGTGACGGCGACCTGCTGCGCCCGCGCTCCCGCGACGCTTAGGGGGGTAAAGCCACGCACGAACTTACTTACTAGGTGTATGAGATCCATAGAGACGGAAATGAATCACGTGTTTTTTTTTTATGTTATAGTCTAGATCAATTGTATTATTTAGAGGCCAGCACTTATGCTTTCTCGCTCGAATGGGTACAGTCACCACCATTGATTTATTGTGTGTTCTACTAGATGTGACATCTAGAACTAGAAATTTTGTGCGCCATGTTTTGCGGTTGACAGCTGTGACTGAATTAAAGAATAGTATAATGTAACAAAAATACTGGTGATCCGTTTAAGGACATAATTGGTATCGTATTGCGAGTAGGAAAAAGTAGGAGAAAAATTTTTTGGACGCGAAAAAAATTTTTTTTTGTATGGGCCGACCCAGGGCCGGGTCGTCCCAGCTGGCCAACCCTCCATACAAAACCAAAAAGTTTTTTTGCGAGAATTAGTGTGCACCTTGTACATTTGTAGTGATTTTCACTATAATATTGCATCTGTACTTACAATATGCGCCTTCCCCCAAATGGTAGGTACCTTTTCCAAAAAAGTGTCACAAATATGCATATGAAACGTACGATGCAAGCTGTAACAAAATGCTGGTGATTCTTTTAAGGGAATAATTGGTATTGCATCCTAATTATAAAAAATTAAGAAAAAACTTTTTTGTCGCGGAAAAAAATCAGTTTGTGTAGAGGGTTGGCCAGCTGGGCCGATGTGTCCCATACAAAACAATTTTTTTCGCATCCAAAAGCTTTTTTTCAACTTTTCTTACTCGCGATACGATACTAATTGTGCCCTTAAACGCATAGAGCTTTATGCCTAGACGCTAGTTCGATCCCAGCCCTGGGCACCGGAGGCCTAGGTCACTTTTTCCTTTATATATGACATCTATATAAGTTTAAGATCCTATGTTACACGATATAAAAACATATTCAGCCGAAATGATCGAGAAAACAATTCCAAGCACCATGCAATCGAAATATCCATCACATGTCCGTCACACATTGCAATGATACGTCGGTATAGACTACAGAAAGTACTGGCTATCGCATTGAAATGGGTTTAATCCAGCCCGCAGCGTGATTGTACAGTCGACGACGAGATATGTTTACACTTTTGCACTAAGGTGCAAAATAAGGTCCATTGTAATAAGGTGCAAAAGTGTAAACATATTTTTGACGTCGACTGTACACGGAAAAAAAAGTCTCGTCCATGATACCAAAAAAATACTGTAATCTGAACGAGAAAATCTAGTGGATTGTGGGACAATTGTTCACATAGGTAGTATAAATATCTAGACTTTAGTGCGTATTCATGTTTAAACAGTTCTATTGAATTCTAGATATAGTAAATGTATAAAAAATATAAAAATAAAGTATCGGTTACAATAATCTATTTACTAATCTTTCTGGTAGTACTGTTGCCATTATTTCTTTCCGTGTATAGGATTGTGTACGCATTATCCAAATAAAAGTATTAGGTACCACTTGTCTCGCTAAAGATTAAAAACATAATTTAAAACTCATTTACTTATACGCTTGAGGAGTGAGGTTACGGTTTATGTAATAAGAAGAATGATTATTGATATTTAAGACCGAAAGATCAGATTGATTTAATTACAACTGCCTTACAAACATATCTACAGTCCGGTTACACGTTACACTGAACATACCCTGACACTGACATGCTCTTGGCTGACTATCCTTTCAAAATTTACTCCGCTGCAGAATCATGTCCGAGTCGCTTGTATTGTATGAGAGGATGTGTACTTTCGTCCATCCGTACTGACAATTATCTCAACTTTGCCCAAATAGTGATTTATAGCAACATTACCTCTCGCAAAACAAAACGGCTAAAGACGTCTGTATTTCCATCGCAACCTAAACCCAGGAGAGTCGAGAGCTCAGGCTTACCAATACACTGTGACTAACTTGATAATCATCATCCTCCTAGCGTTAGTCCCGGCTTTTTTGCCATGGCGGGGTTCGCTTGGCAACCTAACATTACTTAGCGTGGCCACTGGTTTGTACGAGAGCTGCCATCAGACCTTCCAACTTAGAGGGAAAATTAAGCCTTATTTACGAGTAGTAGGTCTAGTTTCGTTACCATGTTGTCTTTCAGCGAAAATAGACTGGTCCATTTCAAATTATATTTTCATGTTTAGTTCAGAAAATTCAGTACAAGCCGGGGTTCGAACCTGAGACCCGCTTCAGCGCTTCAACTGCTGCTGCTGTGTGAAAGAATTTTGTGTGCCCTTCAAACGAACTGAACAACTTCTGTCTTCAAATTAGATACTTTTCCGAATGCCGCTCTCTGGCGTGCAAGCTGGGAATGTATGGAAAACGTATTTTTTTATTTATGGCTTTTATTTGTGGCGACCCTAACTTGGGTCGGTCTTGTAAGAGACTTCTAACTCCTGTTATAGAATCGAATGGCATCAATAAATAAACAAATCAAATTGCAATTTTTCTTTTTTATTTTAAGTCTGTTGGTCACAAATATCTGAGAAACGCCTCTATTGTCAAGGCGATAAAGTGCATGTTCAGATATTTTCGAATACCTTGGCCGCTCCGATATATTTAATGGCGACTGTACAGAGAGAGCTCGCTCAAAGCTCGATCTCAGACTTGCTTGCACTCTGCAAGCAACTGCAATAGTGACCGTAATAGGTGCATTAGTACTTGATTTATTGACACGCCAAATATTCGAGGATTACCTAACTTTGGTTATTTCGGCTCGGGTCGTTCCATACTCTACTAGGTTTGATCATTTAAAAAAAATCGATTAATTTATGACTGCCTCATCGAACGAACGAGCGAAGTTCTTAGGGGGCCCACCGACTATCAGTCCGCCTGACGATATCGGCCTGTTATTTAGAACAAAAAATGTACAGCTTCGAACAACTAACAGGCCAATATCGTCAGGCCGACTGATAGTGGGTGGGCCCCAAAAAACGCAACAGAACTGTTAGTTACTTGGACTGGGATGTCCGTGTATTTCGATACCTGGGTAATTTGCAGAAAAAATGTACCTTTACTTAGTCCCAACTGTCCCAAAATTTACATAAAAAATATTCGTTACGTTCATAAAAAAAGTGTAACGAAACTGAGAAATTATCAGTTTCGTTACATTTTTTTAATGAACGTAACGAATTTTTTGTATGTAAATTTTGGGACAGTTGGGTAATTTTTTATATTCTATCAGACTCGATAGAGCTCATGATTCTGCATGCGATAGACTCAAAATATATATGAAATTTAAAAAAAAAGTAAAGGTACATTTTTTCTGCAAATTACCCACCTATTGATTTTGAATGTTTATTCCGCGATAACATTAGGTAGTAAGTTTTTCCGATTTTCATGAAATAAATGGTAATAGGGTAAAAAATATGTAGAAACGGGTATTACCCGCCTTGACCAATTAGGTTATTTAATAATAAAAGTGATTTATTCGGTCGAGGCATTATGGCGGATCAAATTACAAATTGGATTAAATTAAACTATTCAGTATCGCAGTATCGTAGTAATAATCCACAATTTTAGTCGTAACAGCGTAATAAAGAAAAATAAACAAGGCATTAGAATTAAAACACAATAAAGAATATCGGCCTATAGGGTAAGTATGTTAGTTTTCGTTTACTTATGGATATTGCTAGTTTTAAAAATAATTCTTGAAGTAGGTACCCTCACTGTATTATAATTATTTTATTTCTTTCTTCAGCTTATTATAGTCTAGTTTAGATTAATATTACGCGATATTAAATTTGCGGGCATTAAAAAAAAAGTTTGGTATGTGTTAGTTTTCCGTCCATACATTAATGTTCAAATTAGTCCCATATGTTCAGAGCAATGACGCGTAGTTTCAGTGACCCACGTTGGACTTGGTTTTTCATCCGCCCCTCAATTTCAATCTGTATGTGAACAAAAACGAGCATGCAAATGTTTTCAACGCCGGCTAGTCGGTTATCGATCCGTCAGAGTTGGAAGAGTTGCAACGTTAGTCATTTCGGGTTGCACAGGGCGGTTCCACAACACGTAGAGCCATCTGGTTGCCTCTCGGTCACTGTACACTGTAAATACGCGCCATTGTTTTAACTAATTACAAATACTGCAGTTTAATCTATGGACGGCAACCTGAACCCGGGTGAAAAACAGGCATAACTACCCTATCTAATACTTAACTGTGCACTTTAAGCCTCTTTCTTGAAATGTATAACGCTCATTGCGAGATGTAGGTAGAGTTTTTTTCTACAACGTAGACAAGCTAAGGAAATCATAGGAGGAACCCGCATTTACATTTACTCCATTTTCAAAGTGCAATTTCATAAAAAAAAAACATTATTCAACATTTTCCCGCCACCCACTTGCAATCTGCCACTTGAATTTGAATTTGCAACAAAATTCGAGGGGGCGCAATGGAGCGGCCACGCGAGGAATTACATTCAATATTCGAATATTTAACGTCTGAATTCCGTGTATCACTGACGCTTTATTTTTAAATATGAACTTTGTGACGCCGCACACAAAATTACTTTTCTATTAAAAATATAAACAAGATATGAGGTTGTGAAAGTAAGCATTTGAAATACAATTTGCACCGATTTCGCGGGAATCTTTGATGTTTTCGAACGATATTGGTTGTTGTGTTGTTTTTAAAAAAAGCAAAGGTTGTTTATCAGGTCGGATCGGAGAAAGATTTTTATTGATACTTCTGAGTGATAGGGCAGAGTATTTAGATCGATAAATGTAAGAATAGGTACAATAGTAGGTATTATCGCCGAATGCAAGTGTATTACTTTAAAATAGAAAAGAACGTAAACTTTTTTATGTCTCTAAATAAGATCAGCCATTTTAGTTTTTGCAGAGAAAAAGGTTACCGTAATAAGTTAAGATGTCGGAATGAAACTTGATAAGGAAAATTGTAACGAGATTACTGGCTTTATATTTCGCAGAGATCAAAATATAATCCAACTAACCAATTATTGTTCACATTAATTAATAAACACAACAAAACATTTTTTACCTATCACACTGCACGAGGCACAGACAATACCTCTTCAGCCGCCACGCGGCACCCATTAGGGTAGCCAGAGTAAAAAACATTGCGACGCGTGGCAACACTCGATATTGTTTTATTATGTTGGTAGGTGCTATTGGCTTGTTAGTTAACGTGGTACATTTGATATATTTTAGGTCGCATTGAAATGGGATACATTTAATGATGTAGGGGTACGGTGAAGTGGATAAGTGATCCCATGTTCAAAGATATTTATTTTACTGATGTATTTTAGCTAATCTTGAATAAGATACAAAAAAAAGGCATCATACTTATAGGCACCTATAATCTATGTATGAAAGTGTAAAGAATTGTAAGAGCTTATATAAAAATATATTTGTATTTATAAAACAGATGTGCAGACTGTGTGGTGTCTTTGGGTGTTTTTATGTACCCAATTTTCAGCCCTCAAAAATCAAATTATATTATGTAATATGCGATTATGCGACATAAGATGAAGGACACTCCGAGGACAACTCCGAGAGCTGAGCTCCGAGCTGTTTTAGACTTCGTGCCGCATATTGATTTAAATCTGAGTTTGTCTCGATCGAATTTATTAATAAGAGATGTAACTTTAATGAGTAATGTCAAAGCAATATCAATTTAATATTTTTAAGCCTTAGCGCCAATTTGCTCCCTGTTTTGGGGTTCGGTTAGTTGCGTGGGTGCATCATTTTCGTTTTCATTATCAGAATTTTATGCTCTCTACTGACCTCGCAACTAATCACCTGAGATTTTCAATACATTGCGGTTTTTGATCCATCGATTGATATCGTTGCACCTACCTAGACGGCAACGTATCGAAATCGCCCGCGATTTTTGCGCCGAGTATAGAGACCTTTAGGAAAGATATGCAAAACTCCAAATCCAACACGATGTAAAAAGCCGCTATTAGATTCCTAAAAAGATACGGACACGATTTTTTATACGACCTCGCCGGCCTCGGCCCTGAGTGCGCCCCGCCGCGCGCGCACCCTCTTATTACTCTGATTGATCATCGCTTTGATGAGCGCGGCTAAACACACACATTTACACATCATGTCAATACCAATTAGCTTAGTGTGAAGTGAAGGCTATCAGGATCGTCTTAAACACTTTGCATGTAGGTTTTGCAAAATTTTAGTTTAGTTGTACATCTATTATTGTCGGTACAGGTACGTAGTAGTTAACGGGGGCTTTAAAAAATGTTTTCATGCCACCTGCTCGGCAATATGGCAAAAGAAGATTAAAATCCAAGCTGGAAAGTAAGCAATTGCTGTAGCATCTGAACAACCACTACAAGAATTGCTATTTTGCAGCAATAAAATGTCATAGTTTAAAAATAAAATCCAGATGTCATTGCATTGGACCCGCCAATGAGAATCATTTAAAACATTAAAAAGGTCTTTTTTTGGCACCACTTTTTCATTCTAAAATAAAATAAGGTTGTTTATCGAACCAATTTACTTGTTTAAAAAAAAGAAACGTCAAAATCATTCAGATCACCCTTAAGGCGTTTTTACCTTTTTAACCGTTTGTGGTTTTCTATCAAAAAGTGGGTAAGGAGTGAACCGGCTATTAGACATGGCAACTTGCAGGGCCCAATCTGTTGTGTACCCTGCCTTTCCCTCTCCCTCCTTCAGCTCCCTACGGGCCCTACCTTTAATTATACCTACCAACCTGACAGATTGGGCCCTGCAGGTTGCAATGTCTAATAGCCGTTTGAGTCGGATTGAAGCAAACATCGTAAAACGCTTCTTAAAAGTGAAAAAAAAGTAGTAAAGGTGGAGCGAGAAAAATACATATTGAATTGGATAATGCTTGACTGAAAAACAAGAAAGTTGTATTTATGCAGTAAAAATGAGTTCAATAAGTGTAGAAAATGTTATTAATACGCTGGCGCCCACCGAAATTCAAGAAACTGCACAGGCGTAGAAATTTGTTACCAGTGAAATCGCGTCCTAAATAAGAAGGCCCATGAACAGTGATATTTTGTATACAATATAATATCCGATGAACAATTCATATTATGGAAGGATGGCGAAAAGAAGCATTTATTTGCAGAAAGTTACATGCTCGTTTACTTTATCGTGCTTGTGAAATGCATATGAACCGTCAATATACCTATAAATAGTGTAGTATACTGCACCTGTGGGAGTGGGGGTAGTCGGCTGATAGCTGTGGCGCCGAGCGGTCGTGTCAGGAGCGAGTGTAGTTTTATGGTGTTATCGTGTATTTTACAAGTGGCGAACGAGGAAAATGTAAGTACAATTCGGTAACTGTTTATCGTTAAAACTGTCAAAAGAAGGAAAGGAATAGTAGGTAAGCAAGTACGCAAAAAAGTTGTAGGTACGAATAAAAGTGGAATCTATATTTCGCTGTGTTGTTTACTCGTTATAAAACTTTCATTTGAATGTTAAACAACGACTTTTACCAACATTTAGAAGTTTAGTAGTGGTCAAGGACGGGTGGTAAATATCATTGTTTATCGAAATATCCACTAGCGGGCCAGCTGGTACCACAATGGCTCGATGCGTTATTGTGTTGTTTACTTGCAACCATAAGTACCTAGATGTCTAAACTTGCTTACCAGTTCAGGAAATTATGATTAGACAAATTGTGATTAAATTCCTTTGACTCCGTAGTACTATAAGGTTTAGTTAAAATACATCGCAATAATTAACTATTCCAATAATATTCCTATAATACGGATTGATTGACTGAGTTTTAAATTATTATGGTGTATATGTATAATAAGGATTATTACAACTTATCCGCTAATTTTGCGAAGACGCGTGCTGCAGAAGAGGTTTAATAGATCGGTACTTATTCGGTAGTTACTAATAGGTATTAAGATGTGTACTATCTACATATAAGTATATAGTTGTTTAGTTAAATGGTGGTTGGAAAAAAATCAGGTTAATGGTACTACTAAATGTTTGTTTTGAAAGGTCGATTTGACGGGCCATCGTAGGTACCATATGTACCGTTGTGGGTAGTGGATACCTACTGTTATATGAAAGGTCAATATGATAGACCATAGTTTCACTACGGTTTTGTGTTTGTATTGATATGAGAGGTCAATTCGATAGACCACGTCAATATTGAAAGTGATATGAAAGACTTTCATGAGAAAGGTCAATATGATAGACCATGGTTTTGTGCTGGGTAAAGTTAATAGTGAATAAATAGATTATGAAGGGTCAATTTGATAGACCGTAATAAAAGTGATTTGGAAGACTTTTATATGGAAGGTCAATATGATAGACTGTTTGTTATGAGGAATAAAAGTGAATCAGTCAATATGACAGGCTGTGTACATCTTATACCTAAGGGTTTGAATGGTCAGAAATTGGATGTGTCAATATGATAGACTGTGTGTATGCCTAAGGATACCTATTTAAGTCGTAAAAGTTTGGATGTTGATGGAAGGTCGGTGGGTCCTGTGTAGTTCCCAATTAGACTATACAGAATCACGTGTTGTTACAGATCGCACCAAAATGACCCAAGTAACATCAGCGCTTCCAAGCTTAGACCATTTCGATTGTGGAGGTGACCAAGTTTCCGTCGGTGTAAGATGGGAAAAATGGAAACGGGCTCTAGAAATATATTTTATGGCCGCTAATATTGAAGACGATGTAGTAAAGCGGGCCACACTTCTACATCTTGGCGGGCTTGCTCTGCAAGATGTCTATTATAACTTGCCCGGCGCTCACGCCGAAGAAACTGATGATGTCGACGTATATAAGGTGGCAATGGAAAAATTAGACGCTTACTTTGCTCCTCAGCAGAGTAGATATTATGAACGCTACATCTTCAGACTTATGAAACAAGACGAAGGAGAAAGGTTTGAAGCTTTTCTAGTGAGACTCCGTCAACAGGCCGACAAATGTAAATTTACAGCAAGAGACGAACATTTAATCGATCAAATTATAGAAAAGGGACATAGTGCTGAATTAAGGAAAAAGATTTTGGCGGGAGGCGATGGTATCACCCTACAGCAAGTGATCACTATAGCTACTACGCTTGAAACTGTTAACAGGCAACTAGATACGTTTGGAAAAGCAGGATCCAGTAAGGAATGTGACACAAATAAATCTGACATCAATAAAATTGACACCAGGAAACTACCTCCACGCCGAGTACCTGGCAGAGGCTCCTCAAAGGCATGCTATCGTTGCGGCAGTAATAAACACCTGGCTTTTGCGACTGAATGCCCTGCTAGGGACAAAGCATGTTTGAAATGTGGAATTGTTGGACATTTTAGAGACCACTGTAAAACTAGAAACCTGAAAAGAAAATTAGAAGTTGGAAAAGACGACCATTTTGCTAAAACCAAACGGCAAAAGTTTGACAATCAAAAAAAAGATACTGAAGAAGTGGACTACGTATTCAATTTAGATGACGATGAGATTATCAAGTGTCAAGTTGGCGGTGTTACTATTGAGATGTTGATAGACTCAGGCTGTAAGAGCAATATCATCACTGATAAGACATGGGAATATTTAAGGACCCACAAGGTGAAAACCTCAAATGAAATTTCAAATCCGGACAAGGCATTAACGCCTTATGGCACGGAAAAGCCATTGAACGTAATAAAGGCATTTGAAGCACAGATATACATTCGTGATGGGCTTGAAACAACCGCTACCTTCTACGTCGTCCAAAATGGGACGCGCAACCTCTTGGGAAAGAGAAGCGCAATCCGACTCCGAGTTCTCAAGCTTGGCATACCTGTTAACAACGTGCACATCAACAATGATAGCACATTTCCCAAATTCAAAGGCGTTAAAATTCAAATCCCAATCGATAACAAAGTAAAACCGGTTATCCAACCATATCGAAGGGTACCGATACCCTTGGAAGAAAAGGTTAATTCAAAGCTGACAGAGCTTCAAGAAGCTGATATCATTGAAGAGGTGCATGGGCCTTCACAATGGGTATCGCCAATGGTCCCTGTTCTCAAGGAAAATGGCGACCTTCGGATTTGCATCGATATGAGAAGGGCGAATGAAGCCATTATAAGGGAAAACCACCCCCTTCCCACCATGGATGAACTACTACCGAATTTCAGACAAGCGAAATTATTTTCTCGGCTCGACATAAAAAATGCATTTCATCAACTAGAGATTGACGAAGATAGCAGACACATCACAACTTTCAGCACCAGTAAGGGATTATTTAGATACAAGAGGTTAATGTTCGGAGTATCGTGTGCACCGGAAATGTTCCAAAAAGTGCTAGAGAAGATGTTGCTAGGATGTGAAGGCACTGCCAATTTCATTGACGACATCATTATCTACGGGTCGGACGAACAGGAACATGATACACGGCTGAAGAAGGTCCTGCAGGTATTGAATGATAACGACGTTCTGCTTAATGAAAATAAATGCATTTACAAGACAGATAAAATCGAGTTCTTAGGGCATGAACTCACCGCAGAGGGCGTAAAACCCCTGGACAAGTATATCCAGGCCATACAGTCTACAAAGAGACCCACCAATGTCGAAGAGGTTCAAAGTTTCCTCGGTTTGGTCAATTATGTGGGTAAGTGGATTCCCAATTTGGCATCACTGACGGAGCCCCTACGACAGCTGATACGACTGAAACTGAGCAAAACTACGGACCTCTGCAAATATTGGACTAGCTCTCAAGAAAAAGCGTTTGATAGCCTGAAGCATAGGTTGACAAATATACAAACACTAGGATATTATAACCCTGCTGACAAAACACAAATAGTAGCCGATGCATCTCCGGTTGGTCTGGGGGCTGTACTAATACAAATAAATCAAAAGGGTCCCCGCGTGATAGCGTTCGGTAACAAAAGCCTAACTGATTGTGAGAAAAGGTACTGCCAGACCGAGAAGGAGGCCTTGGCACTCGTCTGGGCGGTTGAACATTTTAAAATATACCTGTTCGGCAAAGAGTTTGAACTTATAAGCGATCACAAGCCCCTGGAAACCATTTTTGGTGCCAGATCTAAACCATGCGCACGTATTGAACGCTGGGTTCTCCGCTTGCAGGCTTACAAATACAAAGTTATTTACCGACCAGGCAAGGATAACATTGCTGACTCAATTTCTCGACTTTGTCATTCAGCCAGTCCCGAGCCATTTGACAATGAAAATTATATAAATGCTATCGTTGAATACAGCAGACCGATAGCAGTTCCCTTAAAAGAAATTGACACCGTCTGTGCTACAGATGAAGAACTAACGGCGCTCAAAAAAGGAATCTACGAAAACAAATGGCATGATTCTGTAAACGCGTATAAAGCTTTTCAAGCTGAGATCTGTTTTCAAGGAAATATTGCTTTAAGAGGTAGCAAGTTGATTATCCCCAGAGAACTTCGAGACAGAGTGCTGGAGGCTGCTCATCAGGGTCATCCCGGTATTGTTGCCATGAAGACTCGTCTCAGAACTAAAGTGTGGTGGCCAAAAATAGATAAGGATGCGGAAAATCGTGTCAAAGCGTGTAAAGGATGCACACTTGTTTCAACGCCTAACCCCCCACACCCAATCAAGAGACGAGAGCTTCCGGTCGAACCATGGATTGATGTCGCGGTAGATTTTTTAGGGCCCCTGCCATCAAACGATTATTTACTCGTCCTCATCGACTACTTTAGTCGTTACAAGGAAATCAAGATCATGCGAAATATCACAGCTATAGACACGGTTAAAGTATTAAAAGAAATATTCTCCCGTTTAGGCTACCCTGCGACACTGACATGCGATAATGGCCAACAGTTTACCAGCGAGACCTTTAAGACTTTCTGTAAGGAATGTAATATTGTAATGTACAATACGATTCCTTATTGGCCACAGATGAACGGCGAAGTTGAACGACAGAATAGGGACATCCTAAAGCGGTTGAAGATCAGCCAATTAGAGAAAAAAGAGTGGAAAGATGACCTTCTTGAATATCTCATCATGTACAACAGCACTCCACACACCACGACGGGTAAAACACCTTCGGAACTTTTCTTCAGAAGGCAGTTTCGCGACAAAATACCTACAGCGGCTGATATGGAGTACAAAATAGTTGATTCGGATGTAAGGGACAGGGATAAAGAAAAAAAAGAAAAGGGTCGGGAATATGCGAATAGGAAGAGGCAGGCTGTAGACAGCAGCCTTGAAGTAGGAGAAAAGGTATACGTCAAAAACCTAATAAGGGACAACAAACTTACTTCCAACTTCAACCCAGAATCCCACACAGTTACAGACGTGAGCGGTGGCGATGTAAAGGTAAAGAATGATTCGACTGGAAAAGAATATCGCAGAAATGTAGTCCACCTAAAGAGAGTTGAAGCTGGAGAATGGTCTGTTGTTAATAAGAGTAGTGAAAACGCGACGCGTCCGGACTCTGACGGAAATGAAGATTAATATGATTATGATAGCGCGCAATATCCTAATACCGTAATGAAAATGTAATGATTTACGTTCAATTAAATGATTACATGTTAAGCAAATGAATATTATTTTATTTTGTTAATAAGGAAGGGATGTAGTATACTGCACCTGTGGGAGTGGGGGTAGTCGGCTGATAGCTGTGGCGCCGAGCGGTCGTGTCAGGAGCGAGTGTAGTTTTATGGTGTTATCGTGTATTTTACAAATAGTATCTATTAAAGTGTTTGTATATGCCAATTAATTTTTTATTTTATTTCCTCACAGTAGTCGTGAAAACCACTATGTAATGTCTCGGCCGAAAGCGCTATAGGTGGACTCGTATATTCGAGGGCCTCCCCTGGCGGGTCGGCCCTCGAACTAACTCGATCCACCCATAGCTTACTTTCCAGCCTCTACAACAATGTACTATTTATTTACTTTTAGAAAAAAAAACGAAATCTAGGTAATAATAAAGTGTCCCTCTAGATTTCCATATATAAGTAAATTAGTGACTAAGTTAATTTAGTATCGGTACAGACCAAAAAAAATGTAAAAAAGCGTTTCAGAACTGACATAAGTAAGTAGGTAGGCCTCGTGATTTTTAATAGAAAAAACAATTGTTTTAGGTTTCAATAAAATAAAAGCTACACTTTTTTTTCTCAAATTGCCCGCCTACGTAAGGTCAAAAGGTTCCTTTGCTGGTTTGTTTCAAATTTCGTCAATAGTAGCTAGCCGTTTATGCATTTGTTTATAACTAGGTATTCAATATAAGACTATTCTAACACTTGGGTACTAAAACACAACACCGTCATCAAGAACTGGGGCGAAAAAAAAACTCTCGTTGTCCACATCCCTAAATTATGCGTCTGTGCCTATAATTACCCATCCCTAGCGAGGTTTTTTACCGGGTCGTATCGCCAGATCTAATACAACTAATGACAGGATTGGACTGTAAAGTACCTATTAGTTTATGGTGCGCCATAGACCACGATTTATTAGGTAATGATAATATTTAGGTTTGATATTGTTAAGTATTTTTTGGGGTAGGTACCTAAACAGAGGTTTTCGAGGGGATACATTTTTTAGTGCAGGATTTATGCAAATCATGATTTATAGGATTTTGATTTATAAGTATAGGTTTAAAAATTCACTTAATTTAAATATTAAGAATCAATCTGTTTTTGAATGTTTTTTTTTACAATTTTGCTTTTTAAACAAAAAATACACAAAGTTAAAGTGCGTTCCATGGCTTTTGAAAACTTTGTGAACTGTTTGGCTTTGCAGATTTTAATTGGAACCTAAAAAAATCGTATTTTATTCTTAAATATCTACATTTATACAAAAATCATGTAGCACCAACGAAACGTCACGGAAAGGCCACAGATAATAACAGAGCGTAAAGGAAACATTATTAATAAAACCCTCATAGGCCGCCAGAGACTAAAGACTTTTTTTAAAAAGCATAAAAGGTCTTTTCATGAGCACCAGTCCAGTGAAATTGTGTATGGGCGGCAGGCTAGGTCGTTTATCGTGACGGCCCGAGGGCTCAGCTTACGTTCTGCCACTCGCAGCGCCATTACGCTGGCAATGTTGGTACCGCGTGATGAGGTAAACTATGCAGGTATTGGACAAGTTTTGATCGAGATTTGAGTGAAATGTTTTAGGGGTTTGAGTTATTTGTGTTTGTTGTTTGTTTGTACAAATATTAGTTCATTACATAACGATGTTTAAAAAAAACAGGATGTGTATCAATACTTCGTACTACCACAGAGAAAATCATAGTATAATACAGAGAGACCTCTGTAATGTCACGTAACGTCACGAATCATGTTGTCCCTTCTTAACGCATGACAAGTTCTCTTTCGCACTAATGCAAACGTATCGGATACGTCGTGTCAAACTCAATTTTTTTGACAGATTTACTTTGAGTTGTACCCCCCTGGTACTACTAAACGGCGTCGCATACGATACGATACGATAAGACACGCTCGCTCTTCTAACACGCTCTAAGCTCAAATAGCTTCGCGGGTGAGGTGTTTAAAACGACCTATATATGTAACATATACACTTTTTTTTTTCTACTCCTGTACTTTTATCTGTCAATATTTATATGGCGGGACCATATACCCGCCAACGAATATAAAAGCATGTCTTATGCAATTTCTTCAAAAGTCTATCCATTAGTCTATTTTTCATAAAGACCCTAGGGTTATTATGTGATAAAAAGCAACTGCTAGCAGTGGTGCCATGTGAACGCAACAGATAAAAAAGAAAAACAACACTAAATTTACAACGAAAATCAAAACTGCCAACTTAACAAACAACTGAATTCATATGGTTTGGAATAATAACAAAACTAAAATAATTGCTGCCAACATAAGGATAAAAGCAAGTAAGTTGATGACACTTGAAAAAAATAGATTACCGTGTCTATTGATTACGTTCTCTCAACTGTCATTTATTTGTCACTTTTCAACTTCTCGCTATTTCTTAAAGCAAACTGCGTTTAATTTTGTGTTTTATTTAATCACTAGTCGTAGAAAAAGTTATGTATGCAACGTTGTATAAGTAGGTCAAAAAAGGCTCATGGCGTCTTTATTAACAATTTTCGGCTTCGCCTCAAATTGTTACACACGCCACTCACCTTTTTTGAACCCTCTTATACAACTATTGCATAAAATACTATAAGAGAACAAGATCATTTTGAATACGTACGGTCACGGACTATTGTTCAGTAATTTCATAGGGTTTGATTGGTCGTAAAATATGTACTTATGCAACGATATGTCCAATTTAAAATGAACCCTAAAAGTTTGGTGGTTTATATGGGAACTCATATTCTACGACACTTTTCTTTCCGGCCAGACTCTAGCAGGTAAATAGCAAAAAAGGGATTACTGATTGAGAGATTTGAGAGTAGTTTAAGAACGAACATGAGCGAGGCCGTTTAGTAGTTCGAGGCATCATTATACTCCCTAGTGGCGGCGATGTCCAAGTTTTTCTTAGGCAACCCGGAGTTTTATTTGGATTAAAATTTATTTAGGGTAGAAAAACTGCCCAACTACCAGAAAATGAGGCAAGCTGGCGGGAATAGTCTTCTATGGACGCGCTGCCACTGATACTCTCCTCTGTTTTTAAGACTTTATTATACTTCTGCTGCTGGCAGTACTCATGCCTAAGTATAAGGAAGTTATTATCGTACAGTTACGAGGCAAGAGCGCTTAAATAATTAGTCATTGAGCCTATCTCTTGGATATTTTATTTACTGCAAAAGCTATAAAGTTTTATCCTTCAGCTAAGTTGGAGTAACTGTTCGTGAGATATACATATGTGAGATATACAGGTATTTAAATTTGCTAAAATTGAATCGCCACGCCTTATTTGAAGGTTGGAAGTAGCGCCATTCCAACTCTGAAAATTCATATGATTTTCATAGTACAATATTCGTAATGTTGTGAGCAATGTTAAACTAATGACCTCAAAGTAAGATTCTAAAAGTTGTAATGGAACTCCAATTCACTAAGGTAGTGTAGTATTGGAAATGATTGTAGCAGTAACATGTATATTTCTGACATAGATCATTGCCATGCACGTTTATAGTCTGCGAGTCAATGCTAACTACATCAAGTGTAGTGTAAATACATGCAGGACAATTTTTTGAAACCAAATCAAATTGGGCTTGTATAAAGGACTTAAATTTGTAATTATATCGTCAAATAGATTAGGGGCGGATTCCACCACGCAAAATTAACGAATTGATCAACGTTTAACATAAGTAGATATGCTGTCATCCCATCGGGTATAGACAAACTGTCAAAATTGACATATGTCATACAAGCAAAATTTAACTATTATGATATGATAACAATGACGACAAAAATTGGTCATAATTTGTATCATTTTGTAATCTATCTATATACATAAATGTACGTCAGTAATAAACTAGAACTAGTCTAAGTGTATGGTGATTGACATGATTGGTCACATATTGGTTAGTCAAGTCAAGTGAGAGTTCGCACTATTTTGCTGATCAAAGTGTCATATGTACTTATACAAGGTATAACAAAAGTTCTGGTGATCCTTTTAAGGCCATAATTGGTATTGTATTCTAATTATGAAAAAAATAGAAAAAAAATTCATCGAAAAAAATTGGCCGGCTGGGCCTGGGAGCACCTGTCCCATATTTAAAAAAAAAATCGCTTCCAAAAATGTTTTCTCCTACTTTTTCTTAGTTGCAATAAGATACAAATATTGCCCTTAAACAGATCACCTGTTTTTTTGCTAAAAATTTTGCAAAAAAAAAATAGTAGGCATAAGAAAACTTCAAAAACTGACTATTCATCTCAATTTAAAGAACAATCAATTACACATGGCAACCACAGGTCAATAAATCCACATGTGATTGCAGTTGCGGTGCGGTGAGGGTGGCAACCCTAGCGCTGCTTCAAAGGGCGCCGCTCCAATATGCCAGTGCAGTCAGGCAGCAGTAGGGCTGTCACGACAGTGAATTGTAGTGATGGGCTTGGCGTGGAGTATCGATTTGTTTTTTTTTTATGATCTTTTCATGCGTTTAGTGATATAAATATATTTATTATTTGTAAAAAACCTTAGTCGACCTTAATAATTTGTAACAATTTCCTACCGCCCTATTACTAGATGGATAAAGTCAAAGTCAAACCCAGATTTAGTCGGTGCACTTTACAATCGTCAATTTCAATTATCTTTGCTAATAGCTCAGGAAAACGAATGAAAGCAATTGTAATTTAAAAAAGTAATTTTATGCCAAAGAGCTGACAAAAATAAATAATAGTTATTACACAACAATACACTACCTACGTAAAAAAATCAAACGAAAAAAATAGCTCTACAATAAAAACAATTACATTTAAGTTTCAATAAATGGGTAAGAAAAATACATACTAGAATAAGTAGTCAACCTTATCTAAAACATCGACAAAACATTTCTGCTAGGGTTGTCACGCGACTGTAATTGGGCGCGAAATGAGCCCCAACCCCCGCTGCATACTGCAATTAGACAGACTAAATTGAAAATTAAAAATATTCCAAGTGTTGTCGCTAGATCAACTCAAGCAAACCTGTAATTCCGAAACCATTTTAAAAACAGAGCGGAAGAAAAAAAACTTGAAAACTTATTTACCAGACAAAATAATTGATTATCCGACATTTCGTGTAGGTATGAGTTTTGTAAAAAAAAATCATGCAATGCTCTTCTTATGTGAAAATACTAAATAAATATTTGTAAATCTGCATGCTTTACGTAGTTGTGTATTTTTTTTCTGCAATAATGATAAAATAAATACATAATTAATTAAAATATTTTTTCACGCCACCTGCTCGGAAATGTGGCAAAATAAGATCAAAATCCAAGCTGGAAAGTAAGCAATTGCTGTAGCATCTGAACAACCACTACAAGAATTGCTTTTTTGCAGCAATGAAATGTCATAGTAGAAAAGTAAAATCCAGATGTCATTGCATTGGACCCGCCAATGAGAATCATTTAAAACATTAAAAAGGTCTTTTTTTGGCACCACTTTTTCATTCTAAAATAAAATAAGGTTGTTTATCGAACCAATTTACTTGTTTAAAAAAAAGAAACGTCAAAATCATTCAGATCACCCTTAAGGCGTTTTTACCTTTTTAACCGTTTGTGGTTTTCTATCAAAAAGTGGGTAAGGAGTGAACCGGCTATTAGACATGGCAACTTGCAGGGCCTAATCTGTTGGGTACCCTGCCTCTCCCTCTCCCTCCTTCAGCTCCCTACAGGCCCTACCTTTAATTATACCTACCAACCTGACAGATTGGGCCCTGCAGGTTGCAATGTCTAATAGCCGTTTGAGTCGGATTGAAGCAAACATCGTAAAACGCTTCTTAAAAGTGAAAAAAAAGGTAATAAAGGTGGAGCGAGAAAAATACATATTGAATTGGATAATGTTTGACTGAAAAACAAGAAAGTTGTATTTATGCAGTAAAAATGAGTTCAATAAGTGTAGAAAATGTTATTAATACGCTGGCGCCCACCGAAATTCAAGAAACTGCACAGGCGTAGAAATTTGTTACCAGTGAAATCGCGTCCTAAATAAGAAGGCCCATGAACAGTGATATTTTGTATACAATATAATATCCGACGAACAATTCATATTATGGAAGGATGGCGAAAAGAAGCATTTATTTGCAGAAAGTTACATGCTCGTTTACCTTATCGTGCTTGTGAAAAGCATATGAACCGTCAATATACCTATAAATAGTATCTATTAAAGTGTTTGTATATGCCAATTAATTTTTTATTTTATTTCCTTACAGTAGTCGTGAAAAGCACTATGTAATGTCTCGGCCGAAAGCGCTATAGGTGGACTCGTATCTTCGAGGGCCTCCCCTGGCGGGTCGGCCCTCGAACTAACTCGATCCACCTATAGCTTACTTTCCAGCCTCTACAACAATGTACTATTATAGGCAACATAATTCCTTACCGGTTTTTTAAAGCGATGTACTGACTCATACAATCATCCATATGCGCTCCCCTCGGCATTTCCTCAAAAAATCCATGAAATTAGCTACAAAAACCAAACGCAAAGAATAAAGACATACCAATCCTAATTACGTTTGTTTCCCTTCAAAATGAGAGTACTTTATTACACTACCCGACTATTTTGAAAGGTCGTACGAACCCATGAATTCCAATGACATTTATGACTTTTTAAATAAATAGAGCAGACTGACCGTAACGCTAACGCGACATTTGTTATATTCAGCTAGTTATAGAAACGACTACAATAACGCTGCTGTTTGAAAAATAGATCAGAAGCGTTAAGTCAATCGACTAAGGTCGAAAATCGAATGGTCTAAGCGTTAATTAATCGCAAAAAACGTTGCCGAAAAAAGGTTTTTTATCGTCCCATTTCGTGGTTAATACGGCGTGTAAATGGGTTCTTTATCGCGTCGTGTTTTAAACATTGTTTGCGTACTACAAGTTCGGGGTGAATACATTAAGCAGAATTGATATTCGTTGAATGAGACGATAATTAAAATGGGAAAAGTTTAAATTGCAATTGTTTAAGCCTTTGGTGCGTGCTTTTGATGTTTTCGTTGTGTAATTAAATAATGAGGTGTTTTAATGTGGAGAACATTTAAAGCTTTTGGGCACTTGTTGAATTATCGAACGAGCGGAGCGTAAGCGAAGATCGTTCTTACAAACAACAACTGTCACCTGGCTACTGGGACGTCTCGGCATTTGGATGGCTTTTTGATTTAGATAGTTTGTCCGACGATAACTTTAGTAACGATTTTCCGATCTTTATGAAATTTGTTGGGGTTGTAGCAGAGACCAACAAAATTTGCGAGTTCGTATATGAGCTGGATTGAGACGGGGGTTCTGAAATTAGAAGGCCTAAAAAGGTTTTGTAAAGGGGTCCTGTTACATTGGTCATCTTATTTGCTACTTTTACGAGCAAGTATGGTTGAGCTTGGTATAAAACGAAACGTATTGATTAACACTCTCGTCAAATCCTTATTAACTGCTTACTGTTTCTTAACAATTAGCAACATAAAATTGATTTCAAAAATATTTTCAATTATATTTTGATTTTGGTGTAAATATTTTGACAACTGACTTTTTTTTTAATTTATTAGAGCTTTGGCTGCTAGGGCCATCAGCATACTGACTATGGTATTATTATTCTACCATCCATAATACTGACATTAACACATTAGTTAGAGTATAGTTAGAGAGAGAGAGAGTTACCATAGACGCATAATGATGGTGACCGAAACCTATATAGGTGGTCCACAGATGAGAACGACATGTCAAAGCAACAGAGTGAGAGGCATGTGAGAGGTGGATTTAAATTTAGATGAGACAAAAACTGTCAAATCTGAAGCGATTTCGTCGCGGTAAAATTTTGCGCATCAATTAACCGCACAATTTAATATGGACGTTTAGTTTCACCGTGATGGTTAGTTGAGAAAAAATACCCGATACCTATTTTTGGTATTTGTAGTAATTCTACTATTGCACATTTATGGCGAAACACAAGATTCGCGAGTTCACAGTTCGGGGCAAACTACTAGTACCTACGTAAAGAAAGCTTTTTGTACGAGCGTAGCTACATGAATAAGTATGTGGTTACTTATACTACCCGTAGGTCCTCTGTCGCAATGCTAGGAGCAAAGTGCTCTGACCCCTTGACGATACGAATATACGAATCCACTAAATAAAACCCAAATAAAAGTAGAGTACCTAGTAATTCGATGAATTTCACGAATTGTTCACAAACTCCTGCTATTCGTGAGATATATCTTCTATATATATCTCCTATGAGACATATCTTCTATACCTAGATATATGTCCAAATTACACGCGTGATAGATGAATGTCGCGGTGGCGCGGACAGTCAAGGGGGACACGAGACAATTCCGAAAACGTTTCATGTTCGACTGTGTGCTTGAAATATTTTTTTATAAGAAACAAAGTCAAAAAAAATTAAATATTCATGAACAGGTAGCCTATTAAGTACTTACAATGAAAACTATATTGAATAAAATCCGACCAGCCGTTTTTGAGTTATTGCAAAAAGTTGTAATTTCATAGTAAAAGGACCTAAGTGTCCGTATATCCTATAGAAAACGTAATTTTGAGCGGATTTATTGTGACCTGCCGGCAACTACGAACCCTACACTGAGCAAGACCCGACATGGTCTTGACCGGTTTTTTTAAATTATTTGTGTTGCTGAAAGTTCGCAGTGTGTTGTTACATAGATGGCGCTAGTCAGGCGCATGCGCGCGTCGTGACGGCCGCGGGCGCTGCTTACGAGCGGCAACCGTGCCCAGACAAAGAACACAAGATGACAGAATGTACTGTCAATAGCTTGACAGAATCACTGCCCTAGACAGGCGCGAATATAGGGGGAGGGCAATAGAGGCAATCCCCCCCCCCCTGACACGTAAGTTTTGTATACTATGGGTGTCAATAGATTCGGACCGCAAGATTTTTTGTGTAGGAAATTGCCCCTAGGGCGCTGCTTACGAGCGAGCGGCAACTGTGTCGGGGCATAGAACACAAGATGGTAGAATACCCTGTCAATGGTTTGATACTGAATTTTCTGCGTTTTCTGCACCATCTTTCTCTTTAGCCACGATTGTTTTAAATCACTCAGGATACTTAGATACTGTTGAGCAAGGCGGTAGACCGCGATAATATGTATGGCTCCTTGGGTAATAAGCCAAGCCAGCAAAGAGCTCCGATTACTGCGTGGTTGTTCGAGACAGGCTTTCAAACGTGTGGTTAAATTATTTGGTAGTTTCGCACGACTACTTATACAACTGAAAGTGCCCAGTAAAAACTATGTAAGCTTATGTGACCGCACATTGGTATCCTGTGATTTTGGTGATTTTAACTCATTTTGAAAAAGCTTTTATTTGTCAAATGGGCACAGATATTTTTCCCTGATTTATAAAGTTAGTTTTAAGTTTTTCTGTGTAAAAATGTGTCCATTCTGATATTATGAATGTGAAAGTTTGTATGTTTAGAATTTAGATGTTTGCATGATTGCTCCCCCTTAAAGCAAAAACAGCTGATAGGATTTGGATGAAATTTGGTACACATTTAGGAAGATTATAAGACAATGACATACATACATTTTCATGGGTATTTCAAAGGTCTTGTTCCTTTCACCTGCAGGTAGGAATATTCGCTCCAATTTATGTCGCGTCTTACATTAATTTCTACTCTTTACCTCTCTTTTTCTTACCACACACCAACCACTCCAATACCGACCAATCATCACCTTTCACTCCTTATCACAACACCAATAAACACCATAATCGCGTAAAAATCGTTTCTCCAATTACCTACCATAAGTTGGTAATCTCCGGTATTGTAGGCGTAATTTGAATGGCAGGTGTATGATGGAGCCGCAAATTGTATGTGGCTACTATGTACTATATAGTACATAATGTAATGGGTTCTTGGGAGGAGCTCTATGAAAGGTAGTACTTAGGAACCTGTTCTTAGGCCATGTTGAAGGTCTGAAAGTCTAGATTTTTGAATCAGCTATTATGTTCTATAATTAGTCATCACGCCTCTTTGTACGACTTGAAAAGGGAGGGTAATGTTTTTCTTATGCAGGTATTTGTATTTTTAATTCTATGTACTTATACGTTGGTGTCATGGCGTCATGGTGTCATTTAAAGATGCACTCTTTCGGTAAAAAAGCTGCCAAAAAAATGTATACCAGTAAAAATCTAAGAAAATCTTTAGTGTTTTTTTGGTCAAAACCAGTGTTACCCTTGTTAGTTGAAGCCAAAATTAGAAATGTTAATTTACAACTTCTTCTTCCTCCTAGCGTTTATCCCGGCTTGGGGTCCGCTTGACAACCTAATCCCATAAATTGGCGTAGACACTAGTTTTTACGAAAGCGACTGCCATCAGACCTTCCAACCCAGAGGGGAAACTAGGCCTTTTTGGGATTAGGTCCGGTTTCCTTACGATATTTTCCTTCACCGAAAAGCGACTGGTAAATGGGTCAGGCCGTAGTTTTTGTCGAAAAAAGTTCAGATTTCGGTCCGCTACTTTTTTTTTTGACTGTAATCATTTTATATAGTAATTAACCATAGCATTGTATTTCTGAAGACCTGTTTACCCACGGCCACTGGAGATATTTAAATAAATTGATATATTTGCAAAGTTATACGACTTTAAAAAATAAAAACAACGAAATTTTCATAAAAAATGCAAATCCGCTTCGGTCGGGTGCACTTTGCGCATCCATTAAAATTAAAAAAAAGACAACATTTTCATGATCTGTTTGATTTGACGTTATCAAATAATAGTTACCTAGCCCCCTTTTGAATATCGTTTCGTGTTTCCTAAGAAAGTACATTAATTTTCGTACATTAAATAAAAAAAACGAAAACAGCCATTTCTCTGCGCTATTTTTTGCGCAACCATCATGCCCGTTTTGTGGCCTTTAAGCTTTGGTAGTATTTGTATTCTGAATAGTGGCAACACCAAAGCAGCTTTGTCTATGGTCAATAAGGCGGCAGCGGCTATATTTTTGTCAGACCGATGTAAACTTTGTTCGGAGTGAAAAGTGTCACATTTTTCGCGGCGTGCATTTTTTGAGATTTCAATTAAAGTTTTAAATTAATGTCTGTCATTGTTATTGTGCACTATTAAGTAAGGCGTGTGTAATCTTCCTAGGTTATTTTAACTAAAAAAAAGAGCTTATTCATAGAGTTATTATAGATTTTCATTGCGCCACGGTCGCCATTATGCCACTTTGCGATACCAGTGATATTGCGCTACCGAATAAAGGTTCATGCACACATAGGTTTGCGGTTTCCGGGTGTAAGTTTGCTATATAAAATCAACCAAATGGAACCGTGGATCACCATGGAACTATTTGAAAGTGACGTTTTCAGTCAAATCCTATGGAATATCTTAGTATTTGGCAATTTGACATGTTTCTATAGTTCCATTTGGTGGACCGTTCAGCCTTTTGTCTGCAGGGATTAAAAATGTAACCTTACCGTACCAAATCGTGTTTTTTTTGTACCTAACTATGAGCGCCAAAATATCTCGGCTGTGGTAGGTTTTTTCCATCCCTCGGTTAACAATCGAATGTTCATTTAAAATATATTATGTCAAAATCATACAATGTATGCGCAAACCTTAACTATTTTGCGTCACTCTGCGCGACCGACTCAACTATTTTGCGTCACTCTGCGCGACCGAATCGTAGAATATTTTACGTCACCTTTGCGCTATTTGTGGCAAAAACTACGGCCTGACCCAAATATCAAATGATATTCCGTACATAAGTTCCGAAAAACTCAGTGGTACGAGCCGGGGTTTGAACCCGAGACCTCCGGATTGAAAGTCGGACGTCTCACCGCAAGGCTACCAACGCTTTTTAAATCTTAATTTACAACGCTAATCGAAAATTTAAGAAATGTATTGAATGACAAAGGAATAAATAAGTTAGGGGGTAAGACAAAAAATCGTCCATATTCCGGAGCATTACAGACTAATTTTTATCTTATCCCTAAAAAAATACCTTTCTATCTTACCCCAACGCACCTGTACTGTACGTGATATTATCCATGTCATGTCATAGTATAAGAAGAAAGGTATACATGTATAGTATGTATAGTACTCACTAGGTACGTCACAGCGACCACTTTGATTCTTAAACTTTACATTTTGGGGTAATTTGAACTAACTAACTACCTTGCAGAGTGCAGAACTATAGGTTTAGATTTAGCAGAGTTGCAGAATATGCAGAATCCACTAAGCCACATCCACTAATTTAGTTACTTTAGTATTTTATTTTTAACCGACTTCAAAAAAGGAGGAGGTTCTCAATTCGACTGAATTTTTTTTTTTCATTATTATGTTTTTTTTTGTATGTATGTTACTCCATATCTCCGTGAATCGTGAACCGATTTTCAAAATTTTTTTTTTAATCGAACAGATATAACCCCTAGATGGTCCCATTGTCACCAAGTCAGGGTCTGATGATGGGATCCTGGAGAAATCGAGGGAACTCTTCAACTATTATAGGCACACCTATAGTGATTTCACTATTTTTTACAGCAACTCGGCCACTTCCTCTTGGAATAGCGGATCCTAAGTGAAGTCGGTTCTTTTTTTGTTTTAAATTATAAAATTTGATAATCAATGCGTCGAAAAACGATTGTCACTTGTTTAGACTCAGGTAACCAAACTACAACCTTGTAAATCAAATCACTACGGGCCGCCCGTTACTTTATAAAATTTCACAGATAACCCAACAACTAGAGTTTAACCAAATATCAACTCATCGGTGAAGCGATTGCACACCCGCTGGGCCGCTAGATGACGCTAACGTGTGTAACCAACCTTAACTAAAGGGTCTACACACGGTTGCAATTTATCAACAGAACAGACTAAAATGCAATCGATTAGAGAGAGGCAGAGAGATATGTATATTCGTATTTTACAAATAAAATATTTTGTCCTGAATTCTAGACTAACTTCTTAATAAACTTATATAGATGTCATATGCAAAGGAAAAAGAGACCTAAGCCTCCGGTGCCCAAGGCTGGGATCGACCTAGGGAATGAATGAACCTATGGATGGGATGGGATGGGATGGGATTGACAGTAGACATTATGACCCTTAGCCTTTTTGACACTTAGGCACATATGCCCCTAAAGGGGCTGGGGTAGTGTGACTACGTGTATAAACAAATCAGAATTTTTATTAAAATAATTTGTATTGTTCTCCAGTTTAACTTCTTAATATTAGGACTTAATTTTCTTATTTTACAAATTTTGTCTCATTCTAATTCTACATACATACCTTTGCATCGTAATATGTTGTGTTGATAAATCGGAAAGTTAATATTAGAACCTTTAACCTTCAAAAAACAAAAAACACAATTCACAACTAAATTTCGTCGTTCCTTAAAACCCGTTCACTACGAAAGATCGTAACCGACAATATATTATAAACAAAATTCACATTACAGAACTAGACGTGTATAGATAAGAAGCTACAGAATATCCATTTACTCGAAAAGGTCGTAAGAGACACTATATTGCGAGCAAATATCCTCTTTTTGTACTTGAAGGTGTTGCGCAAATTGATTCAGTCTCCTTTGAGACCCCTGAAGTCTATTTAAGTTATCTTAAGTCATTAACTTCAAAGGTTGCCTTTATTTAAGGGAGATGTCAAGTGAGATAAAGTGATAAGCTAGTTGAAACACTATTAGAAAACGTTATGGTTTACCAAAGATTATGTAGGTATAAATAGAAGAACATAGTCAATGAAAATTTTGTGCTCTAAGAGGGGGACAAAAAGCAACCAATAATTACATAATTTCTGCATTACCCCTAGAACATCAAATTGACTCTGTTTCTAGTTTTACTGATTACTACTGAAAGTACTGAATGAATAATGAATACAGGCTGTTTTTTCAGTGACTAGCCATATTGTAAGTCATACTGAACAACTTTTACCATGGGGCCAACCCCCAAAATCCCAAAAAAAGTTAGACCTCCCCATAAAAAACGACGTCTGATCGGCCGAAATATATGAAACAGCCAAAAAGTTTTGAGATTTCGGAGTTGGCCCCATAGTAAAAGTTGTTTAGTATGGCCTACCAAATCACCTCGCACAATATGGCTAGTTATTAAAAAAACAACCTGTATATCTACTTACATGAAAAATTTAAAATATACCTACCTACCATTTGGCTGATGACGCTTAGGTACAGTCGCCATCAGATATATCGGAGCGGCCAAGGTGGTCACAAATATCTGAACAACGCCTCTATTGTCAAGGCGATACAGTGCATGTTCAGATATTTTTGAGTACTGTGGCCGTTCCGATATATTTGATGGCGACTGTACGTCGTACAGCACGGTTAGCACAAGAGTGAAGCGACAGTATCTCACAGTCGAGATAGACATCTGTCACTGTCTAACTGAATTCATCAGAAAGTGACAGTTGTCTATCTCGACCGCGAGATACTGTCGTTCCTCTCTTGTGCTAACGGTGCAGATTCAACATTGTATCAAGCAATAAAAACAAGCACTGTCCGCCAAGCGGTAACTTTTCATGCAGTCTATCATATATAATTATCACAATAATCACTATAACTTTATTATCTCTATCCGTGTAACCATTAGCATAAGTTAATAAACATTCGTCATATTATCGTCGAAATGGGCTAATTACCGTAACCACCAGATCTATATCAGCCCTCCGAATGTAAACGCCGTGACTGACCGGCTAAACGACGTGCACATGCAACCATTTGATGCATGCAGATTTAGAGATAATGGGCATGAATTATGATATTTGCATTTTGTTGCAGTATATCATTTTTGACCCTCGACATCTTTAAATATGAGTACTAATCGGTAACTAACTAACTATACATAATTCATCCTCACTTATTAATTATTATTATTAATTTTTAGAAATAAATGGCATTCTGTCCACATATATTAGGACAATTTTGCCAATGTCCAAGTAGAGACGACAAGTGTACGGTTAATTGTGACATTCCACGAGAAAAGGTACCTTATGGCGGTTGGGACTTACGCTATTACTAACGACGCTGCAATACTAATGCGATGCTTCGCAACGTAAGCGCCCACCGCCATAAGGTACTTTCACCCGTGGGACGTCACAGCTCCAAGAGCTGGACGTTGTACGGTGAGGTTAGGCTTTTTATAAGGAGATAGCTAATCCCTACAAACAGCACCTGGACTAGCGGATATCTAACTCTAACAGGGGTTACACATGTTTTGAGACTAATTCTTCATTAGTTGCACACTAGTTCGTTAAATCACTGCAGAATAAGCTATATATTACACACTGAATCACGAAAATGAACAAAAAATAAGAAGTTATTCCCAAAACCAAACCACCTTGCTCGCCAAGATGGCCGCAAGTCCTCATCCTCACTTGTCTTATCAATCTTATCATGTAAACGAACGCGTGTCAATCTAGATATCGTAATGTCATTTATTTTCGAGGTTATGCGTTACCTTACTTAATAAACGCGGAAAGACAAGTCATCATCTTCTTAGCATTTGTCCCGGTTTTATGCCATGGCTCAATTTGATTTTAGCGTCCGCTCGGCAACCTAATCCCAATTATGACTTACTGGGATTAGGTCTGAATTCCTCACGATGTTTTGCTTAACCGAAAAGCAACTAGTAAATATCAAATTATATTTTGTACAAAGTTCCGAAAAACTCAGTAGTACAAGCCGGAGCTTGAACCCGAGACCTCCGTATTGAAAGTTGGGCGTTAGTACCGAGCTACCAGCACCTTTGAGAAAAACTAGCTACAGTTTAGCTACAGCTGCTGACTCCAGAAAATAGGTCCAAATCACGCTACAGTTTTGATCTAAACCCGACTAGTTTGTCCGGAAAGAAAAGTGTCGTGGTTTAGGGTTCTACGACACTATTCTTTCAGGACAGACTATTGGACTATCACAGTTACCAACATAACAAGCAGTAAATTACAAATTATAAAGCCTGCACGCACGGCACGCCCGCAGGTGCCGTACTGGCTGGTTCATAAGAATACATCGCTAGACGAGCATTCGACGTTTGAGGACCAGGCCACCTCGAACTTAGAAAATTGAATTATTGCCATCTCTATCGCTCATGCATATTCGAAAGAGACGATCGAAAGAAGCGCTTCGCGGTTATAGACCAGTTAAACTGTGATGTGATAGGGCTACTATACCACTGGAGCATAAATACTTCAAAAATTTTCAAAAATCCCAAGCGTTAAAATTTTCACCAAAACTTTCTGGACTCCAGAACATCACAGTTACCTGCAAAAGTTTCTTAATTTACCACTAAGTCCCGTAGTCGGTAGGGGGTAGGAATAACAACACTGGCGATATGTGAGTGGCTAAGGTCCCGGGGCGCGGCAGATGGAAGCATAGACAACGATGCCTGGAGGAGGCAGAGCTTGAGACAGTTGCACCAACTTGATTATGGTACACTCACCAGACGGCAATATTAAGCCGCATGCCATTCGTAATTTAGCTGTGTAATGTAATAAATGACCGATGTTAGAGTCTGTCCGAAAAGAGTAATGCCATAGAATGTATGAGCTCCCATTCACGTCCGAAAATATGGTATGGGTATATTTAATGTGACAAAAATATGTAGCCACTACTTTATTACCAAGACGTAAAGTCTTGGATACATGTTTTTGACACATTAAATGTATCCATTTCAGGAGTGAAAGTATCTTAAATTTCTGAATAAGTTTTGTGAACTTTGTAAAAGTGACACAGAATTTAATGACCAACCTATGTCTTTAACTTATCTTTTACTTAGATACATTATGTATACAGGATCATATAGATACAACCAGACAAAACAACAGCACTATATGCCTCCGAATCTGGCATCTCGATAAAGCTGGCATTATTTGTGGCGGCGCGGCGCGGCCCGGGGCGCGGATATTTTCAAAATAATAATTAAACGGATACATTTATTATGCCCCGCATATGTAATGCGTGCACAGGGTGCTCCAATATGCTTTTATTGAAGCGTATTTATAAGCGTTTTGTGAACAATGAAGGGTAATTTGCAGAAAAAATGTACCTTTACCTTTTTTTTAATTTCATATATATTTTGAGTCTATCGCATGCAGAATCATGAGCTCTACCGAGTCTGACAGAATTAAAAAAATGTTCCAACTGTCCCAACATTTACATACAAAAAATTCGTTACGTTCATAAAACTTTTTTTATGAACGTAACGAAATTTTTTGTATGTAAATTTTGGGACAGTTGGGACTAAGTAAAGGTACATTTTTTCTGCAAATTACCCTGAACTGTACATGTAGCTACGTCGTGTTTTCGAAAAGAGTCATCACTCGCGTATGTAGGTCATAACAGTAAGCTGGCAATAAATGTAAAGATCCAAATTGTGTTTTTTAAAATTGTTAAAACGATAAACCAAATACCCACGATTATGAAACACACGGTACGATTTTATCGCAACGCTTCAAATCATGCCGTAACATGCTGAAATTAGGTCCTCATCCTTCAAGATCAAAAGACACAGCTTTCGCCCGAAAGACGCAGTGGGCCTGGGCTCTTTCACAGAACTCTTCCACATATATGTATTTACAAATACAACAAACAATAAACAAACAATAAAGATCTCGCTGTAGTCGGGTTTCCTCATCAGCGCGGCAGCTGCGCGCGCGGCCCGCGGCGCAAACGCAAAAAAAACGCAGCGACGCACCGCACTTTCATGGCCATGTGCAGTATGGCTGCGATGGTAGAGAAGAGTATATGCAAGGAGACTATAAACTATGTAGTTTGCATGTAGAAGCAATGTTTCAAGCACGAAGATGTTCGAGTTTGCCTAGACAAAGACCCTTTACACCTGGGCCAGGCGCAAATTTCGTCGGTCATCGCGTCCCCGGCGATAAATAGGGAATATTACGCAAACCTCTGCGTAGGGGGCGGCACTAGCGCAACCGGAGGGCCTACCGCGAAACACGAAAATAAAAGTTCGTTACCTGGTTCTCTGTCACTTCTACATAATGAGAGCGATAGAGAGGCAGAAGTCAAAATTTTGATTCTTTCGTTTCACGATAGGCCCTCTGTAAACAAACCGCCTTGTTGCACAAATGACATATTTATTCGTTATAAATTAACTATGAAAACTTGTGAAAAACTGTTAAGGCCTAGTATGTATTAAGAACTCTATGGTTTACCGATGTGCTAGTGCTGCAGTCTGGTGGCAGAACGTCTCAGTAATATCCCCTATTGTGAAGTGGTGTAGGGTGAAGGCGATGTGTATTCGACGTCAAAGATATAAGGTGCAAAAGTGTACGCATCTCTTTGACGTGGACTGTACCTATCAAGGCTTCAGGTGACGCTCTTGCGGCCTCGGTATAGCCGGGTGATGACTTTTCATCAATCCGAACGACAAATCCGTCAATGTGGCATGGATGTGTCTGCGGACAGATCTGAATTGCGCCACCAGACCAGATCCGGTGGACACATCCGTGCCTAGTGTAAACTAGCATTATGATGAACTGACGTGAAGTTAAATATACTTACCTAGTGCTATAGGCATGTGCCGACTGTAACATCGCATCGCATAGAAAGCGAAAGGGGTTCTTACCCTTCCACTGTAGAGTGACAAAGTTATAGAAGTTACTTGTAGGTATTCGTTTTTTACTCGGTTGGTATAGTCGCCGTCAAATATATCGGAGCTGCAGGGTACTCAAAAAAATCTGAACATGCACTTTATCGCCTTGACGATAGAGGCGTTGTTCAGATATTTGTAACCACCTTGGCCGCTATGTACCTATGTATGTATGTCTTATAGAGCCAGCGCTATGCGTTTAAAATATTTTACGAATTTGTTATCGAACGAGAGCGGAGTGTAAGCCAAGCGAAGTTCTTACAAACAACTTTTGACACTGCTTGCGTACGGCAAACCCCCCCTTAATGATACCATTACAAGTCGCTTCCGACCGTTACTTATGGAGCTCCAAAGGGGAGGCCTATGTTCAGCAGTGGACGTATTATGGCTGAGATGATGATGATATTGGTCAACTCGTTTGCAAATAAATCGCGAGTTCCCAGTTCGAGGCGGACTACTAGTTATATAAATTTAACGTATAAACTGGCTCTCAGCACATTCTCACTGCAGCACTGTTAGTCAATAGGTACAAAGTTCCCGTGGTCTATATTGAGTAGGTATAGAGTTTGTCCGGAAAGAAAAGTGTCGTGGTTTATATGGGAGCTCATACATTCTACGACACTATTATTACCAGACAGACTCTAACCCTAGCGTGACTCTTCATCCTAGCGTTTATCCCGGCTTGGGGTCCGCTTGACAACCTAATTGCATAAAGTGGCGTAGACACTAGTTTTTACGAAAGCGACTGCCATCGACCTTCCAACCCAGAGGGGAAAGTAAGCCTTTTTGGGATTAGGTCCAGTTTCCTTACGATGTTTTCCTTCACCGAAAAGCGACTGGCAAATATCAAATGATATTCCGTACATAAGTTCCGAAAAACCAGTGGTACGAGCCAGGGTTTGAACCCGAGACCTCCGGATTGAAAGTCCGACGTCTTACCGCAAGGCTACCAGCGCTTCTCTCCGCGCTTAAGACTCTAGCCCAAAGGAAGATTGCAGATAGCCGGTTCTACGTTTGCCTAAGTCTGCTCGGTAGGTGCAGTGCAGGGGCTTTGTTTCGGATCAATAGAGGGTTTAAATAACATCCCATTCACAAGGTGTACCTACTATGCTGCGCATTGAACACTCGCTCGACATAACTTTGCATTGGAGACGGAAAGAGAGAGGTGGATCGTTAACCGAAGATTGTGTGGTCTGGAAGATCTCTTTGGTAGTAACACCTGTTCTGTGTTGTATGGCTCTAGATATAAGTAAGTAGAAATTGTATAAGATGTCGGAATCCCCTTTCCGTTTATGAGTGGCATTGTTTGGCCCAAGTAAGATTCAACGCGAAAGCTACAAAATTCTTCTACTATATTTTTGATTAACATAGGTATTATGGATATTTTGAGGTGATGAGTTTTATTCAGAATTTAATTAGTGCAGTCTGTACAAAATAGGACAACATTTCTAGCTCTTAAATACCGCTTTTATGGTGTACAAATTTCCAAGATTTTGTTTAATCTATCTAAAGGGGAATCTAGGTTTATAGGAACAGGATTGTTCTTCAAAAAAATCCGAACATAAATTCGAGGTGAATAAATTCATCACGTCCATAGAAACTTCAAATTCAGTTTATATTTGGCAAATAATTAAACCACTATGATTTCCATACCTAGTAACCCGTATTCATTGTCGCTGAGTTTATTATGATTCCATTAGCATCCAAACGTGAACTATTAACATCAGGCAGAATCCCACGCATTCAAACCAAAAATTAACGTCAATAGTGCACTCGTAATGTTGGTATGATTGGACTGCCGTCTTCCACCGAATGTTAATTGGCGTTTTCATTGTCTTGCGGCTATCATGCCTAGTTGCGCAGCACACGACTCCCCTGAGGCATGCTTTCGGTTAAAACTTGAAATACTCCTCTAGAAATTTGCATGACTTTAAAACGTAAGAGGTAAGACCCAAATTTGATTGACAAGGATCTTTAATTTGAAAGTGCGTAGTGCAACAAATTTATAAATGCGAGCGCTCAATAACTTTTTAAAGAGCAACGAAACTAAAGTTTGTCTTAAGGAGCAGCTAAATAAGTTTGTATTTTTAAATTAGGAACAATTTTGATGAACTCGCGCATTCCGTGCGTTTTGGGATGTTTTGCGTTCCATACCACGCAATTGCATGCGTACTTAAACGTGCCGTGTTATTCCTTTGTTTTTATGTTTTTGAGTAAAAGAGACAGGGCTCCGGGGATTTTTTCGGCGCCTTAGGGCGGGCGTGCACGAGCCTAAGGCTGTGTAATTAGTTGGTTTATTAGGTTGTTTGGTTAAACGTGTGAATGCGGCTTAATGTGTGTCGTGACGTCATGATTTTAGTTAATTTCGGGGTAGTTTGGGAACGATTTGTTGACTCCCACCTAACCTACATACATAACCTATTTCTATAAAGTTTTAGTAACAAAATCACTAACTTTAATACCTGCTAACTCTTGTATTCAATATTAATTTATTCATGGTGTGGTGATTTAACGTATAACTAACGAAACTATATATCTAATAAATAAAATCGGAGAACTTTCTTTTTTTAGATCACTTAAAAAAGTACAGAATACCAGAATTCTTTATTTAAAGTCTCAATGTCCAAACTAAACCTGTAAACTACCCTCCATTATCCCGGAAGTGGCGGAGCAAACTAAATAGTGGCGCCACCTGCGCCTCATTGGCGGAAACGGAAACGGACCGACCGGAAATAACAATTTGCGCCCAGCGGAGCCGGAAACTCGGTTTGCGAGGCGCTTGAGTTTATTTTGTGAGGAAAATTGGGTTTCTTAAGGTGGGATGGAATTAGGTACACTAAGTTTAGTTTGTTATATAAAGTGTTTCACCTTCAAAGGGGTTCTTCGATTCCTCATTGAAGGCACAGTATTTTAGTTAAAATTAATTCAAGATAAACTTTTTTATTGACTTTAATAAATGAGGAGGTTCTCAATTCGTCGTAATTTTTACTGTTTTTCGGTATGTATATTAAAAAGCTTCAAGAATATTACAGAACTAAAACTTGTCATATAGCTATCGAAAGTTTGAAGGAGGCTTTTTAGATGTTCTAGAAACTCTAGAAAGGTCATCATCATCATCAGCCCTTTATCGCCCACTGCTGACCATAGGCCTCTCTTCGTGTACGCCACGCCAGTTGTCCCGGTCCTGAGCCAATTTCATTTCTAGAAAGGTGATTTTACTTTTTTACTTCTTAAATGTAATCTAGCTCGTTATTATCTATTTACTTGTATTTTACAAACATTGGTCATAACAGCAACATAAATAGTAGATTGTACTCCCTACTAGCACAGTATAAGGAAGGTGGTCTATTAGACCAGTAATCCATCGACGAACAAATACCGCGCCTGGACTTGCAGAGTATGCAGAATCCACTATACTAAGCTACGTTAGTATATGCCCCGTCTAGTAGCCAAGTGGTCTGTGGTAAGGGCAGAATAATTATAAGAAAATGTACAAAGGTCCCGTGGGGCGGTATTGTAATTATTTTCCCTGAAAAAGTTTTGAGTTACGATTTGTTTTGGGGACGACAGGATAATGTGGATAAGACGAAGTCCCATATATTTTTACTAATGCGAAACAGGTCGTTTTTGTGTTCTACAGCTACACGAAAAAAAAGTCATTTATTTGAACAAAAAAAATTGTAATAATTATATTTTTTTTGGAAATCATGGGACATCCAACTTTTTGTAAACGCAAGAAGATCATTTGTGGAAAATACAAAGTTTCATTGAATATAACTATACCAAAGTGTTGTTAAATATAGCTAGTAGCTGTAATGACATCTAAACTTTAGTGTTAATGATAAAAAAAATTGTAGTCACGCCGTTTACAAACATTTGTAATTTTTTGAAAAAAAAATCCGTGTAGAATTTCATAGTAACTTTTTGGTGTATATTGAGACAGTCTAATTCTATGATATTTCGAACCTACCTGCATTAATATAAGCTGCGAATATTTAAATTAAAGAGAAAATGAAAAAAAAAAAACTTCTCTTTGAAGAATATGTCCTTTTTAAAATTTTCAAACATAGCATAATATGCCTTGTCTGATGCTTGCCTACAACAGTGGTTGTTGTTCTAGTTATTTTTTACCTAAGGGAAGGGGGTCAAAAAGTGGCAAAAATCGTCTTACGTAATAAATGATTGGCGCCTTTAAAGAACTCCATACTGAATCGGAAATGTTTTTTTTTTCTGAATCAGTCTTATCCATACATTTATTTCGTAATCAAATGCCCGTCGTTAACAAAATCTTTCCATGTAACCGCGGACCTTTCTGTCCGAATCTCCGTATTATAACATTTACCTACATTTTTTGCATATTTACCTATTAATGTTCATCTTTCTCATCAAAACAAAATCCTGTAACTGATAGATAACATAAATTGCTGAAGGGAACCTGTTTTTTCAATATTATTTACAGATTTATGTTATGTAGTTAGTAAGTTAAATAAATACCTTTACCAATTACCTTATACAGGTTGTAACAAAAATACTGGTGATCCGTTTAAGGGAATATTAGTATCGTATCGCGAGTAAGAAAAAGTAGGAGAAAAAATTTTTGGACGCGAAAAAAAATTGTATGGGTCACGTCGTCCCAGCCAGCCAACCCTCCATACAAAACTAAAAAAAAATTAACGAGATTTTTCTTTTCTCACTTTTTCATAATCGAACTCGCGGAGCGTAAGCGAAGTGAGTTCTTACAAACAACTCCAGACCGAACTGACACCTGGCTACTGGGACGTCTCGGCATTTGGATGGCTTTTTGATTTCGATAGTTTGTCCGACAATAACTTTAGTTACGTTTTTCTGGTCTTTATGAAATTTGTTGGGGCTGTAGCAGAGATACATACAATTTGAGAGTTCGTATATGAGCAGGATTGATCAAGGTGGTTACGGAGCTAGAAGGAGAAAAAAATCCTCCTTAGGGTCTTGTTATATTGGTTAACTCGTTTGCAAGTAAATCGCGAGTTCTCAGTTCGAGGCGGACTACTTGTAATAATACGACGATACCAACCAATTATGCCCTTAAAAGGATCACCAGTATTTTTTTACACTTTGTACAAATATTTGTAAGTTAAGCGATACCGTCAACAGCTACATCTTTGCCTACGAGGCACAACTTTGTCTGGCTCCGGAATAAGATACGTATGAATAGTTTTTTGATGAACAAAAACACGTTTTTCAAGCCAGACAAAGATGTACCTATAGCTGTTGACGGTCTTCAAAATGATAAATAAATATTCGCATAATTTCGGTAGGTATTCGATTACAATGAAAGGTATTCGAATTATTCGACCTAAGCTATAATTTTTTTCCCATTTTTTATTTTTTATAAATATTAGTATATTAACCGTAACTCCTAAACTATCGCGGAAGGCGGAAGAGAAAACCTTATTCAGTGATATTATTTAAACATTCATTAACTTAACAATTAGTTTATCCAATGGCTACACTGGTTGATTGAGCAGTTATACGGAATACAAAATCCGAAATAGAGTTGGTCGGGAATGAGAAGTGTCGTGATTTATATGGGAGCGCATACATTCGACGACACTTCTCTTTCCAAACAACCTTGCTTGAAATCCCTAGTAGAGACATACTTATTTGCACAGCTAGATATATCCAAAAATATGCCAGCTTTGCTAAACGCGAGGAGATTCGAAATTCGAAAACCCATGTGTGCGTGTAACGCTCGCCGTGTTTTGTTTGTAACGGGGTTGTGTGCGTAAGTTTTCCGCGTACGTATGTAGTGTGCGTGTGTGTGTGTGCCCCGCCCCGAGCGACGAAGACGGCGCCCTCGGTGTAGCCGCGGGGGTTGACACTGGATAAGGGTAGAACTGAGATTTTGGAAATAATTGTTTAATATTTTTGTTGTAATTGCAAATAAATCCGCAATTTTCACATTCGTTTATATCGGTTTTTGAAATTAGAAAACCATTGGTGGCTTTTCTTTCAAAGTCTAGTTAGTTAGTTTAGTAAACTTGACTCCGAGACAATCGTATTTTATAAATGCGCGCTTTTAAGCGGTTCTCTTGGCTACTAAGGAGGTAAGTATTTAATCTCGTTTGTTTTGTGCTTATATATCTTTTGTAATTCTATCAGTTTCAACAAATTTTTTTATTAGCCTATTTTCGTGTCCCACTGCTGGGCAAAGGCCTCCTCTCTTCTCCTCCATTCAGCCCTGTTTGTAGTATTTTCCCGCCATTCTATAAAGAATGCGTCCAGGTCATCCCGCCATCTCCTTTTTGGTCTGCCTTTACCCCGGCGGCCGTCTATGGTGTTTCAACAATATTTAGGAAAATAATCAGCACAATCGATGAAAAGCCATCGTAAGAATTTGAGGTTTTATTATTTGAAGATAATATATGTACCTACATAGTTTTTCACGTCACATAAACTACAAAAAAATTCATTAAAAATACATTATCCTGATTAATCCTGAATACGATTTTTTTTATAGCGCATCAAAGTAATAAAATAACAGCATATCGGAGTGAAACATAACGTAACGGACAAATATTAAGAAACTTTGCTACCTATTTAGAAAATCTTACAAATAATTTTTCTCTAATACCGTATACAACTTGAAAACAAATTTCATAAAATTTTCAGTATTTCAGCTACGAGCTTCTACGGAAAGCGCGTCACCGTTTACAGTAGACATAGGGCGGGCTACTGTTCACAGCCTGCGGCCTTCCTGACCAATCACAGCGCTTCGAGCCATATCGCTGTCCCTTGCTCGCGCGCCTAAAACCCCATCCGGTCATCTTTTTCGCTCCCCCCGGCGAAAATCCCAAGAACGAGCCCTTGCCAAACAAGAATTGACGCTTTTGAACGATAATAAAGTCTAATTTTCTGTATCAACGACCTAGTCGCTTCAAGCGTTTTGTAATCGCAATAATGTTTATTTGATATCGAGCGTCAGGCGACGATTTTCAAGTTCAGATTTCGCTTTCATACGACTTTGAACTCTACATTGCAAACACGAAAGTTGAATATTAAAAAAGCAGCTTAAAAACGTATTTACGTGTGCAATGCTGGCATTTTCATTGTTACAATTTCGAACACGGTTTCGACTCATTCTCACGGAAACCCAATTTCGTGTGCATTAAAGTTGATTTTGTCTTGTGTCAGCCGGTACGTGTAACTTTTTAATTTCAGCTAGGGATGTGCCTCGAGGCAAAGCTATTTGCGATGACAATTCGCGAGCTCCGAACGAAATATGCCTTTTATTCGCACTGGGTACGGATTACGCTCTAAAATGGAATTGGTGTCGCTGTTGGAATTTGCAACTAAACCTATTTGCAGACACTTTATGCTTTAGATCCTATCTAACTTCATCTCAGTATAAGTTCCTACATATATACATATATAGGAATATTTATAGGTTTATCTTTGGAACTTAAATTGTGTAAATAAATATTGGTTAGGTATCTGGGAGTTTTCGGTAGTTGTCAAATGTAGAGTCTGCCCGGAAAGAAAAGTTAAAGTGACGTAGAATATATGAGCTCCCATATAAACCAAGAAACTAAGAAAATATATTTATGAATATTTACGACCTACATCTACATTCTCAAATTCTCACCTATACTAACGAAATTTGAGTTCTCGGCTTTTTTCTGAGCGAAGATATGGAGATACCTATGTGCCATGTCACTTTGTTACATTTGATTTTACAATTGACCCTTTACAGACATAACATAACATAACATAAATATTCTTTATTGCACACCTCAAATTAAAGAAACAGAGTATACACAAGTTACAAACAGAAAAGTAGAGGTAAAACAATTGGCGGTCTTATCGCTAAAAAGCGATCTCTTCCAGACAACCTTTGGGAAGCGGAAACCTTTGTAAATTAACAAATAAGTAGGTGTTGCAAAAGCAAATGCAAATCAACATTAATACACTTACACATATAAAAGAAATAAAAATACAAATAAACTTACATAGTCCATACGTACATACATATATATTATATATACCTACACAATAAAATAAGAAAAAAAAAATAACTAGGACCAAAAACACTACAGGCCACAGGTTGCAAAAAGACTTACAACCAATTTACAAAAAGTTTAACGTAAAAACTTTCTCGCATGGCCGCCTTCAGTACCAATTCGCGACGCTCTGCCGTCACGCGTCAAGTTCACAATACCACAAGAAAACATTCGAATTTGCGAACTTTTTCCCACCACTATAATACCATAACAGTGAAAACCACCCGCGGTGGCGCTGTCCGCGAGTATATAATATTAATTTAGAATGAGATCACATTAGTTCCAAAATTCGCCACTAGTATTTTTATCTTTGCATTCGTATCTTTTGAAAATGGAATACACCTACACAAGTACACAATCGAATTACAAATACGACTTTAAAAAAAAAGAACGCACCCACACATCGTCGTTACTTTTTTATATTGCCAATAAACCAAGTCTATTCTATTCAGCCAGTATCAATCGATACAAAGGGCGAAATCGAGTGCAAAATCTATCGATTCTCTGAAGAGTTGTTTTGGCAGATTCTATAAATGGATTAATCCATCTTTAAAGGATACGGTTCAAGTGTTTGGGTTTTTTTCTTTTGTATTTTTAGTAAGATTTATAAGGCTTATGAAGGTTGAAATATTTTTTGCAAAGCGATCGACCGTGGTACATCAAAATTATCATGAAAGGGTTGGTTTATTTTATGATGATAATTATAAAATAAAATCAATAATACATATATAAATCGACATAACACTGAAAGCTATTCACGTACCTATATATATAGAACTGTTTAAAATATACTAGATGACGTCGCGTCGGTAGACTAGGATTAGACTTGTAGAGTGGTAATACACTGGCACAAAGTGTGATGTGATCTATATTTTTAGGGTTCCATACCCAAAGGGGTTACTTAGTTACCCGAAACTAACGCTACGGAACCTTAAGTTCTAACCACAAATCCTAAAAAAACATATTTGAAACAACTCCAAAGTTAAATACCGTTACAAAGAAGAGCGGAAACATTACAAGTCCAGTAATGAAAAAAGTACAATTCTTTACCAGAAAAAATACCAAAATTAATAAACCTGTCAGATTTGAAACTCCGAATAACATTATACGGACCATCTTACATTTACAGTTCAAACCACCTTAATAGATGAAGAAAAAGGTATATTTTGGCGTGATTTTAAGTTCAAAGGAAGATGGGATTCTTTTCATTCCAATGTTTCGTTTCTATTATAGAATCGGCAAACAAGCCTCCCCCAAAAGAAGTGGAAAGTTGGCAAAAATGTAATTTAGAATAACAACGCGGTCTGATTTGGGGGTCGGGGGTCGGGGGTGTGGGGTTTGGGGGTTCTTTGATGGTTTACGTCGGCGATAAATGACTGTTTCAGGCGGTAGGTAGGTACTATCGCCTTGGCTGTATCTTAATGTTGTTTAAGAGAATCCTGCAATAGATGGCACTAATAGAGCTACAACGGTTCTGTCGCTATCACTAGATGATACCTGTCTAGAAGCTAGGTTCTATTATCTGAAGCGATTTCATGTAGGTATGTGTGTAGTTACAAAACTACTGGTCGCCAAACTGAAGCCTGGAATATTTCACATGCAACCAACTTTTTCATCCGGACAAAAAAGGTTTCCTTCGGATACAAAATTTGGCTACCAAATATAGCCAATTTCTTTAGCATCAAGAAAATTTTGTGATTTCAGCAAAAAATATTTGCTATTCCAGCTAAGTTTTGGTAGCAAAAAACACTTTGCTACGGTAGCTAAAAACTTCGAGTTTGGAAGGAATTTAACTACCATAACTAAATCTTCGTTACAACCACTAAGCATTTTTTTCCGTGTAGATACGCAATTTTTTGGTGCAATACTTTGGATCCACCAAGTTTGTTATTGTATTGATTTCATTGTCGATGTGATCGTGAAATCACAATCCCCGTGGTAACACACAGAGCTTCACCATGTTAACCATTATCGATGAGATCTCGGGCTTTACATCGTTGTTACGTTTCAGGGTCAAGTTTTCCTGGACATTACTGGAAACTAAAGGTTTATAGATAGCAGGTTGTCACAAACCTGGAAAGTGACGAAAGGTGTGACGAATGGTAAGGCTTATCTTATGTTATAAAGTTTTTTCGAGGCAAGATTTTTTGCAAAAATAACGTGTGTAAGATTAATTTATTTTACCTTACATTGCCTTGTCGGTACTAATTGTAGCTGACGTGAGTTTAGGTTTTAATGTCTATTATGGTTGAAATAAAATGTAAATATGAGATAAAAAAGTTGATAATAAAAATATACTTCATAATCATAACAGATAGACTAAAAGCGGAGACTATAGAGATATAGACGACCACAGCCTAAGAACTCTATAGTCTCTGCTAAAAGTAAATAATAAAATATGCCAAGTGTGTAAGGAAAAATATTAAAACTTCTGTATTAGTCAGAAAAAAAATCTGATGTCTTTGTTACGTCTCGACACAGTCAACAGCTGTGCAATGTTTAAACATGTTTGACTACAAGCTTCCACTTTCACACTTAAACCTTTTTTAAGGAAGTCTTAAACCTTGACCTTCCGATCAGCAGTACAACCACAAAAATATGTCACACCAAAGTTTTCCATTATTATCCACCCTACACCTACGTTTTAAGACACAAATTTAAACAACTGCACGGTATTTTTATAATGCTGTCATCGATTTAGTAAATTGACTGCTCATAGTCCTTATTCGAACGAGATAAGAGCTATCGATAGTCAATTAAATATTGCTCTAAAATGGTGGCACCGGTAGCGCGCGGTATGGTGTCGCCTCCCGCGGCGCGCTACATTTGTATTGAAATATACATAATATAATATGTTTTATAATATTTTATATGAGAAAAGAGACCTTATTGACATCGGCACTTTTAGTATAAAAGCTACCTAATATTTCTCTTCAATATGCAAATTACAATTCAGCGTCAAAAAATCTATCCTACACCATGCGATAAAAAAATATGACGGGCAAGTAACTTGGCGGGACTTATTTTTTGCATGTTCTGTTCAAGACCATACAGGTTAATTTTCTTTGACACATATTCGATATCTTGTTACCTTTTTGTGTCGAGTTGTGACGAGTATAATTTGGCACAGTAGTGATAGACGAACAGAGACACATTGATCATAAGAATCCGTTTTTTTACCCTAACTAAAGTTACACTCAAATTATTCAGTCTTTTGAGAGCCACGATATCATTAGACAGACATATTGACATATTACAAGAACATTTAAAAGATGTTTCACCCTTGATTTGCACTGCAACAGTTGTGTAACCAACTCGACACAAAATCTCAAATCTCGCCCTCCAATCAGAAACCGTTTAAAGGACAAACACTCGTCTTAATTGGTCGCCGCGTTAAACGCGTCGTTTGACAGCTAATTTCTGCAAATAACGCCATCTGTTGCGAGCCGTAAAAAACTAGTGCATGCATAATTTAGTGGGGTAGTGATGCGATGCATTTAGTGTCGATAATGTTGTATTGTAAGGTGCTGTTATTAAAACATGATCGGTTTTCTTCATTAGGTGCCTAATGAAGGAAACCGTTCTCGTATTTTTGCCACGGCTCACCTAGTCCGGGGTAACCAGTCCAAAGACAACTCTTTTAAAAACTATTAGCACTTACGTAGATGCTAGTTTTTACGATAACTCGTGCGCTAGCTGTAAACTACCAACATGGATATTAGGCTTTATTGGGATAAATGTGTTATTTCCTTACGATGATTTCATTTAGCGGAAATCGATACAGAAAGAAATGATATATACATACATTCATTATCAAATTCATAAAAATCTAAGGGTCAATAGCACCGGTAACATTTGTTTGTATGAAATGTTACACAGTTTTTTATCGGTTGACAGAACCGCCTTCATATTTAACGTTGATCAGTTCGCTAATTATGTGTGATGCAATCCGCCCTAATTGTCGAACGAGCGGAGCGTAAGCGAAGCGAGTTCTTACAAACAACCTCTGGCTACTGAGTCGTCTCGGCATTTCGATGGCTTGTTGATTTTGAGAGTCTGTTCGACGATAACTTTATTAATTTTTTTCTGATCTTCATGAAATTTGATGGGGTTGTAGCAGTGATACTTACAGTTTGAGAGTTCGTTTATGAGCAGAATAGATCAAGGGGGCATGGAGTTAGAAGGCGCGAAAAAATCATCATATCGGTCTTGTTATATTGGTCATCTCATTTGCAAGGAAATCGCGAGTTCTCAGTTCGAGGCGGACTGCTAGTTATATGTAGTCTATGGGTCTTGTTACATTGGTCATCTCGTTTGCAAGGAAATCGCGAGTTCTTAGTTCGAGGCGGACTACTGTATGTATATGTATGTAGTCTATTATTAGTCGATAAAACTATTCCTTTTCCCATCACTAGTGATCTTCTATAACTTCTTGAAACACTGACAGATGTTAGCCGGCGGCTGAATGAGATACTCATACGTGGCGCCATACATTACATACATATATCAAGGCCATACATCATACACGTTTCCATACACTGAACATTTTACCTGATTGCCATCATTTATAGTTATTTTGTAAAATGCAGATTCTGTAGGGTAAGATGGTTCAATTTTGGGGGTGGAGTGGAGTTCGTGTGGTACGAAAACTCTACCTTTACCTCCGTAAATCAATCTAAACTATAACAATAATCCAAGTTATTAATGAATCTAAATGGTCTAAGAGCTGGCCACGTCAGATGTGACACAATAATGAGAGGTTTGTAATCAGTCCAGTTAGATTGCATAACCATCCTTATTGCTAGATCCGGGCATCTGGCAGCTTTTAATGGGTGGAGCTCAGAGTGACAGACCAACAAAGTTTTTAAGTTGAAAAAAAGTAATACCGAAATAAGTAAAAACTGCTGAAGTTGTGTCATTTATAGAGAACAGGGCCTATATTTTAACATTAGAACAAAAAACATTGTGTATTATTGCGCAAACAAAAACAGTAGGCGAGTAACCAAAAATTACATTATACATCATTTGGCACTACTTCCCCTAAACGAAACTTTTGGATATTATATAATCTAATTAATTATATAATTTTTTATAATATTGGATCAAAACCAGGACGCTAGAATTTATTTTCTTCAAGTTATTTGCATTCTTTGACCTCCACCACTTTACAGCTGCCAGATGTCCGGATCTAGAAATAAGCATAGTATAGCAAACTAACTAGAGGAGTTTCGTTGCTCTCATTATTGTGTCATATCTGACGTGGCCAGCTCTCCGTCTAAAACTACAAGATGAACAATCTTATGCGGGTACCTAAGTACAGTCCGTGAGCTCTAATAAAAAGGAACTTTCGGGTTTTAGAAAGAGACGTCGGGTATCAATCAACAGTGACACATGAAAAAGCAGAACAGCAATATTACCGTCGTGTGTCATCGCCGATTCACGGACTATACCAGAGTACATATTTAACTGTAACTTTTTTTTCAAATCCAGCTGTTTCCCTTCTATATAGCCCAGAATTTCGCAAATTGACAACGTATACCTGCCCCCTGCCCGATCGGCTAGGGTAGGGTTGATCACTGTGATTAAACATGCGCGGACGGCGTTATGCAATATTGGACAATTCTTAGGAGGCCCACCGACTATCAGTCCGCCTAACGATATCGGCCTGTCAGTTAGAACAAAAACAGCTTCGAACAACTGACAGGCCAATATCGTCAGGCCGACTGATAGTGGTTACCCCATTAGTTTACAAGTGAGATAAGACGTAGGACGTTTATCGGTAATGCGAGATAAGAAAATGCTTCAAACATGGTAATTTAAACAAACGACGTTGCAAAATCCGGTGTATATGTGTAAAAAAACTAGTCTACAGGTAAGGTATTTTTTTAAAGATTATGCTTTTTTATATAAATATTATGGATCAAGATTTGTTTTGTGTCTACTCGGCGATGTGTGAGGGCAGCTCCCGTGCTGCTACGTGAAAATGGTCTTAAAAGACCTTCGCTCGATTTCAAATGACTGAAGATTCGCTTTTACACATTTTGGAAATGTGAGATTTAGGAACGGGATCGTTCGATCAAACGATCCCATTCCTATCCAAGATCAAAAGCTTATATGAGACTAAAAAAAATCCGGCTTGAAAAGCCACACCTCCAGGAAAACTTTTCCCATACAATTTGCATGAAAGTGAAGACTTTTATTTTTCACATGCAATTTTTATGCCAATCAATTCCATTCCTATCCAGTATCAATAGTTTCCTAGAGGTTTTTAATAACTCATTTGGTCGTTCTGAATCATCATCATCAATTATTTAAGAGCTGGGCTCTTGTCGGTCGGTGGAGCATTTTCCATGTATATCTGTCCTTTGCCTTGTCCTTGATGGCCTGATACGACACGACGTTTATTTTTTCCTTGACTGGATCCATGTACGCTATTCTTGGCTTTCCTGACTTCGTTCTGAATACTTACTCGTATTTCATAGCTGGCGCAGTATTGCATGCCGCGGTCCCCAATAACTTATTCACGACGTTTTTAATCGGCGCACCATTGTTCTTCGCCCAATGTCGCTTTGACATATTGTTGATTGGGGTTGTGAAGTGACAGTTCCTGCGGTCAAAGGGGTTCATTATTTTTAACCTACTTCAATAAAGGAGGAGGTTCTCAATTCTACTGTTTTTTTTTTGTATGTATGTTACTAGATATCTCCGTGAATCGTGAACCGATTTTAATTTTTTTTTATCGAACGGATATAACCCCTAGATGGTCCCATTGTCACCAAGTCGGGGTCTGATGATGGGATCCTGGAGAAATCGAGGGAACTCTTCAACTATTATAGGCACACCTATAGTGATTTCACTATTTTTTACGGCAACTCCGCCACTTCCTCTTGGAATAGCGGATCCTAAGTGAAGTCGGTTCTTTTTTTGTTTAAAATTATTATACAATAGGGTTGCCAGTGTTACGTAGATCCACAAAATTCTTAAGAAAATTTTCAACTCCGTTTTCATCCCTGTTGGTTGGGGTATAATTTTAATTCCAAAGTGCAAGAATCTAATTTTAGCTGTTTGGGCTGTGTGTTGTCTGTCTGTCTCTAAGTATGACAACACTTTTACATTCGCGTTTTTTCAACCCCTAGCCATATTGAGCGAGTTGATTATGAAGGGCATACGGAACAACTTTTACAATTGGATCAAATTTGAAATCCAAAAAAATGCCCGTTTTTAGGGTTCCGTAGCCAAAATGGCAAAAACGGAACCGTTATAGTTTCGCCATGTCCGTCCGTCCCTCCGTCCGTCCGTCCGTCCGTCCGTCCGCGGTCTAGCTCAGTGACCGTTAGCACTAGAAAGCTGAAATTTGGTTTGAATATGTGCATTAACCAAGCCGACAAAACGGTAGAATAAAAACGCGAAAAATATATTTTGTTAGGGTACCTCCCGTACACGTGAAGTGGGGGGCGAATTTTTTTTTCGTTCCAACCAAGTTGTGTGGGGTATCGTTGGATAGGTCTTTTAAAAAGAATAAGGGTCTTTTAAAACAGTTTTTGGATAAAACTAATACTTTCGGAAATAATAGCTCCGAAAGTTTAAAACAGGGCGTCCCCCTATCTAACTTTTGAATCGTGGGTCCTAAAATTTTGAAAAAAATCATGAAACTGAGGCCTAATGAGTACCTTCAATGAAAACTATATTGAAATAAATCGGTTGAGCCGTTTTTGAGTTATCATTCAAAAACCCATAGTGAAAGGACGTAAGTAAAAATGACGTAAGCGCCGCCAAATTTCCAGTAAGAAACGACCTTTTGAATTAATACCCTTTACGGAACCCTACACTGAGCATGGCCCGACATGCTCTTGGCCGGTTTTTTACTAAGGGTTGAAAAAACATCCTGTATACAGGCCTACTATACTTGCCTACCTAGTATTTTGGCCTATATCAGACAAACATCCCCTAAAGCGACCCGTTGACGAGTTATAAGCGGAAAAAGTCACAGGCAAAAGCTAGTGATTGTACAAATAGTACAAAGCTGACCTCTCGCTGCGTATCGTGGCACGCACAGAACATTATCGGGACGCCAGCGCCATCTTGTAATTCAATTACTCACAGATAATCATAAAGATGTCACGGCGACTACTGGTGTCCTGGCACGCGATTTAACCGACGCAGGAGAGTCGTTAACATTTTTCTTAATACACTCAAGGTTATCAAGACGGGCCTTGTATGGAAGTTTCTATACAAAATGACCCGTTTGCCGTTTCCATTGTACTCGGTTCAAGTGTATCTAGTCTCAGCAGGAGTGTGGATGTCATGACGTTATGATACACCAAACATAAGTCCGAAAGCCTACTACTAGGTGGAGTAGCAGTGCAGGTGACATTTCTTCTCACATTTTCGGTATCTTTAGGGGGCTTTCGGACAGAGGGCGCAATTGACTTGAGCTTCAAAAAATTCTTAGGCTATGCTGCTCTACTATATAAGTTACTCTATGATTTAGTCCAATTGTATATAGGTAACAAATTGAGAACGATCTCAACAGATAAATACTAGACCGTAATTGTCATAAATATGGCTTATTTACAAATGAATCATCCACAAATAAAGACATCTGCTCACTGCAATCTCAAAATTAATAATTACACTTGCTTGCAAAAAGTTCTCAGCATGCGTCGGTAGCGTGTAAGCTGCGAGCGACACGTGTACACAATTTGTTGCAACACAGTGTACTTGCATTTTATAATGTCTATTTATACAATTTACAGTGTACGTTAAGATGCGCGTGGCATGCGATTTGTTGGCTTTTTGTAATGGATTTAATTAAATGCGCATCTCTACTCCTAGAGGGAGCATGTAAGGCGTAACACACACTTAGCGCAATTCTAGATCACGGCGGAATTCAGCCAGCTTTAGACAATTTCAGCCGTCTCTAGAAGCATAACTATGAGCTCCATACAAAAAACAAGAACGCTTGGGCAATTTTCTGGACAGGGTTTAATGGTTGGCTGAATTTTGCCGAGATCTGAGCTGAATTACGCTCAAGTATACTCACTTACTACTAATACTACTAATTTAATACAAATCAAAATAGGTATTTCATGCGTTAATCAGATCCTATACGGAAGGAAGGAAGGGTAAGTAAATAATATTTAAAACTACTTATATTCAGTTAGGTAGAGTCTGCTCGGAAAGCAAAGACTCGTAGAGTGTATGCGCTCACATATAAACCACGACACTTCTCTTTCCGGACAAGCTCTATTAGGCTAGGCCTTAGCCACCCTTAATACAAGATTATTCGTCCGTTAAAGTTAGTGTTGTATTGTATGTATTCATTCAGTGTCTACTTTATCCTTTGAAAGTATTTTAATTAACCAAGCACCCCAAATGACACTGCCATATCCTTAAAATTCACAGTCAAGTACATGACAATTGACAAACATTTCACTAAATACGAAACTAAATCGCGCGTTACTGCCAACACAACGGACGTAGGGCCATAATCCCACAAAGCCCGTCGTCTGCACTCCCTTGCAGCTTTTGATCTCTACTCTGTGGCACGCGCTCCATGACAGAACGACGTAAAATCCACGCGTTTTAATATAACATACGACGTTTTTAAATGCAGGAAGCAGTGCTTTTAAATTAATTCCAAATTCAAACTCGTGTAACGCCAGTCGACAGTCACATTTGGATTATTGTTTTGCTTTAAGTGATATTAGGTGAGGTTAATGCCTTCGCTCCATTTTCAATGAATGTTAGTATGTACCTAGTTTAAAGTCCAGTAAGAATAATCGCCGATTGTGCCACTTGTGTGCCACGCACCATTAACGAATTAATGAATGTTAGATATGGGGGAAAACTGTAAAAAAAATCATACAAGATTTTTTGCGTTTGGTAGGTACTAGCCTTTCAGTCCGTAGAGATGTTTTAATCACATTATATAGATAAAATACGAACAAGAATCGAATTTCGATTAAGTATATGTATAAACTAAGCAATAACCAACCTTTCTCTCTACTGGTTCTGAAATTGACTGAAAAAGCGTAAGTATTTTCGAGCTTATCCGAATTTTCATAATGAGAAAGTATTATTCAATATACGATTTCAAGCTAACGTAACTATTAAATAAAACGGTGTATTTACCTACCATATTTAGGAACACCCGATATTTCGGCACATTTGCAAAATTGTATGCCAAGCTTCAAAATAAACAGTCAACTTATGTATGATAGTATTGATAGTGACTAACCTTACTGCTACGGGTTTTTAATAACTTACCGGTTGAAATTAAACCTGTCGAAGGTAAACCATTTAAAACTGTTTTAAAAAATTGGCTTATTAGTAGAGCTTTCTACAACATGAATGAGTTTTACCAGTATGATATTAGTGCATATTTGTATTAATTTAGTTATTTATTATTATGTTGGACTGTTGGTTCTTAATTGTAGTATTGTTAACATCTTTGTATACAGTTTATGCAATCAATGAATATCTTATCTTATCTTATCTTAACGACGGTATATATGCTACGGTGTATCGGTAGAGCACAAAAACTCGCTGCAACGTCATTATACTCCGTGATAATGGCGCATGCAACTGTACCGGAGTCCGGATTATCGGATGCTCCATGGGTGCTCCAGATATACCTACACTGGTATATACCCCTTTTCTAATAGTAGTTATTCTCTACATCTTCAACTAACGTAAATAAGTACATATAATATTCCGTCCGTCCTTAAGAGTGCGCAGTGTCCGGTTAAAATATTCAGTGGCCATTAGAGACGCTGGGTATTGTTGCCAGCCTAGTCCTTCTTGTAACACAGATTCAATAATACCATCGCAGATATGCAGCTCTGAAATTTTCTTTGGCGTTTGTTTTTAATTTTAACACCTCAAACTTCACTTAACCACTGTTAACAGCGTTATCGTATCTACAGGTAAAGTTTTTTAAATGAAGATTATCAATTATCATATTTCAGATGTTGCCCATTAATTACATCTAGCTATGTTGAATACATTAAAAAGTATCACAATAGCTCATTTACACAAAAATACTCACATAACTGCATCTGCAATGCAAACGATGATAAAGTAAAATGCACTGGGGAGTACCTACTGCGCGAAATCGAACTTTCTGCATGTTAAACTAGCAACTTCTAAAAAGGCCACTTTTTAAACAACTATAATAATTAACTTACACTTGCGTAATCTAGGCTCGCAAGCACACAGCTTTTTCAAACGCTCGACGCTCGCTCCAAAAGCTCTGCGAAGAGTCGTGTGCAAACATTGTGCACATAGTGTGTGAGCTTTTTTGTAAGGCAGTGAAAAAAAGGTTGAAAAATGGATAGGCTAGTCTTGCAGGCTAAAAAACTCATGTCAGGGCGCAAATGCCAAGGAAATTCAATGTAAAAAATACATTTCGTATAGTAAGAGTTTATAAGATGTCCGAATTGTAGGTAGAAATCTCTAGTAAGATTCTGTCATTTTTTTAAAGATGTCGTACATCTTAAAAAATTACCACCTTATTTGTTATTCCGAAACATTGTTAGGCGTTCATACAAAATTTATTTTAAAGTTGCATGTAATTGGCAACGTAGATATATTTATAAACACTTGTAAAGCACACTTACACTAGTAACTGCCCTGTCCAAACACAGCTTCCTCAGTGTTGCCATCATTAAAATTAAAACATCCAAATAACATTAATACGTTCGCGCTGCGCCATCCGAACGCAGCATGGCGCCACGCTATGCACATTCACCTTAAAAACCATCAAAAACACATAGAAAAATACACCTTATAAGTTAGGTAACAAGTAATAAAATCAAATAAGCTCATTAGTGTGGTTATGTTGGTAGTGAATAGTAAGGTAAACGCAGCATGGTGTCACCGCTTGGCGCGAAAATTATAACCGCCGGACCGCACAAATCAATTTAGCCTTAACACTCTGTCACACGGATTTTTGTTAAGTTTATTTATATTATGCTGTAAGGTACCGGAGTAGTCTGATAGGATAGTCAATTCTTAATTTATTTACAACCATAAGTAACGCACTATAAAAACCGGCCAAGTGCGAGTCAGACTTATGCGAGTCAGATTTCCGGGATTCTGTTTTTTTTTTGAGTTACGGAACCATAAAATACATAATTATTAAACCTGCTAACACGAACTTCGAAGATCGAAACCTCTTTATCTAAGGTGCGTTGGGGTAAGATAGAAAGGTTTTTTTTAGGGTTAAGATAAAAAGTAGTCTGTAATGCTCCGGAATATGGACGATTTTTTGTCTTACCCCTAAAAAAATACCTTCCTATCTTACCCCAACGCACCTTACGTCTATCTCTCTTGAATATTCGAAAGAGATTGATGAAAATAGACGATTCGACAAACGAAGAGTTTCGCGGTTATAGGCTCATTTTCCACAGCTTCCCAACAATCGGTTCAGAAACGCCAAATACAACCTGTAAAGATGAACCGACATCCACCGGACATAAAAAGCGTTTCTGCCCAAGCTGATAGAGGGACGCTTCGCTCACTCGATCAAATACGAAGCACCCAATCAGAAATTGAGTACCTACCCAACTAGCAAAATGTTCTCTTACAAATATCCTAAGACCACATTTTTATTACTCTTACAGTACACTTTAAAACGTCTATAAGTGTGGAATTGGGCGCACTTTATAAGAGCAATTCTGCTTATAGTTATTGTATAATGGTCTTATTAAGTGTATTTTTAACCCTAAGATCATCTTGCTAATGCTGTTGTAAGAGAAAATAGACTTACAAGTATCTTACAGTGGCATGCTGTAAGGTTAATAAGTATTTGAGTACTCTTACTAACGCCGTTCTAAGTGTGATTCCCCTTATATTCCTCTCTGTGATCTCATTGTAAGAGTATTAGCACAACCTGTCGAAGAGGCCATTGCAGAAAACGTAACGTGTTCGGTCAAAGTGAAGTTATATAAAAAAATATTAAAACCCAGGTAAGTCTATTACATGTTTAAATATACTCTTACTAATTCTAACTGTTATTTCTTTGACATGCAAATTATCTTGGTATTATATTGATGAACAACTTGCGAAGTACATTTCCTCGATAGATTTGTAATATTATTAACAATATTTTCACGGGCCCTTCTGGAATGACTTTAAAAAAATAATTATTTGTAAAATTATTTGTGAAATTGAAATGTGTTTCAATAAATGACACTGTAAAAGCAGTTAAAAGTACAATTGCTCTTGTTTAAGATGCATGTAAGGCTGATATTTCTTATTAAACACTCGTTAAGTCAATGTTAAGCCTTCCGCACTTTTTAAATACTTATCTGAGGCTATGGTTATGGTGGCCATGTTTGTGATTTTAAGGTTATTTGTGTATATACAAATACAAGGCTTTAGTAAGAGCAAGAAGTCTGATAAAACACTTACCGCAGACTCAACTAAGAATGAACTGACTTCTAAGGTACTTTGCTAAGTGTAAATAATGATTAAGACTAATTAGTCTTATGAAATACACTTATAAAACCCATGTTCTGATAAATATTTTAAAAGAATTTCTTATAAACGTCTACAAGAGTACTTAATAAGTTAAAAATTTCTCAAGACCAATTAGACTTATAAAATGCACTTGTAAAACCTTTGTTCTGATAAATATTGTATAAGAATTTCTTATAAACGTCTACAAGAGTACTTAATAAGTTAAAATTTCTCAAGAAAAATTAGGCTTACAAAATGCACTTGTAAAACCTTTGTTCTGATAAATATTGTATAAAAATTTCTTATAAACGTGTACAAGAGTACTTAATAAGTTAAAAAATTCTCAAGACCAATTAGGCTTATAAAATGCACTTGTAAAACCTTTGTTCTGATAAATGTTTTATAATAATTTCTTATAGACGTCTACAAGAGTACTTAATAAGTTTAAATGTTCTCAAGACCAATTAGGCTTATAAAATGCACCTGTAAAACCTTGGTTCTGATAAATGTTTTATAACAATTTCTTATAGAGGTCTACAAGAGTACTTAATAAGTTTAAATGTTCTCAAGACCAATTAGGCTTATAAAATGCACTTGTAAAACCTTGGTTCTGATAAATGTTTTATAACAATTTCTTATAGAGGTCTACAAGAGTACTTAATAAGTTTAAATGTTCTCAAGACCAATTAGGCTTATAGAATGCACTTGTAAAACCTTGGTTCTGATAAATGTTTTATAACAATTTCTTATAGACGTCTAGAAGAGTACTTAATAAGTTTAAATGTTCTCAAGACCAATTAGGCTTATAAAATGCACTTGTAAAACCTTGGTTCTGATAAATGTTTTATTACAATTTCTTATAGACGTCTACAAGAGTACTTAATAAGTTTAAATGTTCTCAAGACCAATTAGGCTTATAAAATGCACTTGTAAAACCTTGGTTCTGATAAATGTTTTATTACAATTTCTTATAGACGTCTACAAGAGTACTTAATAAGTTTAAATGTTCTGAAGACCAATTAGTCGTATAAAAAGCCTTTGTAAGATGTACCTTCTTAGTCAGGATGTATATAAACCTTTTATAAAGTTTTAGTTCTTATAAAGGCATGTTTATACAGCAATTTTGCTAGTTGGGTACTTATTGTGTCGTATTGGGGTAATTTGCAGAAAAAATTTACCTTTACTTTTTTTTTATATATATTTTGAGTCTATCGCATGCAGAATCATGAGCTCTATCGAGTCTGATAGAATATCAAAAAAAAAAGTGTAAAGGTAATTTTTTTCTGCAAATTACCCATTGTAGATAAAAGTCTAACCTAAACCAACAAATATTGATAATCTCATACAATACAATGCTACCATTATTTCCCAAAGGACCGCGGCTCTGTATAACAAGCTCAACTTTTACAACTCGCTCATTTACCGCGCGGAAAATAATTGAATTATGGCGGTCGATTGCCACAATTACTGGTCGCACCCCAAAACGAATTACCAACGACCTTATGGTAATGGAAAAAGAGCGATTTTGAAGGCAATTGCGTGGTGAGTGTGGTTTCTGCGAGTCGATTTTAGAAGTTTGAAAATCGACAAAACGTTAGCCCCGTCTCTATCGCTCTTGCATATACGAAAGAGAGTGATGCAAATAGACGATTCGATGAACGAAGTGGTTCGCGGTTATAGGCCAGTGTAGTGAATATCACATCGGAATCCGTGGAAATATGAAAGCGCAACTTTTTATAGTTTGACCCACAAGTACACTCTATACTATTGCAGCCGAGGAAAGCTATCCAGTAATAGGAAGCTAGCTGAGGAAAGTCTAGGAATTAGTACCAAAATCGACTAAACTACAATGGAATGCTTACATGACTTTTTGCCGCTGGTTTGCTAACTCTAGCCTAGCCAAGAAGACTCCAGAAAAAAACCACTTGGACCCGACAGCCATCGGAGTATTCGTTATTAACCTATTCGACGCCATGTCAAACGCAAAAGCTACCACTCAGACGCCACGACATCTAAATGTCAAAACTGAAGTTAAACTTTATGCGTGTGCATGTAGGTCTATTTTGCTCTGTGGTCGGTGACCGATATATCGGTCTTTGGCGTTGGACCTGCGGTGCCGATATATACGTCTTTGGCGTGGAAAAGGTTAAAAGATAAACGCCCAATGGGCGCTGCGGACACTTAAAAATATTTCTTTGGATAATGTTAAATCCATAACAAATTCATACAACTTGATCATTGTTCGAGTAAGGTAAGGGCCATGTAATGAGCAAACCGTTGTTGTCACCCTTGTGGGGTGGACGTGGACGCGCCTGTTTTAAATAGTTACCTATAAATATATTTCTGAATTCATTTTTTAGCTCCTGATGCAAAAATAGGGTGTTATGATATAAGTTACCGATATGTGTCTGTGTATGTTGGTGTCTGTTTTTGTTGAACCGATTAAAATGTGTTTTCTAGTGATCTTGGACATGTTTTATCAAAATCAGTTCAGTCGTTTCGAGGGTTTTCTACATTTTAATATTTTACTTGTTATTAGCATTTTTATTTGGTCTGGTTTCCTCACGATGTTTTCCCTCATCGAACATCATCAAAACCAATTTATTTGCAAAATATGAAAAAGATACAGATATACAAACATTTTTTTTACCGTAACATATAAGAGGATCTCAGAGCCTCGTTATTTCTAAATATGGCACTCTTAACAAACAATGACAAACAAAACAGAACCAAGCCTGAAGCCGGCTCACTTGGAATGGAACCGAATAACCACTTGATTAGGGCCCCTCACGTCACACTATAGGGAGACTAGGGATGTGCTGAGAAAAGATATAAACTATCGATATAAACAATTTAAAAGAAGGTGCCGTATTCTAATTTTAAAATACATAAATTCGTTGCAAACACAATCTATCCAACACAACTCCAACACACAGCAAATAATCAACCACTATTGAATTTTTATTCCTTCAGATTAAGAAAATTCCTAAAAATGTCAGCTAATGTATTATTATTAGCACAATCAAAGCATCCACTTGGAACAAAATGATCGAATCCACAATCCACCAATCAATTATTGAACTTCCTACCAGCCCCCCACCAACCAAACCTCCAAAGACGCCGGCTAAAAGTGGTTGAGGGAGATTTCCACGGGTTGCATTGCAAGACGTCACCTTATCTGACGGGCTATATTAACTGTAAAAATCTCCTCTTGGGCTCCCCTAACACTACAATAAAAATAATTTAATAATGACTGAATGAGAATAGTTGAGGTCGATCATATAGCTAATATATTTATGTATCTACAATTACACATGAAATTTCACGAATTAAAAAAAAATCTACCACACTTGCGCTAACAATGTCATGCACTGTATTTCCGACATGAGGCAGCGAATTCACTTTCCGTCACGCTCAAAGTAAAATTCATCACTAGATTATCGAAAACATCGATAACTCAATGAGTACTGTTCGCAACACTAACGGTGGACAATTATTTGTCAGAAATATTATTTAGACATAATTTAATGTTCTTTGATCATCAAAGCGACGTCATTTATTTCATAAAGTGTATTTTTCTAAGCCATTAAGTAAGATAATGAACTTTTTATTTAGATGAAGTTATTAGCTAACAGTGGAAGGTTGGCTTGAACTAGAAATTGGATTGGTTCCTTCTTGAGGGGTAAAATAAGGTTAGCGACTGCTCGTGACTGTTCCAGTACATGTCATCTTTAAACTTAAGTCATTTGCAATAAAGGTGTCAACTATTGGACAAACACCAGGACATTTACCTTAGTCGTGTTAAAATCCGTCAGTTAAGAGTCGCCAGGACGCTCGCGTGAACTCGCGTCCCCATACAAACGTAGTTCAGCTCTCATTTTAAAACGACATGCTTTAGGACCACGAAATTTGACATGGGCATTCTAGCAGTACAGATCTATGTCGGTAATTCGTTTTCGTTGCTAAAAATTTTAATACAAAGAAAATATATATAGCAAAAATAAGTTTTGTATGTAAATCTGTATCTGGCTGTATTTTCTTTGTATTACAATTTTTTGCAACGAAAACGAATTACCGACATAGATCTGTACTACTAGAATGCCCATGCCAAATTTCGTGGTTCTAAAGCATGTCGTTTTAAAATGAGAGCTAAACTACGTTTGTAAGGGAACGCGAGCGTCCTGGCGACTCTTAACTAAGTAATTAGACAATTTAAGATTTCGGTTGATGTATACGTAATTTATGTACTTACACTATATTTTAAATGCATATATTGCATATATTGTTATAAGGGGATATCTATTAATCACGTCAATTTGTTTGCGTTTCGTTTGATATTTGTAACGGACTACAAAAATAGAGGTTCACGTGTCAATCCGCCGTTGGCAGTAACATATAGTTCTCTCGCTCTAACATATAACCACGTCCTTTTCGGCTCGCGCGAAAGATCGGTGCATCGTGGTTCGGTTCAAATGTATGTTAACGATTTAAGACTTGACTTGGCACCGACTTCAAAGATTAGTGGTAGCGCATAAAAAAAGGAATATGAGTTGTGTATTTTATTAGTTTTTAAGTCGGTTTTCATTTTCTTTTTAAAGGTTTTATATTATGTACTGTGTACTGTATGGAAGTTCTCTCTTGACTTAGGAAGTAAGCTATATTTATACAGAGGTTAACCTCAGAAGGTTGTTGGCAACTCTTGTTGTTCCAAAAGTCTGAGATTGCGAACTCCCGCCCGACCAACTTTTAATGATAACAACGGCCCCGCTGAATTAATATTTGCTGGAATAATATACGCCAGCATTTTAGTTATACATATTACGTAATATCAGAGACTATAGAGATATAGACGACCACAGCCTAAGAACTTTATGAAGCTCAAGTCGATTGCGCCATCTATGTCAAAGCCCCCTAAAGATGCCGAAAATGTAAGAGAAATGTCACCTGCACTGCTACTCCACCTAATAACAAATAGCGTACTAGTAGTACACTAGTAGCTACTAGGTGGAGTAGCAGTGCAGGTGACATTTCTCTTACATTTTCGGCATCTTTAGGGGGCTTTGACATAGATGGCGCAATCGACTTGAGCTTCAAAAAGTTCTTAGGCTGTGGTGGTCCATATCTCTATAGTATCTGGTAATATTAATGTACCTAATATACCTAGGAGTTATTTTCTGACTCCGATGGAACCATTTTTCAACCGACTTTAAGATTTCGAAGGAGGTTCTCAATTCGTAGAGATCTTTGTTGTTGTTTGCTTTTTATTATGATTATTATGAATGTTCAATGATTATTCGAAGACGGCTGGACGGATTTTTAAAGTTTTTTTTTTATTCTTTACAGTTTTTCCCGTTATCATCAGGGAAAAGTTATTTATTATACTTATTATATATTGTTACTACTGGGAAAGTAAAAATCGATTAAAAATAAAAGTAAGAGCAAGGAGGTAATTGTTTTTTTTTATGTACCCTAACTGCCCTGAAATAACGGCCAAATTACACACACATAAATCTAGCCGGATAAAAAGCAGGATGAAAGTCGAATACAAACAATTTGAAGATTATTTAGATACCATTTAGTACTCAAGTAGAACCTAGGTTACCTAGTATCTGTGTAAAGTCCACATGTGCCCTCTGGAACGGTTTAAAGCAAGTGGCGCAGGTACTCGGCTGTCATCGGCTCGGGGCGATCACGACGGGGGATGTCACACCGTGTCGAACGTAGCACATACGCTAATTTTCAACCGACTTCAATATTATTCGAAGACGGCTGGACCGATTTGGAAAATTATTTTATCTACACACATACCCTAATATGTCTATTTTATGGTCAGGATCGATGAGCAAACGCCCTATATTTAGATATGAGTATCTGTGGCTGCATCTTAATGTTTACATTTTAGTATCGGTAACCGATACCTTAATTACGTTCAAATTTCGAACGTCTTCTTAAAGTAAAAATTAGTAGTTAGAGCAAATGTGTTATCTGTAACGATGTTATTATTATCAAATAATAAGCAAAAATTCGATATCATTATGAAAATCCGGGTGCGGGCATGCGCCGCCCGACCGCCGACACAATCGAGTTGGTCATGGCGATGGCGTGCAATCCGTGCAATTGCAGTCATTCAATCATCATTTCGGGTTTATAATATGTGTGTAGATAAAGCAGTGTATGCAACTGTACGTAATTAGGCCTTAAAACACTCGTGTGATCTTATTATGAAACTCACTTCGTTCGTTTCATAAAACCACACTCGTGTTTTAAGGACCCCTATTACGTAACAGTTACATACTATTTTTGTTTGAAAGAGTATACTTCACAGTTGGTCCCATTGTCACCAGGTCCAGATCTGATGATGGGGTCCTGGAGAAATCGAGGGAACTCTTCAACTATTATAGGCACACATATACTGATTTCACTATTTTTTACAGCAACTTGATCGTTTCCTCTTGGAATAGCGGATTTTAAGTGAAGTCGGTTCTTTTTTGGGTTAAAATTATATTGTATTTTATTTTATTGACAACACTACGCCTTTTCCTCTTCAACTTTCATCTTCACCTTTAAATAACAATTTCGTCTAACGCATTCGACTGTTGTTTGCATCAAATCGCAACTTAAAAGAGGCATGTGTTACGGGCATGCCTCACCTGCGCTGTTGAATGCGCTATAACGCATGCCTTTGTTGAAAAAAGGCACAGTGTGAATGAAGTGAACTTAGCTTAAAGATATGGATATAAAAAATTGTGTGGATAGAAGGACCAATATTCTGAATTTTAAAATTTATAGAGATATTAAAGATTATGTTTTTCGTATGGGCCTTTCACAAAACATATACATTTGACAGATGTAGGTTTGCTTCTCCCCGGTAAGCGGTAATCAGCCTCAATGGCGAGTATTCAGTGGCACCCGTGACTCGTACAGGGCGTAAAAACGTCGAAGTGATCTACATATGCAGCGAGCCGTATACATTTGAGTGTGTTTAAGTATAATTCATACGCTGAAGCTGAACTGTTTGCATAACAAAAAACCTAGGATTTCATTAAGTTTGTGATAAAAAGTTTTCACGTATTCGCGAAAGGCATCAACTGCTATAATTTTCGTCGACGTCTAGAAAATATTTAACACCTATAATATTCTGATCAGCATGAACGATGAACTTATGTTATCTAACCTCCATAAAATACATCAAGTAACAGTATTTTAACAATTAACGAAAATTACATGCATATACGGCGTGAACGGCGCCCCGATCGGCGCGCGACTGGGCTCGCGTGCCAGTAATAACCGCGCGTTCTTTTTTCGAATAACTATCACGACTTTTTCGCTCCAAATACTTCTTTTTTTCTGTTCAAGGCATTCCTTGCATACGGCCAGGCAATTTGGGCGCGTTCGGAAATTTCAGGCATTTCGCCGCGCAGGTTTTGTTGTCTGTGGTGTGCTATACGGATCTTGATGGCATGATGATTATGAGGTGTTTTGACGTACAAAAGCATTGTTTTGCATGTAGAGAGGTAAGGATTATGAGGAAGATTGTTTTTTGAAACCATAGATATACCACCCATAGATCTGACACGGAACTAATAATACCAAGATAGAACGGGATGGTCTTATTACTAGAGATGCACCGAATATCCGGTTACTATCCGGTATCCGGCCTATCCGGCCCTTATTTTAGTATCCGGCCGGATACCGGATATCTTCGTACTATCCGGCCGGATACCGGATGTAGTCAGAGTCGCCCACTAGTCATACAAAAATTTTTTTTACACAAAAATACGCGAGCGCGTGTGTACTTTTGAAAGAAGTTACTCGTACTGACATAATAAAATTCGTTTTGTTGCCTAGAATTCCTAGGAATGTATCCGCGCGAACGTTCACTACGACACAGGTCGAAACCTGCACGACGCGCACCTGCGAAACTCAAATTGTAGGTATAGTACCGCCGGCCGAATATTCGGCGGCCGGATACCGAATATTCGGCGGAGGGTCAGGCCGAATATCCGGTATCCGGTATCCGGCCAAACCACTATCCGTTGCATCCCTACTTATTACACTTTCAATAGATACGGCAGAGAGGTGCTATTATCGTTGGTCCTTGTCATAGTTTCTATTACCCTCCACGCGTTACTTCTAGCAGTGGAGGGTAACAAACAGATATAATGCGCGATTTCTTCAAGAATTTCTGTGATTGCTACGAGAAAAGCTGTTAGTTTTCCTAGAAAGTTGTGTCGGCTAAGGAAAAGATTGGTAAATTGTTCTGTTTTATGCTGTAGAAGTGATTATGGGCATCTATATATCTATCCCATACGGGGGTACACGTGTGCGGTCTCTAGTTAATGCTTGCTTTGAGTTTGAAACTTATTTTATCGACCCAGGAATGAAAGTACCTATATTGCGCCTAAAATTTTCCTACTTCAGGATACGACAGAGTAATAATATAGTAAAAGTGACATGTATCATTATTTTGGGGGTCGGTGCTAACACTGCTATCCCATTGTATTGCTCAAAAACAATATTTAATTTGTCCGCCAAACTACCTTTGCCATAATAATTACACGTATTTCCTTGTTTTGTATTGTGTCGGAATACTATTTTATGTTAAAGGTTTTTGTAAAAGTAGGTCCTACCAATCATCTTAAAAAAAACAACAACTACAATTTGTTCCATCCCTAGTAAGATAGTGTTGTGCTGTGTGGCAGCACATCGTGACGGCCTCGAGCCGCCACACCCCGCTCAGCTCCTCCGCCAAATTACATACAAATTATGGTGTCAGTTTGCAACATACGTGTACCTATATCTACCTAAGCCACAAGGAGTTTTATAAGATTCATTTACATTCAATAATCGATTTTAAATGTTCAAATAAATCATCGATTATAAAAAACCGATATTTTTAGATGAGTAGTCCCATCCCTAGTAACGGCGCCTCTACATGATGGGCCATCATAGGGACGCAGCTATGCGTTAAAGGGAGCTAGCGACATTGCCATCTTGTTCCCTCGTATAGCTGCGTCCCTATGATGGCCCATCATGTAGAGCCAGCCTAATATAGTGTTGTGCTGTGTGGCAGCACATCGTGACGGCCTGGAGCCACCACACCCCCCGCTCAGCTCCTCCGCCAAATTACATACGAGTTAAAGTGCTAGTGCAATATATGCCTTTCTATTCTAAGTTATAAATATCTATTTAGAAAGACGATAAAACTCATAAGTAAATGGTCCCAACTGTCTTTTGTTGTTTGACTAATAGATTTGATATAATTATAAACTTATAGATACAAGTCTCAATTTTTTTTTATAATATAGGTAGACAATACCTTACTAAATCTTATACTTGTTCGAAAAACAAGAACTATGCAAACTTGAACGCCGTTCAATAAAGCCCCTCATCCCACTCCTGAACTGAATGCAACCGTCGCAAACATAATACATATACGCCATTTCAAAACTAGAATAATGCACAGTTCATTGTAACCCAAGTTATTACAGGGGTGAGATTGTCTTCCAATATGCGTGCTTCGGCAAACCAAATACCTCCAGGCGACGTTCGCCCCAGCTACCCTATAAAAAACCCAATGCTGGCTGAAGAATATGTTCCAATTAAAAATATAGAATTCCTTTTTTGAATTCGTCGGTGGCGCTGCGGGTGGCGAATTTGAAAACAATGGTTTTAAGGGATTCAGTGCGTGTTCTTGAGATTTTCTGCTAATTTTGAGTACTTTTAGGGTTATTTTAAACCATTAATACCCTCGGTTTTGTATTACCGGGTTAACGAGTTAGCAGCTTGGTTGACGAGTAGTAGTACTTCAAAGGTTGGCAATGGAACTATGATATTAATTAGCTAGCTGTTAGTTGATAGTTATTTTAAACATATGGTACAAACACAGACTACACAGACACCTCATCATTAAACTTTTACAGGGAGCACGAGGTCACCACACATCAGTGCAATTTTATTCGTAAATTTCTACGATCCGAACAGCATATCTCAATAGTATTATACATCAATTTATAGTATAACAATCCAGGTTCACCCCTGTAACTTGATTTTTGTGGACATTTCTAATCCACGTGAGTAATGATCAAAAACGTTACCTCAATTGAAATACGCGGTCGCGCTCTCATACAAAATTAGTACGGGAGCACTGATGCGTGGTGACCCCGAGTTGTACTTATGATCTATCTAGTGTTGAGGTTATCTGTGGGTACAAACAACACACTCGAAATATGTAGATACAGTCTGCAGCAGAAGTAGCTAAGCGGGTAGGGTGTTCAAAATGACCTACAAACGCTGTTATTCTCTTAACATTAAAGTACTGTCAAGCTCATTTTCTGTTGAAAATGTAGGGTGTTCCCTACCCGCTTTGCTACTTCTGCTGCTGACTGTACAAAATGACGATAATTATTAAAAAATCCACTAAGGTATGTGTGAGTCAGAAAACTAACATTATTTTCAGATTATTATTGTAAATATGTCCATAACTGTATTAACTGTAATTAACATAAGCAATTACAATTTACGAATCAAACCATGTTTAATTTTTTTAAGGCGGTTTCTTTCTATTTTTATGCAAGTAAATTAATAATTCCTAAACAAATGCCTGCTTTAAATAAAAAATAAGATAATATTCACTACCAACATACCGACCCTAACACCGAAATTCAAATTCAGATCGCAAAACTAAATCCGCAAAAAAACATAAGATTCCAAATTCGAAAATCCCCTGCGCTCTGGCCTCAGGATATTTGCACTAGCAACACAGGATTAGTACAAACGTTCATTACCTAATGGGAAAGGGTAGTGCGGGATTATTTCTTACTTTTATTTAATGTGGGGATCGTTTTGTGATGATGAAAGGAGTATTTTGTAATACAATGGCAAAATTCTGTATCTAAGGGGGCCCACCGACTATAATCAGTCCTCCTGACGATATCAGCCTGTCAGTTTGAACAAAAAATTTACAGCTCCGAACAACTGACAGGCCAATATCGTTAGGCCGATTGATAGTGAGTGGGCCCCATAATGCATTGAGATAAGTATGTACAGTCAACAGCAGAAGTAACTAAGCGGGTAGGGTGTTCAAAATGACCAACACACGCTCTTATTCTCTTAACAAAATCGTGTCCAGCTCATTTTGAACACCGTACCCGCTTAGCTACTTTTGCAGCTGACTAAACTTACTTATGTCCAGTCAACATCAAAAATATATATACATTATTGAACCTTATCGTAATGGAGTAAGGCGCAATAGTGTATATACATATTTAACGTTGGCTGTCCTTATTATTACAAATGTTTTTTCGAATAAAAAATGCCGTTGATATAGTTATAGTATGTAGGTAGTTCGTAATTTTGATATTTGTGTTGGTTAACTAGAGAAAATGTGTAGTTAGCGGCTTGCTCGTTTTTTTTTTTTTTACATATTTCATATTTTTCTAACTTGTAAAATGGATGCAGAGTTAACTTAGTCTGTTTATAGAAAACTATTTAAATTTCAACGTGCGTCACAAATTCACAAACCTAAATACGATTTCTAAGTAGGTATACATATAAGTGTATACTTAGAGGACTCTACTAATAAATAGTTCTAATGTAAATGACGTAAAATTGTAAATACCGTTAGCTTATAATCTAACTAGCGAGATTGTAAACTATCGAAAAATTGTGAACCGTAACATACTGCTTACAATTTAACGGATTATTTTTCGTTAGATTATAAACTATCGACTAGGAACCGTCATATTGTCCGTAAAGCCCTCGCACGCTGATTGGCCGGTTTCCAGAGTCTAGATAGGTGCGACGACGAGCGAAGCGAGGAGGAGTGTGTTAGGTTAACCGCGACCAAACAACGCGCGAAGCCGAGCAAGCGAAGAGAGCGTGCCACGGCAGCGGCCAAGAGCGCCAGAACTTACTATAGCACATACTTTTAAATGGCACTGATTGCTATGTTTATGAACACTTAACGATCTACTGTAAGACCGACCAATTAACGCGAGAATCTTTACGTTTGACAATATAACTCGTCGATAGTTTATAATCTAACGGAAAATAATCCGTTAAATTGTAAGCAGTACGTCACGCATATTAAATCGTCACGGTTCACAATCTTTCGATAGTTTACAATCTCTCTAGTTAGATTAGAGTTAGACAATTTTACGGCGACATACCTAAATAGCCTAAAGACTGTATCGTTTGTTATAAATGATTTATATTTAAACATACAAATCATACTAAACTAAAAACAAAATAATACAGAAAACCTAAACATGGCCAGAAAACCCCAAATTATTCATTTCTGGCTAGTTTCCTGACTCTTTGTCTCATAGTGCCCATTAATGATCGGACAACAGCTTTGTCAAAAGTACGAGCCACCTTGTTCCAATCCAAACGAAGCTATTGGTCTGTGTCGGCAGTACGGCCTGTTTTCCGTAATCTAGCCTTCATTATAGCTCAAAAGTGTTAAATCGGGCGAAGTTCTGGACAATTTGGCGGATTTAATTCTTTGGTCAAAAAAATTTCATTTTTGTCATTACACCATTTTACCACCTTAGCTGAGTAATAGCAAGACGCTAAGTCGGGCCAAAATATAGTTTCAGACTTATGCTTTTTGATCACTGGCAATACTCGTTCCTGGAGGCACTCCTTCATGTAAATATCGGCTTTCATTGATGAGGTAGTGAAAAATGCAGTCGACTTCATTCCACACTCGCAAATTGCCTGCCACACCATAACTTTCTTGCCGAATTTCTCAAAGCAAATAGATTTTTCACGTTGTATAACCTCTGTTCCATCACGCACCGTATAATACTGGGGACCTGGTAAAGACTTGTAGTCCAGTTTCACATAGGTTTCGTCGGCTATTATTACACAGGTGCCTTTTTTAGACAAAACCAAGTCGGACAACTTTTGGACTCGTTTCTTAACAGATTCTATTTGTTTTTCACTTCGTTTTGGCTGTTTCTGTTTTTTAAATGCCTTCAAATTGTTTCTTTTCTTTGCACGTTGCACCATCCCCATACTCGTACCCATTTTTTCGCAATATCTCCCACAGACAACTCTTTGTTAGAGATAAATGCTGCTTTACGATCTTTTGGTCCAATTTTGGGTTAGAAGGACCTGGTTTTTGACCTGGTCGTTGTCGGTCATTAAAGGTATATTCGTTACCGTACTTACGGATTGCAGTTTGGACGGCTCCTACACTAACACCTTCCATTTGAGCAAGCTTTCTGTAAGTAATACCTTTAACCGAACACCATTTGTCCACAATAGATTTTCACTTTTGTGGCGTAAGACCTCGCATTTTTTTATTGTAACAATATGGGCAAGGAAAAATTACTGTTATCGGTTCTGTGAGAAACGTCAAGTAATTTTCACGTATTAAAATATTTTTTCAACATCAGTTATGCTATTGGTGCCAGTGGTAAGTTGTATTTATAACAGACGATACAGTCTTTAAGTCTAATAAGGTAAATAAATGATTGCATGATTTCTTATTTAGGTGATCACATCTGACATAAAAAGAACAGTCATTAAATATGTCATATGTCAGTTTTCTACACGACTCGGCGATCAATCGATCGAGCGCGTCCTCAATAGATAATCATATAATAACTGTGTAAAGGTTCGCATAATGAGCTATATTCGACTTTGTGATACAAGGGTAGTGACATTAAAAAATATGCAGATTTTCTACTTTCTATTATAATTTTCAATAGTAACAGCAAGAAAAGGAAACACGTATGACAAGGAAAGGAAATAAAATACAGACTACAGCCAACAGGCGGAACCTTGCGTGGACGACTTTGGCGGCTCTACATGATGGGCCATCATAGGGACGTAGCTATACGACGGAACGAGATCGCAATATCGTTAGCTCCCTCTAAAGCATAGCAGCGTCCCTATGATGGCCTATCACGTAGAGGAGCCAACATGCCGCCTGCGTAATGGGCACCTTAAAGAAAAAACCAAATTTAGAGTGCCATTTTTCGTACCCAATTTTCAGTTATAAATCATTAAAATTTTAGTATTATTGCTTAATGCAGTTTTTAGTATCTTAAGTTTCTAAGTTGTTGTATGATGATCTATGATTACATAAATTGGAAAATTATACTGCATTGATTGCAGGTTACATTGTGAATAATATCGTAATTATTTTAACGTGGATAGTATCTTAAGCATCTATTACATTACATGTCATTATGTACTTTAAGTATCATGTAAACGTTGTTAGATAATTTTGTATTGAGTCCAATGGAATAAAAAGGGGTGAGTAAAAGTGTTTTATTTTATTAAATCTCTATTTGAATCATTGAATCCATTTATCTCAAAAAAAAATCCACAGCGGCACAGTTAATGGAGCCCGAGTTCCGCTCAGTAACCTGTGGCGCAGACCTCAGTTTTTAGAGCTCCGTGCCCGAAGATCGATGAGTAGACATTGATTTATTATGGATTCTACTAGATGTGACATCTAGAACAAATTTTGTGCGCCATGTTTGCCGGTTGACAGCTGTGACAGCTATGACAGAATCATCGAGGAGTATAGACTAAAGACTTGTAGTCATTTTCACTACAACTTTTGGGACAAACGTTTTCTTAGGAGTCATCATCATCATCCTCCTAACGTTTGTCCCGTACTGTGACGGGGTCCGCTTTCCTACTTTTCTCCTTCCACTTCGCTCTATCCTGGACATCGGTTTCCGCTAACCCACAGGCGTTTAGATCTTTGCCGACTACATTACGCCACCGCTGCCTTGGTTTGCCCCTTCTGTTCGGGCCTGGTAAGGCGAAACTAAGGGCTCTGTTGCGTCGTATTCAGGCGGCCTTCTCTTGACATGCCCAAACCATCTCAGTCGACTTTCCTGGAGCTTATCGGCGACGTCGTTTTCTTAGGAATGTCATCTCCTGTTACTTAATGTGAGTAGGTAGTTTTTTTTAAAGTTATAAAGGTACCTATATCAGTTTCATTTAGCATCTGAGACAAAAACAGAGCTTACATTTCAGAAATACGTGCTTTTTTTAAACTTTTTGTGCAAATGATTACGTTGGTATAAATACGCTCTACACTTCTATTTTCAAACCAGCAAAAAAAGTCCCCACCAAATTAAAAAAATTAAAACTTAATTTCGATTTAACCCCAGACCTAGGTCATAATCAGTGACCCGTGTAATGACGTTAATGACCAGTAATGACGAACGATTTAGCTGATGACAGGTCGCCAGGTCGTGGTCACACGGCATATCATTGTCACATTAAAAATGTAGGGAATGACAGGTTGTGTGAATATGGAGGGAATTATGGGAGAATGCTCCATTTTTTTCTGTGACAAAGGTGCTAATTTTGTGACTTATGCATACGAACGTAATGATTAAATCCCTGGACATTCGTTCTTAGATATATACTTCATGATATGAGAGGGACAAAAAATAAAATACAGATAATAATAGAGTCCGTGCGGAAAAAGAAAAGCCACGCAGAATCTATGAGTTCTCATATAAACTGCGATATCTCCCCGTACAAACCGTACAAAACAAAGCACCAAATGGTGTGTTCTTCTCAGCGTGTTGCTTGCTACCTACAGATATTTTTGACGTGATAACGTCTTATAAATCGATGAACACCGGTAGCATGCACGAAGACCGGTAGAAGTGTCACGTTCCTTTCCTGCTATATCTGAACAACGCCTTTTTTGTCAAGGCGATAAACTGCATGTTGAAATATTTTTGAGTACCTTGGCCGCTCCGATATATCTGATGGCGACGGTACTGCATTTTATGTGAGTCTTTTCCTAAATAAATTCAGTGATAATAATTCAATTCAATTCATAAATAAAAGTATACAATTTTTTTTTTCTTATGACGTTATCACGCAAAATTATCGTGCGTAAACGCACTTTACATGCAACCATTTTTTAAACTTCCACTTTTTGCATCCTGATTGTAATTCTCATTCCGATATTATGAGTTCATCGATTAAAAATGCCAAACTTTTCGTAAATTTCTATAATGTCGTTGATTGTTTAAATTACACGATAGATGGCGCTTATCTATTGTCTACATCGCGGTGTTAAGATTTTTCTGCGGTGCATATAATATGCAGGGTTTATTAGTAAGTCAATTTGTTTTTTAGGGTAATACTTATTTTTCTGTTTTAGGGTTAGTCCCTATGTCTAACGAGACATAGGGACTCACGAAATAATACACAAAAACGGAGAGCTGTCCTGGCTGACCACGTCAGATATGGCTCAATAATAGGGAATGCAAACCGGTTATTTTTTGTATGAAAATAACCGGTTTTTCGGTTAATAACCGGTTATTTTCATACAAAAAATAACCAGTTTGCATTCCCTACTCAATAATGAGAGCAACGAAACCACTATAGTTAGTTCGCTATACTATGCTTATCTCTATTTCCGGACAAAGCTGTGAAGTGGTGAAGGTCAAAGAATGCAAATAACTTGAAAAAAACATGAGTTCCGGGTTTGATGCAATATTATGTAATTTATTAGATTATATATATGATATTATAACGTAGTCAGAAATTTATGTCGAGGGAAAGTAGTGCCAAATGATGTACAATGCAATTTTTAGTTACTCGCCTACTGATTTGTTTCCGCATTAATAGACAATGTTTTTTGTTCTAATGTTAAAATATAGGCCCTGTCCTCTATAAATGACACAACTTGGGTTGTTTTTACACGACTGCCCAAAAAAAGGAGTGTATTTATTTATTTCTTTATTTAATCTTTATTGCATAAAAGAAAATCTTATAGTACAAAAGGCGAACTTAATGCTAAGAGGCAATCAACCTTACCAGTCAACCTTAAGGCAAAGCAGAGAAGTTGTGGGCGGTGCTAATATTAGTTAATCGACATCATACATTTGAAACTTCACTTACAATACTTACATATAAGCAATACATACAAAATATAAATATAAATAAATATAATATATAAATATATATATATATATATATGTATTGTTTTTACCTACTTTATCCTAACTTAAAACTTTGTTGGTCTAGTAGGTTTCGTAATATTATCAATCACTAGTATATGGAAAACAACATCGATAGTTAAGTTTATCGATATAGGAACTCCGTCATAAAATGGTGCCCCATGGATTCCTAAATTTAAAATATGCAGTGATAAAAAAATACCGTTTTTGTATGTTATTATAAAGTAAAATGGGGCTAAACCGCCTAAGTCTGTGAATGCCGGGCAATAGAAGGTGACTGGGTGAGTGGCGCCCTAAAGGACGAACAGAAGCAGATAACTCTACGCTGATGACGTAGATATTATGTAACCATAATGGTTGCTTTAATAGTTTTCAGTGGACGTCCACGGCACGATAAAACTCTATGGTTTCACTAATGAAGAGCGTAGTATATTAGTCTGTGGTTTTTTTATGAATGAAACCATAGAGTTTTACCGTGACATGGCACGGCACGATAAAGTATATAAGCGAAAAATACCTGTTCCGGCTTATCATTCACCTCCAGCTTATTCGTGCAGTATCCAGCTACCTAGGTACCTACCTACCTCCTAGACCGTAAGCCAGGAACAAGTGATGGCAGTTTATATGCTCTAACAAACATGAAAAATCGTCAGCCGGCTGTATCGAGGTGGAAAGACCTGCAGCTGATACCCTTGTCATTTCACTGCGATACCGCCGACTGATGATTTTTATATTTATAATAGGATATAAAACTATCATCTGACGATGTTTCAATCGGGACGCGATGACCATTTTTTTTTAATTGATTAAATGGCCGCCATTCCTCAGCCCACCGACGGAGAAGCAGCTGACCTACACCAGGTTTCATTATACATCGCGCTTATCCACTTCACAAGTTATCGCCTGGCAAGCGATGACCAAAAAAATTTGTTCCTGAACTTACGGTCCATTATTGACTAGTAGAGAAAATAGTGGGAAGGTGTTTTAGCGATTTCTTCATGAAGATCTTCAACAAAACTTAGATGACGCAAAGCATCGTTCATTTTTATCGCCGTCCCGCCTCGAAGCCCACGCTTTATGACCGATAGATGGCGCGATTAGATTAGCTATGATTTATCTACCGGCTTTCACTGGATCCGTTAGCTTTTGCTCATTCAAGATTATATACCTAGATCTGCCTATATACCGGCCCAAATTTGTATAATGGTAGCGATTGTTCCGGTTTTTGCAACAGCTCTATGGCCTTGAAGTCCTCTTGGCAAACTAATCCTAAGAAATGAAGGGAATATTTTTATTGGGATATTTTTGGGTCCGGCCCAAATAAATATACAGGATGTTTCTCCAATGCTTTAACAGACATATATTATACTAGCTTTTGCCCGCGACTTCGTCTGCGTGGAATTAGTAATCCCCCGTAAAGGAATCAATTCTGGATATCAACTATTCTATATCCTTTCCCAGAGCTCAAACTATCTCCAGCGTTCAACGCTTATTGATTCCCCATACAAACTTTCAACCCCCTATTCACCCCCTGTAGGGTTGATTTTTGGGATGAAAACTATCCTATGTCATTTTCCGGGACTCAAATTATCTCCATACTAATTTTCATCTAAATTGGTTCAGCAGTTAAAAATTCTCCATACAAACTTTCAACCCCTTTTCACCCCCTCCGGAGTTGATTTTCGGGATAAAAACTATCCTATGTCCTTTCCCGGGACTCACACTATCTCTGTACAAAATTTCATCAAAATCCGTTCAGCCGTTTTCACGTGATGCGCGGTCAAATAAACAGACAAACAGACAAAAATTCTAAAAACTTTTGGAACGTGTTCTATTATCGATTCTAAGTATCCCCAGCCAACTTTTTTTCTAATATCTTCCATGTACAGACTTTCGAGCCTCTTCAGGTTTATTATATGTATAGATCACTGCCAGGCGTTTCGGTTGGGGGAAAATAGTACCAAATAAAGTAGGTAACTAATAATACAATTCATAGTTTACCGTCTACTATTTTTTTCCGCAATAATATGCAATGGTTTTGTTTTAATATTGAAATATAGGCCCTGCCTTCTATAAATAAGTAACATCGCCAGTTATTACGTACCTTGGCACTTCGTTTTTTCCTATTGGCCGGTCTGCCACTCTGACTTCCACAGATGAGTAGCTGTCATGTGCCCGGATCCAGTATAAAGGAGATAGCAACTAACTAAAGGGGTTTCGCTGCTCTCGTCATCGTTTCATCTCTTGTGGGGCCTGAGCTGTTTGTTTTTTTATTCTCGATCTTGGCTTGACGTGCCGCAAGAATTCTAGATATCGCAGTAGCAAATATATCATTAATGGCACCATCTCTATTATGCTCTTGCTCCTTCTTTCTACTTATATTCTTGATTTTGACTTTCATTCTTTCCACATTCTGCATCAGAACCTTCTGATCAATATCAAGGTCTACCAAATACGAGTTCAATATATTGTCTAACTTTTGTAGTTGTTTTTTGTGACCTCTTTGATTGATTCGGTCTTCCTTTCTACTTGACCGCGTGCCTATTCTTCGTGGCTGTTCATTTGAAGTATTTGAATGAGTTAGGGCGTCCCATAGGTTTTCCATGCCTTCGATATCGGAGTCACAATCGGGGACTGCATCTCTGTCCGTCTCAGGGTGTTTCCCATCTTTTGTCTCATTACTGTTCCCGTATCTTTCTTGTACCGCTTCTATTAAGTCTTCATTAGTTGGTAGTTCAGTTCTAAGGATTCTTGTTTGTAGTTCGTTCAATGCTGGTGTGGTATCCATATTTTCTCTTGACTCCATGTTGGAAGCTGCAAACGTAAACGTTTTAATCGAACAAGTTAAAAACGTAAAAAAAACCTATTTCAGTCACTTAGAAAAATCTTCAAAAGTGTTTACAATATTTTTGTTGTCTGTGGGGTGTGGGTGGTAAATACAGAAAAAAACAATTTAAGCTATGGAAACACAGACACGTCTTAATTTCCATTACAATTTTCTAGTGACGCAAGTGTTTATCCAGACTATAGGTAGTGCTATGCATGCCCCGGGCGGCGCGCGCGCCGACCGATGGGCTAATAACTGGCCGACCGATACGTACCATCGAACTTACTGAACATGAACCTTATTGCCACTGAATAGAGTCTACCAATGATCAGTTGTGTTTTTGTTATATGTAGCTATCCACGCTGACATCTTTGTATAGAAAGTTACATGGGAGAACTTAAGTTTTTAATTATAGGACACAACAACTGTTTATTATGAATACAAAATAATAGATACATAAACGTGATGAGACCTTCTAAAACAAATAGTCTGTCATATACTCAATAAGGCTTGTACTAACGACGATTTATATTGAATATAATAATTTAATTCTGTTAAAAATAAAGAATTTAATAAAATAGTAGTAGGTATAAGTACATATTATGACACGTTCAAATACTTTATTGAAATATAGAAACACAGGAACTCAAATAAAAATTAAAACTACTCTATAAATAATTAAAACTAATCTAAACTAAAATAAGATTTAAATTAGCCCCTCCCGGCATCGTGCCAAAGACGCTGGCAGTATTTCCTCGTGGAATGGCAACACTGATGCGCTGCGAGAGAAAGCTGCCAGCTCTCTGGTCCCCGGTGGTGTCTATGAACTTTTTGGCTGCCTCTTTAAAAATAGTACGCGCACTTGGACCCTACAGCCAGAGGGTCTCGACACCAAATACCACGAATTTGGGGGTAAAAAAACAAAATATTGGTTTTTATTTTATTCCCTTATTCTAATAAGGGAATAAAATAAAAACCAATATTTTGTTATTACGGTGAAAAATTAAAATATTATTAAAATACTTTTTAAAAACATTGCCTCCAAAAATCAAACAGATTTACTGAATCCAACCCCCAAATATCCTCTTAAAAATAAGATTTTAATTAACAATCTGCAAATACTTTTGTTTCTCAAACAGGGGGAGTTTATTTGTAGATTTTCCTTAAAAAAGCTTAACTTTTCAGCAGGTTAAACAATTAAGGAGATTCATGGCTAACAAAAGTTTTTTTTGGAATAGATAATACCTACTTACTGTGTAATCTTAGGTAGAAGTTTTGTGTTGAGTTTTTAATACTTACCACGTTAGTGGCAGACAAGAACACAACCTACCTCATGGTAAGCGGTCACAGTGTAGTGTAGATATAGGTGTCCCAGCCTACACCTGGCTGGGGTGAGCCAGGCCCTTACAAGTTGCCAGTTTTTACACAGTTTTATTAAGCTTGACCCCGTTTATTTGTGTCATTATGTGCATCAAATCTTGTAAGTTAAATTTCAACCACTTCCCGGAGTCCGATTGAGCTGAAATTTGGTATACTTCCGGTAGTTTACATGACAATGCTACTACAGTCAGCAATAGAACTGTGTACCAAAAAATTGGGAGTTAGTTGTTATTTAAAAAACATATAAGATCGCCAATTATAAATTTATCTTTACGGGGCCTTCTGTGAGAACAGTATCTATACATATAATAAAGCTGAAGAGGGTCGAAAGTCTGTACATGGAAGATATTCGAAAAAAATTGGCTGGGGATACTTAGAATCGATAACAGAACGTGTTCCAACAGTAATGACATAGGAATAATTAGCACTAAGCTTACACTAATACAAACGAAATTTATTTTAAATTTGCTGTGGCGTCTAAATAGCCCTCAACGTACTAATCCAATTTAATAGTAGGTAAATTACGAGAACGAGATTATTAAGAGTATGATTCTCATGCACAGATTTATGTAAATTGACAAATACGTAAGTGCATTGTGTGCGAGAAGATAAAACTATTAGAAGCGACCAACGTTTATTGAATTACTACAAAGAGGAAATATATTACGGTCATAATGACTCCTAGAAGGGAAAGTTGCGGCCCGTAACCTGCGTGACCCTCTCGTAATCCAGGAAACCAGTAATAGCCTTTGTTATGGCAAGCTGAAGTACTAGTCAAGTTATAAGTACCTACACATGGGGACAATCTCGGCTGCCGGGAAATTTCAACTAAATACAAATTATTATAATGTAATTAAATGAATAATAGTAGATTGTGTAACAAGGGAGCAAAATGAAATATTTACGGCGAGGGCGCACATTGAATCCCAAACGAAGCGATGGAGTCTATAATAGAATCCCGAGCGCAGCGAGGGATTCTAAAATAGACTCCTGAGCGTAGTGAGGGATTCAAGTGTTAACGCCCAAGGTGAAAATAATTTTGCTCCTATGTGACACATACTGCTTTTCACACCCCCTTAGACGAAAATAAAAGACGTTATTCTTGAATCATATTTACTTTCACTTTATACATTTGTGCTTAGTATGCTTCCTGATATAGGAGGAGCCATTCTTGGTATTGTATCAGTAGGATAATGTCGGCACGGGTTAAGGCAGTCTTAGTTCTATATTTAAAAAATGTCATAGCAAAACTGAAGATAGTCTTAATTTTTCATCAGTAGAATATCCTGGTAAAGGTGAAGGTGGTGTTTGGCATTATCGGAAGAAGGTAGTAAGTCCATACTCCATTTACTCAACAAACACCGCTCAGCTCATGAGATAAGAACAACCTAAAACAAAACAAAAAATATGTTAATTGATTGCACTGTTGGGACTGATCACAATGTTAATAACTAATAACTATAACTACCTAGTTATAGTTATTAGTTAAAATAACCTTATTAGTGTTCCGAAAGTGAACCATTTAAAATGTGCAAGTTGCTTAAGCCGAGTGTTGTGGACACACTGGCGAGTCCCCAAGACTATTGCAAACATAGATAAACATAACAAAATCATTGCTAGGTTATGAAATTAGAATTAGTTTTTGATGTCATTGTCTCATTGTGCTAGACAGAGTTATCTTAAGTTAAAAAAATCAAGAACTGTTTAAAGGCATTGTAAGCATAAAATGAGTCAATTTACTTACATTCATAGGCAGAGAAACTGAAATCAAATGCTGTGTTTGTATGTTTTGATATTATTTGCAATCAAAACTTGAGACTTCTTTGTTTGGTGGCCTTCAGAAATTCATTTCAGAAATGTTGTTAGTTTTGTTTAATTATCATTATTTTTGACATGGAGTACCTAAGTACATGCTTCAGGGTAGAACTTGGAAGGTAGCAAATCCTTGCAATTAAACCACAAATACCGATTCCGAGAACAATTTTTATGTCTCTAGCTAACCTCAAATATAACGACTTTTCATATTCCTTTTGTGGGCTTTTAGATCCTTCTGTCTAGATTTGATGGCAACAAATTGGCCATATTACGCACCAATGTTGCGTTTCTTTTCATTCTATAAATTCCGGCGTTATGTTTTCATGTCTTATCGCTCGAATACATTTTATTTTTTCATCTGAATCCGTACAGGGAATATACTTGAATCACTTGCAAACACAGGATGCAGGAACACGGGATTTGTTTTTTCCAATTTAATTACTTTTAATGTGCAGTTTCTTTAATTAATAAGATTCATCATTTTATGCATGAAACTATCGTTATAACTAATAATAAAACAGAGAATAAATATCAGACCACACCACAGACAACGTATACTTAGATCGAATCGATTGCTACGTCTATTCGTTATTAATAAAAAAATCGATTTGGAAAAATAATATAATGATGCTAACTATTTTTAATCATTCATAATAGTAACGCACCTACTGAATTGAAGTATATTTATGATAAATATGAGTAAAACAGAATTTTATAACGTTTAAAAAGAGTAATAAATATAAAAAAATGTATACACATAATCGATTATAATGAAAGTGTAATCGATTAATATAATAAGACATTTTGTTGCCATGGCGGACTGGCTGGAAAAAAAAAGTAATGTCCTAGAACAGAAAAGTGCCACTTTGTTCCCTCCTAGGAGGGAAGAAAAGGCCCGTATACGAATGGGTGGTGTGAAAATTATAATGTCCGGATGGTAGAATAGTAGGTACCTTACATTACGGCATTAATGGCCCGAATTGAAGGTGAGAGGCATAAACGCGATCTGAGGCCTTCTTTATTTATTGCCGTGGGTGCGTGTACAATTTTACGTCTTCTCCTGGGTGTGAAGTGATTGCTACTACTCGCGCGTACAGTAAATGTAACTTACCGCCCGGAGTGACGTGCTTTTACATCACTCCGGACGGTAAGTGACATGTTTCCGCCATAATTGGCCAATGAAAAAGTTACCATTGCCATGTTTGGGTCCTAAAACTTGCTAAATTTAGCATCTAAGTTAATAAGAGTGACCCTCAGCTAATTTCCCACAGCGGTAACCGGCTTACGCGTCCCGGGAGAAATTCATATGCCGCTGAGAACAAAAATCAACACTCGTGTTGGAGAGTGGCTTGTTCATTTGGGTGATGTGAGGGTGTGTGGATGCGGCAGTTGCAATGTTTGATGAAGCAAGTGAGCTCACTTGCTAGCAAGGTCGATAGTTATTGCCTGCAATTTATTCAAGCAAATGTACTAGCTCTATCACGTCATAAATGTATAAACCGACAAGAAATTGTAGAAATTAAAAAGTGTCGTCCCGTTTTCTTAGATTGATTTCAAAGGGACGTTGCCAGTTTTTAATTTCTATAATTTCTTGTCGGAATATAGTAACATAACAATCAATCAATCATTGGATATTTGGCTGTATTTTACAAATAGCAAAGGTGTTGACCAAAGCGTGATTAGACGCGTTTTGAGCCTGAGACTAGAAGTAAAATAATGAGGGCTTGCAATTATCCGGATATTATCCGGATTATATGGCTACTATCCGGATAATTCCATACAACTTTTACTATTCGATTCGAAATATCCGGATTGCAAGCCCTAAAAAGAATCCCTGTCCAAATTATATGAGTAGATCTCAGTTGCATATATTTTGTTCGACTAATTGATGCTGTCAAAATAACTCAACTTTTAACTTCATATCGCAGTTCAAAAAATTCAACATATAGTTTGGCCAAAGTTTGTTTCACTTCAAGCATAGACAGGGAGGATCCTACTGTCTTTTTCTAATGCTAGTACTCTCACTACTTTCGTTCAGCAACCTTCGTTGCAACTACCTACAGGTATATTCACGAAAGTTGGCGCGACATTTCTACTGAGTGACAGCCATTTTCATAGAAATTCTGTCAAATCTCGCGCCAACTCTCGTGAATAGACCTACCAAAGAAAACCGCCGCATCCACGTCCCCCGACGGCCCCGACTCAGCGTCAAATGTCAAGTGTCACTCAAAATCGTCTGTTGACAGTGAGGATTACCGCCATGAATATGTATCGAGATTACTCTCCACTCACTTGACGTATTTACTTGGCAGCTTATATTTGGCCAATTTCGTTTGCTAATTTTATTCCCATGAGAGTTGGCCCGGCGTTCCGGAGACTGTAGGATTTAATTTTGGAGATGGTGAAAAACTATGGTCTGATTAAGGTCTATTGCTACTATTTTGCAAAAAATAAGTGCAATAATAAAATAACACTTCCTTATTTTCTGACAATGACCGCCAAAACTTTTATTTCAAATGGAGCGGTTTTCGATATAGAAATAGATCTGGTAGCAACTCCTAATGATTCAAAAGTGCGCATTACCGCGAATACTTTATTTTTTTATACCACGACGGTGGCCAACAAGCGCATGGTCCACCTGATGATAAGGAGCTACCATAGCTCATGGACATCAGAGGTATCAAATGCGAGAAACTTGTTCTGAATTAACTTAGCTGGATAAACTTTAACATATTTTATTCATGAATATGGCCACCAAAAAATTACAGTCGACCCAAAATTGTGGTGTTACAGTTATTGAATTCCAAACTTATACTTGTTGTCTACGAAGTGAATCCCACCCCCATCCTATCACTATTCCCAATGCTTGACTGCGAGTTAATAAAGGGCATCACTAGACAAACATGGACGCGTGTCACGCGTGCACCGGCGGCGGTCACGTGACCACAGACGAATGAGAGGATTGAGAACTTCATAGCAACCGCTGTCTAAGTAGGCGAACTATGAACGCTAAGAATCATGCGACCATATCGGAGAAAATAAAAGGGGAGTCGCTTTGGTCAGAAGAGCGAGCGTCGAACGTAGCGAAGTGAAGTTCTTACACGCTTCTGTCACCCTGGCTACAGCCCCGCAGGTCTCTGCTTTGCAGTGACGGTGGGTCAAAAAATTTCTTAAGCAAGCCGGTGCTGAATTTGGCTTTAAATTTCTTCGTGAGCTGTGCTGTAGGTAGGAAAACGCCTCTCTGATCAGACGCCTGAAACTTAGACAAGCCGACAGGAATCGTTTTCTATGGACGCGCCGCCACTGCTGCTTTGATTTGTTCCGTAATTTTAGTACGGTTTTTCAAATCGAAACGAAATTTGGTATTAAGCGTTGGTTGGGTAAATAAAATTCTCTCTATCTCATCCTAATTATTTACACTGTACCGTAGATAGAGAGAGTAGATAAATATCTAGGTTATTTTATTAATCTATTTTAGATATGTTTTAGAGCTACTGAAGCGAAACATTTGCTCTATCCCTTAACCGGAAACACGTCGACATGTGCGTATTGCCAATCTTGACTTACGATGCCCAAACGTGGTCATTTACCAAGCTACAAAAAACTAACCTGAAGGTTTGCCAAAGAGCCATGGAGCACCGTATGCTTGGAGTGAAAAGGATCGACCGGATCCGATACACCTTGGGTGCTAAAATCACCAGGTTGAAATTGAAGGCATGTTTACAAAAACAACATAACTGACTACACTGGTTGATACCTGAAACGATTAACAATGTTCTTAAAAAAGTGTCAACCGCTCTAAGCAGTTATGTTGTTTTTGTAAACATCCCTTCAATTGGGCTGGGCTGGCCAAATGACCACGTTTGCCGCATGCGTTCAAAGATGCGGGCTAAACTCGCCAAGGAGTGAATGCCACAAGGTAAAACGGATACGGCGGCGGGGTAGCCGACCCAGGAGATATGGTGGGATGAACTGGACGCATTTCTGAACAACTGGCCAGAAATTGGCCTAAATCGGGAATCGAGAGGATTGGAATTCTAGGGAGGCATTTATCCAGTAGTCGGACACATTATAGGCTACAAAAAAAAGAGACGCCGTACACTGGTCCGCCAGGGAACTAGACTCACCGCGCAAGCTAATACCACAGAACAGACAACGATCGCTCGCGCGCGAAATTGTCTATGCCCTTCGCTTTTTGATGTTACTAGATTAAAATGGCGGTCATGTGTGTGATGGCGCGTAAACTAGCGGAAAAATTGCAAAGAGGATACCTCTAGCATATGTAGTTGTATATGCGCTATCACTTACAGAGATACGTAATCCTAGTTAGACAAGTAAATTCAATTTCAATTAAACCCTTTCGAAGCATAACAAACATTTTTTATTAATTAAAAAGGTGTTATATAGTGCCTATCTAGTTAGTATTTGTATTATTTTAGTATTAAGATTGCTTTTTGACGTGTATTGTATATGTGCATTTACGAAATAAATGAATATGAATATGTGTTTTATAAATATTTTTCATGCGACGTGCGTCGTTTATGTCGACTATGTTGAGAGAAGAGCCGAATAGGGTAAAAGTACCAAAGAGGGAACTAGAAGGAATTATGATGAGGCGCGGTAACAGGATAAGGATTATGTGACTTTATCCATTTACGAGTATGCCACGTAAGGAAGGGCTATTTACAATTTCGTATTTCGAGTATTCTGCAGTACAAAAGCTTTAATGATAATACTTTAAATTGAGTACTGTTATGAGTAATATTTACCTAAAATATTACTGTGTACCAACAGAAATCATTAAACAATACAGATGTATATTTTTAATTACTACCTACGTAAAAATTGTGTAAATATCTTCGACGGAATTTAAATACCTAAGGCAAAAAAGTTTGTGGTTTCAACTGTCTAGTTACGAACAGAACTCATGTAATTTTATGTCAAAATTGAAATATTATGTATGTCTAGAAATTATTAGCTAATTATTAGTTTACCTACCTTAAAACTACAACTTAAAAACAGTTATGTATTATTTGTTAAAGATCTAATACAATTCCATGAAATCTATAACCGTACGTTTCTTCTGTTGTCCTTCGCTATAAGCTTTAAAAAATCATGGTTTTTATTTCATCATCATCGATTCATATTCATGATACCTGTCAAAAAAACATTTTTTATTATTAATTTAACATACTCTATTAACAAGATGTGTATTAATTATAATGCATATCTATTCATATCAGAATCTAAATAACCTCAAACCCACCCTTTACCTTATCGTTACTTATTATACAGCGATAAATCATTTAGCATATTCCATACCAGTACTGATAAAACCGCAATTCAAACTTTTACCCTAAGAAGACAATTATTTTACCACATCAAGAGAAAAATGGCCTAAGTCGTTATACAAACTAAGGATATAGGTCTATTTTGAACTAACACAGTGTGACATAAGCCCTATTTAAATAATATTGCATATTTCGGAGTAGAACCCGGGACCGTGCGCGTTGCTAATTGAGCCATTTCACAGATAAGTAGATAAAACACGGAATAGGGCAAAACCCTACATTATTCCTATTATTTGCATATAATAACTTTGGGGTTCGATATACCCTCACATACCCTAATATAACCGCCAATCACTGGTACACTAATCTCAACTCTACGTATTAAGACTTTAAGCTTGAATATTGTTAGTAAGTCGTAAGTGGCATAGTGTTTTTTAAAGCGTTGTATGGAGCGGTTCGATAGGACCCCCCCGGGATTCAAACCCGCGACAGTGCGGAATGCAGTTATGCAGATTATTCGTTGATGACCGATAGCGTTTGATGCGGTGTTTTAGATCGCTTGATTTGGTTAAATAAGGGTATTCGAACGTTCCCTTGCGTAGGGTGACATTTAAAAAGAAATGAATGTCATATTATATGACGTTGACGTCCCTTGTAAAAGTTTAGGAGAAATATCTTAACAACTTTTTTATCTGCCTCTATACCTACTATGCTCGTTCAGTGTCACGGCTAGGGCTTGCATTGCAATCCGGATATATCAAATAGTAATTTGTATGGAAATTTCCGGAAAGTATCCGTATTATCCGGATAATTGCAAGCCCTACTAAGCTATCAGACTGTGTAGTGGGATCCCCGGGCAAAATCCAGGACCCTTCCTCACCGCAGGCCGCTTGTTTGTGTCCTGTGATTTAAAAAATCCGCAAAAAAGGAAATTTGGAAATTCAACCCCTAAGGGGTAAAAAAAGGGTCGAAAGTTCTTAATAACGAAGTCACAAGAGGAGATAAAAAACTTAATAAATTGTCAAACGACTGTTTACGAATGACAGCACTCTTTCCACACACAATATAAAATAAACCATAAACAAACCACCATAAGACCATTAGATACGTCACAAAAAACTATAAACCACTAATTTCCGAATCTATAAAACTAAATGGAGAAAAAGCGGCATTTATAACTTTATCCTTATATTTAAGCGATAATTACAGTTTACGTTAACGTTCCAAAATTAAAAGTTCGGTCTCGCGCCACGTATCATTATGTTTGCATTATTGTGTTCTTATTTTGGAACGATCATAGAGTAGAGAAGGTTGATACTGGCCCGAAACGAAAAAAACTTGTACTATTGACAATAAAAACACTGAAATAAATACTTGGCTTAAATGACAAGGGTTGTCAACGCATATGTGACACCTCTAGAGTTGCAGGTGTTTAAAAGACTACGGTAGCTGTTTATTATCAGCTGGCCCGTCTGCTTGTCTGCCACCGTCGTAATAACATTAAAAAATACTTTCAGGAGCGAAATAGACTATGATTATTAACATGTTCTTTCTACTAATACACTATTTTTAATTTTAGCCGTTTTTAAAAAAGGAGGTTCTCAGTTGACTCGTGTTTTTGTTCGCGATATCCTCGCGTTTGGCTGTACTGATCTAGATAAGGTTTTCAGAAAATAATTTGTTATATTCTGGAGAAGGTCTTAACTTAAGATACAATAAGGCGTCGTTCATTTATACCAAACTCGTCATTTATATAAAACTACCAAAATTTATTTTTATTATTTAGGTACCTTATTTTTTTTTAAACACCACATATTTGTTTTTAGTGATAAGTTTGGCGGTTACTTTAGTAATTAATTATAGGCCTTGAACCGGCTAAATTTCCAAAGAAATGCTCTCCGAACGTACTCTACAGCCCGACCTAAGGTTAAGTTGGGTCACGACCACGACACGTCCCAATTAGGACCGATTAGGTGAAATAATTTATGGTGTGCGTTCAGAAACTTCAAAAACGATGTAGGAACGCCGCCTTGGCGCCTATTTGTAGTTCAAAAATCTTAAGGTGTCTACAAACGTAACGATACGACATGCGATTTTCAACACACAGTTTCAATGATTGATTGATTGAATTAGGTAGTATTTATTTAAATAAATATAGGTGCAATCAACGTCGTTAACTCGTTATCGGCAAAATTCCCATTACTTTGTACAAAGGAAGAAAGCCATTATATTTAAAACATCACTTTGGCTGCGTTAAAGCTATACAATATATGGTAAAAAGATACATAATCTAGGATCTCATTGAAAAAAAAACTGTGATTCACTCATATCGGGGCATCATGGCAGTTGGCAGTGTCGAAAATCGCAAGTGATTACCGTTGGCGTTGGGAAATCCTTCACAAACTCTGGAATTTATGATCTGAATAAATTCAGATGAATGATTATGACTTATGCGCTCATTTAGAGTCCGTGGCATAATTATAATTGAAATGTTTTTTGTTTTGTTTAAATAATTAAAAAATAAAATAAAAAATTTAAATGTTATGAAATACATGAACTAAACAAATCCTACTTAATTAAAATCAAGTGTGTATTAAAAATCTTCATGACTGCAATTGTGCACTCGCCCTCGTTATACGAGTACCTAGGTGTGTCTGAGATACACAGATAACATATTAAGTTAAGATTTTTATATTTCGATTCGGCCTGTCGGCATGTTGGCGCTCTTGTGGCGCCAAAATGCTTCTTTTAGTATTTATTTTAGGTTAAGTGTTGATTTGCGGACTCGGCTTCTTAGAAACAATTTGTCTTTCTGAGGTCAATACTGTTAATCAATTCACGATTATGTAAATGTACATATTTTTAATGATATATTATTATAACGTTTAGACTGCTCATAATTTCTTAACTTTGTTGTTCTCTTTTTCTATATCTGAAATATGTAAATTATTCAGTATAATACCAATTCCTATTATAGTTTTGCCGATCTACCTTTATATCATTGTGTAAAATATGTATAAAATCAGATAAGTGCACTTATCCTTATACTATGATAAGTAATTCGTACTTCTCGGATCAGAGGTGTGTAGCGTTAGATCCGGTGCACGGTGGCAGTTTCTTTTTTTCTCTCTGACATTCATAAGTGCATTGTAATGTGCCTAAATTGAAAAATAAAAATATTTTATCTTTTTTTCAATTCTATGTTACTAACCCTGAATTGTAGGCATTGTCTAGCTGTATGTACCTGCTAACAATCTAATATAAATATATATTGATTGATTGATTTATCTGTTCTGTTAGTGATGCTTCTACTGAGTAAATGAGTAATTGCTACAAAAAAAACAACCTTTTTTACATAAACCACAAACGAAAGAGAAATGGCCAAACAAACCTCTAAACTAAACGCTGTCCCTGTCATTAATCCCGCTCTGTGATTATTAAAAAAAATAGCGCCGCCCCTCACGATTCACGCGTTTTTCAAAACTCTTGGGAACTTGCTTGTTTATTTGTTTTTTTTTATATGTTGATAGCACTTATTTTATGAATTTTCACACGATTTTGTGATGTTTACTTATGCATATCTAGCTGACCCGGCAAACTTCGTGCCACAAACTAATTTTTTTTTATTTCTCCATAATTTTAATATAGTTTGGCCAGGGACTGTTTCACTTCAAACATAGAGAAAATCATACGATCAATCAATAACGCAGCAAATCTTTAAAGTTTATTCGGGGAATTGGCGAATTAAGATAAGAAAAATATCGATTAAGTTCAATAAATGGCACTACGACACCTAATACCGAAAATAAATTCAATGTCCTTGATGATAACATAAATGACCATTCAAAATGTATATATAGGTAAGTATTCGACATTACAAGTCCCTTATGCTGATTCTCCACAAAATACGCTTGCTGCAAGTTCGCGTCGGATTCTATGACCTTGCACCAATTGCACCATACTATATATAGAAGTATAACATCTAACCTCAAATTTCTCAATGAAATCTCAATCTGAATCTCAATTAATAGACGCACCATGCAATTAACTTTTAATCGTAACCGATTGTTACATTCTAGTTGACAGCGGCCCACGGCCAAATACTAAGTGCCCTGAAATGATTGAATGATTAAATTGAAGATAATTCTAGAGTTTCCTCGTCATTTTTTTCGTTGTTGTGAAATTGACCTCAAATGAATGAAGATCGAAAGTTTCATTCATAATTAAAGAATGTTAACATAAAAAGAGACACGGGAGTGTGTAACTCCCAAAAATAAATTATTTTGTTCACACTTCATGCTGACTTTACAGTCGCTATCAAATATATCGGAGCGGCCAAGGTACTCAAAAATATCCGAACATGCACTTTATCGACTTGGGAATAGACGCGTTTGTTCAGATATTTGTGACCAACTTGGCCGCTCCGATATCGTCAGGTGACAAGCAAAACTCACTAAGAGCTACCATAAGTTCATAGCCATAATGAACCATGCTGGCAACACAACAAGGTTGATTTTTGTTTAATTATTTTTTGTTATTAGTGATTTTTGCTTGTCACCTGACGATATATCCGATGGCGACTGTACCATACCTCCTGTACTTTGCACGTTTATCAATGACTTCTTGAGACCTTTCTGTCCTTAGTCGATATGGTTGCATCATCAGATTAGTTCCGTATAAGTTTATTTTTCCATTGACATGTAAATTATGGAACTATTTTTTCGTGCGTTTATCACATATATTTTTAGGTACCTGAGTTACGGATGTTTTCTATGATAGTACTATCAGTACCCACAACACGAGCCTTATTGAGGTTACTGTAGGACTGGGTCGGTTTTATTCATACTATAATTATAGTAGGTAAACAACGAAAACATATTCAAAACAGTCTAATAATATCAGAAAAATCATGTATTTCCACTAGCATTTTAGACCGGAATGAAGTCATATATATGACGCGTAGATCAATGTCCGCGAGGCAACCGGATGGTTCGCGGTATTTAAGCTCTCTACTTGTTGTGGAACCCGAACTGACCCACCTTAGACTTTTAGAATATTTTTGTAACTTTTTTATTTATTTCGCGTTTTTGCTATCTTTTTGATTAAAACTTTATAGAATACATTTAGATAAGCATCTTTTATTGATTACAATTTTTTGATTAACTTGCCCGTTTAAGGACTAAAGCGGTCCAAAGTTGCGAGTTTGGCCATAGGATTACTACAGAGCTAGGGACTTGAAAATTAATATTGTACATTAGATTAAGTCGGTTCTGGCGCTGTTAGGTCACGGTTCACCTAACACACTCCTCCTCGCTTCGCTCGTCGTCGCACCTATCTTGGCTCTGTGACTAAATTTCGGAGCCAATATCTCGGTAATTATCAAGTATAGAAAAAAGTTGCCCATACAAAACATGCTTATTTTAGCATCCTCTATACGATAGCATCATAAATAAAATTGGTGTCATAATGACACGACCTCCATCAAAAATTTTCTAAGTCCTGCGCCCCCTTTGCTATACCCCAACCCGCGCCATTGCTTTAACTAAGTTTGCTTTAGAGTCAGAAGAATGTAACAACGCAAGACTTCGGAATCTTCTGATTAGTCTTTAAGGTACTTACTTGGCTTTTGGAAAAGTCCGTAGGTAAATTATGATAAGAACAATTCAACACTTCCATTCTCTCTGCTCTGCGACATTAAGTAAGTCATTAACACTCCCATATCCTAGGTTTTATCACAAATTCCGATGGCGTACTTATAAAAGTTATAACTGACAGTTCCCGAGCAAAATTATGGCACAAATTTTAAGTATAATATCAAATAATATTTACACGGAACCGTGTTTTTAAAAAATATGCTAAATCTTTCATTGCCCACTTTAAAAATCAAGGAGACAGATGACATATGTCACACCATGTGTAAAGTCCAAAGAGTAATATAATTATGACTATAGAGTCGGTCCCATGTCATTCCGGAAAGTGTCGTAGAATGTATGAGCTCCCATATAAATCACGACACTTCTCTTCCCGGACAAACTAGGTATATAATCTTTATGGTGTCACCCTCTTTCATAGACAGAAATTTCATAGAATTTCGTTTCCCAGAAATTATTTCATAGATTATTTGGTTCATGTACTTTCTGTTCCAATATTATTGTTTCATAGACTATTCAATTGATTAAAACATATTTCACAGACATTCATTTCCATGTATATTGCTATCAAACTTTTTTAATTTACATAGTTATCAAAACTCTAGAATGATATTTCATGTATTTTTGTTTCGTAGACACAGATTTCATAGATTGTTGTCCCATAGTTACGGTTTTATATAATATTTAGTTCTACTATTTGTTTTCCAATACTATTATTTTAGTATTTATGCATCGTTGGTTGGGTTGGAACTGCGAACCCCCAGTAATAAATTGTTGCCCGAAAAGTTGGTTAGGTTAGGTTGGAACTGCGACCCCCACAGAAACAAACTGTTGCCGAAAATTTGGTTAGGTTAGGTTAGAACTGCGACCCCTATAGAAACAAACGGTTGCCAGAAAAGTTGGTTAGGTTAGGTTAGAACTGCGACCCCCACAGAAACAAACGGTTGCCAGAAAAGTTGGTTAGGTTAGGTTAGAACTATGACTCTCTATAAAATGCAACGGCTGCCAGAAATTAGGTTAGGTTAGGTTAGAACTATGACCCTCTACAAAATAAAACGGCTGCCAGAAAGTAGGTTAGGTTAGGTTAGAACTGTGACCCTCTACAAAATAAAACGGCTGCTAGAAAGTAGGTTAGGTTAGGTTAGAACTATGACCCTCTACAAAATAAAACGGCTGCCAGGAAGTAGGTTAGGTTAGAACTATGAACCTCCACTGAAACGAACTGTTAAGCGAAAATATTAAGTTTTATAAAATGAGAAACAACATTCTATGAATATGCAGGCATTGAAACAAGTGTTATACAAACTAAATATTATACGGATTAATAATATTTGATTAAAAACGTTACGAACTGAAATTCTAAGAACTACTTATCTGAACAATAAATGATATACAAAAGCAGATTCTATAATTTAAGAGCTCAGAAAAATGATCATTCTATGAAATGAAAATATGGGAAACATTTTCTATGAACCAATATTCTGCGAAAATGTAGTCTATAAAACAACGTACAACCGACTTTTTCCGATAGAAATGAGAGCGCGTCTCGTATCCGGTTGGTTTAATAATCAAAGGGTTATATGCATAAAGTTCTAAGCTTTATTATGGGTATGGCTATGTCTATGGGAACGCAGACAGTCTTCCCGCTTTAAAGACTATACGCCTTGACACCCAAAGACCATGCTTTAAGTGGTTTTCCTCTACATTCTTCATGAATTTGCATATAACATGACACTTTTCTTTTCGCACAAACTCTAGAGTTTGTCCGGAAAGAAAAGTGTCGTGCTTTACATGGGATTTCATACATTCTACGACACCATTCTTCCCGGACAGACTATACGCAGTATATACTAACTTATTGTCATTTAATGGTTCAATAAAACATCGCTCGCCTCGCAGCGAAGATTACCTGAGTACCGCGACTGCACTTACTGGCAATCAATTTACGACGCCTAGAGTTGAGAAGCATGTGCCTGAACATCCAGTGAATGCGATAAGGTAAACGTTCTAGTTTTCGACATGCTAATGCTCTAGTAGTTGACACAAGGTCACCTTTATCGCTATGGACAGTAGACAGTGACAGGCACTGCTTAAACTTAAAACCAAAATTTATATTTATTACAGTGGTTGTAGAAAAATATATCATCAAATCTTCATATTGACCCGTGATCCACTGTTCTCTTACCCGCTAACTGAAAAACTTTCACTATTTTATCATTAACTATCAACTCAAAAATCCAAAATCGAAAAGGGTCAATCGAAAAGGGACATCTAATCGGCTGAAATTTGTGAAACGATCTTGAAAAAACGTTCCGCACTTAGTTATTATAATATTAAGGGACAAAACACAAGCATTTTGTCTATGAATTTTCTTAATTCAGCTCAGGTGTGTGGTGTGCCTAAAATGGATTTGCGGTGAGTTCTTATTGTGAGTCCAGAGGAAGCGAAACAATCTTATGACAAGTTTATAATATCTCTCTCATTTTAATCTAAAAACCTAATCAATATACCCATACACAAGCTGCAAGATAACCTGCTACCATACATATATCTCACATCGGACATAACATTTATAATTCAGAGCATAAAACTCACCAATCTACCATCTTACAGCCAAGGATCGTCATTATCCAAGTTTCGAACATTAGAGTAGCACCGACATACGGATTAAGTGTAAGAAAGACGGAGAAAAAAGATGTGAAATACGGGGTAATGCTGCACGCGGCTTATTAATATTCCAAAATGAATGTTGCCAGTCGCCTGAGGGGATTTTGGTTTATATTTTTATATTAGGGCTGGGATAGTCGATAATGTTTGGGCATCGATATCGATGCTATCGGATGCGTGACATCGTGTAGATCTCTATGGGATATTATTTTAAGTTTAACAAGAATTATTTTGAAATAAATAGCTCCAAAGACGGACTAAAGGTGAGTTAAAGAAAAGTTTCAAGTCTTTAATGGTCTTATCTTCTATATAAGTTTTTAAAATCAAAAATAAATAATTATCGAACCTGCTAACAAAAATCATGAAATTCGGATGAGGAATGGCGAACAGTTGAACAGACATACGAAAGCATTTTTTCCATGTTGAAACGAAGCAGCTTTACTCGTTACTCTCGCTCAATTAAATATAGACTATTCAATCGATCGATCTCATCATTTTAGTCGGATAGTGGACCTCTTCGGTAACGACTAGTAGATTCATTGTAATTGGATTCAAATAGATTGTTTTTATGAGTCAAATTCCTTATCCTATTTACTTTTCCGGGACGCAAACTATTTCCACACCTAATTTCATCTTAATCGACTCAGCAGTTTAACCGTGAAAGTGACATAGTTTCATAGTTTCATAGTATTTATTCATGAACAATACAAAGATCGTGTTTGAAAATACAGTTAGAGATAAATATTTCGATATATATCTATGCTTAGAAACTTCTATATACAATAACAATAAGAAAAAATATTATTTGTCTGAACAACAATAATTCTACACGAGATCATCTTAATTAAGACTAAGTAATAAATAACTACCTATTGCAACATACATTAACAATTAAACAGAGATGAAAATTCTAGCCAACGTTAAATACTTCATCAACACTGTAAAAGCACCCTCTTAATAGAAACTGTTTTAGTTTTCTTTTGAACAAATTGTGCTTTGTAATAATTTTTAGTTCTTGGGGTAGTTTATTGAACAGATAATTTTATGTACGGAGTAATAAAAGGAGTCTAATCGGTCAGCAACGCGCTTGTGACACCTTTGGAGTTGCAGGCATCTATATATAGGCTGCGGTAGCTACTGACCATCAGGCGGGCCGTACACTTGTTTGCCATGGTCGTAGAATAAATTAAAAAACTACGGATTATACCTTGTGCAATCTAAGAACCGTTATTTGACACCTGCCATCTCAGTACATTTTATAACCAAAAATCGATTTTTGGTTATAAAATGTACTGGTATAGTAATATTAGTACCTGTCGATATAAATGAGTGTCGATATCGCTCGTCCCTACGGCCGGTGGCTGCGCGCGCGCCCCGGGCGCGTCCGTTTTCTTATTACACGGCAACACCGGCTCGTGCCATACACCACCGCCAAGCCGGCACGTCTACATAATGTTTGTGGTATATGCACATAATGTATTCTAGTAAACTAGTAATATTAATATGTATGTAGTAGAACCTAAGCATTAAAAAGGGTGGGTATGTCCAGTGGCGGTGGGTCAAAAAATTTCTTAGGCAAGCCGGTGCTGAATTTGGCTTAATTTTTTTTCATGAGCTGTAGGAAAACTGCTCAGGGGCCGGAAACTTAGGCAAGCCGACGGAAAGCGTGTTCTATGGACGCGCCGCCACTACTATGTACTCATACTAGGTATGTGTTTAATAAGGGAACAGGTCCACTGGTTGGAATGCAAAAAATATATAAATATGCATGTATTAATATTATGAGCAAAGTGAAGATCTCAGAGAGTTATCTCACACGGACATTTGGATTTGACTTTAATAGTGAACCTGAAATACGAAAAAAGCGTTGAAGCCAGACCCGTCCAAAAATCCGCCTACAGAAACCGCCAAATTTACGGATCGTGGCGAAACTCACGACTTCCCAAACCTAACCTAGTTCCGAAATGATAGGGAGCGGGGAAAATTAGTCAGGGATTTGAACCGCGGCTCACACCGATAGGCATTGCGCCATCTAAATCAGAGTTACTGCTTTATATATGGAATCTCAAAAAGCATCTTAGACTGTGCATCTCTATTTATACATTCGTTGATCACAGCACAGGCTTACTGTTTCCCGCGTGTTCACGTGGAATTTTTGGAAACCATTTAGAAGTTGTATTTTTCAGTATTTTCCCTTGGTAACATGTTACTTGTAACCTTCTATAATAAAAGCTAAGCAAAAGTACACAATTAGGGTCGCCACATACCTAGCGGTTTTCCTCGCGGAATTACCGGAAGTAGCGGAAATTCATAGACAAATTAAGCATTTTGTCTATGAATTTCCGCTACTTCCGGTAATTTGTCTATGGCTTCCATACAAAAAATCTGCTACCATAGACAAATTTCCGCTACCATAGACAAATTTCCGCTACTTCCGGTAATTCCGCGAGGAAAACCGCTAGGTGTGTGGCGACCCTTACAGCGTTATTAGTTAGGGTCTGCGTAGATTATAAGATTTATAAGTCAGTCAGGACACTACCTATAAGTACTTATAGTAGAAGAGCCCATGACACTGAACCTAGTTCGATAAGTCTCCTAGACGATACCTATATAATTATAATTAGACACCTCTTTAATGGAGGAACACGAAATGCCTATGCTGCGACGCAAAAATCTGTGGCAGCATTATTAAAAAAAATTGAAAAAAAAACCGGTTTCTACTACGATGAGTCTCCCAGGTTTCCAGCCGATTAACCTATTAGCTTGTTCCATAAAGCAGAGGAGGAGCCACTAAGAATAAGTTAAAATTATTTCTCCTTGAAAATGTATTTTTTAATACAGTTGCTCAAAAAAGTGCTTTTCTTGTAGTGATTTAGCGTGCGGAAAGTTCGATATCGCGCACTAGTGCTTTTTACTTTTCCAGCCAATCACAGCTAATGACAGTGACAGACAGCCAATCACAGCGCCGCACCGCACCGCGCGGAGTGTTCGGATACATGTACTAAAGTAACCTCAAAGTGAATAATTGACAATTTTATAATTTTTTCGCAATTGTATTAAAAAACGTCGTTCGATACTTTCCGCACTAATATCGAAATGTACTATTATAGTCTAACTAACGACCCGCCCCTGCTTTCGCACGGGTGCAATTACAATTATACATATGTATAAACCTTCTTCTTGAATCATTCTATCTATTAAAAAAACTGCATCAAAATCCGTTGCGTAGTTTTAAAGATCTAAGCATACATATAGACAGACGGCAGGAAGCGACTTTATTTTATACTCCGTCCGTCCGCCAGTCCGTTGCAAGTAGGTACAGTCGACGTCAAAGATATGTTTACACTTTTTACCTTACTCCATTGTAATAAGGTGCAAATGTGTAAACATATCTTTGACATCGACTGTACATGAAATATATTTGCAAGTAGGCAAGCACTAAGGTAGACCGAGGAAAATCGGAACAGATCGAGTTAAGAAATTTTGTCATGCCATGGCGACCACTTACGGCGTGCAGTAAGGCAAACCCAAAGCGGGACTATGATTAGATAGCTGTCCGTGGCTACCCGCGATCTCATGAATTTATGTCATCCGTTTTGCCCTGCGAACCGATGTATATTTCGTTTTTCAGCCATTAATGCTTCTCCGTCACTTGGCATGCCGAGTTCTGTGTAACAGCGGCCGCATATTAAGGCATTCCTTCAGATTTAGGCGCTATTCCGCAGTTCCCATAGGATCGGCGTGTCACGCGATTGTTGGTATTTGCCGTGTGACCACACTACGCTAGTCCATTGAAAGTAAATGAAATATATTTACAAGTAGGCAAGCACTAAGGTAGACCGAGGAAAATCGGTATTTTTTTACCGACTTCAAAAAAAGCAGATTCTCAGTTTGGCCCGTATGTTTGTCTGTCCACGATTATTACGCGTTTGGCTGAGCCGGTTTATCATAACATACTAATATTTATTGATTAACATAATTAGGGATGTCACGAATATTCGCATTCGCATTCGTATAATGCGAATATTCGCATCATTTTTGACATTCGTATCAACATTCGCATTCGCATCAAATGATGCGAATATTTTTCGAATGCGAATGTAGGTAGAACACATCCTGTTTTGACCGCACTGACCCGGCCCATGGTCATATGCTTGCTCATACACAGGAAGTGAAAACGACGGTATCACTTGACTCCTTTTTATCATTAATATAGGACTCCATCACATGTCATGTTCTGTATTTTTGAACTATGGAAGCATAAAAATGATAAGCAAGATTAAGTTTTTTGAATCTACTCCGTAACATTCGTATTCGCATTCGCATTCGGACATTCGCATCCTGAAT